>CM031626.1:9523782-9555170 GCA_018398815.1 Conus ventricosus
GTGTGTGTGTGTGTGTGTGTGTGTGTTGTACCTACTCGACGGGTCCAAGTGGCCCTGGCTGAACTGGTCGCACACCCTATACTCCCCTTCTGTGTCCCCACTCACGCCGTCTCCATCTCTCTCTCTCTCTCTTTTCTTTCTCTCTCTGTCTCTGCTCTCTCTCTCTCCTCTCTCTCTCTCTCTCTCTCTCTCCTCTCTCTCTCTCTCTCTGTCTGTCACTCACACACACACACACACATACACACACACACACACACACACACACACACACACACACACACGCACACGCCCTCCCCTCCACACACACACAACAAAAACGTGCGCGTGCATGCACACACACACACACGCACTCCAACACACACACACACACACACACACACACACACACACCCACACAACACACACACACACACACACACACAACACACACACACACACACACACACACACACACACACACACACAACAACACACACCACACACACACCACACACACACACACACACACACACACACACACACACACACACACACACACACAACACACACACAACAACACAAACACACAACACACAACACACAACACACACACACACACACACACACACAACACACACACAACACACACCCACACACAGACACACACAACACACACAACACACACACACACACACACACCACACACACACACACACACAACACACACCACAACACACACACACACACACAGACCACACCCTTATTTTAAAACCCCGGCCCCCAGCGTTTCACGGGCCCCCCGGGGGGCCGGTTGTTGTGGTTTTTTTTGGGGGGGGGTTTTGGGGGGGGGAACTCCGGGGAAGGGCTGGGGAAGGGACCCAACTCCCCTTGTGCCCCATCGCCGTCCCACCTCCTTTTTTTCTTTTTTTTTTCTGTCTTGGCCCTTCTTCTCTTCCTTTTTTCCCCCTTCTTCTCTTTTGTTGTATCCCCCCCCACCCCAAAACCCCCCCCCCCCCCGGTCCCCCCCCCCGTCCCGGTGTGAAAAACCCCGATAAAACCCAACCCAAAAAAAAAAAAACCCCCCAAAAAAAACCCCCACCCCCCAAAAAAAAACCAAAAAAAAACCCCACAAAACAACACAACAACCAAAAACCCAAAAAAAAACCCCCCAAAAAAAAAAAACCCCCCCCCCCCCCCAAACACAAAAAAAAAACAAAACAACACCCAAAGCCCCCAAAAAAACCCCACCCCCCCCACCAAAACAAAAAAAAACAACCAACACCAAAAACAGCAAAACCCCCAACGCAAAAAACCCGGGCGGGGGGCCCCCAAAAAAATTCAAAAGTTTAAGGGGGGTTTTTTTTTTTTTGGAACCCGTTGCTTTTTTTCCCCGGTGGAGCCCCAAACGAGTTAAAAAAAAAGTAAAAAAATTTTCTTTTTCGTTTTGGATTACATTTCCATTCTAAAAACCCTGTTGTTGGTGGTCTTAATTTAAAATTGTCAATAATCACTTCATTTGAAAAAAACTAAAAAAAAATTTGACGTTTTCCTCCCAAAACCAATGGAAAAGGAAAACAAAACTAATTGGGTTTTTTCCCAGGGGGGCCGGGGAAGAACAAAGCGACAAAACAAAAAAAAAGGAATAGGGAAAAACCCTGGGGGAAATGGTGGGATTTTGGACCGGCCGACAAAAATAAAAACCCCTTGAAAGAATTGGGTGGTTTGATCAGTGGTGTTAGGGTTAAATTTAACTTTTTAACATTTGGTTTGACAAAAGGGGGTTTGCGGGGTGGGTTTTTGTTTTTTCCGTCGTCGTGTTTCCGTTCCCCGGCTTGTTTGGGTGGGTTTGGGCGTCTTTTGTTGGCGTTGGGGTTGTTGCTTTGTGACCAACAATTAAAAGGAAGGGGGGGCCATTTGGGGGGGTTTCGGGGGGTTCCACCCAAAAAGGGGCAAAAAGGGGGTAGGCAACAAAATCAAACAAAAAGCAAAACGGCTGGAATTTGGAAAAAAAAGGGGGGGCAGGCATTGGGGGTTTCCCCATTTTTTTTTTTTTTTTTTTTTTAGGAAACGCAACCCTTTAAAAAAACATCCTTTTAAAACTAAAACAAAATAAAAAACGACCATCCCAAAAAATTTACTAAAATTTTTTTAGCTTTAACATCCCCTACCCCCACCGAAAACAAATCGGCCCTTTACCCCCCCCAGAAAAAAAAAAAAGCGAGGGAAAAAAAAACCCCCCTTTTTTATAAATTTTTTCCAACACCCCCAAACACAACTTCCCACACAAAAGAATTTCCAGGCCTACAACCTTCCCCTATCTGAAAACAGAAAGACCACAAAAAAAAATTTTTTTTGGAACAAAATACCACCCACCCCAAACTCCATTTTTTAAAGGGGAAAATTAAAATACATTTTTTTTAAAAAAAAAAAAAAAAAACACAAAAAAATAAAAAAGTTTTTTACCCAACGAAAATTAACCCCCCTTTACACACACCTCCCCCGGGGGAAATTTTCAAACAAAAACAACAAATTTTACTAAAAACCCCAAATTTTAAACCCAATAAAAAAAAAAAATTCCAGAAAAAACAAAGGAACGGGTCCCCCAAAAAAGAACCCAAAAAAACCCGGGGACAAAACACCCTTAAACAAAAAATCCCCACAACCCACCAAAAATTTAAATAACCAAAAACCCCAAAAAAACCACAAACAAGAATCCCCAAAAAACCAATAAAACCCCAGGAAAAAGTTTAACCCAAACCAACCCAAAATTTAAAAAAAAACCCATTTTTCAAAAAAGCTAAAAAACTAACCGCCCCCCCGCTCCCAGCGAAAAAAAAAGGCCCTTGACCCGTTTGAAAACCCTTAGGGCAAATTTAACAAAATTTAGCAAAATGGGTGAAATAGATGAGCTTTTAAAAAAGAGAAAAAGAAAAACTCTTTGAGGCTGATGACGCCAATTTGGGGCCGGGTGTTAAAAAAAAGAATAACCCAAAGCTAAAAGATTTTGAACAAAAAGATCGAAAAGACCAGAAGTTTTGTTACTAACGAGAACAATTCGAACTCAGTGGCAAAAAAGAGAAACTATCCAAAAATTTTATATGAAAACCCCACGCGCGAACGAATACGAAAAACTTTTTTAGAGAGCAAGGTGTCACATTAGCAAGCGTTTAACGGCCTTGGGTTTTGCAATAAGTAATGGTGTGGCTTTTTACAGGTGGGGGCGGCCCCAAAACCCCATCCTCCACGCCATCGCCCCATCACCGCCTGTAAAATCATGGTAAAAAAAAACCTTTCATTTTTGTGGGTTTTTAAAAAAAATTGCCGAAAAGCCAGGGACGCTTTACCAGGTATATTGGGGGGGGGTTGTTGCTGGCTTTTGTCTACTGCAGAAAAGTGGGCTTTATGGCCAAACCTTATGGACATTAGTTTCTTAAATATTGGGTTAATTTTTAGAAAATAAAGACCAAATAACCTGGGCCCATTAAATCCAAAAAAAAGCTGTCTTTTCTATTCATAGTCATTTTTTTTTTTTGACTTCGTGTTTTTAACGGCCTTCGGGCTTTGGGCCACGGGGTTTGGATGACTTTTTTGGGGGGTTGACTTTTTTTTTCCTGTGAAAATTTTCGGGCCAGAATTTATTTCTTTTTTTCCGCCCTTTGTTCTTTGCCTGCACGGGTTTTTCTTATTTTTGTTTTTTATTGAAACCTATCTGGAGTTAGGTCAAAAGGCAGCTGTATAAACCATACCAACGAAAAGTTTTTTTCGATCTTGCGTATTGAAAAAAATTTTTGGGGTTTTTTTAATACTTAAGGAAAAATAAAACTGTGAATTAATGGGGTCCCAAAATTTGCAAAGTATTGTTTTGTGCATCAAACCCATAGAAGGTCAGTATGTCGATTCTTTTGTGCTTGCAAACCCTAGAAAACCAAACGAAGTACGAACAGGTCGTTTATTTCGTTTATTCCTGCTTTATTGGGCCCTTGAAGTGTCAAAAGATAAAGTTGCCATGCTGTTTTATGCCTTGTTTATGGCCCTGGTAAAAACAGCTGTCCCTGGAAAAAGATGTGTAAGGGGTTTCCTCTAGTTATATTTTCTGTGCACGCCCCAAAAATAAGGGGTGCCTAGCCCATAATTAAGATCCAACTTTTGTCAAAGTCGTCTTGGCCCCTTAATATTGAATTCGTTACAGTTTTTCAAAAGCCTTCAAATCTTTCTGTTGCTAAAATGGTTTTAAAAGGGTTTTTGTCATTGGGTAATGGGCTTGCAGTTCGGAAAAAAACGTTAAAGGGTAAAAAAATGAAATCTGTACACTGACCCACCAAAGGATCAGGTGATTTAAGTGATTAGCAACGCACTCCCACCCAGTTTCCCAAAACACAGCAATTTTTAAATGGTTCTGAAAAAACTGCATCGGTGACTGAACCCCACTTTCGCGTGTAGTTTTTTTAATAAGGGGGTTAAAGAAGCTCTTCAATGGAGTACAACCTTTACTTAAAAGGGCGACTGAGTGCAGAAATGTAAAGGGTATCAGTTTTTTTTTTTTAGATTGTAGTGGGCCCAACAAAATTTGCTTCAGTATATTTAAATGCCCATTTTTTTTCGTTTAAAAAAAATTTTTGAACAATAAAACTAAAGCCCGTCCTTCTTTTTTTTAAAAACATGTATTGAAAACAATTGGGAAACCCCGAATGGTTCATTTCATGAAAATTTTAAAAAAGTTGATGGTTTAATTAAGTGAATCGAAAAAAAAATAAGATTCAAAAAAATTGAAAAAAACAGGGAAACAAGTTAGCCGTTAAAAATCCCTGATGGTTTTTACGGTTTTGCTCCTAAAAGAAGCAAGAGTAACTTAAACCCTTACCTCAAATTAACAATGCAAATCTAAAAAACAATTTTAAACATTAAGCCTAAAGAAGGTAGGTTACTATTTTTTTTAAAGAAGTAGCTAAAATTTTTTGGCTTTGCAGGCTTCATGATTTGAGTAACCAAAACAAAACTTTTTTGAGGGAGAAAATATCGATCTTGCATTACATTATTCCTTTTTGTTCTTTTGGACGAGGAGCAGGAAAAAACTTAAAGAGGGAAAGGGCCCTCAATTTTTTAAGAGCCTTCCGAGGGAAACTGCATTTTTGGATTATGAATTATACATTCCCCAAAAATTTTGTTTAAAAGATTGTTGTGGGGGGGTGGGATCTTTTTAATAAAAAATTTTGCGACAAAACGGGGAAAAAGTCGAAAATGTGATAACCTGCACATTGTTTTGGAAATAAAAATAAGTTGTCTAAAAAAGCCGGGGGCCAGAAGAATGGGGTTTTTACATTAGCGCCTGAAAGGGAAAAACCTTAAATTAAAAGACCTTGCAGACGTTGCGGACTTTAAAACAGAAGGGTGGATAGGCGTTTTGTTTGTTTTGAGTACACAAAGTGGGTTAAACCCAAAAAAGGGTTGGGCAACAAAAATTTTTCCAAAAACTAGAACAACTAGTAAGAGAAGCAAATAATAAAAAAAATTAAAAAAAATTTTATTATAAAAAGGGGGATTATTGGCCTTCCCGGCCAAAAGGGTTTTAAAAAGGAAAAAGAAAAAAAAGTCCCAAAATTGCTAAATTTTTAAAGAAAATGCTTTAAAAAAACGGCTCAAAAAAAGAAAAAAAGGCTCTCCCCCATTCCTCCCACGCCCCACCCTCTCACGCATAGACACAAAATACACACAGTCGCAACAATCAAAAACTATTTAGGGTCCACAAAGACAAAAAAAGAGTCAATCAACTATCAGGTAAAAACTGTCTTTTTAAAATTGTTTAAAAAGGGGGGGTTTTCAGAGGGGTTTTAAAGGAAGAAAAGGTTTGAGAATGTCTTAAGCTTTGGGGGATTTTTCCAGGTTTGGGAGCTGCGTATGAAAAAGCTCGTTCACCAGCTGTTTACGGGGGGGGGACGGTAACGGGGAAGCAAAAGGCCCCCGGTGTCGGTGAGGACATTAAAAACTTTAAGGGTCGGAAAAATAGGCAGGGCTCGCCGTGAAAATCTTGAAGCAAAGACAACAAATTTGTATTTAAAACCCTTTTTTAAGGGACCAGTGCAACTTTTTCAGGAGAGGGCGCAGGGTTTTGGGCCGGAGATTTTTAAATGGGACGGGGTGCGAGTTTTGGGAAACCCTTGGGGGGTTGGATGACATTGAGGGACAGCCCAAAGGAGAAACCAGTTGCGTAAACTAGCCTTTAGAGGATGAGGATGAAAAGAGGGTTTTTTTTGGGTTCGGAGAAGGGTCGAATAGCGGAATTGTTTAAGTTTTATGAAGCTAATGACAAGTTTTTTTGACATGCTGTTTTTGAGGGTCATATCAAGCCTGAAAAGAATAGGTTACTATTTTTGCTGGGCCCGTATGAATATAAAAATTTCGAAAACCTGACAGCAAAGGGCCTTTGAACCTATTTTGATGGGGCAGAAAAATTTTAATTCAAAGCCATTTACATTTTTTAGCCGTCAAAAAAGTTTCCGAAAACTTCAATTGGCCCTTTTCGTAAATCTTTTGCCAGGGCAAAAATCGGGAAAAAGATTAATAAAGCCGTATGGGAAAAAAAAAAGTACATCCTCCACAGAAGAGAAACGGTTTTAAAAGGGTGCTTCTACAAAAATTTTCAGTTCTTTCCGCCGGAAAATTGGAGACCGTTCCAAAAAGATATTTTAAAATTCTGTTTAAAAAGATGTGGAGAGGAATGGAGCTTTGGGCGTCAGTGACAAAACCCATGAAAGGGTTAATATTACTGGCAAAAAATTTAAAGTTAAACGTCTTTTAAATTCCATCGCGTTTTGACAATGGTGAGGTATTAAGGTCATAACAAAAGCAACAAAATCAATGTTGATTAAATAGAAAAAAATCTTACAGAAATGAATTGGATTTAAACTTCCTTTAGGCCCCGGGTTTTATTATACTGAACCCAAATTTTGACGGAGATAGATAAAATAAAACTGGTTAGATTAATTTTTTTTTATAAAAAATAGGAGAAACGACTTTGGTGTCAATGCCGATGTTAAAATTTATGATAAAACCCCTCATTGTTCAAGATTTGTGGACAGATGGTTGTGGAAAAAAAAATATTTTCCTCGACCTATTCAAACATTTATCGTTTAAATTTTTTCAATAGTATTTTTTGCCCAACATTAAAAAGGGAAAAAAGCATATAAAGATAGAAGGGTTTTTATGGACGGAGTGACAATATTTTATTGACCCAGCAATAAACGAGGGGTTTTAGAAACTTTTATAGATGTTTTAAGGAACGCAAACTATTTATTATAGATGATTTTCGGCGAAAGGACTGTTTATTTTAAACAACGCCCCCATCCGATCCTGATCCGAGAAACGCTTTTTCAAAAGGGGTTTCGTGGAAGACTCTGGGATGTGGGGATTTTTTGTCAAAATAAACTCGTTTTAAAAAAACTTAGAGAAAGTTAAAGCGTTTGTTTTATTTACAAAAGACGGCACATTTGTGAATGTAGCATGAAAATGGTTTTTAAAATGTCAGGAAAAAAAACCCGGATTAAGCAAAAACTAAAAATTTAAAAGTTTTGTAAATTAGTATTGAAAACGATAAATCCCCCCCCAGTATTTTTTGTAGGGTTTATAGGAGAGAATATAAATGCCAATTCCCACTCAACCGCCCCAAACTGGTTGAGGGGGGCCCCCGGGTTTAGCTAGGATTTGGCTTTTTTTAGTTCTCTTCTTCTCCTTTTCTCTCTCTCTCTCTCCTCTCCCCCTCTCTTCTTCTCTCTCTCTCCTTCCCCTGCCTTCGGGAAACGGAAAATGCTAGAGAAGTAAATTGTTCGTTCAAAAATCACCCACTTATTTTGCACGTAACCCCCCCTTTTTCCCCTCAAATCCCGTCCATCACATGTCAATTTTTGGGCCCAAAATTTAAAAGTGTTTTTAAACAAAATTAACACCCAAACCTAAATATTTACGTAATCGTCATTAAAACGGGGGTTACGTCGATAGATTTGGTAATTGAACAAACTATTTACATTTTCCCCTTTAGAACAAAAAACTAAGGTTTACATGGTTTTTACTTCTAGCAAATTTAAAAAGAACGCGCATATTTACATTTCCTTAAGTTAAGAACTTGGGGTGAATTGGGGCACTTGGGGCGACTTGGGGTGAAAGGTTCAACGCGCTAAAAAGGGGGGGGGGTGTCAGGGAAATGTCAAGGGAATTGTAGTACCACTCTTGCATCTGCAATGTGCCCCGCTAGCCAATCAATACTGCTGCAAGGAGAGAGCGGAATCAAATGCTGTCGGGGAGAGAGCGGAAAAAACCGGGGCCAAAATAGCCTCGCCTATTGATGTTTTTCAGATTCGTTCCTTTTGTGTTACAGGTGATTTGGCACTGCCCTGGGTAATTATTTTTTTAATTTTTTAAAATTTTTTTTTGTTTTTAAAATGAAGCCGAAGAAGAGAAAGCTTTTTAATTTCTACAACGTTAAATTGGAAGGGGCAAAGAGAAGGTTAAGGAGGTTTGAAAACCCCAATTACTGATCTTTTTATTCACTAAATATAAAAAAAAAACGTGAAGGAGGGCCTCGTGAAATACAAGATTTTGGCCCCCCAAACTATAAAAATTTCTTGCCATATTAGTTATTAATTTGGCTTTTCAAGATGTTAAACTGGCTGTTTTTACTTGTCCCTTAGGGAACTATTTGCTTTAAAAAAAGATTAGGTTTTACGTTAGAAACTTAAAAACAGTTTTTAATTACAATTTTTTTTTTAAAAATTTTTTTTGAAAAAAAGGCTGCCCAACTTTTTTCACTGTTTTTTAAAAATTGTTGAAAATATTTAACGAGACAAAGAAAGGTTAAACATTTATTTTGTGAATCTGGGTTTTGGGTGTGTAACAAAATTAAAAAAAGACAAGTGAACTATTTAAGAAGAACCAAAAAGATGAAATTTCTGTAGGTTCGAAAAAGCTAAAATTTGGCGGGGCGTAATTAGGGTTAAAATGCCTTGAAGGTTGCAACGACTGGCGAAGAATAAAAAAGCCTGGGTTTACTTACTTTTTATACATTTTTTTTTTTGATTTACGTAAAAATTTTAGTTAAAAAAAAGGCCCACAAAACATCTGAGTTAAAAAACGCCAGCCGCGCACTGTGAAAAGGATGACAAACAATTAAAACCTTGTTTAGCGAAGAGACATGGACTCATTAACCCCCCAACGTTCAGAAAGTGTGGCACATGCTATTTCTAAAATCCCAAGTTTTTTTAAAAGGGACCCCCGTAAAATGTTTTTGGCCGTTCTGATTGTTTTATAAAAACCCCCTGATAGAACAGGAAATCTGGTTTCAACTAAACAGAAAGAACTTATTAGTATCGCGACTTTATTTAAAAAGGGTGATTACATGCTTAACAGTTTAACCCTGAAGTGAAGAAAACAAATTAAGGGGTTCTGGTGGTCGAAGGGACGGGCCTTGAAAAAAAATTGAGACAAAGTTCTATCCA
Source organism: Conus ventricosus (assembly GCA_018398815.1). Classification (NCBI taxonomy): domain Eukaryota; kingdom Metazoa; phylum Mollusca; class Gastropoda; order Neogastropoda; family Conidae; genus Conus; species Conus ventricosus. Next base: position 9,533,247 of record CM031626.1, read on the forward strand.
TGTCGGGAATTCTTTCCCTTTCCCCTCCCAAAAGATTAGTTTTTAAAAAGACGGCTTAAAAAATAAAAAATTTGACAACAGTTTTTATGGGGTGTTTTAGCGCATTTACAACCTGTTTTTAAAAAAAAGCAGAAAGAGTTTCCAATTTTGACCAAAAAAGCAAGAGCTGAACTTTGAAACATAACCTTTCCCGCAAGTATAGAAAATTAAAACTCAGTTTGAAGAGAAAACAAACTAATCACGGTAAAATTACACATGGTCTGTAAGGATCTGTGCCTCTAAGGGTTTCTCCCCACGCTCCCCTTTAGGCGAACCACTAACAAAAACGTGACTTAATCTGTTTGGATGTACAAAGGCATTATGTTTAATCAGAACAATAAGCAGACTTATGGCCTATCGTCAAAGAACATGCTCAAAGGGCTTTGTAGAAGGGGTTTTTTTAGAATTCTACTATAGAAGCAGCTGCCGCCCCAAACCCTTGTAAAAGTTTTGGCTGTGAAAAACCCAAACCCTTTTCGCCCTAAAAACCCGGGGCTAAAGTTTTTTTAAGAAAATCCCCAAATGCCTGACCCCTTTGGGTTTTTTCGACTTGAATCAATCTTACCCGTACCGGGCCCCAACGCAAGAAAAAAAAACACCTTTTTAAAAACCCCCATAGATCTGTTCTTATGATTTTTGTTTTAGGGGGACGGTAAACCGACACCCGAGATTTACAGAGGCCCAAAAGCAGCAGTAAATTTTTTAAACAGATGAAAATTTGCAACAGTTATTAACAACTAAATCTTTTAGAATTGTTATGATCCCGAAGCCAAGAAAAGTTAAGACTTTAAAACTGTTGGTAGTAACAAAAATTATTAGGCAACGCAGAAGGACCCAAAAACATTACTGGAAATTTTAGAGGGGGGTGCGCCAACAATTGTAATCTTCAATTAGGTTGACCCCAAGACTGGAAACTGCCTATCCTTTCTTAACCAAAGGTACGATTCTCATTTTTCTGCAAGCGTGACTTTGAATATAAGGGGTTACCTGTATTCACAGTCTTCAGAAAAGTACTGACTTTCCCTTGATCTTTTTTCCTTTTAGACTCAGCCCAAATCGATGGCCGTTTAGATAAAATTTGCAGGCCACAAGACTTTCCAAACACTAAACAAACTTTTATCCACTTTGCGCGTAAAAGGGCTTCTTATGAATACATGAAAAACGGGGATAGGTTTGATGAAGACTCACTTCCCCCTAAAGGCGCTTTCTTTTCTAGTCTTAGAGGTAAAGACATAACTGACTTGACTATGAATACGCACAGAAAGCCTGGACAGAATTACACTGTGAAACAATGGGCGACTATCACGATCAATATTTATTGGCTGACGTGTGTTTATTGGCAGACGTCTTTCAGAATTACAGATCTACATGCATGAAACATTACAACTTAGACTCATCACATTACATCTCTGCCCCAGGGCTATCTTGGGATGCTTTCTTAAAGTCTACAAACATCCAGATTGACTTAATTTCTGATCTACCCACACTTCAGATGATTGAAGTTGGGCTGAGGGGAGGTATTAGCATGGCCTCACATCCTTACTGCAAAACTAACAACAAGTATTTAGACGATTATGATCCCACTAAACCATCCAACTATCTAATGTACTTAGACGCCAACAATCTGTATGGATGGGCTATGAGTCAACCACTTCCACTGAGAAACTTTACAATGATAAAAGGGCCTCATAATGTTAACACTGTGTTGAGTATGTTGTCACAGCTTACGCCTGATAATCCAATAGGACTAATCTTGGAAGTAGACTTAGAATATCCTAAAGAATTACACGATCTCCACAACGATTACCCCCTAGCCGCAGAAAGATTAAAGATGAGCCCCATCGAACCGTCTAAACTTGTGCCTAATCTTAGACACAAAACTAAATATGTGTGTCATTACAGACTGTTACAGTTTTACCTAAGACACGGACTGAAACTGACTGCCGTTCATAGAATTGTAGCACTTACCTTATGACATAACGTCGCATGCGATTTGGGTTTTTAGTCAATTGTAGTTAAAAACCGGAAGCGTTGCTATGACCACGTAGTTCAACGACTGTGTCAAAGAAGTTGATCAGAGAATGTTTTAGTTTTGTTATTAAATATTTAAAACGTTGCCTTCGCGTCTGTGTGATGCTTCATTGGTGACCCCGAATCGTGAGTAGACCTTGTAGTGACCAGCTAATACCAGCTACGACCACTTCCAGACGTGTTCAAGCGGTAGTCGAACGCCCCCCAGACACTGAAAAGTATGGAACACTCAAGGCGGCTCTACTCAAAGCTTTTGAGTCCACACAACTACAGAAAGATACTGCCCTTCTGCAAATGCAGGGTCTGGGAGACAAACGACCGTCAGAGTTATTGCAGTACATGCAATCGATGAATTCCAACCCAGAGACCCTCTTCAAAGCTCTTTTTCTGAATCAACTGCCACCAGAAGTCAGGAAGATTCTTGCCCAGTCTCCAGATGAAGAGCTTGAGGTTCTAGCCGAAAAGGCTGACCGCATATTAGAAGTGGATCTCCCAACCTCTGCATTCGTGGCAGCTGCGTCACACCAACCATCAAAAAATTACTTTAACAGTGCTTCAAATCCTTTCACTTTGTGCAAGTATCACGCACGATTCGGAACAGAAGCGAGACGCTGTGAAAACAAAGTAGGTGGACGACCCTGTGCAATGGCTCCACAACAACCTAGGTGGAAACGGGATCAAAAACAGACCGCCAACATTAACTCCACTGAATCTCATGATGTTCATACAACTTCCTCAGTCAACATTAGCACAATCAGGGTAGCTGATGTTTTGTCAGGACGCAGTTTTTTAGTTGACACGGGGGCTGAAGAATCTGTTTTCCCTGCAAGTGTCACAGAACGCAAAAAAGCTCGAGGACCCAGTCTAGTTGCTGCCAACGGCTCAGCCATTCCTACTTATGGAAGAAGAAACATCCCATTGCAACTGGGACAGGGTGCATCGTTTGTTCAAAAGTTTTGGATTGCCGATGTGACTCAACCAATCCTAGGCGCAGACTTTTTTGCTACCCAAAGACTTGCTATTGATCTCACCAACAGACGTCTGGTGTCCCTGGATAGAGGTTTGGTCATCCCCGCACAGCCAGCACGCTCGCAAGCAGGAAGAAGCATACACAAGATTCATTCCCGCTATGAAGCAATTGTAGAGGAGTTTCCTGAACTCCTAGTACCTTCCTTCACAGAAAACAAGCATGGTGTACTCCACCACATTCCCACTACTGGTTCCCCTGTGCATGCACGTGCACGTCGCCTCGATCATCTCCTCACCTATGGCACAAACCTCCGAGTGCCTGGTGATTTCCTTCCACCCCCATGTGCAGACAAGGTGTTCGCTTCCAGTACCTTCGTCCATGAACTACAAGAAAAACTGAGAAAACTTTCCCCTTTTCCCCCTTCTCACCATGGATCACCAGCATCGTATATCCCCAAGAACTTACAGTCAGCAGATCAGGTGTACCTTCGTCATGACACCCGCAAGGGCCCCTTAGTGAGGCCTTACGATGGACCGTTTCCTGTGTTAGCCCGTGCCGAAAATACTTTGACATTTTCAAAGATGGGAAGACTGTTCGCGTGTCACTGGATCGACTCAAGCCTGCTTATTTCCCACAAAGTTTTCCCAGACCTGTCAGAATCCTTGTGTGTCAGAGCCACAAGACCCTCATGCTCCTCAGGAGGATCACACTGCCAAAACAGATGATGCTACCAGATCAGGTCGTGCTGCCAGATCGGATGATGCTCGAGGCAACGCTCCAGCACCTGCACAGTATCCTTTATCAAATGCTCCGACACCACCAGTCACAACTCGCACTGGGAGACTAGTGCAGAAGCCAAAGAGATATCGAACATTTTACCGACTCAGCCGAGTCTGAGCATTACAACATAGAACAGATACTTAAAAGACTCAACCAAGCATATACTTTCCACATCATATTGGACAGTTGTTATAAGTTTATGTTATACTATTTTACTTTGGTATGTTTGCATTCATCGCACTGCGCCGTTCTGGGGGGAGCCATGTAGCACTTACCTTATGACATAACGTCGCATGCGATTTGGGTTTTTAGTCAATTGTAGTTAAAAACCGGAAGCGTTGCTATGACCACGTAGTTCAACGACTGTGTCAAAGAAGTTGATCAGAGAATGTTTTAGTTTTGTTATTAAATATTTAAAACGTTGCCTTCGCGTCTGTGTGATGCTTCAGAATCTTGCTTTTGATAAGAGCCCTTTATGAGGCCATACATCAAGAAGAATACTGATCTTAGAACCCAAGCCACTGACGCTTCAGAAAAAGACTTCTTAACTAATGAACAACAGCTGTTTTGGCAAAACCATGGAGAACGTACACAATCGCAAAGATGTTAAATTAGTTACGAAAGAAACCAAGCAATTAAGTTTGCCTCTAAACCTAACTATCAAGACTTTAGAAGATTTAACGACAGCCTGGTTGGCATTATATGAGAAAAAGGTTGTTAAGTTGGACAAGCCGGTGTTTATCGGTTTTACTGTATTAGAGCTGTAAAATTTAAATTGATGTTAGAATTTCTGTAGACTCTTTAAACCGCGGGTACCCAGAAGCAGAGTCCTTTACACAGCACCGATGTTTTATTCTAGACGTCCCCTACAGAAGACTTCTATAAGGATTTAGAAACAGAAGGGCTAAAGGAACTGATGGTGGTACACACATGCGACTATCCTAAAGGCAGTCCTTTACTTAAACTGTAAACAAGAAAGTGATTGGAAAGATGAAGGATGAACTTAATGGGACAGTTATCAAAGGGAATATTTTGGGTTTTTGCGGTCAAAGATGTACAGCGTTGCCTGCCAAAACTTCTGTAATGAAGAAGGCAAAAAGGTATAAGTAAAGAATTTGTCAAAAAAAATATAACTCACGATAACTACAAGCAAGCTCTCTTTGAAAACAAAGTATTTCATCACACAAATGTTAATCTACGCTCTTACTCTTCATCAAGTAAACACAACTGTGTTAACGAGAAATCACTTGTCTCTAACAATAACAAGAGAATTTACGTCAGTTCTGAGCTTCATATGCTGTAGGGCATTGGAGAACTTTAAAAGATTAACTCGACTAACTACTTCCAACACTATTAACGCCCGCGGACTGAGCCCTTACTACTTTTCTAACAACGTTCTTCTACTTCCAGCTCTATTAATAAATCGAACAGACAACTGGTTTTCCCGTCTTGTTGGTTTTTTTACATCCAATGAATTTATATCTACGCTAATTATTCTTTAAATTGGCTGTCTCCGTCAAAACGTATATAACTGTAATCGCAAAACCCCGCCCTAGTTGGTAGAAAAACCCCTTTAGAACTGTAGATGGATAGCCAGGAAACAATTAGAAAATGTTTTTAACTCCTGTAAATGGACATACAACATTGGATTCAGGGAGAAAATCAGACGGCCTATTACCTTTAAACTCATAAATGCCCCATTCTACAATGCTGTGTGTGCTGAAGCTATGTGTTTCGCCACTTTTATAAAAGCCCAAAATTCGAGCAAGGCTTCTTGGAAAAACTTTACCCTTTTTCTTCAAGTTTTGGAAAATTCATAGTAACTATAAGATTTGCTTCATTAATTTTTATCTTGATGCTAAATTCGCCAAATTGCTAAATACTTCTCTCAAAGAACAAAAGTTTTAGTAACCATTGGGTATTTTTAACGGTTTTAATAGATTGCCTTGCTCGCCCTTTAAACATCCCCCCAGTTATTTTGACCCTTTTTTCAGATTGTTACCCCACATAAACTTAAACCCAATTTCTCTAAGGGCAACCCTATAATTACCCGCGCCTATTGTCAATTGGGTACGTTAAGGGCACACGTTTGTTTTGTTGGTTTATATAGATGCGCATCTTTTTTATAACTTTTTTAAAAAAACCCTTTAAAAAACTAATTTAAAAAATGGAACCTTTTAAATATAACGAAAGTGCCATTACGATGTAGGAGCGTTTTTATAACCCCAAATCTTTGGACTTCGAAATTTAACCATTGCAGTAGACGAATTATACGGTTTCCCAAGTTAGACTTGTAAACCCGCTAACTAGATATTTAAATCCCCCAATAAAGAATGATAGAGTACCATCAGAATGGGCATCCCATCCTATGGCTTTTTTCCAGAATCAGTTAAATTTTGCCATTTATGCGCAACTACTGGCTGCAGTGTTTCATATGCAAATTTTAAACATCCTAATCTTTTAGTAAGGTCAGTATATAACTTTCATGTTTATTACCAGTACAGGCGAATACTAACTGAACTACAAGTGCCGCTCCCTAACGACAATGCGTTTTATCCATTTAATAGCCCAATGGACAATAATGCATATGAAAGAATTTGCAACAAATTTAACATTAAACCTTCAACTGATTTTAGACAAAAGTTAGACCGCAATCATGGTAGGCACATTGTATTTGTGGGGCGAAAAAAAGAATTACTTAGACTACTGGCCTGGCCACACCTCTTTTCAACCAAACAAACAAGTTCGTTTGGGGATCCATAGAAAAAAACACCCTAATGCCTGGGCAACATTTATCTTAGATGAAAGTAAAGGCCTAACAATGCCAGGAGTGCAAAGATTTAAATTTGACACCATACGGACATATGTTTAGTGTCTATTGGGGGCACAAGCACAAACCAACTCTAGCATATAGTTTCAGTCTACGGGTTGATGCCAGAAACCAATTTTAGCAAATTTAAAAGATGCTATTAACTCTGCTGTTGATTTGCCTGCCAGCATAAAAAGGTGTCAAGACGTTCTTGCACATGCTAGGTCAAAGGTGATTTTGTTGTAGGCATGGATTATACATGTTTACCCTCTAACCTTAGGACTGCAGATTGGTATGATACAGAATTAAACAAGGGAAACCCTCAAGCTGGGACGACCAAAACTTTGGACAAAATCAAGGCTTAAAACCAAGACCCGCTCCATCCTTTTTAAAAGAAAGTACTACCCTGAAGAAAGCGACCCAGCTATAAACACCCCAGAAAGCGACCCCAGTTAAAAGCGCCCACAGCAGAAGCAGCCCAGAAAGCACGCCACCTGTTGATCTACCTCACATGACAGTTACACTAGCAAAAAGGGCAGCCCTTGTTGTATTTTAACTTTTACTGGATTAGCTGAAACTTTATTTCATAAAATATCCAGCAGCTAGCACTCCAACGTCCACGATGGTCGGCCATAAACAGCAACTTTGCCTATAGTAGCCCAAAACCCAACTAACACACTACCTATTATGCCAGGCAGAGCATCAAGCGCTTTAGCGGCTAACTTCTTTAATAAGTTTGCTAAATGGTGTAATTGTTTTCTAATCCAACTTTTACCAGGCTGAGGTGTTGGAGGCGTTACTGGCCTGTTGGCGCACTGCCGGTTAAAGCATAAAAAAGTGTAGAGATAGCAAACCCAAACAGCTGTTAATATGCAAAACTATTGTAATCCCCTGTTCCCTGAACAGAGCCCTTATTCTTTCTGCTAGCGAGTATTTTCATAAAGTTTTCTGTTTTTTAGTTTTCTCTTACTCTGCTTTTTTTGTGATGCTAGCTGTGCTCTGTTAGTAGACAGCACTTCAAAACCTGCTGACCTTTGAGCATTAAACCCTGTATTTTTGCTGTATTCTAGCCTTTTCTTCTTGCCTAAATTGTTATCATCTGCATCAGCCAGTTTATTTTTTTCTTCTTCAATTTCTCTACCCAGCTCCCCAAAGTTTTCCCAAATTGTTTGTTAGTTCCCCCCTTATTGTTCGTAAAGCCTCTTTAAGCCCCAGGATTTCCGCATAGGCAATGGGAATTGGTAAATTTGTTTTTAACTGCGTCTCCTCATTAAAACTTGTTTCAATTTCTGTTTTTTAGTCTTCTGCTCTTTTAATTGATTCATTGCTGTTCGATTTAATTTGAAGGGGAAAATGTTTTGTATTTTAGATTTTGTTGGCAACTTTTGTCCAAAGCTCTGAAAAAGACTAACAACTTCGGCCTAAACTCTAAAAGGTTTAAGTGTTCTGCCTTGCAATAGGGAGCTTTCGCCTAATTTGCTTAGTTTTAAATAACTTGTTTGGGTTTTGCGTTGAAGTAACCTTCGCGCGCTTCCAGCACAGTTTTTATATACAAATGCCCACCATCTTCCTCAAAATCGTTAGGATCAATCACTCCTGGCAGCTCTCGTCCTAGCTTCTATAGAATGTTTGAATTCTTTCTCGCAATAGTTCTTGACGTTGTCTAGGGAGAAAAGAACCCGCTCCTTCAAGCCTTCTTGCAATGAAGGCCCCGGTTCTGTTTCATGTTCTTCTTCAACAGGATCAATCGGGTCAAAATCTTCATCCATATTTTTATTTATATTCTTTTTTGTTTTATAAAAATAAACTCATACGGATTGGGGACCTCGATCCATACAGAAAAGAAAAGGGAAACCCCCATGGCGTAAGAGGTATAAGGCAGACCGTTCTAGTGTAAATACTCCATCAACAGTTGAGCCTGGAAAGATTTAATAGTAAAGTTCCCGGTCTTGGCGCTGGCGATGGTTATAATGCCAGGCACTGCAAAACTATCATTCAAAAAGATATTAAATCGGCGGGATCCTAATGCTAGTGTTGTTGCTAATTTAGGCAGGCAATCGTTAAACATATGGCAATTAGACTGGAGGGCAAGAAGTCTTTGTACTAAACGAGGCAGACATTTTTCCCCTCTATTCCGATCTATGGCTACCTAAAAAAGAAAGAAAAGAGAAAGTTTATCAGGGAATACAAAGCTCAAATGGTCTCAAGCACGGGCTTAAAGCGGGGATGCAAAGAATGTGTTAAAGATGAGGCAGTAGCAGAAGCATTTGGCAACAGATTTGCATCCCTTAGTTTTGAGCTGTTAAAGACGCATATGCCATTTACCAAGGCGCGCTAAAAGAAAACTTTTTTGGCTGACATTTAATCCGGGCGATTCTGTTGTTCTTTTGAAGATCTTTAGCTAAATACACAGTCAGCGATCTCTCTTGAGTTTGATGTTGTTACTAACCCCCGAACTGGTAAGAACAATCTTAACCCAGTATAAAGTAAAAAACGGTTATTTATTTGAAAACGTTATACACGCCATTACAGAAAATAAAACAAGCGAGACACTTTGGAACATACATCTAAATCAGTCTTTGAAGTCTTTGAAAGGAATTTTGTTCTTATTTACTGAAGGAACAACTCCTTTTCAGAGAGAACAGAAGTGTTTTATAACCCAAAAAATTGAGAAGGTTGGACTGTGCAATAAATGGACAGTCTGATCGGTTGTATTCGGGGCGCGGGTTTTCCCTCACCAACACTTCGATGAAATAAGAAAGTTGTTCGCTGGAGGTAGGAAAAGGGAAACCGGCATTTTAAATCGGTATGTAAAAAAACTTCGCCTTTATGATGTAAGACTTGAAGACTACTTAATATTCCAAATATGGACTGGGGGTGGATTTTAGATCCACATTTGACAACAGATTTTTTTGGAAGTGGAGAAAAGGTAGGGCAGATGGTATAAAAATAAATATTCACAAGAAAGCAGACGGAAATGGCCCAATAAAAATGCCATTTTTATGGTTGTGTTTGCTCAGTTAAACATTGAAGAAAACGGGCAAAAAGACACGGCTCATTAAAATGCAAAAGAAATATTCTAATAAAAACAGAGGGATGGCTTGAAGTTTCTTCCTAAAGATCCGCATGTTCTTTATCTGCGGGATTATGGGTTGGGAAAACTGTCTTCGTACTTGATTTGTTACAAACAATATACCGGCTTCATTACGAACACATTGTTATTTTCTGCACAACCATTAAGCACAACGTCTTACAAAGAAAGGAAGTTTATTTGGACAGACGAGAATATATTTTTTAGTTGATCCTAGCGACAAACTGAGGACTGTTTAGAACATTACTATAAACTATTTGAGGGAACTGAAAACGCTGTTTATTATTGATGACTGTTCGGCCGAACGAGACATTGTTTAAAAAAGAAAAGCTCTGTCAAGCTAGCCTTTAGCGGCCGCCACGCCCTAGTTTTGTGTGGCTCTTAACTCAGAAATACAATGCTGTCTTAAAGGACTTTAGATCGCAGTTAAAATCAGTTGTATTATTTACACTAAGGACAAAGATAGTTTTGAAGAATGTTTAAGTGAAAATTATATAATAAGGGGCAAAGATAAACTAAAAAAAATAAAAGAGCAGTTAGAAAGATCTAAGCACGCTAAGCTATGCTTACGGACTGACCCCCAGTTCAATACGTTTGTTTATTATAATTTGTTTTAACAATTTGTTTATTTAATTTTAATATTATAAAAGAATTTCTCGAGGGCCAGCAGAAATCAAAAGTGCAGCTAGCTCCTAAATGCACTGCAGTTTGAGCTAAAAGACCTAGCAGACACAACTGAGTTTGATCTAATAGGAGTGCCAGGAAATGTTTATGGATTTGAATATACAGATACGGGGGTTTCCAAACGAACAGAAATTGAAGACAAAAAACGGCAGCAGCATCTACTCTAGAAGAGATAAGAAATTTAAGAGCAAACGATTTTGGCAACCCCGAACAAACTTTATAAAAGGGGAATGCTTGGATGTTATTTCCTGAAATTGCTTGGAATTTAAAGTTTGAACTACGAAACCCCAATGTTACTTTGATAAGAAGAACAATTTTAGAAAGGCTTTGAATGAAGGGCCATTTTTGTTAGCCTGGTTCCAGGAAACAACAGAAAAAACAGATTGAAATAACTTGGCAGGGCTTGAATATATGCTAAGAGAAAGAAGTCTGCTGAAGTGGGGAATGAAAAACCCCCGGCTTAGAATTACCCCAAAACTAGAATTTACTACCTTGGCAAATGACGATGATTTTTCGCTTATTTATTACTCCGAGGAGGGCGATCCCAGTTTGCCAGAACATACGCTAATCAGAGGTATCTAATAAAGGTGAAAACTTGGATGCCCTCTTAAGCTGGGTATTGCAATTACTAAAAACGGAGACAAAATAAACACCCATGTATCATCTGACAAGGTTACTGTGATGGTTGACCCAAAAACAAATAAAAGTACTCGACTTTATTCTTTTTAAGTATGTTAATTTTTATTGCGTTTTACTTGTTGATGAAGTGCTGCAGAAGGATTAATAAGAAGATATTTACAAGATTAATTAAAAAATAATCTTATTTAAAAAAGGAGGTTCAACAGTTTAGATTAAAGCAAATAATGAACTTCAAAAGGAAATGAAAGTGACTTGGATTAAGTATAGGGGTTACTAGAAATAAATATGCTAAAGCTTTAAATACTCTTTCTTATGTAAATTTTGGCTCATCAGCTGTAGCTAGCGTAAGTGCTGGTCTGGCATTGCTGTTTTAGCTACTGGGTTGGTGCGCCAGGCCTCTTTAGCATTAGGTTCGGGTTAGGGGTTTGGCGCCATGTCTATGGGTTGTAAGTGCTGTTTTAGAAAATTAACTCCTAAATTACAAAAGCACACTGCCATTGAGCCCTAGCATCAGCAAAACTTTTTCTCATTAAGATTAAGAATAAGCAAATCATTACAGGGTGAAAAACATTACGGACGAAGAATTTCAGAAGCTTTTGGGCTGACGGTGATGATTATAGACGCAGAAAATTGAATTCAAAAGGAGTGGAGAAAGACGTTTACTTCACGACAGGTGACCTGATGCAATAAACAACTTGAAAAAACAAACGCATTTATCAGTTAAACCCAAAATAGGCCAAAAAAAATTTAAATTTAACAAAAAAATATAAGTTTAACCAAACTAAATACTATTTTTTTTGTTAACTAACTGTGTTTGGTGGACAACTTGCAGCTCTTCACGAACAAACGATCTTTTAGGGGCGGGCCTTTTTGACGTTGTAGCGCCGCTAGAAGAAATAGTTTCTCTTAAATAAAAACACGGGGGGGGGGGGGGGGGGCTGTTTTCATAATTCTTTCAACTTCTACACATCTCGCCCATATAGGGTCTGTGGCTCTAATTCTAACATCGCCCTCTGCCTCTCAGGAGCATACAAGTGTCTTACTTTTAGTCCAAACGGCAAGAGTTTTTGAGTCCCTGCACATCTTCAGTAATGCTATTTTTTTAAATTTGAGCGTTCACTGGTTTAAGGCCTGTTGCTTTAATTCTTCATTGTTCATGGCACGTAAGACTGCTGGCAACCCCTAACCCCTTCTGTGTTGCGTTTTTCTGTACTTTGTAGCGTCCATAATTTCTCTGTGATATTGATAGGTAACAGGCGTTCAGCTAGATTCTTATTAAAGTTTTCTACTAGGCTTGTGATCGATGGTTGCCCGGGTCCCTCTCTTAACTGTAACATGATGTTTTAACAACAGCTGGTTTACGAGCCTTTAAACTCTTTTCCCTCATCAACTTGATCATCCGAGGTACTTTAATGGGCCTGCATGTATATTTGTTGTAAAGCTACAGCCACAGCAGTTGAGCTTTTATCCGTTAAAAGGGTTTAGCGCTTTATATTCTTGAAGCCATGTCAACAAAATGTCAGGGCATACTTAAACTTTTTGTCTTATTTTAAACATGTGGAAGATACAGCAAGTTTCCTTGGTGGGTGTCATTTTGGAACTGAGTTAACAAATCTAGGCTTAATTTCTTTTGGGGGGAGGCAGATATATTTTCCAAATTGCCTGTTTTGAAAACCAGTCTTTCGCATCTGATTCAGACACTCTAGCAGGGTTTAAATCAGTTTTTCAATAGCCGTCTTTCCTTTCCAATAGCCTTTAGGGAATAATATATTTTGTACATAGGGATTGTCCATAAGAGGACTGTATTTTAATTGTATTTTAATTGGTTTTAGATTGAATAGGGGAGAAGAATGATTGCTCCCATAGCACCCACAATAAAACCAATTTTCTGCTATTTTCTGTTCTACTGATGGTTCATAAAGTCAGACAGTCTGGCGGCGGCGAGTTAGAAACTTCTTTCCTGTTACTAAGTAATACTCATTCATTGCCTCATCAACATCTGTAAATGTGTGCTCTGCATGCCCCTGTTTCTTAACGTTTTTATTAATAAAGTCTAAGTGAGCAATCCTCTTTTCTCATAAGCGTCTTTGCCTTGGCTAATCTTCCATTGCCTTGTTTGACGTTCTCTTTTCATCGGACCGCAATTTACTAAACATATAATTGCTTCCAGAGAAGGCCAATGCATTAACAATAGCTCCCCCTACCATCATAACTACTCCCGCCATCTTTTTATAAATCAATATTTTCTATATTAATCTTTCTATGAACTAACATTTTCTGGGATAATTCCCTGTGTAACAAGAAAGGGCTTTTGACGCAATCCCCGCAGTAATTACAAAAGATAACCTTAACAATGTCCTCAATGTCTAACCTTCCTAGATCCCGGCTTCATTTTAAACTGTTTTTTTCTAACACGTATCCTATACTAAAGGCCGCTAATCACAGCAGAATGGTAAATCGTATTGATAATCTTTTTTTCACTCATCTTTTTATTAACTAAAAAAATAATTAAAATAATCATAATACGAAAGGCTGTCTATGTGCTTTTTAAACAGATAATTTTTGTTGTTAAAGCTAAAAATAAGGTTGCAACTAGTTTGGCGAACTTCTATCTTTCCCATGTTAGGCTGTTTTATTCCTAACAAACATTTTGCAAGGGTTGAATAAAAATATAACACCAACGATAGGCACTGCCTAATTAACCCGCGTTAAACTCATGGTTTTAAAGTATTATATTATTTTTTTTTTGCTTTTTAAAATGGTTTGGGCGAACTATTAAAGTGTGAGGAGCAAGCGACTACTCCGTAGACCACTGCCATAAAGAAAGATTATATTCTTTGCTGCGTGTGGAAAACTAGACAGTTTTAGGCACTGAACTAAGTATTGAACAGATTCAGCAACTGCCTACATCAGACGTTGAAAAGTACCAGCTAGGTACGAAGCACAGCTAGGGTCAAAAATGGTTAGATCAGTGGGTCAGACAATGATTAGTCTATTGCCAAGTTAGTAAGTAAGATGAGCGCCGGTTGTTCAGAAGAAGATTTAAAATAGACTTATCACAAGATCCGGTTTTAAACAAGTCCCTAGAAACTCTTGCATGTGACATGTACTAAGATTTGGGACTATGTTATGCCATTCATCATGGGATTTAAATTTCTTTTTATCATATTAAATTTTTATTTATATTAAATTTAATCGCAATAAAAAAAAATGAGCGCTCAGGGAGAAGAAGACGCCCCCAGGACAGTCCACGGAGCAGAATGTACCACAAGAAATGTACCACAAGTGAATTGCCGCAAGTGAGTAATGTTACTAAGTCTAAAAGTCCCGGACGTGTTGAGGCGGGGCGTAAACTAGCAGAATGGAACAGGCTGAGAAAATCAAACAGTCAGCAAACAAAAATTGTTAGATAGTAATACAGCATTGCCGCCACCAACAACAACAACTTTACAACAGCACAATCAAACGATAAGACATATTATTATGTATTGGGCGCGCTGTTGTTGCTGGGGGTGGTTTTTTTTGCATACAAATACCTAACACCATACTTAACAACAAGCCGCAAGCCCCCACAGTAAAAGAAGAAGAACCGCCCTTTTGCAAAAAAAGTGCAACCTCCTGCAGTAGACCCCCTTTTCATGGAATAGTTTTTTAAAAACTAGATAAGTACAAGTTAAGAACTAGATAAGTTCAAGGTTAAGTTAGTTAAGAAAGTATTTAAGGCAAGTGTAAGTAAAATTTTAAGTAAAGTGTAAGTAAATTATAAGTTTTGTTAAGTATAGTTAGGTTCTTGTTATGTTCTTAAGTAAGTATAGTTAGGTTTTAAATTAAGCACAAGCTAATTCAGTCAGAGCGTATGTAAGCCATATACATTTTTAGTTCATTTTATGTCCCTGTAAGGCATGTAATATGTTTGTTCACGATTACAAATCTTATCTAGCACGTAAGCCCCCGTTTTAATGTACTGATTATGTCAATATTTAGAGGTTTTGAGGTGTTAATTTTGTTTAAAAACACGGGTTATTTTGGCCAAAACTGAATGTGATGGACGTGATTTGTATGTGAAAAGGGGGGTTATCGTGCAAATAAGATGGTGAGCTTGAACGAACATATTTACATTCTCTGCATCTGATAAATGTGTGAAATTTAATAATATGGGCGTTACAATGTTGAAAGCATGCATGCATATGATGAAAACCAGTTGCCTTCAGTTAAAATATCAGTCCCTTGAGGTCTAGTTGCCTGAAGTTAGAAATATCACAGTCTATTCTTGTCTAGTTGCCTTCAGTTAAAAATATCACAGTCCATTGAGGTCTAGTTGCCTGAAGTTAGAAATATCAGTCTGTTCATGTCTAATAGATTGAATCAACAAAGATTAAAAATTTTGTTTGTTATTTCATGTGTGTGGATGGTTGGGCTGGTGAGTTCAGACAATTGTTTATTGACTGATGATCTTTTTTCTTCTTTTTGTTTGCTAAAGCAGAAAGAGAGAGGATGGAAAAGGGCGGGGGGGGGGGGGGGGGTATGATGGTGTAAGTGCTGGTATGGTTGTTCATGCTAGTAATGCTAGAGTCTGTTAAACTTGTATTTTCTGTTTTGTTTCTCCAGCTGATCAAGCAGATCCACCACTTGTGCAAGGAAAGAGTCTTGAATTACTTGTGTGAGAATTGGGAGGGGGGGGGGGATGTCATTTTACTGAACAGGAATATGAAAGAGAAAATTTAGTTTTGATGCTTGCTTGCTCAGACGATTCAAAATATATGTCAGTGCTGTCTAGTCACCACTTTCAGCCACCAAACGCCTGCCTCTTATATATTTTCAGCTTATATAGAATATTCAACATCTGGTAATTGCTAAACAATAGTGATAATGGATTGGTCACAATGCCAGGGCAATTTCTTTTCAGCCAGTGAAGATGGCTGTAATTCTGGTGCCTGTTAACTAGTATTGATAAACAGAGGAAGCAGACAAAAAAGCAGAAGAAAAGTCACAAAGATGATTGTGATGTTGCTGCCTTATCTAATGGGTTCATTGTTGGGCATTTAAGTTTACTTGCAGGGAAAAAGTCCTCACAACAGCTTTGCAGACATTGCATACGAGTGCTGTTCTTAGATCTAGAATGTTACACTTGAAATGTAAAATTTTGACAATTGTTAGCCGTTTTCTTTTATGGACTTGGCAGGTCTGATGTAAATGTAGGGGTGAAGAATGAGTAGTATGTTTTGTGTTGTTTGTATGTTAGGTAATGAGACCTTATTTCTGAACTGAGAGAGTGTTAAAAACTTAAAGTTCACAATGTTGTAATCATTCAAGTGAGATAGGCTTATCACGTTGGCAGGCTTACTTTGATTTGATATGTTAATGTGAAACCTACAACAGCGTATACTCTCAGAATAGTGACACAGCTTGTTTTGTAAATCACATGTTGGTATGAAACAAATGCAGTAACCAGGTGGGAGAGATTCCACTGTGTGCTATTCCTGAATTTTGAAAGTTACATTTTCTGACTTAAGAAGCTGTTTCTCATCAGACAGGAGGTGTACTTCCTGACGTTTAACAGCAGCTGTGTGCATTGTGGTCATGGGTACAATTTCAGCCCCCACACCCCACCTCATGTCTGTTTTCTAGGCTGTTGTGTTGGGTGATTTGATGGATGGATTGTTTCCTTGGTTATTCATATTGACACATCCTGTCCACTTGAAAGACTTTATTGACAAGTAGATTGGAGAGTTTAGTGGTGGTGATGTACAGATGGATAGTGGTGAATCTGTAACGTTTAAACTGGTATTTTCTGTTTGTTTCTCCAGACAACCAGCCCGCTCTGCAGCAGGGCATTTTTGAGCAGCAACAGGACCCAGCAGGTAAGAAAGATCAGATCATTTGAATAAAGGTCAATCCTATGTAATAACCTTTTTCAGCCACCAAACATCCACCACTTTCTTTTCAGCTGATTAGAACGGGGCTGGCCGCTATTGCGCGGGTCCGCTATTGCGCAGCGCAATAGCGGCTTCACGCAATAGCAGGCCGACCCCAAAAGGCTGGGCCGCTATTGCGCGGGTCCGCTATTGCGCAGGTCCGCTATTGTGTGGGTCCGCTATTGCGCGACCTAAGAACATATCATCTAACCCTAACCCTAACCCTATTTCTGTTACACTGTTTTGAGAGACTGGTTGAATGACAAATAGTCACCGCGCAATAGCGGGCCCACGTTAGCGGCCCCACGCAATAGCGGGCCGACCCCATTAGAACATTATGAATCTGCTAAATGATAGTGATAATGGATTGGTCATAGTGCCAGGACATTTTCTTTTTCAGCCAGTGTAGATGGTTTTATATCTGGTGCATGCTAACTGATATTGATAATGGTTTCTGGTCACAAATTATTAAAAAAAAAATAACTTATTGACATTGACTTGAATACTAAATTTTTCACAAACTCTCACTCAGAAAGTTACGAATATGTGCCTGTTGAAGTTGTGTGTGAAAGATAAGAAAATGAAGCCATGTGGACTGCTGGGCGGGGACTCGTATTGAGCGGAAAGCGGAAAATAATGCAATATTTGGTTGCCTAATTTTTTTGTCACTTTAAAAGTAACGGCTGTACATATAGACATGCACTCACACACGCATGCACACAAAAATAGACAAAAAGCAAATGCTTGAAGAATGTAATTCAAGTGTTTTATGTCTATCTGTCTGTTAATGTATAAGCATGAATGAAATGCATTGCAGAGTGGTATTTGCATGTTTCAGTGGAAGTGGACAGCGGTGAAGCTGGGGACCCTACCACCACCTGTCAGGACCTGCATGGCCAACTTCACATGATACAAATCCAGGTAGGTGAGATAGCAAAATCTGAGGTGGTGTCCTGAAGATGGACTGTTTGTGGATGAGTGTGGCTTGTATCTCTGATCATTTGAGGATAATCCAGGGCAGTGCTCATGCTTCTGTGCTTGCTATGCAAGTGTCTTAAAGGTGGAGGTAAAATGATCATTCACTTCAACTGATGGTTGTGTTCCTGTACAAAGTTTATTGGTTCTAAAAGTTTTGGGATGAAATCGTTTATATAATGAATAGAATGCATGTGAAAACAAATCATCAAATGTGTTTTGAATGAATTAACCTGTTCATTCCAGAAAAGATGAGCTTTATATATATATATATATATATATATATATATATATATATAATATATATATATATATAATTTTCATTCAGGCTGATAGTAAAAATGTGCCTTTATTTAAAACTTTAAATGTGCTTTCATTAAATCTTATTTGTTATTTTGCATGTCATAATCAAATAGATCAGTGATGTTTGGATGGTGCTTTTGTCAATCATCAGTTTAACAGCTTACATATGTATGTGCTTCTTTTTGATTTAGGCTGAGGACACACCTGACAAGTTGGAGGGACTGCAGCAGAATAACTGGCTACTGCCCGACCACAGGGTGTCGGTCAGTGAAGGCACTGAGGATCTCCCTGAGGAAGGTAATTGTAATTGACTGCCACATACTAAGTCAGAAGTGACATTTTAGATAGTTTTAAAAATCAGAAAGACTGTTTTAGACTGCTTTTGGCTTGTGTTTGTCATATCCTCAGGGGAAGTCTGGAGAAGCTGAAGACTGTGATTTCTGGCCCTGGCTCCTTAGTTGGACTTCATGTGGGTGGATAAGGAGGGATGAAATAAAAACAGAACAAAAGTGGCTTCTTCACAAAAAATCCCTCCCTTAAAAAAAGTGAAAAGCCCACGTAACATCAAAAATGGCACAGGACTCTGATATTGACAGTGACTTGGACTCAGAAAGTAGGAAAAGGAATTTTACAAATAAAACTTGAAAAACAGTTTCATGATGAAATTGTTTCAACCGCACCTCTCTCTGAAATCTTATGGTTACAAAATAGTTTTTGCTCAGCCCCTGTCATTTGGGCATTTGAGGCAATGAGACAGTTGATAAACTTGCCAAGAGTGTCCCAAAGAAAAGGTTTGAGCAGTCAGTCTGAAATCCAAAGCTCAGGCGTATGTCAAAAACCTGTGGCAAAAGAAATGGAACTTGCAAACAGATAACAAACTCTTCCAAAACCATCCAAACTTGAAGAGTTTTGACCATGTTCCCAGTACAGCTGTAAAGAAAAACAGTTTTGTGCCGTTAGCACATTGACCATTCCTTTTACACCCTTTCATATTTTTTAAAAGGTGAAGAAGCTCTGTAGTGCATTCCATGTCATGTACCCATTGAGAA
Organism: Conus ventricosus; assembly: GCA_018398815.1. Taxonomy (NCBI): domain Eukaryota; kingdom Metazoa; phylum Mollusca; class Gastropoda; order Neogastropoda; family Conidae; genus Conus; species Conus ventricosus. The sequence continues at coordinate 9,552,532 of CM031626.1, forward strand.
TGACTATGTTCTTGTCAAGTGTTGGGACTTACATCATGTCAGACAACACTTTAAAGCGATTCCATGAAACCCTGTTCAGGGATGTCCAGCCTGATGTGATTTTGGAATTTCTGAAAGAGACCAACACTTTCAATCTGGTCTGAGATTTTAAAGGAAGAAAGGTTTTTACAAAGTTTCTGGCGCATTTTTAGAAAATATGTTTTAATGAGCTGTATGGATGTGTCCTTTTTTCATGACTTGAGACTTGACTTCAACGCTTCTGGTCACAAAGCCAAGACAGTTTCTTTTCAGCTAATGTAGAACAGTCTAGATGTAGTGCCTGCTTATGAACATTGATAACAACTCTGTCTTCAACCCTGGCCATTTCCTTTTCAGCCAGTATAGAACGTCCTGAACATTGTGCCAGCTTATTAACTTGAAAATTGATTTGGCCATTAAACCAGACTCAGAGGAGGAGGGGAGAGAAGCGTGTGAGAGATGTGGCTGAAAGGAGTGTTGAGAATGACCGTTTCGGTGACCATGTTCTTTTTTTAAAAAATTATTCACCATGGTCTTTTATTGGCTTTAAAGATTGTTTTAATTGTTATTGTATGTGTGTATAAGGTGGATGGGGGAAGGGGTTAGTAGGTGGGTAAGGGGGGTGTTGCGTGCCCCTAGTGGCATGCCTTCCTCATTGATTCCAGTTCCCCAATCACAGCCATGCCCCAGTTTGTCACAGCGTCAGCATTCTGCCGAGTAGTCAGTAGCTATTTATGAGGCAACTGGCTGAAGGAGACACTGCAATGCTTTATGCTGGTTCGTACAGGGATGCAAGCAACTCGGCCTAAGTCCAAAATCTGTCCTAGAAGAAGTTTGTGTGTTTCCAGTTCCTGCAGAACTAAACTTTGTATTTAGATAATTTTCAAGGTTCAGGTATAAAGTATATTGACAAGCAGCTGCCGTGGCAAAGTGGTTAGCATCGCCAACTCCAAGCTGGGAGATCATGGGTTCGATTTCCATCAGTCATATGCGATTTTTCTGCTCCGACCGGCTCCAACCGAGAGTTGAGTTTTCCATGGGCTCACTCTCCCCCCACCTCTCTCTCTCTCTCTCTCTCTCTCTCCTCTCTCTCTCTCTCTCTCTCTCTTCTCTTCTCTCGTCGGTCTCTTTTTTGCTCTATCTCTGTCCTCAGGAAGCAGAAAATGCATCTGATAAATGTGTGAATTGAATAATATGGGCAGTTACAATGTTGAAAGCATGCATGCACTATGATGAAAACCAGTTGCCTTCAGTTAAAATATCAGTCCATTGAGGTCTAGTTGCCTGAAGTTAGAAATATCACAGTCTATTCTTGTCTAGTTGCCTTCAGTTAAAAATATCACAGTCCATTGAGGTCTATTGCCTGAAGTTAGAAATATCAGTCTGTTCATGTCTAATAGATTGAATCAACAAAGATTAAAATTCTGTTTGTTATTTCATGTGTGTGGGTGGTTGGGCTGGTGAGTTCAGACAAATTGTTTATTGACTGATGATCTTTTTCTTCTTCTTTGTTTGCTAAAGCAGAAAGAGAGAGGATGGAAAAGGGCGGGGTGGAGGGGGGGTATGATGGTGTAAGTGCTGGTATGGTTGCCATGCTAGTAATGCTAGAGTCTGTTAAACTTGTATTTTCTGTTTTGTTTCTCCAGCTGATCAAGCAGATCCACCACTTGTGTAAGGTAAGAGTCTTGAATTACTTGTGTGAGAATTGGGAGGGAGGGGGGGGATGTCATTTTACTGAACAGGAATATGAAAGAGAAAACTTATGTTTTGATGCTTGCTTGCTCAGACGATTCAAAATATATGTCAGTGCTGTCTAGTCACCACTTTCAGCCACCAAACGCCTGCCTCTTATATATTTTCAGCTTATATAGAATATTCAACATCTGGTAATTGCTAAACAATAGTGATAATGGATTGGTCACAATGCCAGGGCAATTTCTTTTCAGCCAGTGGAGTTGGCTGTAGATCTGGTGCCTGCTAACTAGTATTGATAAACAAGGAAGCAGACAAAAAAGCAGAAGAAAAGTCACAAAGATGATTGTGATGTTGCTGCCTTATCTATTGGGTTCATTGTTGGGCATTTAAGTTTACTTGCAGGGAAAAAGTCCTCACAACAGCTTTGCAGACATTGCATACGAGTGCTGTTCTTAGATCTAGAATGTTACACTTGAAATGTAAAATTTTGACAATTGTTAGCCGTTTTCTTTTATGGACTTGGCAGGTCTGATGTAAATGTAGGGTGAAGAATGAGTAGTATGTTTTGTGTTGTTTGTATGTTAGGTAATGAAACCTTATTTCTGAACTGAGAGAGTGTTAAAAACTTAAAGTTCACAATGTTGTAATCATTCAAGTGAGATAGGCTTATCACGTTGGCAGGCTTACTTTGATTTGATATGTTAATGTGAAACCTACAACAGCGTAGTACTCTCAGAATAGTGACGCAGCTTGTTTTGTAAATCACATGTTGTATGAAACAAATGCAGTAATCAGGTGGGAGAGATTCCACTGTGTGCTATTCCTGAATTTTGAAAGTTACATTTTCTGACATAAGAAGCTGTTTCTCATCAGACAGGAGGTGTACTTCCTGACGTGTAACAGCAGCTGTGTGCATTGTGGCCATG
>CM031626.1:9558670-9607852 GCA_018398815.1 Conus ventricosus
CTCCCCCCACTGGCATTCCCCTCTTTCTTTCCCCCGACTGGCATTCCCCTCTTCTTCCCCCACTGGCAATCCCCTCTTCTTCCCCCACTACAATCCCCTCTTCTTCCCCCACTGGCAATCCCCTCTTCTTCCCCACTAGCAATCCCCTCTTCTTCCCCCGACTGGCAATCCCCTCTTCTTCCCCACTGGCAATCCCCTCTTCTCCCCCCACTAGCAATCCCCTCTCTTCCCCCACTAGCAATCCCCTCTTCTTCCCCCACTAGCAATCCCCTCTTCTTCCCCCACTAGCAATCCCCTCTTCTCCCCCACTAGCAATCCCCTCTTCTCCCCCCACTAAGCAATCCCCTCTTCTTCCCCCACTGGCAATCCCCTCTTCTTGCCCCACTAGCAATCCCCTCTTCTTCCCCCACTAGTAATCCCCTCTTCTTCCCCCACTGGCAATCCCCTCTTCTTCCCCCGACTGCAATCCCCTCTTCTTCCCCCACTAGCAATCCCCTCTTCTTCCCCCACTAGCAATCCCCTCTTCTTCACCCCACTGGCAATCCCCTCTTCTTCCCCACTGGCAATCCCCTCTTCTCCACCGACTGGCAATCCCCTCTTCTTCCCCCCGCTGGCATTCCCCTCTTCCTCCCCATTAGCAATCCCCTCTTCTTCCCCCCACTGGCATTCCCCTCTTCTCCACCCACTGGCAATCCCCTCTCTTCCCCCACTGGCAATCCCCTCTTCTTCCCCCACTGGCATTCCCCGTCTTCTTCCCCCGACTGGCAATCCCCTCTTCTTCCCCCACTAGCAATCCCCTCTTCTTCCCCCACTAGCAATCCCCTCTTCTTCCCCACTGGCAATCCCCTCTCTTCCCCCACTGGCAATCCCCTCTTCTCCCCCCACTAGCAATCCCCTCTTCTTCCCCCTGGCAATCCCCTCTTCTTCCCCACTGGCAATCCCCTCTCTTCCCCCACTGGCAATCCCCTCTTCTTCCCCGACTGGCATTCCCCTCTTCTTCCCCCACTGGCAATCCCCTCTCTTCCCCCCTAGCAATCCCCTCTTCTTCCCCCACTAGCAATCCCCTCTTCTTCCCCCGACTGGCAATCCCCTCTTCTTCCCCCGACTGGCAATCCCCTCTCTTCCCCCGCTGGCAATCCCTCTTCTTCCCCCCCTAGCAATCCCCTCTTCTTCCCCCGACTGGCAATCCCCTCTCTTCCCCCACTAGCAATCCCCTCTTCTTCCCCCACTAGCAATCCCCTCTTCTTCCCCCACTGGCAATCCCCTCTTCTTCCACCGACTGGCAATCCCCTCTTCTTCCCCCACTAGCAATCCCCCTCTTCTTCCCCCACTAGCAATCCCTCTTCTTTCCCCCCGCTGGCAATCCCCTCTTCTTCCCACTGGCATTCCCCTCTTCTTCCCCCGACTGGCAATCCCCTCTCTTCCCCCGACTGGCAATCCCCTCTTCTCTCCCCACTAGCAATCCCCTCTTCTTCCCCGGCTGGCAATCCCCTCTTCTTTCCGCACTGGCATTCCCCTCTTCTCCCCCCACTAGCAATCCCCTCTTCTCCCCCCACTGGCAATCCCCTCTTCTTCCCCCACTGGCATTCCCCTCTTCTTCCCCCACTGGCATTCCACTCTTCTCCCCCACTAGCAATCCCCTTCTCCCCCCACTGGCAATCCCCTGTTCTTTCCCCCACTGGCATTCCCCTCTTCTTCCCCCACTGGCATTCCCTCTTCTTCCCCCACTAGCAATCCCCTCTTCTCCCCCGACTGGCAATCCCTCTCTTCTTCCCCCACTAGCAATCCCCTCTTCTCCCCCACTGGCAATCCCCTCTTCTTCCCCCACTGGCAATCCCCTCTTCTCCCCCACTGGCATTCCCCTCTTCTTCCCCCGACTGGCATTCCCCTCTTCTTCCCCCACTGCAATCCCCTCTTCTCCCCTGCTCAGGTTGTCCCTTCTGCAGTGAAAAAGATTACTCTTAATCCCACCTAGTACCTGCATATGTCTTGATGTACAAAGAACTGCCACATACATACAACTGAGTGATGGTACTGAAAGGGTGAATGTTCAGAAATTTCTTGTCTTTGTTCATGGTGCAGATATTGCATTTCAACTTTCTTACTCGATGTTTTGCTTGTCATTTTTTCATTTTCTGGCTATTCATTTTGTTTACTTTTGCAGATGGCTTGATTGAAAAAAAAAAGCAGATAGGACTTATTTAATATCCATCTCCAAATATAACAAGATGCAAAGCATATAAACATACTCCCAGTTTATCTTGAATACACGCGAGATATTCCGTAAAGAGAAAACATTTGTGGCCATTATAGCCATTATAACGGCTATTCTGGTAAACATCAGCCACCATCTGTGAACCATAATGAACATATCTACAAATTTTCAGAAAGATTGGCCAAGCACTTTCTGAGATTTTCCATAAAGCAGAAAAACTATCATGGGCTGTTATAGCTGTTAGTAACGCCTTTAACGGTAAAATAAAATATTGGGCATCATCCGTGACCTATAATGAACATGCATACAAATTGTCAGAAAGATTGGCCAAGCACTTTCTGAGATATTCTATAAAGAAGAAAAACTGTTATGGGCTGTTATAGCCGTTAGTAACAGCTATAATGGTAAAATGAAACATCGGGCATCATCCTTGACCCAAATGAACATACCTAAAATCGGCCCAGTAGTTTTGTCTGGAGCGAGTGGAACACATTTTGACCATGGACGGACAGACAGACAGACAGACACACACACACACAGCATTTCTTCATTCCCATTGTAAAGTATTTCCTGTTCTACTGTATAAGAACTGAGAGTACAAAAACTTAGATGCGATCAAATCCTGCAAAGCTGTTGTGAGGACCTTTTCCCTGCAAGTAAACTTAAACGCCCAACAATGAACCCAATAGATAAGGCAGCAACATCGCAATCATCTTTGTGATTTTTCTTCTGCTTTTTTGTCTGCTTCCTCTGTTTATCAATACTAGTTAGCAGGCATCAGATTTACAACCATCTTAGCTGGCTGAAAAGAAATTGCCCTGGCATTGTGACCAATCTATTATCACTATTATTTAGTAACCACCAGATGTTGAATATTCTCAGGGCTTAAAATGGTCTATCCAAAAATCAGAGGAAAATTTCTGAAGTGGCGAAGCCACGAATGCGTGCCTGCGAAGCAGGCACGCCCTGCTAGGGGGGTCTGGGGGCATGCCCCCCCAGAAAATTTTGAAAATCTAGAACAAAATCTGTGCACTCTGGCTCATTCTGAGCCCTATTTTTGGGAAAAAAATTGCACAGAAAAAGTGCAAGATTTAATGCAGGAAAGGTACATCCATACAGATATTCAATCCACTGTCAAAGACAAGACAAAGGTCTTAAACATCTAAATCTAAAATGATATTTATATCAACACATTTCATGTGAAAAGAGCATAAAAAAGACCAACAGGTTATCAAGACAAAACAAAATGGTTATTGGTGGAGACACAGTTATCAAAATTCAAAACTCACGTTTGGAATGTGGAACTAAGCAATCTGAGAGGGGCTGGTTCTGTCGCCTCTTACGACAAGCACAGCCAAGCTGCAGAAATATTCTTTCCCTTCCCCTTGTCTGCAGGGGAAAGCTGCGATCGCGGTGTCCTTTGTGACAAGATGCTCTTTCAGTGCGACGATCCCGCGGAAAGTGTAGACGATGTCTGTGGTGCACAGTACACATCTTGCACTGCCTGGCACGTCAACCTTTCGAATATGTTGACCGATCCGCTCGAATTCATCGGGATCTGACCTCACTTTCACGGACTTTAAAGTCCACTCCCACCTCCATTTGTTTTTGATCCCGCTTTCGTCAAACTTCTCTCCACGTTCGATGATTCTCACAGTCGCCATCTTGATAGATTAGGCGCCTAAAGCTACCGGTGCGAAATGGCTGTTTGCGACTTTGAACCGAATACGAATCAGAACCATATGCGAATGCGGACGCGTTTGGGGCGTTTTAGATCGGGTTTCTTTCCCCCGAGGAAATCGATTTTTTTTCCCGAGGAATTTTTTGGCTTCCCGAGGAATTTCTCGGATCCGAGGAGGATTTTAAGCCCTGTATTCTACTTCAGCTGAAAATATATAAGTGGCAGGAGTTTGGTGGCTAAAAGTGGTGACTTAAGTTTTCTCTTTCATATTCCAGTTCAGTAAAATGCCCCCCCCCCCCCCCCCCCGGCGCCAATTCTCAGACAAATAATTCAAGATTCTTACCCTGGACAGCTGGTGGATCTGCTTGATCAGCTAGAGAAACAAAACAGAAAATACAAGTTTAACATACTCTAGCATTACTAGCATGACATCCATACCAGCACTGACACCATCATACTCCCCCCCCCCCCCCCCCCCCCCCCAATTTTCCACCTTCTCTCTTACTGCTTTAGAAAACAAAGAGAAGAAAAAAGATCGCCAATCAATGAGCATTATGTCTGAACCCACTAGCCCACCCACCCAGGCACATGAAATAACTAAAACAGAATTTTTAATCTTTGGCAATTCAATCTACTAGACCTAAATGGACTGTGATATTTCTAACTGAAGGCAACTAGACCTCAATGGACTGTGATATTTCTAACTAGACCTCAATGGACTGTGATATTTCTATTTGAAGGCAACTAGACCTCAATGGACTGATATTTTTAACTAGACCTGAATGGACTGTGATTTTTCTAACTGAAGGCAACTAGACCTCAATGGACTGTGATATTTCTAACTGAAGGCAACTAGACCTCAATGGACTGTGATATTTCTAACTGAAGGCAACTAGACCTCAATGGACTGTGATATTTCTAACTAGACCTGAATGGACTGTCATATTTCTAACTGAAGGCAACTAGACCTCAATGGACTGTGATATTTCTAACTAGACCTGAATAGACTGCGATATTTCTAACTGAAGGCAACTAGACCTCAATGGACTGTGATATTTCTAACTAGACCTGAATGGACTGTGATATTTCTAACTGAAGGCAACTAGACCTCAATGGACTGTGATATTTCTAACTGAAGGCAACTAAACCTCAATGGACTGTGATATTTCTAACTGAAGGCAACTAGACCTCAATGGACTGTGATATTTCTAACTGAAGGCAACTAAACCACAATGGACTGTGATATTTCTAACTGAAGGCAACTAGACCTCAATGGACTGTGATATTTCTAACTGAAGGCAACTCATGTGTGTGTGTGTGTTATTAGTCTCTTTAATGGCTGTTTGCGAAAGGTGATTTCAGACAGTAGGAAAGGATGGGGGAGTAGGAAAGGGATATCGTGCGTAGAAAGGAGATGACTGCATACAAGAGTTTGATATAAACGTACATGTGTTTGTCAGTACATGCTTCAGTGTGTACAAGTGTACTGCTACCATGTTGGTTCACCTGCTGTCATCCAGGCCTGTCACATACGTGCAGTGTTGGTCTGGAAATTTGAGCAACTCTCTCAGAGACGCTTCTATTAATTTAATCCTTCCCAACTCAACCTATAGCAAACTCAACTCTGGGTAGGAGCCTTTTGGGGTGCGAAAATCTTCAAATAAATGGCTGTGACAGGAATCCAACCCAAAGACCTTTCAGCTCGGAATCAGTAATGTTAGCCTGCATATACAGTCCTTTCATTTCTTTTTTTTTCTGTTTTTTTTTCTTTTTTAAGTTCCAGTTCCTGTGCTTCAAAAACTACAAGTGCCCAACTCCACTTACTGTCTGTTCTTGGCCGCTTTGGTGGGGCAGGCTGGCCATCCGTCAGCGACATTTTCCTCTTCCTTCCTGCTGCCAAAGAGACATAGAAAACAGACAATTGGCAGCTACCACCAACACATTGTTATGTTTTAACCGAGTTCATTCAGGTTTAAGAAACCCACATTTTTTTTCATGAAAACCTATAAAAACAGGAAACAGGATCACCGACTTTAATATCTGAAAGTCTCACATAGGCTTTGTTGTTGGCATGACATCTCATCATAGCTTTTTGAAAGGCATTTTGTTGTTGCATAGCATTGTCATCTGAGTGTTTGGTGATCTGAGGAAGTCTGGTTCTCAGTTTCAGCCAAAAGGAGCAGCAGCTCGCGATACACTGGTACTGGAATGAGGTGTAGCATGGCAATCAAGGAAGAATCTGTACATCTCCTGTTTGAAGTTGACTATAGTTGCAGTCTTGATTGTTTTCTTGATTGTTCTAATGAAACATTCTGTCTCTGCATTAGCACAGGGCCATAATGGAATAATCTTTCTGTGTTTGATACCACTGTGGGTGTAAAACTGTGTGAAGTCATTGCTATTGAAGGGTGGTCCACTGTCTGCTTTCAATGATTCTGGGATACCAAATTCAGCAAATACATTGTCAAGATGGGAGATCACACTTCCGCTGGAGGTGGACTGTAGAATATGAACCACAGGATAGCGAGAGTAGACAGCTGTCACAACCAAAAAGTATTGTCCGCTGGGTCGATGATTAAAATCAGCAGACAGTTCTTTCCATGGAGCTTAAGGAAGCTCGGACATGCAGAGAGCTTCACGTGCTGCAGTCAGTGTAGTGACCTGGCATGTCATAGAGCTATTGACAGTGTTCTCCATGTACTGCTGTCATTATAATGACCTGGCATGTCATACAGTTCTTGATTGTGTTCTCCATGTACTGCTGTCAGTATAATGACCTGGCATGTCATACAGTTCTTGTTTGTGTTCTCCATGTACTGCAGTCAGTATAATGACCTGGCATGTCATACAGTTCTTGTTTGTGTTCTCCATGTACTGCAGTCAGTATAATGACCTGGCATGTCATACAGTTCTTGTTTGTGTTCTCCATGTGCTGCAGTCAGTATAATGACCTGGCATGTCATACAGTTCTTGACTGTGTTCTCCATGTGCTGCAGTCAGTGTAGCCACCTGGCATGTCATACAATTCATATGGTTCAGAAGCTTGTGAACATTTCCTGTAACTACTACAGAGTCAAAAGCAGTCTAAAACAGTCTTTATGATTTTTAAAACTATCTAAAATGTCACGTCTGACTTAGTATGTGGCAGTCAATTACAAATTACCTTCCTCAGGGAGATCCTCAGTGCCTTCACTGACCGACGTCCAGTGGTCAGGCAGTTCCCAGCTACACTGCCACAGTCTCTCCAACTGATCAAGCTGGTCAGGTGTGTCCTCAGCCTAAATCAAAAAGTGGCACATACACATAACATTATCCTGTTAAACTGATGATTGACAAAAGCACCATCCAAATGTCACTGATCTATTTAATAATGACATGCAAAATAAGAAATAAGATTTAATGAAAGCACGTTTCAAGTTTTAAATAAAGGCACATTTATATCATGAGTCTGAGTGAAAACTATACCTATCAATCTATCTATCTATCTATCTATATATATATATATATATATATCTCAAAGCTTACCTTTTCTGGAATGAACAGGTAAATTCATTCAAAACACATACCTGTACTAAAACAAAAAACAAGGGTTTCTCTGTTCTCGGTTGTCATGTGCTATTAATTTTTCTTTCTTTTAAGAAGGGAAAAGGGAAAGGAAAGTCACTGATGAGGATGGCCACAGACTTTATGTTCCAGATATCACAATCTGTTACACCATTGTAGGTTTTAGGCTTAAGGTTCAGCTTTTGAGTTTCAAAGTGTAACGACTGCAGGCATAGGTTCTTGTTTGTTTTTGTGTTCAGCTTTTGGGTTAGAGGGCTAAAACTGTTATTTGATTATTTGTTTTCACATGCATTCTATTCATTATATGTACAATTTAATCCCAAAACTTTTAGAACCATAAACTTTGAACAGGAACATAGCCATCAGTTGAAGTGAATGATCATTTTACCTCCACCTCCACATAGCATGCGCAGAAGCATGGACATTGCCCTGGATTACACTCAAACGATCAGAGATACAACCCACACTCATCCTCAAACAGTCAATCTTCAGGACACCACCTCAGATTTTGCTGCCTCACCTACCTGGATCAGGTCCATTTCTAGGAAGCTCTGGAGGTCTTCTGTGGTCGTGTGCATCTGATCTACGACTGAAACATGCAAACATCGTTCTGCAATGCATTTAATTCATGCTGGTACATTAACAGATAGACATAAAACACCTGTGTGTGTGTGTGTGTGTGTGTGTGTGTGCACGTGTGTGTGCATAATTGAAAGTGAGTATGGTCAGAAGCTTGTGAACATTTCCTGTAACTGCTACAGAGTCAAAAGCAGTCTAAAACAGTCTTTCTGATTTTTAAAACTATCTAAAATGTCACGTCTGACTTAGTTTGTGGCAGTCAATTACAAATTACCTTCCTCAGGGAGATCCTCAGTGCCTTCACTGACCGACGTCCAGTGGTTGTGCAGTAGCAGTTATTTTGCTGCAGTCCCAACTCATCAGGTGTGTCCTCAGCCTAAATCAAAAAGAAGCACATACATATATATGCTGTTAAACTGAGGATTGACAAAAGCACTATCCAAACATCACTGATCTATTTAATTACGACATGCAAAATAACAAATAAGATTTAATGAAATGAAAGCACATTTAAAGTTTTAAATAAAGGCACATTTTTACAATCAGTCTGGACGATATATATATATATATATATATATATTATATATATATATATATATTGAATTATAAACAAAGATGGGGAGTTTGTACTATACTCCCTGTTTGGCTAGTATACTTACCATGTCAGACAATAGCATTCACGGCAGTTAGTCAGCTCTGCCAGGCCGAAGTTTTTGTGTGGCTAATGCAGTAATAAGACAGTCACGTGATGCCCACCCGCTTCCGCCGTAGAAGAAGCCAGTGTCAACCTCCTGTACCTCATTCATCGAGGCCTGCGCGCAAGGTAACCCCAGAACCTTGGTGCTAGTGGGGAAGGCAGGGCGGGGCATTAGAGTCTGACATGGTAAGTATACTAGCCAAACAGGAGTATAATACAAACTCCCCATTTTGGCGTCATATACTGTACCATGTCAGACAATAGCAGAATTCATAGGAAAAGGAGGAGGGCGAGTGCCCTAGTGGTTCCTGGGGTTACCCGATATGGATGCATTAGCCGCCACAAAGGATATCCCATTAGAACCATCAGCCCTGGTCATGCGGATGTCCCTTAAATAAAATTTTATGAAGGGATTTTCGAACGCCAGAAGGCTGCCTCCAGGAGGTGGCGCATGGGAACAGAGTGCTGGAATGCTGCCGAAGCGGCGAGCGCTCTGAGCTCATGAGCCCGGGGGACAAGACGGGGAGGTCCTTGGATGCCTGAGAATAGGCCGTTCTGACCGTCTTGGAGAGCCACCTAGAGACAGTGCCAGCTGAGATGTCTTCCGTGTTACTGGGGTTGATGGAAATAAGGAGACGTCTTTGCGAAACGCGCCTGGGGCGTGAGCGTTCCCAGTAGTGTGTTAGACCTCGAGAGGGGCAAGGGCTATGTCCGAAGAGGTGTCTCCCCTAGTGTATCCGCCAGTGGGCGGATGACGAGGTAAGGAGAGGCACTACTGGGTTCCTGGTTCTTAGCTAGGAATTCGGGAAGGAACTTAAGAGAGACGGAGCCGTCTCTGTGGAAGGCAATGTCTCTGGGGTCCCCGCTAAGGGCATGGATCTCGCCTCACCTTCTGGCGGAAGCGAGGGCGAGGAGGAGGTAGTCTTCATAGACAGAAGGTCGAAGGGAATGAGGAGACAGGCTCAAAGGGGGGTTTCCTGAGGACGTCAAGTAAGTGAAGAGGTCCCAAAGGGGAACACGTCTAGGGGATTGGGCCTCACGAAGAGCAGCCCCTCTGGAGATCTCTCTGAGAAGGAAGTCATTCTCAAAGGAAGATCCGCCCATTTGGCGGATGGTCGTGCAGATGGCCGACCAGTAGCCCGGATGGAGCTAGCAGAGAGGTTAAGGTGGGACAGGAAATTTCCTATCTGGATATTGGAGGGGCGATTGTGAGAGTCAGAATTGTCTTCGCACCATGAGACCCATTTCCTCCATCTGCAATAGTAAAGGGACTCTGTGCTAGCTCTGCGAGAGGACATGGCTAGGTCACGGAGTTCCTGAGAGGCCCCGGCGATGGAGAGGATACTGAGGACGGGCTGGGACCTGTCCGTTCGAGAGGTGGATTTAGATGCTCGCAACCGGGCTGGCACAGAAGCCAGGCGTGGAGGCGAAGCATCTGGGATTGGCGTGAGGGAGACCCGAACGGGGTTGCCTGAGCATGTCCCACCTGGTGTTAAACTGGAGAGGGGGTGCGTGAGTGAGGGACTTGAGGTCCGGGAACCAGGACCGAGTGGGCCACCACGGGGCTATGAGAATGAGCCTGGGTCTCTCGAGTCTCGCCTTCCTGATGACCTTGTGGAGGATCGGGAAGGGAGGGAAGGCGTAAGCTATGAGGCCGGACCAGGGAAGGGATAGGGCGTCGAGGAGAAGGCCCGGGGGTCCGGGACCGGAGACACATACAACTGGCAGATGATGGTTGAACCGTGTGGCAAACAGGTCGATCATGGGTCTGAACCAATGTTCCCACTCGGTTGTTAGGGTATGCCTCCTGAGGGTCCGTTCCGTGTGGAGGACAGACTTGGAGAGGCTGAGAGTGTCTGCCAGGATGTTGTGTGTCCCTGCTATGTGTCTCGCGCGAAGGGTGACCCCCTGCGTGTGACACCAGCGGAGGAGGGCCTCTGTACGGAGGGAGAGGCCGATGGAGTGTGCCCCCCCCCCCCCCCCCCCCCCTTGTTGATGTAACAAGCTACCGAAGTGTTGTCCGTGAAAGGAGAACGAATCGGTGGGAGACTATGGACTGGAAGTGGGAGGGCGAGCCTGACCGCCTCCAGTTCCAAGATGTTGATGTGAAGACGAGCAGTCAGAGGATCCCAAACCCCCGAGGCGTGACTGCTCTCCAAATGGGCCCCCAGCCCGAGTTGGAGGCATCTGTGTAAAGTTCCAGGGCCTGGGAAGGGAGGGAGATGGGAACTCCGGGGGCCAGGGTGGATGGGCTGAGCCACTCCTCCGTGGCCCAAACGAACCAAGGCCCTAGGGGAATGGTCTGGTTCCAGCTGTCGTTGGTCTGGGACCAACAACGGCGGAACTCCCTCTGAAGCTGTCGCTTGGGAACTCTGCCTAGGGGAATGAGAGGAGACAGGGACTCCATCATCCCCAGAAGGGACGAAAGTGTCCCTGCCGAAGTAAGGGGAGAGAGTCGAAGGTGGAATTGGGCCAGGGCCTGAGTGGGAGCCCGAGTTGGAGGGGTAGTGTAGAGGTTGAACTTGTGTCACTCTCCCTACCCGTCAGCTTGAAAAGACTGGAACACGAACGAGAGTGTACCTACCCGTCAGCTTGAAAAGACTGGAACACGAACGCGCGTGTAAAAAGATACTGGGCCATGCGCTTGTGTGGCCATAGTCAGCATGAGTGTGTTGTTTTGAGCCCATAGATGCCAAATGAGGCGATCTTTTGCACACTGAACATAGAATGTAATGTTGTTTTGGGGATCCTTAGCAACCAGTACTGCTTACCTTGACCCCAGGTCCTGAAATGCACACTTTCCTGACATATCGATTGCCTTGAGCACCAACGGGAAAATGGCGGAAGCAAGTATTGCGTCTTCACGCGAAACGAGACTATGGGAAACTAGGACGAGACCTTGAGAAAAATCAATACTTCAAGGCGAGCGTCGTCTGCTAGGCTAGGGCCGTTTGTCGGAAACCCATTGCGAGCAGATTTCAGTGCAAGTACAGACTGCTTCCAGTTCTACTGGAACCCCGATCTTGCCAGACGAGACGTAGGTAGAGTCTTTGAAATAGGAGTATAAGGATGGAATCCTCATGGGCTACTCCCCAGTTACCTCCGGGACCGTGTCTGCTGGCAGAGAGGGATATTAGGGCGTTTGGCGGGCCGTGCGGTGTGGGCAGGTGATTGCCTGGGATAGGGTTTGAGCGGGAGTCAGTCTCCTGGTGTCGCAGTCGAATAGCCGCCGAACAGCGACTGGTCCTGCCCAGGGATGCACCGCAAGGCCGACTTGAGCGCCTGGGAGAGGTTGGACCGTGACAGCACGGCTGAGAGATTGGCCTGTGATAGCACAGCATCTCTCACTGCAACAGGCAATTAAAGTGACTCCTGGCTGCGCTGTCCGCCGCAGCTGAAAGGTGATGCGATATCTTGTGAATAAGAAAGCGCATCAGGGGGTCGCCAAACAGGCTAGAGTCTGTCTCAGTGTCGTCAGCGTCTGAAGACACAGAGGCAGTGCCGTCTGTGGGACGGGTAAGGTTGGGAGTGAGCCAGAAGTCGGCAGGGGAAATGGCAATATCCCTGGTGACTGGATTGGCAGAGAAGAGGGAGAAGACGTAGGGGCCCTGCCGTAGTCCTTGAGGAAAACTCCTACTGGAGCTGCGTTAGGGGCTGACAAGAAGTCAATCCCCGGCGGAGGGACGGCCTGTGCACCCCTGGCGAAAGATGCCGATCTGTGCCACAAGGGGATGAGGGTCTGGGGGGCGACTATCCTTGGCCGTGATAGCTGGGCAGGGGGAACCCGGCGTAACGGCTAAAGGAGAAAATGTTGTCAGAGGGAGGGGATTCCTTAACAACAAGATCTGGGCGCCAGCTTTCCAAGATGGAAAGGTCACCAGACTGGGGGAGGGAGCCCTCAACCCCGTCCTCAGGCTGTGGGTCAGTGTTCCTGAAGGGATGTTCAGATCCACCTTCAGGGGCCAGGACAGGGGTGCGTGGGAGTCCCGCCCTCGTTGGGTAGTGGGGGAATACGAGAACGGGTCCCTGGTGGCTCCATACTCGGCAGGCAGACTAGGGGATCGCCGATCAGGACAGCGCCCGAGAGGGAGGGGGACCCAGGTCGATCCAGCTGAAAGAAGCCGGATGCCACATGCGACCGGAGATGGAGTCAGAATGGGTGTCAGCCCATAGCCACTGGTTCCTCTCGGGGCCATGGAGCCACCGGTCCCCGGGGAGTACGCCTAACAGTATGTGCTTGAGTGGGTGAATGGGGAAAAATAAAATAAATGCTTCTCAAAATGAGCTTTCAGCAAGCTTATAGTCTCCAAGGGGGAGACATCCTCCAATAGGGAGGGAAACTCACTAACATATAACTCCTGGTCATATACCGATATTTCGAAACCTGGTTTTTTCTCCTCAGTGACCGCGTACCGCGGAAAGTGGTAATTTGACTTCCTCGGCCTTTTCAGTTTTAAGAAGAATGCAATCCCAGAAAAGGCGGGGTGTGCAATACCGCAGTATGTTTGTTGAGTTTTCAAAAAACGAACCAAAGGTGCCACCTAAGAAGCAAAAGAAAATCATGAAAGAGCAAAACATGCTACATTTTCTGTGAAAAGTAGAAAATATAAAAAGATATCTTCACATTCATTCTATTCATTATATATACGATTTAATCCCAAATCTTTTAGAACCATAACTTTGTACGGGAACACAGCCATCATTGAAGTGAATGATCAATTTACCTCCACCTTTGAGACACTTGCATAGCAAGCACAGAAGCATGAGCATTGCCCTGGATTACCCTCAAATGATCGGAGATACAAGCCACACTCATCCACAGACAGTCAATCTTTAGGACACCACCTCAGATTTTGCTATCTCACCTACCTGGATTAGGATAATCTCCATGAGGTCATGCAGGTCCTGACAGGCGGTGGTAGGGTCCCCAGCTTCACCGCTGTCCACTTCCACTGAAACACGCAAACACCACTCTGCAATGCATTTCATTCATGCTTATACATTAACAGAGAGACATAAAACACTTGAATTACATTCTTCGCTTTTTGTCTATTTTTGTGTGCATGCGTGTGTGAGTGCATGTCTATATGTACAGCCGTTACTTTTAAAGTGACAAAAAAAATTAGGCAACCAAATATTGCATTATTTTCCGCTTTCCACTCAATACGAGTCCCCGCCCAGCAGTCCACATGGCTTCATTTCCTTATCTTTCACACACAACTTCAACAGGCACATATTCATAACTTTCTGAGTGAGAGTTTGTGAAAAATGTAGTATTCAAGTCCATGTCAATAAGTTATAATTTTTTTTTTAAATTTGTGACCAGAAACCATTATCAATATGAGTTAGCATACACCAGATATAAAACCATCTACACTGGCTGAAAAAGAAAATGTCCTGGCGCTATAACCAATCCATTATCACTATCATTTAGCAGATTCATAATGTTCTAATGGGGTTGGCCCGCTATTGCGTGGGGCCGCTAATGTGGGCCCGCTATTGCGCAGGGCCGCGCAATAGCGTGGGGCCGCTATTGCGCGGTGACTATTTGTCATTCAACCAGTCTCTCAAAACAGTGTAACAGAAATAGGGTTAGGGTTAGGGTTAGGGTTAGATGATATGTTCTTAGGTCGCGCAATAGCGGACCCGCGCAATAGCGGACCCGCGCAATAGCGGCCCAGCCCCGTTCTAATCAGCTGAAAAGAAAGTGGTGGATGTTTGGTGGCTGAAAAAGGTTATTACATAGGATTGACCTTTATTCAAATGATCTGATCTTTCTTACCTGCTGGGTCCTGTTGCTGCTCATCAGGGCCCTGCTGCAGAGCGGGCTGGTTGTCTGGAGAAACAAACAGAAAATACCAGTTTAATGTTACAGATTCACCACTATCCATCTGTACATCACCACCACTAAACTCTCCAATCTACTTGTCAATCAAGTCTTTCAAGTGGACAGGATGTGTCAATATGAATAACCAAGGAAACAATCCATCCATCAAATCACCCAACACAGCAGCCTAGAAAACAGACATGGGGTGGGATGTGGGGGCTGAAATTTTACCCATGGCCACAATGCACACAGCTGCTGTTAAACGTCAGGAAGTACACCTCCTGTCTGATGAGAAACCGCTTCTTAAGTCAGAAAATGTAACTTTCAAAATTCAGGAATAGCACACAGTGGAATCTCTCCCACCTGGTTACTGCATTTGTTTCATACCAACATGTGATTTACAAAACAAGCTGTGTCACTATTCTGAGAGTACTACGCTGTTGTAGGTTTCACATTAACACATCAAATCAAAGATAAGCCTGCCAACGTGATAAGCCTATCTCACTTGGCTGATTACAACATTGTGAACTTTAAGTTTTTAACACTCTCTCAGTTCAGAAATAAGGTCTCATTACCTAACATACAAACAACACAAAACATACTACTCATTCTTCACCCCTACTTTTACATCAGACTTGCCAAGGCAATAAAAGAAAACGGCTAACAATTGTCAAAATTTTACATTTCAAGTGTAACATTCTAGTTCTAAGAACAGCACTCGTATGCAATGTCTGCAAAGCTGTTGTGAGGACGTTTTCCCTGCAAGTAAACTTAAATGCCCAACAATGAACCCAATAGATAAGGCAGCAACATCACAATCATCTTTGTGATTGTTCTTCTGCTTTTTTGTCTGCTTCCTCTGTTTATCAATACTAGTTAGCAGGCACCAGATCTACAGCCATCTCCACTGGCTGAAAAGAAATCGCCCTGGCATTGTGACCAATCCATTATCACTATTGTTTAGCAATTACCAGATGTTGAATATTCTATATAAGCTGAAAATATATAAGAGGCAGGCGTTTGGTGGCTGAAAGTGGTGACTAGACAGCACTAACATATATTTTGAATCGTCTGAGCAAGAAAGCATCAAAACATAAGTTTTCTCTTTCATATTCCTGTTCAGTAAAATGACATCCCCCCCCCTCCCAATTCTCACACAAGTAGTTCAAGACTCTTACCTTGCACAAGTGGTGGATCTGCTTGATCAGCTGGAGAAACAAAACAGAAAAAACAAGATTAACAGACTCGAGCATTACTAGCATGACAACCATACCACCACTGACACCATCGTACCCCCCCCCCCTCCCCTTTTCCATCCTCTCTCTTTCTGCTTTAGCAAACAAAGAGAAGAAAAAAGATCATCAGTCAATAAACATTATGTCTGAACCCACTTGCCCAACCACCCACACACATGAAATAACTTAAACAGAATTTTAATCTTTGTTGATTCAATCTACTAGACATGAACAGACTGATATTTCAAACTTCAGGCAACTAGACCTCAATGGACTGATATTTTAACTGAAGGCAACTGGTTTTTATCATAGTGCATGCATGCTTTCAACATTGTAACTGCCCATATTATTCAATTCACACATTTATCAGATGCATTTTCCTGCTTCCTGAGAGACAGAGAGAGAGAGAGAGAGAGAGAGAGAGAGAGACAGAGACAGAAGAGAGAGAGAGAACAGAGAGAGAGAGAGAGAGAGAGAGAGAGAGAGAGAGAGAGAGAGAGAGAGAGAGAGAGAGAGGTGTGGGGGAGAGTGAGCCCATGGCAAACTCAACTCTCGGTTGGAGCCGGTCGGAGCAGAACAATCGCATATGACTGATGGAAATCGAACCAATGATCTCCCAGCTGGGAGTTGGCAATGCTAACCACTTTGCCACGGCAGCTGCTTGTCAATATACATTATACCTGAACCTTGAAAATTATCCAAATACAAAGTTTAGTTCTGCAGGAACTGGAAACACACAAACTTCTTCTAGGACAGATTTTGGACTTAGGCCGAGTTGCTTGCATCCCTGCAGGAACTAGCATAAAGTATTGCAGTGTCTCCTTCAGCCAGTTGCCTCATAAATAGCTACTGACTACTAGGCAGAATGCTGACAGTGTGACAAACTGGGGCATGGCTGTGATTGGGGAACTGGAATCAATGAAGAAGGCATGCCACTAGGGGCACGCAAACCCCCCTTACCCTCCTACTAACCCCTTCCCCCATCCACCTTACACACACATACAATAACAATTAAAACAATCTTTAAAGCCAATAAAAGACCATGGTGATTAAATTTTAAAAAAAAAAACATGGTCACCGAAACGGTCATTCTCAAAACTCCTTTCAGCCACATCTCTCATACGCTTATCTCCCCTTCTCCTCCTCTGAGTCTGTTTGGTTTAACCCGTTGACTGCCCTTGCACGACCAGTGTTCGTGATGGTTTCGGGAAAGCTGTGTGCCCTTGCACGAACGGCGTTCAAGATAATTTCATCATCAAAATTCGAAAATTTGGCGATTTAAAGAAGGGATTCAGATTCAGATGTTTTATTCTTATAGGCCTTGGCCCCTCAGAAGGGGGATGTACATGAGACACAATAAAGCAGCATCACCAGATTCAATATGATAATTACATTACAAAAACGCTTCACCTTTTGAAAGCTTTATACAGATAAACAGCAAACTGTTTTACAATGCTTTCATTCTTAGATGTCATTAACAAGACAAGCCTGAACAGACAAGGTCTTGTGTAAAATTTCCGTGGAATGAATTTTTCTCTTAAATAATGTAATTCTGGACGGGTTAATACAAAATGCACTTCATCTTCCCTTGACTGTCGACATAATGGACATAGCAGATCAGAGTTATTGATTTGTTTATAACGATAATGATGAACAAAAATATCAGACACTCCAGTTCTAAACTTAGTCATTATAAACTTCAGGTGCCTGTCCATACGCATTGACATGTACATTGGGAGAGAATGAAGATCATTAAATGTTCTATAAAAACTAAACCTATTACTATTTTGAACATTGAAATTCCAGTCTTGCCATCTACAATTGATAAGTCTTTCTTTGAACGTACGGACAAAGTTGTTCATATCTCCGACACCTTGGTTAAGCCACACATACCCAAAACCATATTCGTATAATTTCATTCTAACATGCGACACCCAGTTCATCTTGCCTCTATTATCTAGTTCTAACAGCATTTTATACGCTTTATGAGGCAATCTATGTTCAGCCATCTGAGTTAGTTTTAACCAGTACTTGACACATTTAACAGTGGAGTGCAAAGATATGGGGTATCTGTCAGTCTCACCATACACAAGACCATTTGGTGTTTGTGGTGAGACACCTAAAAACTTTTTTTAAAGCAAATAAATGAACCTTTTCGCATTGTGCAGCTCCAGCATCAAGACCCCACAGTTCAGCCCCATATTGTAACATAGGCAGGATTTTAGCATCAAACAATTTCAAAAACAAGGCAAGAGATTCATTGTTAAGCATCGACAATTTCTTCATAATACATAGCAATGCGTTTTTGGCTCTGCAAGCAATATCTTTACATGCAAAAGTGAAAATTAATCTCGTAGAGAAATATATCCCTACGTACTTATATACATTTACAACAGGCATATGTATTGCATTGGATGTCCATTTTTCTCTAGCAGCGAGATAACCGCCTTTCCTGAAAACAATTATGTTACTCTTACTCATATTTACTTTCAACTGGAGTGAATCAGCTGCCCTTTGCAAACTATTCAACCGAGTTTGGAGGCCTATTACAGTCTCTGATATTAATGCAACGTCATCAGCAAGAAGTAAAATAAATATTTCAAGAACATCATTTACAAAATGGGCACCATGCTTTCCAGAGCTTATGACTTTGGAAGTCAACTCATTAATAAATAAAGAAAACAAAACTGGGCTGCAAACATCACCCTGCTTAACACCAGATGTACAGTTGATATAATCTGTTAAAGCAGCACCACATCGCACCCTTGCCTTTACATGGTCATACATACACATAATACATTTATACACCTTTCCATGAATTCCATTTTTTAACAAAATAGGCCAAAGTATAGTTCTATGCCATTTTTGATGTTATTTGGGCTTTTCACTTTTTCAAGGGAGGGATTGTTTGTGAACAAGCCATTTTTGTTCTGTTTTTATTTCATCCCTCCTTATCCAACCACCATGGAGTCCAACTAAGGAGCCAGGGCCAAGAAATCAGTCTTCAGCTTCTCCAGACTTCCCCTGAGGGATATGACAAGCACAAGCCAAAAGCAGTCTAAAACAGTCTTTCTGATTTTTAAAACTATCTAAAATGTCACTTCTGACTTAGAATGTGGCAGTCAATTACAAATTACCTTCCTCAGGGAGATCCTCAGTGCCTTCACTGACCGACATCCTGTGGTCAGGCAGTAGCCAGTTATTCTGCTGCAGTCCCTCCAACTTGTCAGGTGTGTCCTCAGCCTAAATCAAAAAGAAGCGCATACATATGTATGCTGTTAAACTGATGATTGACAAAAGCACCATCCAAACATCACTGATCTATTTGATTATGACATGCAAAATAACAAATAAGATTTAATGAAAGCACATTTAAAGTTTTAAATAAAGGCACATTTTTACTATCAGCCTGAATGAAAATTTATATATATATATATATATATATATATATATATATATATATAGTTAAAAGAAGTTAAAAGAGGAATCTTAAAACTATCTACAAATTTGTTTCGAGCGTGTTGCGCTGTCATCAGGATGGCCCTCGGTTTGCCCACCGCCGATGTTATATAGCGTGTGGGCTCCCGTTTGCGGTTGTTTGCACGTGCGGGTTGGCTGCACGTGTTTTGGGGGGCTTTCAGGTTTTTGTTTTGGATGTGTTCACTAACAACGATTTCCATTTATGCCTGCAGTTGTTTACTATTTCTGTTTTGGTGTTTAAAGTTGCTAAGTATGGTTTGCATAGTATTAACCATTTTTCAGTTAAACATAGGTTGCACCTTTTTGAAACATTGCTGTATGGTGATGCTCTTTTTATGATTTTCCAGGATAAATTGTAGCTTGTTTTTGCGTCTTTAAGTTTCCAGATATATTTGCTCAGTTCTGTTTGGTTTTTATATTTTTCTTTATTAAATGACTGTTTGTGGTTTGCATATCTGGTTTTGAAGTGGTTTTCAGTGATCCCTATGTATGTTTCTTTTTCATTTTCTGATGTCACAGTAGCCTGGTATACAATGTTGCTGTGAAGACATTTGTTGTTCAGTGGGCACTGCTCCTTTCTGGTGCAATTGCAAGATTTCCTTTCTTCACCCTTCTTTGCTGTGTTGATTTTCATTTTGTTAGATGCGTCAATCAGGTTTTTGAGGTTGGGCATACATGAGTACGATAGTTTGACAGTGTTTTTGTTAAATATTTTGGACAATTTGTGTTCTTTTGGAAATGAAGTTGTTAGGATTCTAAAGAATTCTTTCCCTATGTTCGTTTTGACTTTCCCGTCGTATGGGGGGTTATACCATATGATTTTTCTTTTCCTATTTTTCTTGCTTTTATTTGTGTTGTTGTCTGGGTTGTATTGTAATTTGTAATTGTATCCACTTGTTTGTAGTGCCTCCTGGTATTCTACTGCTGCATTGTTGAACACTCTCTCACTGCATGACAGGTTTGATAGTCTCTTGTTTATGCCATGGGGTATGGTCTTCAATACAGATGGTGGATGGTTACTTTTGGTGTGTACATAAAGAGGTGTATCGTTGGGTTTCTTGTATGGTTTGTATATATGATTGTTGAGATCCAGTGTTATGTCTAAGTAGTTCACTACCTTTTTGTTTGCTTCAATTGTAATCTTTAAGTTGTGGTTTTGGAAGATTTTGCATAGTTCTTTCTTCTTGTTTTCGATGGTTCTTGGGTTGTTGGTTAGTGCAGCAAGGCCATCGTCTCTGTATAGTCCGACTTGTTTTCCGAGTTTTTTCTTGATGTTGGACAGCATGAATAGTCCGACCAGTTCACATGTTTCTGCACCATCATATGAACCCATGGTTACGTCGAATGTTGAGTTTCTGTTGGTTTTCCTGATCCAGGTTTCATTTCTGCTGTGTAATAATGTTTTCTTGGTGTGGAGAATGATTTCCATTTCTGACCCTGTTATGTCTGTGTGGTTACTGGCAAACTTCAGGGCTTTGGTGAGTAGTTCCTCATCTATGGATGGGTAAAAGTCTACTATGTCAAATGTGATGAATACTGTATTACTTTGTTTATTGAGTGTTTTGAACCATTGAATAACTTCGTATGTGTTCTTCCAGAGGTTAACTTTTTTTAACTTCTTTTAACTTCTTTTAACTAATGTTGCTCCCCAAGGGGTCGAGCACTTTTAAAGTCATTTTAGGCTTTTTAATCATATTCATCCTATATATATATATATATATATATATATATATAAAGCTCATCTTTTCTGGAATGAACAGGTTAATTCATTCAAAACACATACCAGTACTAAAACAAAAAACAAGGTTTTCTCTGTTCTCAGCTGTAATGTTCTATGAATTTTTCTTTTTTCAAAGAAGGAAAAAGGGAAAGGAAAGTTGTTGATGATGGCCACAGACTTCATGTTCCAGATATCACAAGCTGTAATACCATTATAGGTTTTAGGCTTACGGTTCAGCTTTTGAGTTTAAACAATTTCTTTTTTTTTAAATACCTGGTACTGCAGTTTAAATGTCCATTCAACATTAGGGTTGTATGTATTCATGACTAGCTGAAAAGCTGATCTGGACTAAAATCAAACAGGCATACAAAATTTCAGGGCTTAAAATGGTCAGGCATGAAAAAAAGGGGTGGTTTTCATGTCTTTTTTTAAAATTTTAAAGCAAAAGAGTGACACAGTAGTTCAAGTTAACCTAATCAAGTGCAATACATTATGCTCTGTGTGAATCCTTGGTCGACAGTAATTTGAACCCAACTTCCAACATTCTTTACTCAAGTTGGACTCGCTTAACCCTTCCTTTATCCTGCAAATGCATAAGACAAAGTAGATTTTTTTTTAAAATTAAAAAAGAGAGACCACATGGGCGAGGGTGGGGAGGGGGAGGGGAGGTGAGGAGTGGGCAGAAAAGACCAAATAAGAGCAGCAGACAGGAGAGAGAGAGAGAGAGAGAGAGAGATGGATAAAATACCTTCTGGCGCAGTTCCTTGAATCGTCTGTCCATGTCCTTGACCTAAATCAAAAAGAAGCACATACACATATGCTGTTAAACTGATGACTGACAAAAGCACCATCCAAACATCGCTTATCTATTTAATTATGACATGCAAAACAACTTTTAAGATTTAACGAAAGCATGTTTAAAGTTTTAAATAAAGGCACATTTTTATCATCAGTCTGAATATATATATATATATATATATATATATATATATATATATATATATATATATATATATTCAGACTGATGATAAAAATGTGCCTTTATTTATAATATATAACTGTTCAAAAAAGTTAAGGACCAACATATCGCTGACTTATAAAAAAAGTAAATTTGGAAGTGATCAATCTCCAAGTGTAACATGAATTTATTGAAAATGTGAAAAGTGTGTAAAGACAATGACAAGTCCCAGGAATCAACAAACTGGAATCGAGCACAGTGCAAACACCCCCACCCCCAAATTTGAAAGTCACAGGAGGAGTGTTTGTTCAATATCATGGTTAATAAGGTGTGTGTCCCCCATCATTGGCAAGGCATTCAAGGCAGCATTCTCACATGGAGTTCACCAGTGTGCGCAGAAAGACCTGGGGACAGCAGCCCACTCCTGCTGGAGTGACTCAAACAGCTGACCCAGGTTAGCAGGAGGAGGACGACGCTGCTGCAGTCTCCAGCCCAGCTCATCCCAAAGATGTTCGATGGGGTTCAGGTCTGGGCTGTTTGCGGGCCACTGCATTCTGTTGACACCAGCAGCTTGGAGAAACGTGTTTACTGCTCTGGTGCGATGGGGCCGTGCATTGTCATCTTGAAAGACTGCCTGAGGTCCAAGCTGTTGAAGGGCTGGCAGAACCAGGGGTTGCAAAATCTCTGCTTGGTAGCGAACACCATTCAATTTCCCTGCCACATTGTAGAGAACCGTTCTGTAGCGTGTGCTTATGCCGCTCCAAATCATAACGGATCCCCCACCATCGCGGTTCCTTTCCAGGACAGCTTCTTCTGCAAAACGCTCCCCACGGCATCTCCAGACCCTGTTCCGTCCATCGGTGGGATCCAGGCAGAACCGCGACTCGTCTGTAAACATCACGTTAGCCCACTGTTCATGTGTCCATCTCATGTGCTGCGTGCACCATACTCAGCATGCTGCTCTGTGGGCATCAGTCAAACGAGGTCTGATGGCTGGTCATCGAGCACGGAGGTTAGCGGTGTGTAGGCGGTTTCGTATGGCCTGATCACTGACAACAGTGTTGGTAGCATCTCTAAGGCGACGTCTGATGTTGTTTGCATTTGCTGTTCTTTCTTGTGTAGCCTGTCTTTCAATGTATCAGTCCTCTCGTGGTGGTGTTATTCTGGGTCGACCAGAGCGTGGTCGTTCTTGCACTCTTCCTGTGTCTTGAAAGCGTTGTCTGAGTCTGATAACAACCGAGTGTGATACCCCAAGTCTCTGTGCCACTTCCCGGACCTCAACTCCTTCTTGGAGCCATCCTATTGCTCTTCCTCGATCCAGCTCGTTCAGTCTTCGACGTAGAGGCATGCTGTTGCATTTTTTGCCAGAACAGTGGCTTTTAAGACATTTGGTTGAGCATACTTTATGACCTACAGCCTGATTTAGCTCGTGCTTCACATGATTTTGATTCAGCACATGCTCCTGGGATCCCAAGCACATCAGAAATTCACCCCATTTGTCCCAAAAATGACACGTCGCGACACATGTTTTTCAAGGCGCATGTGAAATGCGTGGCACAAAATTGCAGTTGCCGCATTCACTATCAATTTGTGCGTGTGGTTCAATTTGTTTGGACCACAAAGGCGGTACAATTGAATTTTTGTGAATTTTAAAAAGTTTTTGTGCATTCTCAATGTTGGTCCTTAACTTTTTTGAACAGTAATATATATAAAATATATATATATAATATATATATATATATATAAAAGCTCACCTTTTCTGGATACCTGTACTAAAACAAAAAACATGGTTTTCTCTGTTCTCAGCTGTGATGTTCTATTAATTTTTCCTTTTTTTTTCTTTTTTTTTTTTGTAAGAAGGAAAAAGGGAAAGGAAAGTTGATGATGATGGCCACAGACATCATGTTCCAGATATCACAATCTCTTACACCATTGTAGGTTTTAGGCTTAAGGTTCAGCTTTTGAGTTTCAAACTGTAACAACTGCAGGCATAGGTCCTTGTTTGTTTTTGTGTTTGGCTTCTGGGTTAGAGGGCTAAAACTATCATTTGATGATCTGTTTTCACATGCATTCTATTCATTATATAAACGATTTCATCCCAAAACTTTTAGAACCATAAACTTTGTACAGGAACACAGCCATCAGTTTGAAGTGAATGATCAATTTACCTCCACCTTTAAGACACTTGCATAGCAAGCACAGAAGCATGAGCATTGCCCTGGATTACCCTCAAATGATCGGAGATACAAGCCACACTCATCCACAGACAGTCAATCTTCAGGACACCACCACAGATTTTGCTATCTCACCTACCTGGATTAGGATCATCTCCACGAGGCCATGAAGGTCCTGACAGGCGGTGGTAGGGTCCCCAGCTTCACCGCTGTCCACTTCCACTGAAACATGCAAACACCACTCTGCAATGCATTTCATTCATGATTGTACATTAACAAACAGATAGACATAAAACATTTGAATTACATTCTTCAAGCATTTGCTTTTTGTCTATTTTTGTGTGCATGCGTGTGTGAGTGCATGTCTTTATGTACAGCTGTTACTTTTAAAGTGACAAAAAAAATTAGGCAACCAAATATTGCATTATTTTCCGCTTTCCACTCAATACGAGTCCCCGCCCAGCAGTCCACATGGCTTCATTTCCTTATCTTTCACACACAACTTCAACAGGCACATATTCATAACTTTCTGAGTGAGAGTTTGTGAAAAATGTAGTATTCAAGTCCATGTCAATAAGCTATAATTTTTTTTTTAATTTGTGACCATAAACCATTATCAATATGATTAGCATACACCAGATATAGAACCATCTACACTGATTGAAACGAAAATGTCCTGGCACTGTGACCAATCCATTATCACTATCATTTAGCAGATTCATAATGTTCTAATCAGCTGAAAAGAAAGTGGTGGATGTTTGGTGGCTGAAAGTGGTGATTACATAGGATTGACATTTATTCAAATGATCTGATCGTTCTTACCTGCTAGGTCCTGTTGCTGCTCATCAGGGCCCTGCTGCAGAGTGGGCTGGTTGTCTGGAGAAACAAACAGAAAATACCAGTTTAATGTTAAAGATTTAAAACTATCCATCTGTACATCACCACCACTAAACTCTCCAATCTACTTGTCAATCAAGTCTTTCAAGTGGACAGGATGTGTCAATATGAATAACCAAGGAAACAATCCATCTATCAAATCACCCAACACAACAGCCTAGAAAACAGACATGGGGTGGGATGTAAGGGCTGAAATTTTACCCACGGCCACAATGCACACAGCTGCTGTTAAACGTCAGGAAGTACACCTCCTGTCTGATGAAAACAGCTTCTTATGTCAGAAAACGTAACTTTCAAAATTCAGGAATAGCACACAGCGGAATCTCTCCCACCTGGTTACTGCATTTGTTTCATACCAACATGTGATTTACAAAGCAAGCTGAGTCACTATTCTGAGAGTACTACGCTGTTGTAGGTTTCACATTAACACATCAAATCAAAGTAAGTCTGCCAACGTGATAAGTGCATCTCACTTGAATGATTACAACACCGTGAACTTAAAGTTCTTAACACTCTCTCAGTTCAGAAATAAGGTCTCATTACCTAACATACAAACAACACAAAACATACTACTCATTCTTCACCCCTACTTTTACATCAGACCTGCCAAGTCCGTAAAAGAAAACGGCTAACAATTGTCAAAATTTTACATTTCAAGTGTAACATTCTAGATCTAAGAACAGCACTCGTATGCAATGTCTGCAAAGCTGTTGTGAGGACATTTCCCTGCAAGAAAACTTAAATGCCCAACAACGAACCCAATAGATAAGGCAGCAACATCACAATCAACTTTGTGACTTTTCTTCTGCTTTTTTGTCTGCCTCCTCTGTTTATCAATACTAGTTAGCAGGCACCAGATTTACAGCCATCTTCGCTGGCTCAATAGAAATTGCCTTGGCATTGTGACCAATCCATTATCACTATTGTTTAGCAATTACCAGATGTTGAATATTCTATATAAGCTGAAAATATATAAGAGGCAGGCGTTTGGTGGCTGAAAGTGGTGACTAGACAGCACTGACATATATTTTGAATCGTCTGAGCAAGAAAGCATCAAAACATAAGTTTTCTCTTTCATATTTCTGTTCAGTAAAATGACCCCCCCCCCCCCTCCCCCCTCCCAATTCTCACACAAGTAGTTCAAGACTCTTACCTTGCACAAGTGGTGATCTGCTTGATCAGCTGGAGAAACAAAACAGAAAAAACAAGATTAACAGACTCGAGCATTACTAGCATGACAACCATACCACCACTGACACCATCGTACCCCCCCCCCCCCCCTCCCCTTTTCCATCCTCTCTCTTTCTGCTTTAGCAAACAAAGAGAAGAAAAAAGATCATCAGTCAATAAACATTATGTCTGAACCCACTTGCCCAACCACCCACACACATGAAATAACTTAAACAGAATTTTAATCTTTGTTGATTCAATCTATTAGACATGAACAGACTGTCATATTACTGTGAGATTTCTAACTTCAGGCAACTAGACCTCAATGGACTGTGATGTTTCTAACTGAAGGCAACTAGACCTCAATGGACTGTGATGTTTCTAACTGAAGGCAACTAGACCTCAATGGACTGTGATGTTTCTAACTGAAGGCAACCAAACAAGAATAGACTGATATTTCTAACTTCAGGCAACTAGACCTCAATGGACTGATATTTCTAACTGAAGGCAACTAGACCTCAATGGACTGTGATATTTCTAACTGAAGGCAACTAGACCTCAATGGACTGATATTTCTAACTGAAGGCAACTGGCTTTCATTATAGTGCATGCATGCTTTCAATATTGTAACTGCCCAGTGTCAACCATATTTTTCAATTCACACATTTATCAGATGCATTTTCCTTCTTCCTGAGAGAGAGAGAGAGAGAGAGAGAGAGAGAGAGAGAGAGAGAGAGAGAGAGAGAGAGAGAGAGAGAGAGACAGAGAGAGAGGTGGGGGAGAGTGAGCCCATGGGAAACTCAACTCCAGGTAGGAGCCGGTTGGACCAGAAAAATCCCACATGACTGATGGAAATCGAACCCACGATCTCCCAGCTGGGAGTTGGCGATGCTAACCACTTTGCCACGGCAGCTGCTTGTCAATATACATTATACCTGAACCTTGAAAATTATCCAAATACCAAGTTTAGTTCTACAGGAACTGGGAACATACAAACTTCTTCTAGGACAGATTCTGGACTTAGGCCGAGTTGCATGCCTCCCTGCAGGAACTAGCATAAAGTATTGCAGTGTCTCCTTCAGCCAGTTGCCTCATAAATAGCTACTGACTACTCTGCAGAATGCTGACACTGTGACAAACTGGGGCACGGCTGTGACTGGGGAACTGGAATCAATGAGGAAGGCATGCCACTAGGGCATGCAACACCCCCCTTACCCACCTACTAACCCCACCCCCCATCCACCTTATACACACATACAATAATAATTAAAACAGAATCTTTAAAGCCAATAAAAGACCATGGTGAATAAATTTTTAAAAAAGAACATGGTCACGGAAACGGTCATTCTCAACACTCCTTTCAGCCACATCTCTCATACGCTTATCTCCCCTCCTCCTCCTCTGAGTCTGTCTGGTTTAAGGGCCAAATCATTTTTCAAGTTAATAAGCTGGCACAATGGTTAGGATGTTGTATACTCGCTGAACAGGAAATGACAAGGGTTTAAGACAGAGTCATTATCAATGTTAATAAGCAGGCACTACATCTAGACTGTTCTACATTAGCTGAAAAGAAGATGTCTTGGATTTGTGGCCAGAAGTTATTATCAATATCAGTTAGCATGCACCAGATATAGAACCATCTACACTGGCTGAAACGAAAATGTCCTGGCACTGTGACCAATCCATTATCACTATCATTTAGCAGATTCATAATGTTCTAATCAGCTGAAAAGAAAGTGGTGGATGTTTGGTGGCTGAAAGTGGTGATTACATAGGATTGACATTTATTCAAATGATCTGATCTTTCTTACCTGCTAGGTCCTGTTGCTGCTCAACAGGCCCTGCTGCGGAGTGGGATGGTTGTCTGGAGAAACAAACGGAAAACACAAGTTTAACGTTGCAGATTTACCACTATCCATCTGTACATCATCACCACTAAACTCTCCAATCTACTTGTCAGTCAAGTCTTCCTGCCCAAGTGGACAGGATGTGTCAATATGAATAACCAAGGAAACAATCCATCTATCAAATCATCCAACACAACAGCCTAGAAAACAGACATGGGTGGGATGTGGGGGCTGAAATTTTACCCATGGCCACAATGCACACAGCTGCTGTTAAACGTCAGAAGTACACCTCCTGTCTGATGAGAAACAGCTTCTTATGTCAGAAAACATAACTTTCAAAATTCAGGAATAGCACACACTGGAATCTCTCCCACCTGGTTACTGCATTTGTTTCATACCAACATGTGATTTACAAAACAAGCTGTGTCACTATTCTGAGAGTACTATGCTGTTGTAGGTTTCACATTAACACATCAAATCAAAGTAAGCCTGCCAACGTGATAAGTGCATCTCACTTGAATGATTACAACACCGTGAACTTAAAGTTTTTAACACTCTCTCAGTTCAGAAATAAGGTCTCATTACCTAACATACAAACAACACAAAACATACTACTCATTCTTCACCCCTACTTTTACATCAGACCTGCCAAGTCCGTGAAAGAAAACGGCTAACAACTGTCAAAATTTTACATTTCAAGTGTAACATTCTAGATCCAAGAACAGCACTCGTATGCAATGTCTGCAACGCTGTTGTGAGGACATTTCCCTGCAAGAAAACTTAAATGCCCAACAATGAACCCAATAGATAAGGCAGCAACATCACAATCAACTTTGTGACTTTTCTTCTGCTTTTTTGTCTGCTTCCTCTGTTTACCAATACTAGTTAGCAGGCACCAGATTTACAGCCATCTTCGCTGGCTCAATAGAAATTGCCTTGGCATTGTGACCAATCCATTATCACTATTGTTTAGCAATTACCAGATGTTGAATATTCTATATAAGCTGAAAATATATAAGAGGCAGGCGTTTGGTGGCTGAAAGTGGTGACTAGACAGCACTGACATATATTTTGAATCGTCTGAGCAAGAAAGCATCAAAACATAAGTTTTCTCTTTCATATTTCTGTTCAGTAAAATGACACCCCCCCCCCCCCCCCCCCCCCCCCCATCCCAATTCTCACACAAGTAGTTCGAGACTCTTACCTTGCACAAGTGGTGGATCTGCTTGATCAGCTGGAGAAACAAAACAGAAAAAACAAGATTAACAGACTCGAGCATTACTAGCATGACAACCATACCACCACTGACACCATCGTACCCCCCCCCCCCCTCCCCTTTTCCATCCTCTCTCTTTCTGCTTTAGCAAACAAAGAGAAGAAAAAAGATCATCAGTCAATAAACATTATGTCTGAACCCACTTGCCCAACCACCCACACACATGAAATAACTTAAACAGAATTTTAATCTTTGTTGATTCAATCTATTAGACATGAACAGACTGTGATATTTCTAACTGAAGGCAACTAGACCTCAATGGACTGTGATATTTCTAACTGAAGGCAACTAGACCTCAATGGACTGTGATATTTCTAACTGAAGGCAACTAGACCTCAATGGACTGTGATATTTCTAACTGAAGGCAACTAGACATGAATAGACTGTGATATTTCTAACTTCAGGCAACTAGACCTCAATGGACTGTGATCTTTCTAACTGAAGGCAACTGGCTTTCATCATAGTGCATGCATGCTTTCAATATTGTGACTGTCCAGTGTCAACCATATTCAATTCACACATTTATCAGATGCATTTTCCTGCTTCCTGAGAGACAGAGAGAGAGAGAGAGAGAGAGAGAGAGAGAGAGAGAGAGAGAGAGAGAGAGAGAGAAAGAGAGAGAGACAGAGACAGAGACAGAGAGAGAGGTGGGGGGAGAGTGAGCCCATGGGAAACTCAACTCTGGGTAGGAGCCGGTTGGAGCAGAAAAATCGCACATGACTGATGGAAATCGAACCCACGATCTCCCAGCTGGGAGTTAGCGATGCTAACCACTTTGCCACGGCAGCTGCTTGTCAATATACATTATACCTGAACCTTGAAAATTATCCAAATACCAAGTTTAGTTCTACAGGAACTGGAACATACAAACTTCTTCTAGGACAGATTCTGGACTTAGGCCGAGTTGCATGCCTCCCTGTAGGAACCAGCATAAAGCATTGCAGTGTCTCCTTCAGCCAGTTGCCTCATAAATAGCTACTGACTACTCTGCAGAATGCTGACACTGTGACAAACTGGGGCATGGCTGTGATTGGGGAACTGGAATCAATGAGGAAGGAATGCCACTTGGGGTACGCAACACCCCCATACCCACCTACTAACCCTTCCTCCCATCCACCTTATACACACATACAATAATAATTAAAACAGAATCTTTAAAGCCAATAAAAGACCATGGTGAATAAATTTTTAAAAAAGAACATGGTCACGGAAACGGTCATTCTCAACACTCCTTTCAGCCACATCTCTCATACGCTTATCTCCCCTCCTCCTCCTCTGAGTCTGTCTGGTTTAAGGGCCAAATCATTTTTCAAGTTAATAAGCTGGCACAATGTTTAGGATGTTGTATACTCGCTGAACAGGAAATGGCAAGGGTTGAAGACAGTCATTATCAATGTTCATAAGCAGGCACTACATCTAGACTGTTCTACATTAGCTGAAAAGAAAATGTCTTGGATTTGTGGCCAGAAGTTATTATCAACATCAGTTAGCATGCACCAGATATAGAACCATGTACACTGGCTGAAACGAAAATGTCCTGGCACTGTGACCAATCCACTATCACTATCATTTAGCAGATTCATAATGTTCTAATCAGCTGAAAAGAAAGTGGTGGATGTTTGGTGGCTGAAAGTGGTGATTACATAGGATTGACATTTATTCAAATGATCTGATCTTTCTTACCTGCTAGGTCCTGTTGCTGCTCAACAGGGCCCTGCTGCGGAGCGGGCTGGTTGTCTGGAGAAACAAACAGAAAACACCAGTTTAAACGTTACAGATTTACCACTATCCATCTGTGTACATCATCACCACTAAACTCTCCAATCTACTTGTCAATCAAGTCTTCCTGTCCAAGTGGACAGATGTGTCAATATGAATAACCAAGGAAACAATCCATCTATCAAATCACCCAACACAACAGCCTAGAAAGCAGACGTGGGGTGGGATGTGGAGGCTGAAATTGTACCCATGGCCACAATGCACACAGCTGCTGTTAAACGTCAGGAAGTACACCTCCCGTCTGATGAGAAACAGCTTCTTATGTCAGAAAATGTAACTTTCAAAATTCAGGAATACCACACAGTGGAATCTCTCCCACCTGGTTACTGCATTTGTTTCATACCAACATGTGATTTACAAAACAAGCTGTGTCACTATTCTGAGAGTACTACGCTGTTGTAGGTTTCACATTAACACATCAAATCAAAGTAAGCCTGCCAACGTGATAAGTGCATCTCACTTGAATGATTACAACACCGTGAACTTAAAGTTTTTAAAACACTCTCTCAGTCCAGAAATAAGGTCTCATACCTAACATACAAACAACACAAAACATACTACTCATTCTTCATCCCTACTTTTACATCAGACCTGCCAAGGCAGCAAAAGAAAATGGCTAAAAATTGTCAAAATTTTACATTTCAAGTGCAACATTCTAGATCTAAGAACAGCACTCGTATGCAATGTCTGCAAAGCTTTTTTGAGAACTTTTTTCCCTGCATGTAAACTTAAACGCCCAACAATGAACCCAACAGATACGGCAGCAACATCACAATCATCTTTGTGATTTTGTTTCTGCTTTTTCGTCTGCTTCCTCTGTTTATCAATACTAGTTAGCAGCACCAGATTTACAACCATCATTGTGACCAATCCATTATCACTATTATTTTGTAATCACCAGATGTTGAATATTCTATATCACCTAAAAATATATAAGTGACAGGCGTTTGGTGCTAAAAGTGGTGACTAGACAGCACTGACATATATCTGAATGGGCTGAGAAAGAAAGCATCAAAACATAAGTTTTCTCTTTCATATTTCTGTTCAGTAATGGGAATCGAACCCACGATCTCCCAGCTGGGAGTTTGCAATGCTAACCACTTTGCCATGGCAGCTGCTTGTCAATATACATTACACCTGAACCTTGAAAATTATCCAAATACAAAGTTTAGTTCTGCAGGAACTGGGAACATACAAACTTTTTTCTAGAACAGATTTTGGACTTAGGCCGAGTTACTTGCATCCCTGCAGGAACTAGCATAAAG
This sequence comes from Conus ventricosus, assembly GCA_018398815.1. Lineage (NCBI taxonomy): Eukaryota > Metazoa > Mollusca > Gastropoda > Neogastropoda > Conidae > Conus > Conus ventricosus. The sequence continues at coordinate 9,591,035 of CM031626.1, forward strand.
TATTGCAGTGTCTCCTTCAGCCAGTTGCCTCATAAATAGCTACTGACTACTCGGCAGAATGCTGACACTGTGACAACCTGGGGCATGGCTGTGATTGGGGAACTGGAATCAATGAGGAAGGCATGCCACTAGGGGTACACAACACCCCCCTTACCCACCTACTAACCCTTCCTCCCATCCACCTTATACACACATACAATAATAATTAAAACAGAATCTTTAAAGCCAATAAAAGACCATGGTGAACAAATTAAACAAAAGAACAGGGTCACCGAAACAGTCATTCTCAACACTCCTTTCAGCCACATCTCTCATACGCTTATCTCCTCTCCTCCTCTGAGTCTGTCTGGTTTAAGGGCCAAATCAATTTTCAAGTTAATAAGCTGGCACAATGTTCAGGATGTTCTATACTGGCTGAAAAGGAAATGGCCAGGGTTGAAGACAGAGTTATTATCAATGTTCATAAGCAGGCACTACATCTAGACTGTTCTACATTAGGTGAAAAGAAAATGTCTTGGCTTTATGACCAGAAGCGTTGAAGTCAAGTCTCAAGTCATGAAAAAAAGGACACATCCATACAACTCATTAATACATATTTTCTAAAAATGCGCCAGAAACTTTGTAAAAACCTTTCTTCCTTTAAAATCTCAGATCAGATTGAAAGTGTTGGTCTCTTTCAGAAATTCCAAAATCACATCAGGCTGGACATCCCTGAACAGGGTTTCATGGAATCCACATTAAAGTGTTTGTCTGACATGATGTAAGTCCCAACACTTGACAAGAACATGTCATTCTCAATGGTACATGACATGGAATGCACTACAGAACTTCTTCACCTTTTAAAAGATATGAAAGGGTGTAAAGGAATGGTCAGTGTGCTAACAGCACAAAACTGTTTCTTCTTTACAGCTGTACCGGGAACATGGTCGAAACTCTTTCAAGTTTGGATGGTTTTGGAAGAGTTTGTTATCTGTTTGCAAGTTCCATTTCTGCAAGTTCCATTTCTTTTGCCACAGGTTTTTGACATACTCCTGAGCTTTGGATTTCACACTGATTGGAGGGACAGACAATCTGCTCAAACCTTTTCTTTGGGGCACTCTTGGCAAGTTCATCAACTGTCTCATTGCCTCAAATGCCCACATGACAGGTGCTGAGCAAAAACTATTTTGTAACCATAAGATTTCAGAGAGGTGTGCGGTTGAAACAATTTCATAATGAAACTGTTTTTCAAAGTTTTATTTGTAAAATTCCTTTTCCTACTTTCTGAGTCCAAGTCACTGTCAATATCAGAGTCCTGTGCCATTTTTGATGTTACTTGGGCTTTTCACTTTTTCAAGGGAGGGATTGTTTGTGAACAAGCCATTTTTGTTCTGTTTTTATTTCATCCCTCCTTATCCACCCACCATGGAGTCCAACTAAGGAGCCAGGGCCAAGAAATCAGTCTTCAGCTTCTCCAGACTTCCCCTGAGGGATATGACAAACTCAAGCCAAAAGCAGTCTAAAACAGTCTTTCTGATTTTCAAAACTATCTAAAATGTCACTTCTGACTTGGTATGTGGCAGTCAATTACAAATTACCTTCCTCAGGGAGATCCTCAGTGCCTTCACTGACCGACGTCCTGTGGTCGGGCAGTAGCCAGTTATTCTGCCGCAGTTCCTTAAATCGTCTGTCCATGTCCTTGACCTAAATCAAAAAAAAGCACATACACATATGCTGTTAAACTGATGACTGGCAAAAGCACCATCCAAACATCACTTATTTAATTACGACATGCAAAACAACTTTTAAGATTTAATGAAAGCATGTTTAAAGTTTTAAATAAAGGCACATTTTTATCATCAGTCTGAATGAAAATTATATATATATATATATATATATATATATATATATATATATATATATATATAATTAGAGTTAAAGACCACTCAGAATTCTAAAAATGCTCAACCAAATAGGGAGCGACATAACAGTTTAAAATAGGATTTTATAATGGAAGTGTAAAACCACCCTACAAACTTGTTTCGAGCCAAGTGCTCTCCTCAGGGTATGTATAATCTGGGCACGCCACCAGTGTTATATACAGGGTCGAACTTTAATTAAGGACCACTTATACACAGTCTCACAAAACATAGAAAGAAAAACCAACAAATGACAGAAACTTTATAAATGTTTAATTTCATTATCAGTGAACAACATTTTGTCACTTTCATCGAAAAAATCATTCTTTCTGATTAGAAAGGGGAGCCTGAATGAGACTACCCCCCAAAATGACATTCACAAAAAGAGTGTTTCTTTACAGTCTGATCAAAACCGAGTGTGCCCCCCTCGTGCTGCCACACAATCCACACAGCGCTGCCTCATGGTGTCGACTGTTCTTGTCATGAGTGCCTGGGGCAGGTTTGCCCACTCCTGCTGCAGGTAGTGCAGCAGCTCCTGTCGATTTGCCGGAACAGGGTGATTTTCTTGAACTCTCCTCCCAAGCTCACCCCAGATGTTCTCAATAGGGTTCATGTCCGGGCTGTTCACCGGCCATGGCATCCTGGTGATGCCAGCTTGCACCACAAAAGTGTTCACGGCTCGACAACGATGTGGGGTGGCATTATCGTCCATGAACACAGCCTGAGCCCCAATCTGCTGGAGTGCTGGGACAACCAAAGGCTGTAAAATCTCCTGCAGGTAGCGTTGGCCGTTCAGGTTGCCATCCACATGGTACAGGGAGTCTTGTGGTGACTGCTGATGCCCCCCCCCCCCCCCCCCCCCCCCCCCCCCCCATACCATGACGCAGCCACCACCAAAAGCGACGACCTCCTGGATGACGTCATCTGCCAGCTGCTCCCTGGGACGCCGCCACACCCGAATGCGTCCATCTCGTGGCTTCAACTGGAACTTGGACTCATCGGTGAAAAGCACCATCCGCCACTGAGCCCGAGTCCATGTTCGATGAGCTGTGCACCAGGCCAGGCGACGTGCCCGGTGGGCCGCAGTCAGTTTTGGTTTCCGGACTGGGCGCCTTGCTTGAAGGTTGGCAGCAGCGAGGCGCTGCCGTATGGTCATCTCACACACTGCTGTGTTAGTGGCAGCTTGGAGCCGACGCCTGATGGTGTTGGAGGTGGTGGTCCTGGTCCGAAGAGCATGTCTGCGGATGAACCTGTCATCTCTTGCAGTGGTCTTCTTTGGCTGGTCTGGACGGGGTCTCTCTTTGACAGTTCCAGTGGCTTGAAAACGTTCTCTTAGGCCGAATGATGACGGAGTGGGACACTTGTAGTCTTCTGGCCACTTCTCGAACGCCAACTCGATCCTGCAGCCATGCAATCGCCCGGGTCCGGTCAAAATCAGACAGCTTGCGTCTTGGAGGCATTTTTGTGTTATGAAGAATTATGCACGTTGGGCTGCTTTTAGGGGCATTCCAGTCAGTAAAATGCTCTGCAATGCATTGGTTTTTGCACGGGCATTTGGAAGTTCAGTGCAAAACCGTTTGAAGCAGTGTTCACTCCTGCTTAAAAAACAAGCAATGTTGACAACAATCTGCAACTTTCAACCCCCTCTGCATGCCGCACGTGACAATAAGACAGCTTTCACAAGCTTTGCGGAATACTCTGTTAACCCCTTAAACCTTTCCCAGTCGAATTCTTCAAAAAAATGCATTGCTTGTATTTTTGGCCAATTTAAAATGAAAGGGCCTTTTTTCGGGGTGGTCCTTACTTAAAGTTCGACCCTGTAGTTTAGTGTGTGGGTGTGTGAGCTCTGCGCGTGTGGCACGTGGCCTGTAGATTTTTTTTCTTTTTTGGGGCGCGTTCAGGGGGACGTGCCAAGGAATGGTGCATTGACAAAGATTTCCATTTGTGCCTGCAACTATTAATCATTTCTACCCTAGAGTTCAGGGATGCTAAATGGGGTTTACATAATATCAACCACTTTTCTGTAGTACATAAGTTGCATTTTTTAGAAATGTTGTTGTATGGTGCTGCTCTTTTTATAATTTTCCATGATAAACTGACTTCCATAAAAAACGCGAAAAATTGAAAGGCTATTTTTCAGGTGAAAAGGGGTGAATATACAATATTGAACCATTGTGGCAAGTTGTTTGGGTCCAAGACTCACGTGCAGTGAAAAAATTGTGTGAGCAACACATCATTCCCGGCATTGGAGAGTCAACAAAAATGGCAAACTGGTTGCTGCATGTGAGGCACGTGCACACCATGCAGAGCAAAGTTAACCAGCGACAAGTACGCAGGCATGCAGCCTTTATAAAGCCGCGCTACAAGATTCAGATAACGACTTGCCGTCTGAGCGCTACAGAGATGCCAAGACTATGAGCAGAGGAACGCAATCGTGCGCTGGGCCATCTGGAGGCTGGTGTGGATGCCAGGCAGGTCGCCAACATCTTTAACGTCCACATCTCAACCATCTATCGTCTGCAGCACCGCATGCGAGTCACTGGTACCACTGATGATCGTCCCGGCCAGGCCGTCCTCGGGTCACCACACCAAGAGAGGATCGCCATTTTGTTCGAACCCATCTGCGGGACAGGCGGCAAACAGCCGCTAACACTGCTCGACAGGTGCCTGGGAATCTCCAGCAACGAATCAGCCTCAACACTGTGCGGCGGCGTCTTCAGGAGAACGGGCTGGCATGTAGGCGTCCTCACAGAGGTCCGGTACTGACACCAAGACACCGGCAGGACAGGCTGCAGTGGGCACAAGCCCGAATCAACTGGCGCAGGCAGCAGTGTGGACGCATACTGTTCTCAGATGAGAGCCGTTTTGTATTGACATGGCTGACGGTCGTGTCAGAATATGGTGTCGACCTGGTGAACGCTATGCTGACTCCTGTGTGGTAGAGCGGAACCCCTGGGGAGGCCCGAACGTTATGATATGGGGTGCAATTGGCATTAACCATGCCATAGGACCAGTCATCTTTCAGAACATTGGTCCTGGTCGCGGACAGGGTGTCAATGCACAGCGCTACATCCACCTGGTGCTCAGACCCAATGTCGTTCCTTTTTTTGCGGAACACCCAAACTGGACATTCCAACAGGACAATGCAAGACCACACACAGCCAGGGCCACCCAGCAATTTCTTCAGCATAACAACGTCAATGTGCTGCCCTGGCCAGCCCTCAGTCCCGATTTAAACCCAATAGAACATTTTTGGGATGAACTTGGCAGACGGTTGGACCTCCTGCGTCCACGACCAGCAACAGCGGCTCAACTTCACCAGGCCATCGTCCATGTGTGGGCTGGTGTGCCAAGGGGACGCATCAACCACCTGGTCCACTCAATGAGCCGCAGGTGTCAAGCAGTTGTCCATGCAAATGGTGGCCACACACGGTATTAGGACTTCAAGCTGGTTTGTCACGTGACCTTGGATTTTCCACACAAAGACATATTGCTGATGACATTTTCACACAATACCGGTGTAATGAATCAAATCACGTTGAATTCTTGCTTCCACTCTGTACAATTGTGACCAATAAAATTCGCCCCTAACCTTCAGCTTGTTTTGCTTTCACGTTTTTTATGGAAGTCAGTATATGTTGTAATCTATTTTCTTATTTTTAAGCTTCCAAACATATTTACTTAGTTCTGTTTGGTTTTTATATTTTTCATTTTATATTTTTCATAACTCTCAAAAATCACAAACCTAACTTTCACAACAACCCTACTTGTAGACTAATAAACCCATCAAAATCTGAATTAGGCAAAATTAGTTTTAAAAAGAATCCTGGAAAAAGCAATAGAGGACATAAAAACAAACACTGAATACAATCTCTGGAAAAATAGTTAAGAAGTTATCCAATGGTTTAAAGAATTGAACAAACAGAAAAATACAGTATTCATTACTTTTGACATAGTGGACTTCTACCCTTCCACTGATGAGGAATTACTTACTTAAGCACTAAGATTCACCAACAAATATACAAATATAACAGATTCTGAGATGGAAATCATTTTCCACACTAAGAAAACCCTTCTCCATAGCAACAATGAAACTTAGATTAAAAAAACCAGCAGAAATTCCACGTTCAATGTCACGATGGGATCTTATGATGGAGCTGAAACTTGTGAATTAGTTGGACTTTTCATGTTGTCTCATATACAGAAAATACTTGGTAAACAGGTTGGCTCATACACAGATGATGGCCTCGCCACATTAAACAATAAACCAAAAATCATTGAAAACAAGAAAAAAGAACTTTGTAAAATCTTTCAAAGCTACAACCTAAAATTCACAGTAGAAGCCAACAAAAGAATAGTAAATTATTTAGACATAACATTAGACCTTAAGGACCACACATACAAACCATACAAAAAACCCAATGACACACCTGTCTACGTAGACATCAAAAGTAACCATCCACCCTCCATTTTTAAAAACCATACCTAATGGCATAAACAAAAGATTATCTAAACTGTCATGCAATGAGAAAGAATTTAACAGTGCAGCAGCCGAATACCAAGAGGCGCTGAAAAAAAGTGGCTACAACTACAAATTACAATATAACCCAGATAATAACATGAACAGCAATAAGAAAAACAGGAAAAGAAAAATTATATAGTATAACCCTCCATATGATGGAAGAACAAAAACCAACGTAGGAAAAGAATTCCTCAGAATCCTTAAAACATCATTCCCAAAAGAACATGTACTATCTAAAATATTCAATGAAAACACCATCAAGCTATCGTACTCGCGTATGCCCAACCTTAAAAACATAATTGATTCTTCCAATAAAACCAAAAACAATACAACCAAAGAGTGTGACGAAAGGAAAAGACCAGTGCCCTCTGAATAACAAATGTCTCTACAGCAACATTGTGTACCAAGCTACGGTAACAACAGACAGTGATAAAGAAACATACATAGGGATCACGGCAAACTTGCGGTCGGCTGGGCTATAAGCAACATTATCCTTATCACGGCAAACCATTTTAAAAACAGATATGCAAACCATAAACAGTCCTTCAAAAGTGAGAAATATAAAAACCAAACAGAAGTAAATATATTTGGAAGCTTAAAGATAAGAAAATAGATTACATATCATGGAAAATTATAAAAAAGAGCAGCACCATACAACAACATTTCTAAAAAATGCAACTTATGTACTACAGAAAAGTGGTTATTATGTAAACCCATTTAGCATCCCTGAACTCTAGGGTAAAATGATTAATAGTTGTAGGCACAAATGGAAATCTTTGTCAATGCACCATTCCTTGGCACATCCCCCCTGAACGCGCCCCAAAAAAGAAAAAAATCTACAGGCCACGTGCCACACGTCCAGAGCTCACACGCCCACACACTAAACTTTATAACACTGGTGGCGTGCCCAGATTATACATACCCTGAGGAGAGCACCTGGCTCAAAACAAGTTTGTAGGGTGGTTTTACACTTCCTATTTTAAACTGTTTATATATATATATATATATATATATATATATATATATATATATATATATATATATATATATATATTGAATTATAAACAAAGCTTGCTCTTATGTCTTAGATTGAAGAAATAGGGGGAAGATAGCATTCATATCTGCAGTGGTAGATGATTCTGCCTAACTAGCAGTATGTGCTTGAGTGGGTGAATGGGGAAAAATAAAATAAATGCTTCTCAAAATGAGCCTTCAGCAAGCTTATATTCTCCAAGGGGGAGACATCCTCCAATAGGGAGGGAAACTCACTAACATATAACTCCTGGTCATATACCGATATTTCGAAACTTGGTGGTTTCTCCTCAGTGACCGCGGAAAGTGGCAATTTGTCTCCTCTGCCTTTTCAGTTTTAAAAAGAATGCAATCCCAGAAAAGGTTGGTGTGCAATACCATAGTATGTTTGTTGAGTTTTCAAAAAACCAACCTGAATTAATGCTATCTCCCCCTATTTCTTCAATCTAAGACATAAGAGCAAGCTTTGTTTATAATTCAATATTTCCTGCAGTCATTGCAACACCAAGCTGCTCTGTAAGTTGCTGGAACGGTGCGGTACTTATCCTTGGAATTTATTAGTTTGTTGTATTTTAGTCCCTTGCGGATTCATTCCAAGAACTTGCCCTCAGCACTTGTGTCTTAGAGGATATCTTTTTATATTTTCTACTTTTCACAAGAAAATGTAGCTTGTTTTGCTCTTTTATGATTTTCTTTTGCTTCTTAGATGGCACCTTTGGTTGGTTTTTTGAAAACTCAACAAACATACTACGGTATTGCACACCAACCTTTTCTGGGATTGCATTCTTTTTAAAACTGAAAAGGCAGAGGAGTCAAATTACCACTTTCCGCGGTCACTGAGGAGAAACCACCAAGTTTCGAAATATCGGTATATGACCAGGAGTTATATGTTAGTGAGTTTCCCTCCCTATTGGAGGATGTCTCCCCCTTGGAGAATATAAGCTTGCTGAAGGCTCATTTTGAGAAGCATTTATTTTATTTTTCCCCATTCACCCACTCAAGCACATACTGCTAGTTAGGCAGAATCATCTACCACTGCAGATATGAATGCTATCTCCCCTATTTCTTCAATCTAAGACATAAGAGCAAGCTTTGTTTATAATTCAATATTTCCTGCAGTCATTGCAACACCAAGCTGCTCTGTAAGTTGCTGGAACGGTGCGGTACTTATCCTTGGAATTTATTAGTTTGTTGTATATATATATATATATATATATATATATATAAAGCTCACCTTTTCTGGATACCTGTACTAAAACAAAAAACATGGTGTTATCTGTTCTCAGCTGTGATGTTCTATTAATTTTTCCTTTTTTTTGTAAGAAGGAAAAAGGGAAAGGAAAGTTGATGATGATGGCCACAGACTTCATGTTCCAGATATCACAATCTCTTACACCATTGTCGGTTTTAGGCTTAAGGTTCAGCTTTTGAGTTTCAAACAGTAACAACTGCAGGCATAGGTCCTTGTTTGCTTTTGTGTTCTGCTTTTGGGTCAGAGGGCTAAAACTATCATTTGATGATTTGTTTTCACATGCATTCTATTCATTATATATACGATTTCATCCCAAAACTTTTAGAACCATAAACTTTGTACAGGAACATAGCCATCAGTTGAAGTAAATGATCATTTTACCTCCACCTTTAACCCTTTCACTGCCGATGGCGTCTTTTGGCGACGACAGGCTTGAGTGCCGACGGCGCCATTTGGCGACTAAGTAGGGTGACCTAACTCCCGATACTCTGACGATCCTAGTTCATGAGATAAAAAGCCAGCTATAAACGTCATAGTTGGGGGATGGTCTGGCCTGTGCTCACAGCCATTTGCTTTGTCAGAACACTATTCAGTTCAGTGTTTTATCGACTTTATTCCGATTGTTTTTCCATTCACTATGACGTCACCACCCAGCACTTTATGTACTCGACCTTGCCGTACATTTACCACAGATCAAGTGCTGGGAAAATTGAATAGACGGACAGTTGTTCCTAATACAGATGAAGAAGACCCAGACAGTCATGAATAAACAACGATAGTGAGGGCTTGACCGAATTATTGCAACGCGAGGCGTTGGACTGTGGCCAAATAGTTGGGAGACTGACGAGACGCCCACTTACTTCCCTTCCGCGTGTGCCCCAGTGTTTTTGCGTTGAGCCAGCCAGCACTGACTGACTATTCACTAACTCTGAGTGAGTGAGCGAACTAAGACTTTACGCAACGAACTTCACACACATGCTGTGGGCAGACTCTTGCTGGTCGAGGTTGAAGGGAGCGTGGCTGACTGACACATGAGAGGCGAGCAGCACAGACGTGTTTGAGTGGTGGGTGTACAGCTGGTCATATAGATCAGCTGAATGGCAAGGGTTCAGAGACCAACAGGCACATGAATGACTTTGAGTTCATAAAAAAAATATTACTGTTGAGAGTGAAAGGGACATGTGTGTGTGTGTTTGTGTGTGTGCGTGTGTGTGTGTGTTCCCTTTTTCTTTCTTGCATGTGTACCAGTCAGGCATAAGAATATGTGTATATGTGTGTGTGTGTGTGTGTGTGTGTGTGTGTGTGTGTGTGTGTGTTCCCTGCTATTGGAGTAGTTGTATTTGTGGCTGTTTCTTCCACTTTTCAGTTGGAAATACCATACTTTCTAGTCTTCAATTGTGAGTGGAGTATTTTGCCTCCCTTGTTGAGAGTTTGTTGGCATTCTTTCATCATTTTTTACGTTTAGCAGAAACATCACATTCTTTCTTTTATTTTGCTTTTTTTTCACTTGGAATTACTAAACATTTGAAATTGTTGTTGACTTACCATTACTAACATGTTATGAAATAATAACAGCAGTGTTTCTCCTCCATTTTACAAAAAATAGCATGAGCATGAGAATTGGTTGGTTAGTTCCAGAGATATCCGCGTTCAAAATATGCTGGTATAAAATAAGAGCTTTTTTGGAAAAATCGCTGGCGATGGGGATTTATGCAAAATACAATACCCGGCAGTGAAAGGGTTAAGACACTTGCATAGCAAGCACAGAAGCATGAGCATTGCCCTGGATTATCCTCAAATGATCGGAGATACAAGCCACACTCATCCACAGACAGTCAATCTTCAGGACACCACCTCAGATTTTGCTACCTCACCTACCTGGATCACGAACATCTCTACGAGGCCATGAAGGTCCTGACAGGCGCTGGTAGGGTCCCCAGCTTCACCGCTGTCCACTTCCACTGAAACATGCAAACACCACTCTGCAATGCATTTCATTCATGATTGTACATTAACAAACAGATAGACATAAAACACTTGAATTAAATTTTTCAAGCATTTGCTTTTTGTCTATTTTTGTGTGTATGCGTGTGTGAGTGCATGTCTTTATGTACAGCCGTTACTTTTAAAGTGACAAAAAAAATTAGGCAACCAAATATTGCATTATTTTCCGCTTTCCACTCAATACGAGTCCCCGCCCAGCAGTCCACATGGCTTCATTTCCTTATCTTTCACACACAACTTCAACAGGCACATATTCATAACTTTCTGAGTGAGAGTTTGTGAAAAATGTAGTATTCAAGTCCATGTCAATAAGTTATAATTTTTTTTTTAATTTGTGACCAGAAACCATTATCAATATCAGTTAGCATGCACCAGATATAAAACCATCTACACTGGCTGAAAAGAAAATGTCCTGGCACTATGACCAATCCATTATCACTATCATTTAGCAGATTCATAATGTTCTAATGGGGTCGGCCCGCTATTGCGTGGGGTCGCTATCATGGGCCTGCTGTTGCATGGGCCCGCTATTGCGTGGGGCCGCTATTGCGTGGGGCCGCTATTGCGCGGTGACTGTCATTCAACCAGTCTCTCAAAACAGTGTAACAGAAATAGGGTTAGGGTTAGGGTTAGATGATATGTTCTTAGGTCGCGCAATAGCAGACCCGCGCAATAGCGGACCCGCGCAATAGCGGCCCAGCCCCGTTCTAATCAGCTGAAAAGAAAGTGGTGGATGCTTGCTGGCTGAAAAAGGTGATTACATAGGATTGACATTTATTCAAATGATCTGATCTGTCTTACCTGCTGGGTCCTGTTGCTGCTCAACCGGGCCCTGCTGCGGAGCGGGCTGGTTGTCTGGAGAAACAAACAGAAAACACCAGTTTAACGTTACAGATTTGCCACTATCCATCTGTACATCATCACCACTAAACTCTCCAATCTACTTGTCAATAAAGTCTTTCAAGTGGACAGGATGTGTCAATATGAATAACCAAGGAAACAATCCATCTATCAAATCACCCAACACAGCAGCCTAGAAAACAGACATGGGGTGGGATGTGGAGGCTGAAATTTTACCCATAGCCACAATGCACACAGCTGCTGTTAAACATCAGGAAGTACACCTCCTGTCTGATGAGAAACAGCTTCTTATGTCAGAAAACGTAACTTTCAAAAGTCAGGAATACCACACAGTGGAATCTCTCCCACCTGGTTACTGCATTTGTTTCATACCAACATGTGATTTACAAAACAAGCTGTGTCACTATTCTGAGAGTACTACGCTGTTGTAGGTTTCACATTAACACATCAAATCAAAGTAAGCCTGCCAAAGTGATAAGCGCATCTCACTTGAATGATTACAACATTGTGAACTTTAAGTTTTTAACACTCTCTCAGTTCAGAAATAAGGTTTCATTACCTAACATACAAACAACACAAAACATACTACTCATTCTTCACCCCTATTTTTACATCAGACCTGCCAAGTCCGTAAAAGAAAACAGCTAACAATTGTCAAAATTTTACATTTCAATTTTAACATTCTAGATCTAAGAACAGCACTCGTATGCAATGTCTGCAAAGGTGTTGTGAGGACCTTTTCCCTGCAAGTAAACTTAAACACCCAACAATGAACCCAATAGATAAGGCAGCAACATCACAATCATCTTTGTGATTGTTCTTCTGCTCTTTTGTCTGCTTCCTCTGTTTATCAATACTAGTTAGCAGGCACCAGATTTACAGCCATCTTCACTGGCTGAAAAGAAACTGCCCTGGCATTGTGGCCAATCCATTATCACTATTGTTTAGCAATTACCAGATGTTGAATATTCTATATAAGCTGAAAATATGTAAGAGGCACCAACACACATAAAATAAACAGAATTTTAATCTTTGGTGATTCAATCTAGTAGACCTCAATGGACTGTGATATTTCTAACTGAAGGCAACTAGACCTCAATGGACTGTGATATTTCTAACTTCAGGCAACTAGACATGAATAGACTGTGATATTTCTAACTTCAGGCAACTAGACCTCAATGGACTGTGATCTTTCTAACTGAAGGTAACTGGCTTTCATCATAGTGCATACATGCTTTCAATATTGTGACTGTCCAGTGTCAACCATATTATTAAATTCACACATTCATCAGATGCATTTTCCTACTTCCTGAGAGAGAGAGAGAGAGAGAGAGGAGAGAGAGAGAGAGAGAGACAGAGAGACAGAGAGACAAGACAAGACAAGACAAGACAAAATTCTTTATTTACGAGGATAATAGATAAGCACTAACGTGCTTTTTTACATCCAGTCCTCGCCCTGAGTAGGGACTACAACATGCAGTGAAATCAATTAATGTAAGAAATCAAAGAAGCAAGCAAAGCGGTCATGTAATCATAGAGGAACATCAAATGAAAATAGAAGATAAATGAAAACAAAACAAAAAATAAGAATAACAATAAACAAAACAACAACAAAAAATAATAATAACAAAAAAATAAAATAAAATAAAAATGAGAATAATAATAATGAAGAGGAAGGAGAGAGCGGGGGTAGGGAGTGAGGTGGGCTGGGGAAACATATGTAAGTGTACTAGAACGTACAAGATTGGCATGTCTGAAAACAGACAGTGAAGTGAATTTGACAAAGTGCGTACATATTTTTGAACACACAAATACACGCACGTTTGCACGCATAGAGAGACAGAGAGGAGAGAGAGAGAGAGAGAGAGAGAGAGAGAGAGAGAGAGAGAGAGAGAGAGAGAGAGAGAGAGATGCGGGAAGAGTGAGCCCATGGCAAACTCAACTCTGGGTAGGAGCCGGTCGGAGCAGAAAAATCTCACATGACTAATGGGAATCGAACCCATGATCTCCCAGCCGGGAGTTCGCGATGCTAACCCCTTTGCCATGGCAGCTGCTTGTCAATATACATTATACCTGAACCTTGAAAATTATCCAAATACAAAGTTTAGTTCTGCAGGAACTGGGAAACACAAACTTCTTCTAGGACAGATTTTGGACTTTGGCCGAGTCGCATGAATCCCTTCAGGAACCAGCATAAAGTATTGCAGTGTCTCCTTCAGCCAGTTGCCTCATAAATAGCTACTGACTACTCGGCAGAATGCTGACACTGTGACAAACTGGGGCATGGCTGTGATTGGGGAACTGGAATCAATGAGGAAGGCATGCCACTAGGGGCACGCAACACCCCCCTTACCCACCTACTAACCCCTCCCCCATCCACCTTATACACACATACAATAATAATTAAAACAATCTTTAAAGCCAATAAAAGACCATGATGAATAAATTAAAAAAAAAGAACATGGTCACAGAAACGGTCATTCTCAACACTCCTTTCAGCCACATCTCTCATACGCTTATCTCCTCTCCTCCTCTGAGTCTGTCTGGTTTAAGGGTCAAACCATTTTTCAAGTTAATAAGCTGGCACAATGTTTAGGATGTTGTATACTGGCTGAAAAGGAAATGGCCAGGGTTGAAGACTGAATAATTATCAATGTTAATAAGCAGGCACTACATCTAGACTGTTCTACATTAGCTGAACAGAAAATGTCTTGGCTTTATGACCAGAAGCCATCATCAATATCAGTTAGCATGCACCAGATATAGAACCATCTACACTGGCTGAAAAGAAAATGTTCTGGCGCTGTGACCAATCCATTATCACTATCATTTAGCAGATTCATAATGTTCTAATCAGCTGAAAAGAAAGTGGTGGATGTTTGGTGGCTGAAAGTGGTGACTAGATAGGATTGACATTTATTCAAATGATCTGATCGTTCTTACCTGCTTGGTCCTGTTGCTGCTCAACTGGGCCCTGCTGCGGAGCAGGCTGGTTGTCTGGAGAAACAAACAGAAAACACCAGTTTAACGTTACAGATTTACCACTATCCATCTGTACATCATAACCACTAAACTCTCCAATCTACTTGTCAATCTACTTGTCAGTCAAGTCTTCCTGTCCAAGTGGACAGGATGTGTCAATATGAATAACCAAGGAAACAATCCATCTATCAAATCACCCAACACAACAGCCTAGAAAACAGACATGGGGTAGGATGTGGGGGCTGAAATTTTACCCATAGCCACAATGCACACAGCTGCTGTTAAACGTCAGGAAGTACACCTCCTGTCTGATGAGAAACAGCTTCTTATGTCAGAAAATGTAACTTTCAAAAGTCAGGAATACCACACAGTGGAATCTCTCCCACCTGGTTACTGCATTTGTTTCATACCAACATGTGATTTACAAAACAAGCTGTGTCACTATTCTGAGAGTACTACGCTGTTGTAGGTTTCACATTAACACATCAAATCAAAGTAAGCCTGCCAAAGTGATAAACGTATCTCACTTGAATGATTACAACATTGTGAACTTTAAGTTTTTAACACTCTCTCAGTTCAGAAATAAGGTCTCATTACCTAACATACCAACAACACAAAACATACTACTCATTCTTCACCCCTACTTTTACATCAGACCTGCCAAGTCCGTAAAAGAAAACAGCTAACAATTGTCAAAATTTTACATTTCAAGTGTAACATTCTAGATCTAAGAACAGCACTCATATGCAATGTCTGCAAAGCTGTTGTGAGGACTTTTTCCCTGCAAGAAAACTTAAATGCCCAACAATGAACCCAATAGATAAGGCAGCAACATCACAATCTTCTTTGTGACTTTTCTTCTGCTTTTTTGGTCTGCTTCCTCTGTTTATCAATACTAGTTAGCAGGCACCAAATTTACAGCCATCTTCACTGGCTGAAAAGAAATTGCCCTGGCATTGTGACCAATCCATTATCACTATTGTTTAGCAATTACCAGATGTTGAATATTCTATAACACCTAAAAATATATAAGAGGCAGGCGTTTGGTGGCTAAAAGTGGTGACTAGATAGCACTGACATACGTTTGAATGGGCTGAGAAAGAAAGCATCAAAACATAAGTTTTCTCTTTCATATTTCTGTTCAGTAATGGGAATCGAACCCACGATCTCCCAGCTTGGAGTTCGCGATGCTAACCCCTTTGCCATGGCAGCTGCTTGTCAATATACATTATACCTGAACCTTGAAAATTATCCAAATACAAAGTGTAGTTCTGCAGGAACTGGGAACATACAAACTTCTTCTAGAACAGATTTTGGACTTAGAACAAGTTGCTTGCATCCCTGTAGGAACCAGCATAAAGTATTGCAGTGTCTCCTTCGGCCAGTTGCCTCATAAATAGCTACTGACTACTCGGCAGAATGCTGACACTGTGACAAACTGGGGCATGGCTGTGATTGGGGAACTGGAATCAATGAGGAAGGCATGCCACTAGGGGCACGCAACACCCCCCTTACCCACCTACTAACCCCTCCCCCCCACCCCCATCCACCTTATACACACATACAATAATAATTAAAACAGAATCTTTAAAGCCAATAAAAGACCATGGTGAATAAATTAAACAAAAGAACAGGGTCACCGAAACGGTCATTCTTAACACTCCTTTCAGCCACATCTCTCCTACGCTTCTCTCCCCTCCTCCTCCTCTGAGTCTGTCTGGTTTAATGGCCAAATCAATTTTCAAGTTAATAAGCTGGCACAATGTTCAGGATGTTCTATACTGGCTGAAAAGGAAATGGCCAGGGTTGAAGACAGAGTTATTATCAATGTTCATAAGCAGGCACTACATCTAGACTGTTCTACATTAGCTGAAAAGAAAATGTCTTGGCTTTGTGACCAGAAGCGTTGAAGTCAAGTCTCAAGTCATGAAAAAAGGACACATCCATACAACTCATTAAAACATATTTTCTAAAAATGCGCCAGAAACTTTGTAAAAACCTTCTTCCTTTAAAATCTCAGACCAGACTGAAAGTGTTGGTCTCTTTCAGAAATTCCAAAATCACATCAGGCTGGACATCCCTGAACAGAGTTTCATGGAATCTGCATTAAAGTGTTTGTCTGACATGATGTACGTCCCAACACTTGACAAGAACATGTCATTCTCAATGGTACATGACATGGAATGCACTACAGAACTTCTTCACCTTTTAAAAGATATGAAAGGGTGTAAAAGGAATGGTCAGTGTGCTAACGGCACAAAACCGTT
>CM031626.1:9608160-9669085 GCA_018398815.1 Conus ventricosus
TTGACATACGCCTGAGCTTTGGATTTCAGACTGACTGGAGGGACAATCTGCTCAAACCTTTTCTTTGGGACACGCCTGGCAAGTTCATCAACTGTCTCATTGCCTCAAATGCCCACATGACTGGGGCCCAGCAAAAACTATTTTGTAACCATAAGATTTCAGAGAGGTGTGTGGTTGAAACAATTTCATCATGAAACTGTTTTTCAAGTTTATTTGTAAAATTCCCTTTCCTACTTTCTGAGTCCAAGTCACTGTCAATATCAGAGTCCTGTGCCATTTTTGATGTTACTTGGGCTTTTCACTTTTTTAAGGGAGACAGAGAGAGAGAGAGAGAGAGAGAGAGAGAGAGAGATTATAATTCCATTTACCTATCCAAAATATCACATGCTAAACATTACTATAAATTTGAATAAAGAGCAATACATCAATATGATCAACAGTAATCCGGACACACATTTATCACCTTGCAGTTACAGTGCTCAAAGAAATCAAAGTATTAAGACATCAATAAATTAGTGACATAATGCACCAATAAAACCAGCGACCACAACAGTCATTCATCATGATATAATTTCAATCATTAATAAAACCGATAGTAACCATATCTCTCACTTATCATTATCTGGCTTTAAAAAACATCAGTGGAAAGGAAACGGCATATCAGCCCTTTGCGGTCGGCTGGGCTATAAGCAACATTATCTTATCTTACCTGCTGTGAAATGTGTAGTTAGTTTTTCCCTGAAGGATTCTGTAATTTGAGTACATCGGAAATGTAGTGGAAGTGAATTCCAAACCACGCTACCTGAGCTTGATTTAAATAGATCTATTCTGGGTGTACCTGGAATTTGATTGAATCCCTAGGGTTTATGCTAAATTTAGACTGAAGAGTTTGTGGTGCTAAACCAGATGCAATTTTTTGCATTAGCTGACATTTGTTGACCGCAAACATTTCTTGTAACGGAAGAGCCCGCTTTAGTATAATCCCCTTCACTAAGACTAGATGATTTTAATAGGACTGCTTTATTGCTCTTTTGTAGACACTCATAAGAGGTTTTATGGCATTAGCACTAGCAGAATCAAATAGTGTTGAACAATAATTGATTGAAGAGAGAACATGTACGTGTAGGAACAATTTCCTGGCATGAAGGTTTAAGAAATGCTTAATCTTGCACAGGTGATATGTTTGTCTGGATATTGATTTACATAAACTGCGAAGGTGATGACCAAGAAAGATTACTATCAACATATACGCCTAGAACTCGATGGCTATCCACCACTTCAATTTCCTGATTATTGATCAAAATCAGTAAGAGAAAAAAAAAAAGAGAGAGAGAGAGAGAGAGAGAGAGAGAGAGAGAGAGAGAGAGAGAGAGAGAGAGAGAGAGAAATGCATAAATGTCTGTGACTATGTAAGTGTATGCATAATGTGGTTATCTAAGTGCAAATAAATGTCCCTATAAACATCCCTACAACATACTTGCAAATAATCTTTAAGTAAATGCTTAACTGAACTACAAATTCAAGAAAAAACAACATTGAAGGCAAACTTTAAACCGGAAATGACATCACACACAGACATGCCTGATAATGGTGGTAAATGAGCTTGAAGAGGTAAACAGTCAAACAGCAGAGAGAGAGAAAGAGAAAGAGAGAGAGAGAGAGAGAGAGAGAGAGAGAGAGAGTGAGTGAGTGAGTGAGTGTGTGTGTGTGTGTGTGTGTGTTCTGGTGCTTAAATGATTTTTCTCCTACCTGAGGATCCAGGCCTTGGGGGTGACTGCCACCATGAACATCCAGGTTCTATACAACAGAGTCCAACACAAGATAAGATAAGATAATGTTGCCCGCAAAGGGCCACATCAGGGCTGTCACCACGTTAAAATCAACTCACAAGTCATTTTAAAAAAAAAAAAAAAAAAAAAACTATCACACATCTCTTTAAAATCGTCTAGAAACGCACCAGAAACTTCGTTTAAAATCTTTCTTCCGTAAAATCTTAAATCAGATGAAAAATGTTAATCTCTCTCGAAAACTCAAGGATCACATCAGGCGGGACATCCCTGAACAGGATCTTCATGGACTCCGCTGTAAAATGTTTGTGTCTCACATCGTGCAAGTCCCAACACTCTAAAAGAACATGTTTCATTGTGAATGGCGCATGACATGGAATGCACCACGGAGCTTCTTCCCTCTTTAAAAGGTAGGAATGGGTAAAATACGAATGGCCGGTGTGCAGCCGGCACAGAACCGTTTCCTCTTTACGACCACCAGACGAAGATGGGAGGAAGTCCTTAAAGGTCTACTTTAGAGATTTTCGATAATTTGTTAAAAACAGGTCTACATGTCATATAACTACAGTATGGTATTCATTTTTCAAAAAAAGTCGCCGGAAGAATTTAATAGATAAAAAACGAGTTTTGCACACCTGTTCAAACCCCGCGCGGTAGACCGAAAACCGTGACGTCACTTGATGGACTGGCCGTCAGCCGCGACCTACACAACAAGCCAACGCCAAGTGAAATCAACACGAGTTGCGATCCCCCACAGCCTAAAAAGTCACGAGGGGGTGGCAGATATTGTGCTGTAGGCGTGTGCAGCAGCTCAGCAGGAGACGGATATTCTTTGCACACATTTCCATCCGATCCAGATACTCGAAAGAAGTGGATTCGGTTGGTGCAACCATGCCGGGCCACTAAGTTATTTTTACCACGTCAGTTCCAGCTGGACCACGGAAACGAGCTGTTCCGACAATTGCCGAGCCCGTTCGAGTGGATCAAAAACTTCGTCTGCATTGTGCGCGTATACTTTGAAGGCGGAGTGGTAAGCTCGTACAGATGCCGATAGTCGCACGTTTATTCTGTTCTTATCTATGGACAGATCACACTTGTTAAATTGATTGAACACGTTAAGGCTTGAGGAAGGAGAATCTCCGCTCGCTGTCCACGCGTGATCGCATCAAGAAGTCAGTCGGTAGCCTCCCTCGAGACTTCGGTAAAGTCCGTACGCCTTCGGAATGATGTGTTCGGGCGTCCAGCTGGAACTGAATAGCTCGTTTCCGTGGTCCAGCTGGAACTGACGTGGTAAAAAGAACTTAGCGTTCAAACTGATAAGGTAAAGGCCTTGCGGAAACATCCCCAGAGTTACATTGGCTGTCGCATCATAGTCACTGATTTTACATGATAAATTAAATACCGATCGAGATGTGCAAGAACCATCAGAATCGCTTTCTGTCGCCGTTGACTTATTATGTAGGTCGCGGCTGACGGCCAGTCCATCATGTGACGTCACATCCAAGAGTAGTTAAGCCATGCCAAGATTTAGTTGATTACCTCCCGTTTTCTTGATTACAGGTGAAAATGCCCACTTTCGTGGATCGATTTCATGTGATCGGGAGCGAATCGGATGTTTATTTTACCAATTTATCAAACATTTCATTTTCTGCATAAGCTGACAAATTATCGAAAACCTCTAAAGTAGACCTTTAAGGTTTGGACGGATCTGAAAGAGTTTGTTATTCATCTGTGTGTTCCAATCCTCCTGCCAGAGGTCTCTCACATAATCGTTAATTTTGGGTTTCACATCTGAGCAGGGGATATAAGTGTTGGACAGTTTCTCTCTTGTGGCGTTCTGGGCTAAACGATCAACCATTTCGTTCCGCCGATGCCAACATGACCAGGAACCCAAGCCAGAATAATGTTGTAACCGTCCGCTTTCAACGTGCTAAAAAGTTCAAAGAAATGTAAAAGTTCTGGATGCTGAAGGTTGCGGCCAGCTATGGCCTCCAAAGCTGACAGCGAATCCGACAGAACCAGAAAGTCCCTCTTCGTAGATTGTGAGATTATCTTCAAAGCCAGAACCAGAGCATTAAGTTCAGCAGAATAGACAGAAGCATCTGAATGTATATGTTCCAACAGTATCTGAGAAGGAGCCCCAGGGCAGTAGGCTGCACAGGCCACTCCATCTTCAGACTTGGAACCGTCAGTGAAAACTTTTTGATAGGATGGGAATTTCAAACAGAGGTCAGCATACAATGCCTTGTATGCCAGAGAGCTGGTAGACTCTTTGTGAAAAGCTGCAAGATCGAAACGAATCTCTGGTGTGAAAAAGGTCCACGGAGGCTGATCCGGAAACTTGGAAAAATCCGACACAACTCCTAGGTCTAGACCTGCATTCCGCACGTGAGGCTGCATACGAAGACCAAACGGCGGAATACATTTAGGGTTGTTTTCAAACTTACTTTGGAACGGAGGGTCAAAGACACAGTCATAGGCAGGGTTTTCTGGTTCCAAGAAAAGTCTGATATAATAATTCAAAGACAATTTCAGCCTGCGGTTGGACAGTGAAGGTTCACCTGCCTCTGCGTACAGGCTGTACACAGGGGTGGTGCGGAATGCTCCAAGACAGAGACGAAGCCCTTGATGGTGGATAAGGTCCAAGAGTTTGAGGTAAGACGGTCTTGCAGAGCCGTACACAGCACAACCGTAGTCCAGTTTGGAACGGACCAAGGCTCTGTAGAGGTGCAGCAAAGTTTTCTTATCAGTACCCCAGTCAGTGTGCGCTACGACCGCAGAATATTCAGTGCTTTCTGGCAAGCAGTTTTGAGGTTTTTAATGTGGCTGAGAAAGTTAAGTTTCTGGTCAAAAATAACTCCTAGAAATTTGGCCTCTTTGACAGCTGGAATGGGAGATTTCCCTACTTGAATTTCAGGATCTGGAAAAAACTGACGGAAATTATGGAAGTGAATACACTGTGTCTTTGTAGGAGAAAAGGTGAAACCGCTTTCATCCGCCCACTGATGAATTTTATCCACACAAAGCTGGAGCCTGCGCTGGATACTCGGGTACAGGCTTCCAGTTGCGTAGACAGCAAAATCATCCACAAACAATGAGCAGTCAGAGTCTGAACCCTGCTGAACTGATTTAACAATGTTGTTGATCTTAATGCTAAAGAGGGCAGGAGACAGTATGCTCCCCTGTGGAACACCCAACTCCTGCTCGTGAACATCAGAGAGAGTGGTGCCAACCTGGACCTGAAACTGTCGTTCTGCCAAAACATTTTGTATGAAAAGTGGAAGATGACCTCGAAAACCAAGATCATGGAGATCATGAAGTATCCCCGACTTCCAGGTGGTATCGTAGGCCTTCTCCAAGTCAAAGAAAATTGCCACTGCATGCTGTTTGTTCAAAAAGGCGTTCCAAAGTGTAGATTCCAGATGGTCAACTGTAGTCCGATGTTTGCGGAAACCACACTGTTCTTTCGCCGAAAGGCCATCGGTTTCCAGTTTCCACATGAGTCTAGCATTGACCATTTTCTCCATCAATTTACAGACACAGCTGGTCAAAGCTATGGGACGGTAGTTTGATGGGTTAGAAAGATCTTTTCCAGGTTTGGGAATGGGAATAATGAGGGCTTTTCGCCAAGAAGGTGGAAAGAAACCAGTAGTCCACACATGGTTGTATACATGTAGCAGTATGTTCAGACCTTTTTGCGGAAGATGTTTCAACAGTTTATAATGGATTTCATCTATACGAGTCCAACACAAACATCAGTCCAGAAGCAAACAACAGAAAAACACTGAGCAAGGTTCCATTCTGTTCAAAGTCCCTTCAATGGTAAATCGGTTTGTTATTTTGAAATCATCTACGAGTCACTCTGCAGTTGAAAATGAATTCAAATGCCAGATAGAATATTTTCAGCCAGAACCAACTCATTCTGTAGTTTAAATTGTGCATTTAACATGTAACTTCAACATGACTAAACTCACAACCTTGGTATTTTGTGCCACCTTGGAGTGAACACTATTTTTTGTTGAATGTGTGTGTGTGCTTTTATAAGACCGCATCAAACAACTCCAAGTGTTCATCTTACACAAACGTTCCTCACATCAAGTTATTAAAACGAAGATGGAATAGGTACAAATGAAAGTTGCTATCATCAACAGAAAACAGAACAGGATTGTGATAATAAATGAGAAAACATTTTTAATCTGCAAGATACAGAGATTGCAGCTAGCCCCCTGAAAAACTAAAGACTGAGCTCAAACAAAATTAGGTCTACTCATTCATCTGATTGTGCTAGTATATCTGCTCATTTTGGTGTACTAACTACCTTGAAGTTGAGACATGTTTGTTTATTATGTCTAATGTGTTCCTTTCTTATCACAACAATGAATCAAGCCTGACACATGTTAGCCATTTATCTTTTAAAATTTCATCCATCTATAAGATTGTTCTGAATACATCCATTCATTGTTTATTTCTTTAAAAAAAACTAAAAAAAAAACACTCTGTTGTTCCAATTGTAGTGTCATTGTTTTTCTTTACCTTCTGTAAAAGTCGTTGTGATGAAGTCTTATTTCGCTCTTCCTTCAGCGAGATATTAATGCACTCTACATGTAATGTGACACTGCTGACAAAACTTGCCAGTGATAAAACATGCTGGGTGACAAAATCATATGCTGCTACAACACTTGGATTATGAGCGAAGAACCCCAATTAAACACCTTGCTGGGCTGAACAAATCTGAAAGGAACAGAAAACCCTAGCAAACACAGAAAAAACAAAAATTCTGTGGCACTTTATGTTGCAACCAAAGCCAACAACATTGAAATCTACACCAATTTGAGGTACACAGTAAGCCAGTACATACTGAAAAACTGATTAACACATGTATGTACTTCGCTGATTCAAGTTGCCTGGAACCAGATCTCTGAGGGATGTATGAAAATTATCTCTTTAATCAACTCGCAGTCTCAATTCCATGATTAACATACAGGCAAAACAAACACTTTGTTCCCATCTGCCTCTGCAAATAAAAGGTCACATGAAAACAATGAAAGAAAAGAAAGAGAGAGAGAGAGAGAGAGAGAGAGAGAGAGAGAGAGAGAGAGAGAGAAGAGATTTCTTCCTTTTCCCTTTATTTTCCAGGAGGCTGAAGAGACACCTGCTGGCTGCTGACAGCATTTATTTTTATTCCAACAGTGGGGGTTTTGAGGTGTGGAGAGAGAAACTTTGGAGACATGCATACATCAATTTTTGCAAAATCACAAACTGATACTCATTCATTTCCTTTTTACCTCCTTTTCCCTTTTCATTTTAATCCTAAGTTTTGTTTTCCATCCTTTCATACTAATGGCAGAAGGTGCAGAGACAGGGGGAGGGACAGGGAGTTCTTAAAGGTCTAATCATATTGAGTTTTAAATGATGATGGTAATAATAATAATACTAATAATATTAATAACAATGATATGATAATCATCATCATAATGAGGATATGTTCTACAGCACCCATCCAAACAATTTAGGTTCCAAGGTGCTTTACGAATGTTTACAAATCTCTCTCTCCTCTCTCTCTCTCTCTCTCTCTCTCGCTCTCTCTCTCTCACACACACACACACACACACACTAGCACACAGTATCATGGAGTGTAAAACACACACTGCATAACAGAGGTAACAGCTCATTCATACACGAGTTAATGTGTGCATGTGACAGGCAGCTATTTACTTATTTAGCAATATTTCTGATGGTATTCTGCAACTAATGATCAAACACATTTTAACTGCAGACATGGAGGAAGTGGCATGATGTAGTTTGAAACAATGAAATATAGTGAGTTCAACAGCATGGTCGCTGAAGAGGAGAATGCCATAGAAGGAATTTGAAATATTGGATCATCACACAAAGAACAAAGGGAATGGGCTGAAATGTGTATTTCAAAGAGGTCAGGAAGAGAGACAGACATTATCTTGTCATGTAGACATCCAGATTTATCCTACATTATACCCTTCACAATTAGTACATATTCTATTCTATACACATTCTTTATTCATATTCTATTCTATACACATTCTTTATTCATCTAGATTTGTTTCTCCTTAAGATGTAAACTTAGCAAAGCACGATGCATATTTTTTTTTTAATTTAATTTTCAAAATCCACACAATGTGAACATTACATTAAATCAATGTTGACTCCTGTCACACACACACACACACACACACCACACACACACTTTTGCAATCTTTTTCTTTCGTAGACTGGAAGATGTCAAAATTGCTGTTGTTATTGTTTGTTGCTGAGCAATGGAATGAGTGGAGTGTTCGGGTGTTCAGGGGCAGACAGATGGTCAGAGGTTTATTCATAAATCGGCTTCAGCCAGTCAATGAAGACGCCATGGGACACAGGGTGAAGTTACTTCCCTTTAATTAGCTTCCAGAACTCCAGGAACGCACATTTGAAAAAAAAAATTAAAAATCAGCTGGATGGCAGAACTAATGGTCGCAAAGCCAGCAACACAGTGCGGCAGACCATTCAGATCTCTTCTTCTTCTTCCTAAAAAGCTGGTTCACTCAAAAATGAGTAGGTCACCAACACGCACCTCCTGAAGACCAAACTGCCAAAAGTGTTTGTTTTCTTAAGCAGTTTCCCAATTGGAAAGCTGGCCGTCCATTTAAAGTAGAACTAAGTATTGATGAAAACCTCTCAATTGAATGACTATTAAATTGGAGTATGTCCCTTTGGATAGTTTCACTGTCCAATGAAATCTTTGGGAATTCAAGTCAGTGAACAGGCCTACTCTGAACGTTCTCCTCAATGTTCATCATGTTGATAGGAAATACTCCACAGCCTGAAATACTGTCTTCATGAATGTGATGGTGTGCAGTGGTAGGGAGTGCAGACCAAGACAGGCAGATGATGGTAGGTTCAGGAACCAAGGGACAACAACCAGATAAAGAGAATGTAAAGTGAACAAAGTGGAGTTTTTTCCCTTTTATTTCACTTCCAAAGCCAGGAACATGCACACTCCAGGCAACAGCACTTCACTTATATATCAGAGAACCAGACCGCAAAACCAGCAACACTGTGCCATAGACCAAACAGGCCTTACAGTTTTTTACAGTTACACTCTCTTAAGGGTAGAAGGTTAAGGGGGGATTTAATACAAGTGTATAAAATAATGAATGGTTTGGACCATGTATCAATTGAAACATTTTTTTTCTTCTCACCAGTTAGTATGACAAGAAATGCACAAGGTAAACTTTTTGTTAAACATAGAACTACTAACAAACGAGCGTTCAGTTTCTCTAACAGAGTTGTTAAATTGTGGAACTCAATACCTGTTGAAATTAAATTTACTAATGATATTAATAAATTCAAGAATTTCCTGGATTACAACACAGATTTCAAAATTTTATTTATGGAAATAGATTGAAGCAATTTTTGCTAATAGGGATTGAATAAGCATGCCGTAGACCCTAGAAAAACAAAACAAAACAAATATGATAACAAAAGAAGGGACGTAAAAAGGCCGAAAGGCCTAGGCAACAAGCCAGCCCTCTACTACTACTACTACTACTACTACTACTACTTACAGAAATTTGTGCTATTTGTCACAGCTTCCATGTTGTCTGGCTCACCGTCCATTCAAAGCATTCAAACATACTGTACTACTATTGATGAAAACTTCAGAACCCAAGGAATAATATGAAGCATGTCACATGTGATGCTTTGTTGTTATATTAAATTATTGGTGATTACAGTCGACAACTCAGGCCCCTTTTAATGAAATTTGCGATTATAAATACCAAACAACATAAAATAATTTCATAATGAATGAATGGCAGGCATTTCACTCTTTTGAAATGAATATTCAATTATTCAAATGCAGTATGAGCAGAGAACTTTGTCCCTGAAAAATACCAAACACATCTGCTGGCTCTTCTGTCAGTTCTGAGGTATTCACATTTTACTGAAAGAGTTTACATAAAATAATCAAGATTCCCCAATCAAAGGAGGTAAGGGGGACGATAGCTCTTGAACAAAACAGTTTGTCTGCTAAGGGTCACCAAGAGATCTGTGTATATGAAATTTTGACACAAAATTTCAATTATATATAAATTGGTCTATAGCAAGTTCACAACAGACTAATAAAATCATAATTTGTGAATAATTTTGACTGTGGTTATTGAAACAAGACAAGAATCACAGGTTTAAAAAAAAAAGTCCTAGTTCTGCAGAATGATAATTCAGTCCAAACCTGTGACAATGATAGTGTGACAAAATGAAGGCAACCGAAGGCTGACATCATAGTCATGTGATGTATCACATGACTTTATCAGAGCTTACAAAGTTTACTTTTAAACTTTTGGATTTCCAGTAATGAGCATGTTGAACAAAATCAAGAAACAAAGTCTGAATAGGCAGGGATTCAAATATACATAGTTCCAAACTTTAGATGTGTAAAATAATAATTTTGAGAACATATATATGCGCTTTCCAATCAATAATGTCTTGACAAATCAAACATTTTGTGACTTCAGTGATATAATATTATACAAATTACAATTTTACAGGCTCAGAGGTATTCACACTTCAAAGGCTGCACACCAAAACTTAAAGCACCAAGGCTTTGCTTATGGAGTAGAGTATCTATGGACTGGTGCAATCAGATTGTTTTGAAAACTGTTATTGTGTTTGAAAGCTGATTCTCCTCATGTTTTCATATGGCCATCAAGGTACAAACCAGGTGGGTCCAAGCAAACAGATTAAAATCAAAGGAATGGGACCATGTGGGTGCTTTGAGCCGTCACAAAGATACTTAGGGTCACGGGTGAGTGCAAAGGCCTGAAATGTGCCGTCAACTAAGGGGAATGTCATGTATTTGAAGATTGTGATTTTATCAGTGAAATTCTCCCAAAACAAGGGAAATAATTAGCGGGGAGTTGTTCTTTTGATTAATTACCAGTTCAGTATTAAATGCTGGCTCAAATCTATGGTAAATATCAAAACACTTACTTGGATTATGTAGGAAGAATGGGAGAAAAAAGGATCTATAGGAAAGAGGGAACACACACACACACACACACACACACACACACACACACACACACACACACACACACATGCACACCCCCCTCTCCACATAGATGTACTGTGTTTATTGTACATGTTGGATAAATATTAGCTCCTAACATACCAAACTGTTTAAAGACAAAGAAAACACTCACATTCATGCACACCAACTTCTCTCTTTCCCCTCTCACTTTCTTGAAAAACTGTATAATCTTGTGGACTCTTTACCAACCCAGCAGAGGTAAATGGTACAGTATAATCTTGTGGACTCTTTACCAACCCAGCAGAGGTAAATGGTACAGTATAGTCTTGTGGACTCTTTACCAACCCAGCAGAGGTAAGTGGTACAGTATAATCTTGTGGACTCTTTACCAACCCAGCAGAGGTGAGTGGTACAGTATAATCTTGTGGACTCTTTACCAACCCAGCAGAGGTAAGTGGTACAGTATAATCTTGTGGACTCTTTACCAACCCAGCAGCGGTGAGTGGTACAGTATAATCTTGTGGACGTTTTACCAACCCAGCAGAGGTGAGTGGTACAGTATAATCTTGTGGACTCTTTACCAGCCCAGCAGAGGTGAGTGGTACAAACATAAGATAAGATAATGTTGCTAATAGCCCAGCCGACCGCAAAGGGCCATATCAGGGCTGTCATCACGTTAAAATCAACTCACCAGTCATTAAAAAAAAAAAAAACCAGCTTTCACACATCTCGTTAAATGACATCGTCTACAAACGCACCAGAAACTTTGTTAAAAATCTTTCTGCCGTAGAATCTTAAATCAGATGAAAAATGTTAATCTCTCTCAAAAACTCAAGGATCACGTCAGGCGGGACATCCTGAACAGGATCTTCATGGACTCCGCTGTAAAATGTTTGTGTCTCACATCGTGCAAGTCCCAACATTCTAAAAGAACATGTTTCACTGTGAGTGGCGCATGACATGGAATGCACCACGGAGCTTCTTCCCTCTTTAAAAGGTAGGAATGGGTAAAATACGAATGGCCGGTGTGCAGCCGGCACAGAACCGTTTCCTCTTTACGACCACCCGACGTTGATGGGAGGAAGTCCTTACGGTTTGGACGGATCTGAAAGAGTTTGTTAGTCGTCTGTGTGTTCCAATCCTCCTGCCAGAGGTCTCTCACATAATCATTAATTTTGGGTTTCACATCTGAGCAGGGGATATAAATGTTGGACAGTTTCTCTCTTGTGGCGTTCTTGGCTAAACGATCAACCATTTCGTTCCCACCGATGCCAACATGACCAGGAACCCAAGCAAGAGTAATGTTGTAACCGTCCGCTTTCAACGTGCTAAAAGTTCAAAGAAATGTAAAAGTTCTGGATGCTGAAGGTTGCGGCCAGCTATGGCCTCCAAAGCTGACAGCGAATCGACAGAACCAGAAAGTCCCTCTTCGAAGATTGTGAGATTATCTTCAAAGCCAAAACCAGAGCAGTAAGTTCAGCAGAATATACAGAAGCATCTGAATGAATATGTTTCAACAGTATCTGAGAAGGAGCCCAGGGCAGTAGGCTGCACAGGCCACTCCATCTTCAGACTTGGAACCGTCAGTGAAAACTTTTTGATAGGATGGGAATTTGGAACAGAGCTCAGCATACAATGCCTTGTACGCCAGAGAGCTGGTAGACTCTTTGCGAAAAGCTGCAAGATCGAAACGAATCTCTGGCGTGAAGAAGGTCCACGGAGGTTGATCCGGAAACTTGGAAAAATCCGACACAACTCCTAGGTCTAGACCTGCATTCCGCACGTGAGGCTGCATACGAAGACCAAACGGCGGAATACATTTAGGGTTGTTTTCAAACTTACTTTGGAACGGAAGGACAAAGACACAGTCATAGGCAGGATTCTGCGGTTCTGAGAACAGTCGGATATAATGTTCAAAGACAGTTTCAGCCTGCGGTTGACAATGAAGGTTCACCCGCCTCTGCGTACAGGCTGTACACAGGGGTGGTGCGGAACGCTCCAAGACAGAGACGAAGCCCTTGATGGTGGATAGGGTCCAAGAGTTTGAGGTAAGAGGTCTTGCAGAGCCGTACACGGCACAACCGTAGTCCAGTTTGGAACGGACCAAGGCTCTGTAGAGGTGCAGCAAAGTTTTCTTATCAGCGCCCCAGTCGATGTGTGCTACGACCCGCAGAATATATAATAATTCAAAGACAGTTTCAGCCTGCGGTTGGACAGTGAAGGTTCACCCGCCTCTGCGTACAGGCTGTACACAGGGTGGTGCGGAACGCTCCAAGACAGAGATGAAGCCCTTGATGGTGGATAGGGTCCAAGAGTTTGAGTAAGAAGATCATGCGGAGCCGTACACAGCACAACCGTAGTCCAGTTTGGAACGGACCAAGGCTCTGTAGAGGTGCAGCAAAGTTCTTATCAGCGCCCCAGTCGGTGTGCGCTACGACCCGCAGAATATTCAGTGCTTTCTGGCAAGCAGTTTTGAGGTTTTTGATGTGGCTGAGAAAGTTTAGTTTCTGGTCAAAAATGACTCCCAGAAATTTGGCCTCTTTAACAGCTGGAATGGGAGATTTCCCTACTTGAAGTTCAGGATATGGAAAAAACTGACGGAAATTATGGAAGTGAATACACTGCGTCTTTGTTGGAGAAAAGGTGAAACCGTTTTCATCCGCCCACCGATGGATTTTATCCACGCAAAGCTGGAGCCTGCGCTGGACACTCGGGTACAGGCTTCCAGTCGCGTAGACAGCGAAATCATCCACAAACAATGAGCAGTCTGAACCCTGCTGGACCGATTGAACAATGTTGTTGATCTTAATACT
Source organism: Conus ventricosus (assembly GCA_018398815.1). NCBI lineage: Eukaryota > Metazoa > Mollusca > Gastropoda > Neogastropoda > Conidae > Conus > Conus ventricosus. The sequence continues at coordinate 9,621,807 of CM031626.1, forward strand.
AAAGAGGGCAGGAGACAGTATGCTCCCCTGTGGAACACCCAACTCCTGCTCGTGGACATCAGAGAGAGTGGTGCCAACCCGGACCTGAAACTGTCGTTCTGCCAAAAAATTTGAATAAAAGCGGAAGATGACCTCGAAAACCCAGATCGTGGAGATCATGAAGTATCCCCGACTTCCAGGTGGTATCGTAGGCCTTCTCCAAGTAAAAAAAAATTGCCACTGCATGCTGTTTGTTCAAAAAAGCGTTCCGAAGTGTAGATTCCAGACGAATCAAATGGTCAACAGTAGACCGATGTTTGCGGAAACCACACTGTTCTTTCGCCAAAAGGCCATCGGTTTCGAGTTTCCACATGAGCCTAGCGTTGACCATTTTCTCCATCAATTTGCAGATACAGCTGGTCAAAGCTATGGGACGGCAGTTAGATGGATTAGAAAGATCTTTTCAGGTTTGGGGATGGGAATAATGAGGGCTTTTCACCAAGAGGGCGGAAAGAAACCTGTAGTCCACACATGGTTGTATACCTGTAACAGTATATTCAGACCTTCTTGCGGAAGATGTTTCAACAGTTGATAATGGATTTCATCTATACCTGGAGAGGAATCGTTTGCAGGACAGTAAGGCAGATTTCAGTTCATTTAAAGTGAAAGGAAGATTGTAGTCTTCCATGTTGTCTGACGAAAAGTTGCAGGGTGATTTTTCTTTAAGGGTTTTATTTTTGACAAAAGTGGCTGATTTGTTAGAAGAGGAAGAATTCTTTTCTATGGTTGAAGCCAGCAGATTAGCAACTGCTTTTTTCTCTGTTATTAAAGAGTCAGCAAACTTGAGATGGTTCACAGTGGGACAGGTGTTCTTCCCTTTGATTTTTTTAATGATGTTCCACACTTTTTCTTGGAAGTTTTCGACGTCAGCCTGGAGCAGAAACTTCTCCAGGACCGACGTTTACCGATTTTAAAAGTGTGTCTCGATTTAGCACGGAGTTTCTGATGGGGCTCGAGCGTTGGGACCCGAAGGTCGATGGTACACCTGACGCTGAGCCCGTTTCCGAACTTTGGAAATTTGTTGGCAGTCTGAATCAAACCAGGGTGTTTTGGGCATTTGAAGTTTATCGGAAGACACTGGAATACAAGCTTTAGCACACTTGATCATAGTGTTAGTCAGTGATTCTGCTGGGTCCGGACTCTGAAAGAAATCAGTGTCCTGGAATTCATTTGAAATAGTGGTTGCAAATAGATCCCAGTTTGCTTTCTTATAATTTAGATGTTGAGAAACAGAGTCATGTTCAGTTATTACAGGTTGTAGAAGGACAGGGAAATGGTCACTTCCGTGCAGATCGTCATGGACAGACCACTCATAGTCCAGGACCAGCGAGGGGTCCAAACCGACAAATCTAAACACGAAAGTGAACCTGTGGAAGAGTGGAGGTAAGTTGCAGATCCGTCGTTCAGACAACACAAGTCTAAATCCGAAAGGACATCCTCAATTAGCAGTCCTCTGGATGACGTACTGACACTACCCCAAAGAGGATTGTGACCGTTAAAGTCACCCAACAGCAAAAAAGGTCGAGGAAGTTCTCCTATCAGACTGACAAGGTCCTGACGACAAACCGGGACAGAAGGTGGGAGATAAAGGGAACAGATTGTCACAGTCTTGTGGAGAGTGACTCTCGCAGCTACAGCCTGAAGGGAGTAGACAGAGCGACAGGACTATACAACAAAGTTTTGTGTAGGAGAAGGGCAACACCGCCCGACTGTCCCAACGTGGATGGTTGTGCAGGTTTTGAAAGAATATTAAAGCCAGAAAGAGTAAAGGTCTTCTGGCTTTGAATTTGAGTTTCCTGAAGAGACACAACGGAAGGTTTTATAGACTGACACAGAAGCTGCAGCTCCTCAAAGTTGGAATTTAATCCACGGATATTCCAATGGAATATTGTACTATCCATGGTGCAGAGGCAAAAAGGAGAGAAATCAGGTCATCTCCTCTTCAACGTCCGCTTCTAATGGAGCGAATTTATTAGTAAGTTTCACTGGACTGTGTTGGTCTTTGGACCTGCTGGCAGACTTGCCCACAGGTGACAAAGGCCTGGAGTTTGGAGATGGTGGAGGTCTGGATTTGGGAGATGGAGGTTTTTTCCTCATCTCCACGATCTCCACACTGGGTGGAACTCCCTTGCCCGCACGGGCACTGGATAGGGGAGTTCGAGGCGGAATTGCTGGTTTTTTAATCTGCCCAGCAGCAGATGTTGTAGACTGCTGGGCAGTCTGAGGGGTGGCAGATTTTTTGCCTCCACCAGGGCAGTCACTTTGGGTTGGAAGGTGGTGGACCTGCTTCCACCAGAGGTGACAATTCTACCTTGCAATGTTTTGGAAAACGTAAAGTCATCAGTCTGACAGCAGACTGACCGAGTGGGAACTGTGGGAACTGTCTTTACTGCCGAAGCATATGAAGCTGTTGGAGTCTGACTGCCCACAATCAGCTTGCGGGCTTCAAAAGAGGAGATCTTTTCTGTTTTAAACTTTTTGAATTGTGGATTCCTGAATCCAAAGAGGACAGTTTCTTGAAGAGGAGGGATGGTTGCCACCGCAGTTAGCACAATGTGCCAGATCTTTGCACGGCCCATCATGGGTTGCCTTGCAGCAAACACCGCACACCTCCTGCCCAGAACAACGGTCTCTGACATGGCCAAACCTCTGGCATCGGAAACACCTCAACGGGGACGGCACATACAGCTGAACACGAACATTCAGGTAACCCACTTTGATGACCGGAGGCAGCACAGGGTTGCAGAATGTCAGAAAGAGGGTGTTGGTGGCCACTCTCTCTGAACCTTTCTTTATCGTCACCCTGCGCACCTCCGTCACACCCTGGGACGCCAGTTCCGTCTTGATTTCTGCCTCCGAGACACCTGTTAACTCGCGACAGCGAATGACTCCTTTTGATGAATTTAACTGTTTATGGGGAGTCACCTTGATCTCCCTGTCAACGAGTTTCGTTGCCTTCAGCAGCTGTTCAGATTGTTTTTGCGATTTACATTGAATGAGAAACGAGCCATTCCTCAACCTCTTGATGGACCGAGGGTCACCTGCTATACCTTGAAAGCCCTTTTGTATGGCGAAAGGGCTCAGAGCTGAAAGGGGCCTTTCCTGCTCCGTCCCTTCTATCACGAGCCAGGAAGCCCAGAAACCTGTCCTCTGTCTCACTTCTGTATCGGAATCACTGTCTGTTTCGAAATCCCCTGAAATAGGGGATGCTGCCTTCCTCTTCCTTTTGGGGGGGGGGGGGGGGGGTAGTTCTTGGAAAAAGCCATATTTTGTTGATTGTGATTCATCCCTCCCTTACCCACCCACCTTGGAGTCCAACTAAGCGGCCAGGGCCAAGAAACCAATGTCTTGACCCCTTCCAGGCTTCGGGAGAGACATACGACAAACAGAAACCACCAACCCTATCCCCCCTGATCATGCTCAGCTCCCGGGAACAGAGAGCTGAGCACTGCAGGGGTTTACTTGGCCAGCAGGGAAACTGCCTGTCTTGACCCAGCCCCAAGAAGGGGAGCCGATTAGTACACCCGGGCCAAAGTGTACTCCCTGTCTAGGAGAGATCCGAGCCAAAGTGATGTGTTGAGAGCACTGGCCCTCTCAATCACCAGGATCTCATCCCCCTCCGACACAGGTCGCACCGCACGGCAAACGCGGCGGATCTTAAGGAGACCACAGAGAGAAAAGGAGTGTGGAAAAGAAGACTTGAAGGGGAGACGAAGATAGAAAAGGGCCAAATAAAGGCAGAAAACAAGAAAAGGAGAAAGGCGGGTTACTCTTAGTCAGGATCCTCACCCTTAGCCTATCTGACATGGGAAGCCCTACCAGGGGCATCAACTCCTTACCACGTTACGCTTAGGCCATACAGCATCTTCACCTCTCAGGCCTACAAGCAGTGTGAAAAAACCAGCCTATCTCCCAAGTATTGATGCCCCCGCCAGCAAAGCCTAAGGGATCACTGGACCGCGCAAGCCCTCCGACCACGACAAGGTCGCAACCCCCCGGAGGGGAGTGGTACAAACAACAAGTTGATGGATAGGGTGGAATGGTGTAGGGTGTATGGGTGGAAGAGGGATGGTAAGTTCTGTTTAACATGTTGTTCTATATTATATGTTTTCACAACAACACGTAGTATGTCTCTTAAATAATAATAATAATAATAATAATAATAATAAATCGAGCTTACATAGCGCTCTTCGATGAGAGAAGACTCATCCTCAGAGCACTTTACAATACAGGAAAAATAAAAGTTTTCATTAACATTGCACAATATTGGGAAAAAGGCATCAAAACAATAGGTCACAAAGCAAGCACTAAAACAGATGCACAAGCCACATCCCCCCCCCCCCCCCCCTCCCACTCTATCCTCCCCCACATACACACACACACCGCCACCCCACACACACGACATTATATGAACAACGCTCGACAAGAATTTGGGAATAGAAGAAAAGAACCAACCCCCATCCCCACCCCCACCCCCATCCGCCTCCAATTTCATGAACACTGCATGGGATACAATATAAAACATGCAGAAGGGAGCACCCACACCAACACACACACACAGGGCAAACTCAACACGAAGCAACAAAAACCCACGCACGTAAAAGCACACACACGAACACACAACTGGTCAATCTATTATGATTTTCTGTTGTGCAGATGATCAAAAAGCAGCAAAGTAGACTTCATTCAGGTCATGATATGTTTATATCAATATGTGTGTGTGTGTGTGTGTGTGTGTGTGTGTGTGTGTGTGTGTGAGAGAGAGAGAGAGAGAGAGAGAGAGAGAGAGAGAGAGAGAGAGAGAGCGAGAGCGAGAGAGAGAGTTTATGTGCGCATGTACTGACTGCATTTCTCTCTGTCTCTCCTCCCCCTCTCACATCCTAATGTACCCTTCCACCACTTCTCACCCAGTCCCTCCCCCCCTCCCCCCTCCACTGCACTGCACCCACCACCCACTTCTCAACTAGTCCCTCTCCCCCTTCCCCCCTCCCACTGCACCCTCCACCCACTTCTCACCCAGTCCCTCTTCCCCCCCCCCCTCCACTGCACCCTCCACCCACTTCTCACCCAGTCCCTCTCTCCCCCTTCCCCCCTCCCACTGCAGCCTCCACCCACTTCTCACCCAGTCCCTCTCCCCCTTCCCCCCTCCCACTTCACCCTCCACCCACTTCTCACCCAGTCCCTCTCTCCCCTTCCCCCCTCCCACTGCACCCTCCACCCACTTCTCACCAGTCCCCTCTCCCCCTTCCCCCCTCCCACTGCAGCCTCCACCCATTTCTCACCCAGTCCCTCTCCCCCCTCTTCCCCCCTCCCACTGCAACCTCCACCCATTCTCACCCAGTCCCTCTCCCCCCCCCCCCCCCACTGCACCCTCCACCCACTTCTCACCCAGTCCCACTCCCCCCCCTCCCACTGCACCCTCCACCCACTTCTCACCCAGTCCCACTCCCCCCCCCCCCTCCCACTGCACCCTCCACCCATTTCTCACCCAGTCCCTCTCCCCCCCCCTCCCACTGCACCCTCCACCCACTTCTCACCAGTCCCTCTCCCCCTTCCCCCCTCCCCCACTGCAGCCTCCACCCACATCTCACCCAGTCCCTCTCTCCCCCTTCCCCCCTCCCACTGCACCCTCCACCCACTTCTCACCCAGTCCCTCTCCCCCTTCCCCCCTCCCACTGCACCCTCCACCCACTTCTCACCCAGTCCCTCTCTCCCCCTCCCCCCCACTGCACCCTCCACCCACTTCTCACCCAGTCCCTCTCCCCCTTCCCCCCCTCCCACTGCAGCCTCCACCCACTTCTCACCCAGTCCCTCCTCCCCCCCTTCCCCCCTCCCACTGCACCCTCCACCCACTTCTCACCCATCCCTCTCTCCCCCTTCACCCCTCCCCACTGCACCCTCCACCCACTTCTCACCCAGTCCCTCTCTCCCCTCCCCCCGACCCCTCCCACCCTCCTCCCCCCCTCCCCGCACCCTCCACCCTGCTGTCCCCTCTGTTCTCTTCTCCTCTCCTACCAACAACTCCTGCACTCTTTTGCCCATTTTGAAATGCAAACTGCTGTTCAACACAGACACACACATGCACTGATTTATGCTTATTCAGCAAAGAATTATTTCAAATTACATTGCTATAATAACACATCTGTACTTTATTAATAATATTCAACACGCTGGTCATGAATTGCATATATGTGAGGGAAAAAAGGATGATTGTTTTGCCTCCTGTCACAAAAAATCATGTATTAAAGGGTATGGGTTTGAAAAAAAAATCATGTATTAAAGGAGTATGGGTTTGAAAAAAAAAAATCACATTTGAAATAAAGGTAAGAGAAATGAACATGTATGAGAGCAGTTCCCAGCAAAGTTTGGCAGCTGTCCACCCCAAATGAATGTTGATTTTTATGAATAATTATAAGTTTTGAGTTGCGTCTGTTGCAGTGGCTTCACTGTACTCCCATTAACCATGCACAAACTGCTTGATGTATCAGTCTGAACAGGTAATTGTGCGTACAGATGGAGAGGCTCTTATGTCCCATCTTTTTCCTTTCACTTGGAGGTGATTCCAAGAATTTTCATTGCTTCAAACTGACTTATCATCATGACAAAATGACTTTTTACAGAGGTACTTCAAATCGAAAAGGAAATTTTTATTCTAAAATTACGTTTAATCTAACATACTTACCGATGCTCACTAATCAACATCGGCAGCAAATTTGCTATCCCTGCTCGTATACAATAAGTCCGTACGGACAACAAAACCCGAAAGGGCCCGTAGGCTGCGCATGCTGGACGATCCTCTTCAGAGGTATATATTCCCTGAATGAGAACCTAAATGGAACCAGGAAGGCGGGGAGGTGGGAGGGCCTCTGCGTGAGCCACGGAAGTTTGTTAGATTAATGTAGTTAGAATAAAATTTCTTTTAATTACACATATATACCGTGGCCACCAATGCAGAGTGCACTCTGAAAGGAGGGCTCACCTGGTTACCCCGGATGGGCGAGGAGCGATGTGGCGAGAGAGGAGTAGTATGTGCCACCACAGTGATGCGATGCCCCTAGGACCCATCATTGCAGACCGAAAGAGGCGTCCCAGGAGGTCGAATTGGATGAAGGTGCAGGGGAAACGCCATGCGGCATCTAACACCTCTGAATGCTGGCATTATGAGTACTGCCAGCGAAGAGCCATGCCCTAATCTCATGAGGTGTACGTGAGAACACCAAGAGCCACCTTCAGGTACATCGCGTAGACGCTTTGAGACTTCTCAGCCCATTCGAGAGACTGAGAGCGCTGAGTCACCTTATAACCTTCGTTGTAAGAGAGAAGAGGTGGCGCTGCTTGGAGTGAGAGATTTCGTGGATTTCCTATACTCCCGCAGACGGTTGCCGGACAGAGAGTGCGGTCTTCGTCCGGGGCGAGAATAGAGTGAGAGGAAGATTGGAACAGTCGGGGAAGAAGAACTGGCAACTGGTTTTTCGCTAAAACATTCCTGGGAGGAGGCGAAGAAAAATCGCCAATCCGGGTTCGGAGGCGACATCCCGGCAGGCCACTAAGGGCGTGGACTTCATGCGCACCCCCGAGGCCGGAATGAAGGTGTTTAAGGAAAAGAATTCAGAGAACACCCCGGATGGGTCGTAAGGGGGAGCCTGAGGGGGAGAGGACTAAGAAAAGATCCCACGCCGGGATAGGCGGGGGCATCGGGCCTCCTGATAGGGCTGCTCCTCTGACCAGATCCCGCAGAAGAGTGTCGTCCCCGAAGGAGGGCCCCCAATGCGGATAGTGGTGGAAATAGCCGCCCGGAAAATTTTCTCTCCGATGAAAGAAAGGCTAGTAGTTCGCCCAATTGGCATTGAGAAGAGAATGAGTGATACTGCGTGGCTGGAGCACCAAGAGAGCCAGCCATTCCATGAGACACTATAGCGCTTTGGGTGCAACCTGCTTCGGGCATGTTCCACAAGGCCGATTCCCTGGGGAGGACCCGTGCAGACCAGAGCGTCCGCACAGTAGCAGGCGTGAAGATGCAGCATCGTTGGAATTGCCGTGTGGAATGCGGGTCGGGCTGAACCCAGGGACTTTGCTTTAAGGGAGCGGTATGGAGCACGTGAGACAGGTGTAACAGTACGGAAACCACGCTGCGGCCGGCCAGCCGTGGAGCCACAAGAATAACGGTGGCTGCATCCTCCTTGCTTGCGGAAAACTTTCCAGAATGGGGAACCGGGGAAGGCATAGCCCGTCAGGGCCGGACCAAGGGATGGACAGGGCGTCCACAGCCACGCGAGGCAGGATCCGGATGGGGAGAATCAGCGGAGACAGTGGTTGAACGGGTGGCGAACAGGTCTACCTGTGGTTTGAACTACAGTCCACGAGAGGTTCCAGGATTAGTGTGACGAGAGTCCATTCTGAGGGAAGAACATGTGCGACCTGCTGAGGAGTCCGCGAGAATGTTGATCTTTAGGAACATGCTTGATTTCCCGAACGATTGATGTTTCGCACCAAAGAAGACGCAGTTCGCCCTCAGGGAAGGATTTGAGAACGCGCCCCCTGCTTGTTAATATAATGCCACAGTCGTGTGCGGTGTTGAGGAGAAGTGTTTTCCTTTCAGAAGGGAAGAAACTCCTTGAGGGTTGGGAACACGGCTTCCAGCTCTAGCGATGATATGCCAGGATCCCATCCGGGGACCATTGCCCGGAGGCGTCAGAGAGCTGATGTGGGCACCCCCCGGATGGGACGCACCCGTGAAAGGTCCTCTGTGGAGGAGGGGGTGTGATGGGACTCCTGAGCAGCAGGACTGGGAGGCCATTGGACACCGTGACGGACCACTGAGAGAGGGATCGGAAGGTCCACGATGCAGTGCCTGAGACCAGCTTGCGAAAGGGCGCTGAAACGGCGTTTGTGCGTCGTCGAGGGGTACTAAGGGGGCCAAGGACTCCATCAGACAGAAGAGAGGCAGTTCCTGGCTGGTGCTGATCAAGGAAAGGAGGTGGGCAAGAGATGTGGAGGCAAACCAGGCGTTGGGGGGTGGAGAGACCAACGAGTTGGTGGTATGGAAGGCATGCCAGAAACTGAAACTGCTGCGACGGGATGAGATCGGACTTCTCCTCGTTGCGAACAAATCCCAGTGCTGACAGGGTTTAAACCTGGAGGGCTTGCTGGGAGACAGAGTGCTGGATGAGGCAAGAAGAAGCAATCGTCTAGATAGGCCTTCAGACGATTCTTTTCCCGAAGTGCAAGCAAAGTTCCCAAGCCACGATGTGAAACCCAAGGAGCGGGGCTAGTCCAAAGGGAAGAGCCTGAATTGAAAAACGCGGCTTCTCCACACGAAGCGGAGGTATTCCTGTCCCTTGGGTGGATAAAGAGATGGAAGTACGATCTTTCAGTCGATGGTATTGCCCAGTCGCCGGGATGCATGGCATCGCGGATTGGACATGGGGGTTTCCATCGAAAACGGAGGACGATAAAAGAACCTGTCAATGGCGAGGAGGTCTAGAACGGGGTGCTGCCATCCTCGAGAGGTTTGGGGAGGCACAGAAAAGTGCGGGCTAGAAGCCGGGAGAGGAATGGAGAGGTCTCCTCTGTGGCTCCCTTGGCTACAGCGAGGACCTCGGGTCTAAGGCTGAGAAGCCGCCAGATCCCGAGGAGGAGCGGAAGGGGGGGGGGGGGGGGGGGGGGGGGGAAGGAGTGAGAGGAGCCTTCACTGCACCCCAAGGAAGACGAAACCCCGACCTGATCACCCGCAGAGCCCAAGGGCTTGCGGGAAGCCGCTCCCAGGCACTGAGGTGCCTGGACAGACTGCCCACATGACCGCCCTGGGGTGAAGTACCCAGGTCGGGGGCAAGTCATTGGGGGTGGGCCGTCTGAGACGTGGGAGCTTTCGGACCCGCCGGCCGAGCCTGAGGCCGACCCCTGCTGGGTTGCTTGCCTCGGATCCCCCGGGGTCCAAATGACCATCGTCCCTTGGGTTGAGAGGGACCCGGTGATGAGAAAGGCGCTGGCGCCTTGCGTTTCGAACGGGGCGGGGGGGAGGGGGGCCTGATTGAAAGGCGAGGTCACGCCTAATCTCGGCCTGGCTCTTAATGGTAGCCTGTACGCGATTCCCGAACAGACACCCTGACTTGACTGGCAGGCTCTGAGGGAGGCGCTGGCAGAGGGAGAGCGGGTCACAGAAGATGCCAAAAGGACCGCATCTCTCCTCGCTAGAACCGAGTTCAGATGGAGCCTAGCAAAGGCCCCAGCCGAATACTTAAGCCCTTCAGCCATTGACTGAATACAGGCTACCACTGCAGCTGGGTCCGCGGACTGGCGGATGGTGAAGGAATCTGAATCAGGATCCTTAAGGGCGGACACTAGTCCCCTAGGAAGGATCCATAACTGAGAATAGCCTCCAAACCCCTCCGCGCAGACTCTTCCCATTCAGCAAGGCAGCGCTCTGAAAGGGACACCTGCCTAGCGTGTGATTTTGACCTCTTCTGGACCAGGAGGAGGTCCTCCTGGGAGAGGGGAGAGTGGCTTCTGGGATAGTATCATTTGCCCAAAAAGGCCTTCTTGGCAAATATAAGCCTCTCTGGCTTAAGGAACTTCCCGCACGCCAGAGCACTAGGGAAATCAGGAACAGAACCAGGCATGATGTCCTGTGCCTCCGTGCCCCTGACTCTTATTTGGGCCCTCCTCATGCAGTCGGCCACCATGACCGACTCCTTTAGTAGAGAGGAGGGCCTAGCTGCCAATGGGCGAGATCCCAGGGCGAGTTCCGCTGCCGAAGGGCAGGGGGCTCTGACCTCCTGAGAGGATGACACCGCCTCCGGACAAGGGAAGCCAGAAGGCCACCGAGTCCTGGAAGGAATAAGAACCGGGCGACTGGTCCTCTTCCTCTGACTCAGAATCCACCAGGTCAGATCCACAGACCGAGGGGGTGGCCGCCCTTGGCGAAGCGGTGCGAGGCCGAAAAGCCAGGGTGGCCTGGGATGGCCGATTCCCCAGACATTCCGGGAGAGGGATCAGTCCCGGGTGGGCCGAGGGGGGCCTGGGAGGGAGAGGTCTGCACTGGTGGAGGGCTGGGCATAAAACCGGCCACCAGGGAAACCCGGAGCAGGGGGCTGTGGAAAGCCATGGTCGGGGAAATATTGCCACAATGGGCCCATGGCGCCCAAGGGAAAGGGCCCTGACCCCATGATAGGGGGGGCTGAGAGTGTGGCTGCTGGCCCAACCCAGAAAGTGAGGGGCCTAATGTGCCGGTCCCCTGAGGGGTGCTCGGAAAAGAGGGCGAAACCCCAGTGGTCTGCTCAAAAGAAGAGGCAGACACATGAGGTGGGGGAAGGGAAACAACCGGGGCCGAACGAGATTCAAGCCCTTGAGAGGGAGTTGCTTCCCTTGGATCGCCTACCGAGCGAGAGGGAGAGGGTGACGAATAGTCTACCTCATTGCCCGGCGCCTCCGTAGAGGGCCCGTGCATCTTCGATTCTGCCATGGAATCGAACTGTGCGCAGTAGAACCGCAGCTGAACTGGACACAGGATGCACTAACGGTGTGCGACAGAACCGCAGCTGAGTCGCTCACCGTTATGGGGCAAATGGACGGAATCAGCAGAACCGCAGCTGAGCCGATCACCGTCACAAAATGTGGGTTGCGAGAAAGCGCTCGCTGTCACAACAACAGAACCGCAGCTGAGTTGAAGTGAACCCTTGGGAGAAAGTGACGCTGAAGGGAGAGGAGGTTTTGGCGGGGCTATAGACAAAGAGCCTGCCAGCGAGATGCGGGAATCGAAAGACTAAACCTTCCTAACTCTCGCCTTACCACCCAATCGCTTCACGTACGTTTCTCCCTTAAGTGAAAACATAAGCAAGGACACCCAAAGAACAGCAACAACAATCGATCGATTGCGAGAAAAGTAAAAAAATACTTAGCTGCTCGTGTACACGTGGCTTAACGGGAAAATGGCTGCCGAGGAAAGAGGATGGTTCTGAGCATGCGCAAGGCACGAGGCCCTTTCAGGGGTTTTGTTGCCGTACGGACTTTATTGTATACGAGGCAGGGATAGCAAATTGCTGCCGCTTATTGCATTAGTGAGCCACGGTTTTAGTATGTGTAATTAAATGTGAATTTGCACACACAAAAAAAATCTAGTTACAGCACACTGAATGCACTCTGTCCAGCCTGTGCTTGTCATGACCATATTGTGTTTAAAAACATGTCAGTAAAAAGTTGTGGAGATGTGCTTCAACAGCTAGTGTCATTTGAATGCGAGCGAAAATTGCAAATGGGCTGTTGCATGCTTCACAGAGCTAATAGCAGGTGCTTTCAAAGGACTCACACTCAGCATCAGTGGATAGGTGCCATGCAAACTGTTGGTTCAATTGGAAATTAATTGAAGTTTTTTCATGTGGGCATCATTTCTTCAAGGAGTCAGAAAAAAAAAGTTGTGTACAGGCTGCACTCCAAAAATTAATGCTCTACGGCTTTGCTTAACAAGTCAAGTATTCATAAACTGGACAATTAGATTGTTTTTTGAGAATTTTCATTGTATCTGAAAAATGCTTTTTTTTCTTTTTTTTTTACATATGGCCATGAAGGTAAAAGCCTGGTAGTTCCAAGCAGGCAGGTCAAAACCAAAGGAATGGGACGATTTGGGCGCTTCAAGCAAGCACAAAAATAGGGTCACAGGTGAATACAATGGCCTGAAATGTGCCATCAACTACGGAGGTCATGCATTTGAAGATTTATTGTAATTTCATTGGTGAAAATCCCTAATGTTGAAGATTGATTGTAATTTCATTGGTGAAAATGCCCTAATGTTGATTGATTGTAATTTCATTGGTGAAAATCCCCTAAAGCAAGGGAAATTATTACTAGGAATTCTTCTTTGGATCAATGATCAGTTGAACTTTAAATACTGGCTCATTATGATAGGCCTCAAAACGCTTACATGGCTTAAATAAGTGCAAAATCCTAATTGTGCCATGAGACCAAAGATTTTAAAACAAACCAATCAGGATTCACCAATGGAGGTAAGGGGCAGTAACACAACATTTCATCTGCTGAAAGGGGACCGAGAGGACATTGTAGCACTTGGTACACAGTTTGTTAGTTTAACAGCTTTTGCTAAAACATATACTTTTTTGTTTCTCGTTTTCCCACCCACCAATCCTCCCACCACCACCACCCCTCTCTCTCTCTCTCTCTCTCTCTCTCTCTCTCCTCTCTTATGCACACACTTTTTTGTTTGTTTGTTTAATATTCTTTTCATACTGGGTGGTATAAAACTGAAAAGTAAGAAGAGAGAAGAGAGAGAGAGAGAGAGAGAGAAGAGAGAGAGAGAGAGAGAGAGAGAGAGAGAGAGAGGTGTGTGTGTGTGTGTGTGTGTGTGTGTGTGTTGTGTGTGTGTGTGTGTGTGTGTGTGCGTGCATGCGTGAGCGCGTGCATGTGTGCGTGCGTGCACGTACGTGTGTGTCTGTGTGTGTGTGTGCATGCGTGCGTGCGTGTGTGTGTGCATGCATGCGTGCGTGCATGTGTGTGTGTATGTAAGAGACAGAGAGAGACAAAGGGTGGAAGGATGTGGGGTGTGGGGGATGGGAAAGGGAGAAAAGAAAAAAAAAATACATAAAAAAATTTTTCCAGTCTAATACCACCCAGTGTGAAAAGACGATTAAACAAACAAAAACGTGCGTGCAAGTGTGTGTATATATATATATATATATTGTGTGTGTGTGTGTGTGTGTGTGTGTGTGTGTGTGTGTGTGTGTGTGTGTGTGTGTGCGTGCGTGCGTGCGTGCGTGTGTGCGTGCGTGCGTGCGTGTGAAGGTAACTAGGGAAGCATCCACAAGAATGAATGTGTATTGGCATTAGCCCAGAAGCTGTGGTATGCACAGGTATAAAAATTCATTTTAAAGTGGTATTGGCACAAATACTAGTTTAAAACAGGATTGGATTTCACTTTCAGAAACAGTGTGCAAAACTAGATGACAGCTCTAGGCATACACTATACAGAGATACAGACGATGAAGACATCACAAGAGACAAAAACACTGGCTATATATGCTGTCGACAAATTCAACAGACATAGCTTTCACAAACATAGACCCCCCCCCCTCCCCCCAAAAAAAGAAACTATTGGTCTTACATTTTGGCAACAAATTCAACTGAGAGAAAACATTTGAAAATGCAGCCCTGGGAAAAAAGTGGGGATTTTTGCAGTATATATTTATGTTGTATGTAAGCTACAATTGGGGAAATTCTCAACCATAGCATGGTTTGATTGCAAGTCTCACATGCTATTGTTCTTGCCATTCTACAAACTTATTATATGAGCCCACTGACAAAAGTTTGCACATGCTTTTAAATGTTTAAAGATTGATGACAGTTTCTGTTAGCTGAAGGGTTGACTGGTAATGAAAATTAAGTATCTTATAAATTCGTTAGGAACACCTGATTGCCTGTCTCACTGCTCAGCTTATTTGTTGAGTAAGTTGAGTAAGAGTCACAATTGGATTATTGAATAAATACGCAGCTTCTGTGAAATCTCCAAAGCATTGGCCTTCACGAAGCCTGTAGAATTCAAAGTACCTCAAAGATCTCCAAAATATTGATGTGATAGTTACCTATGTAGATACCATCAAAAATTAAGATATGCAGGTGTGTTTTAAATTTTCAACATCTCGATTTTCTTGCCAGTAAATCTAAGCTGGTCTGATCACGATCAGCTCGAGGGATTTATCTAAAAATTCAATATCACATCAATCTTCTTGGATGTAGTTGTGTGACCTACTATTGTCCTGAAGTGCAATCTCTAAAGTTTCAGACAAGAATGGCATCTGCTACGAGCAGCTCCACTGAACCTAGTCAACAAAGCAGGGTTTACTCTCTGATCGGTAAGTGCGTCCAGTGTATGTCTAAATTTTAAAATACACACACAATCATGATGTTTGCAGAGTTTTGTACGGTAGTGAGTGACTTTTATTTTACTTTTTTAATTTTGAAATAGTGCCCATGTGATAGCAGACTGCAAGTGAAGGCGAGAATGACTGCTCGTTTTGCAATTTAGTTCTTTGAGCTTAACAGAATAACACATCTTCATCTTCATCCCTAGAGTGTCCACAATCATCCAGTTGTTTATTCTGATACTTTTAGGGGGGCAGACGAAGAAAAAAGAAAACGTTACAGCAGGAGGCTGCAAGCTCTTGACCTAAATAGGTCAAGAGTCTCTGACGTCACAGCAGCCTCAGTCAAATTGTCGTTCCACTCCTGGATGGTACGAGGCACTTTACGATGTTCGAATGGTTATTGTCGAACTCAGAGAAATATTGCACATTTAAAGTGAAGTTTGTTACCTATGCCATAACTGCATCATTTTAGTGTAGTCCTGAAAAAGGAAGAGATTCTGCCAGACTGAGGACGGCAAGGGCAGATAAAGCAACTTCCTATTGGAGAAGGAGCACTCAGTATTGATCAATGACATGCCACTTTAATTAGTTTAAAGCAAGATTCTAAGAACTTTTAGTGGAAAACATGCCAAATGATTAGAAATTCAAAGACATGATATGCATCTAGATTCCATTAATAACTGCTGAATTATCTGAATGACTGAAATAAAATGAATTTTGTGCCTGTGTGCCTTTTCTTTTTCTACTTTCACTTTAAATGGTGTTAGCCAAAATAAATAATACTGACAAAATTGTACTTAAATCACACACACACACACACACACTCTCTCTCTCTCTCTCTCTCTCTCTCTCTCTCTCTCTCTCTCTCTCTCTCTCACACACACACACACACCCTCTCTCTCTCACACACACACACACACACACACACACACACACACACACACACACACACACAGAAATAGCTTTTATGCACAAATAAAGTGTTTATAACTTAAAATATAAGTACCTAAGTACATGAGCTCTGGAATATTTTTCAGTTTCTAAAAACATTGTATTTTCAAACAATACGTTAATGTAAGATTTACAAGATTTTAATTTGACTCAGTTGAATGTTTCACAGCTGTATGGGTAAGTATTTTGTAAAATTAAAAACAACAAAAAGTCATCCACGAGAAAAACATGATGCCACTGAAGAAATAGGTTGTTTTGGATTGTTTCAGGTCCATGTCTACATCAACTCTTGGGGAGGTGACCATGCTGACTGATGATGTGCTGCATCCTGTCAATGATGGAGGACCTGGCTGAGAAGGCTGAGCTTCAACTTCAGCAGTTTCTCCACGGGAGAATTTACACTACTCCTCAACTTCAGCAGTTTCTCCACGGGAGCATTTACAGTACTCCTCAACTTCAGCAGTTTCTCCACGGGAGAATTTACAGTACTCCTCAACTTCAGCAGTTTCTCCATGGGAAAATTTACAGTACTCCTCAACTTCAGCAGTTTCTCCACGGGAGCATTTACAGTACTCCTCAACTTCAGCAGTTTCTCCACGGGAGAATTTACAGTACTCCTCAACTTCAGCAGTTTCTCCACGGGAGAATTTACAGTACTCCTCAACTTCAGCAGTTTCTCCATGGGAAAATTTACAGTACTCCTCAACTTCAGCAGTTTCTCCACGGGAGCATTTACAGTACTCCTCAACTTCAGCAGTTTCTCCACGGGAGAATTTACAGTACTCCTCAACTTCAGCAGTTTCTCCATGGGAAAATTTACAGTACTCCTCAACTTCAGCAGTTTCTCCACGGGAGAATTTACAGTACTCCTCAACTTCAGCAGTTTCTCCACGGGAGAATTTACAGTACTCCTCAACTTCAGCAGTTTCTCCACGGGAGAATTTACAGTACTCTTCAACTTCAGCAGCTTCTCCACGGGAGAATTTACAGTACTCCGGCAACACCAGGACAGAGACAAGAAACAGATCAGCTACAAACTGAACGACTTGTTTGAAGAGGCTTGTCTGGATGACATGGACAAGTATGTCTTTGTTCAAACGAAGAAACAGATCCATGCGCCATTATTCAACAGTGAACATGATGAAAAGGAAGGAACCCATTTCACAGCTCCTGCTGGAAAAAAAACCAACAGAGCAAGAACAGCAAAGACTAGAAGCAGCAGCAGCAAGCCAAACACCAGAGACTGACTGCAATGGGGGAGAGAGAACGACTGGAAGCAGCAGCAGCAAGCCAAACACCATAGACTGACTGCAATGAGGGAGAGAGAAAGACTGGAAGCAGCAGCAGCAAGCCAAACACCAGAGACTGACTGCAATGAGGGAGAGAGAAAGACTGGAAGCAGTCAAGCCAAACACCAGAGACTGACTGCAATGAGAGAGAGAAAGACTGGAAGAAGCA
Source organism: Conus ventricosus (assembly GCA_018398815.1). Lineage (NCBI taxonomy): Eukaryota > Metazoa > Mollusca > Gastropoda > Neogastropoda > Conidae > Conus > Conus ventricosus. The sequence continues at coordinate 9,639,125 of CM031626.1, forward strand.
GCAACAAGCCACTTAACACCAGAGAATGACTGAAATGAGGGAGAGAGAAAGACTGGGAAGCAGCAGCAAGCCAAACACCAGAGACTGACTGCAATGGGGGAGAGGGAAAGACTGGAAGCAGCAGCAAGCCAAACACCAGAGACTGACTGCAATGAGGGAGAGACAAAGACTGGAAGCAGCAGCAGCAAGCCAAACACCAGAGACTGACTGCAATGAGGGAGAGGGAAAGACTGGAAGCAGTCAAGCCAAACACCAGAGACTGACTGCAATGAGGGAGAAGAAAGACTGGAAGAAGCAGCAGCAAGCCAAACACCAGAGACTGACTGCAATGAGGGAGAGGGAAAGACTGGAGGCAGTCAAGCCAAACACCAGAGACTGACTGCAATGAGGGAGAGAGAAAGACTGGAAGAAGCAGCAGCAAGCCAAACACCAGACACCGACTGCAATGAGGGAGAGGGAAAGACTGGAAGCAGTAGAAAGCCAAACACCAGAGACTGACTGCAATGAGGGAGAGGGAAAGACTGGAAGAAGCAGCAACAAGCCAAACACCAGAGACTGACTGCAATGAGGGAGAGACAAAGACTGGAAGCAGCAGCAACAAGCCAAACACCAGAGACTGACTGCAATGAGGGAGAGGGAAAGACTGGAAGCAGTCAAGCCAAACACCAGAGACTGACTGCAATGAGGGAGAGACAAAGACTGGAAGCAGCAGCAGCAAGCCAAACACCAGAGACTGACTGCAATGAGGGCGAGAGAAAGACTGGAAGCAGTCAAGCCAAACACCAGAGACTGACTGCAATGAGGGAGAGGGAAAGACTGGAAGAAGCAGCAACAAGCCAAACACCAGAGACTGACTGCAATGAGGGAGAGAGAAAGACTGGAAGCAGCAGCAGCAAGCCAAACACCAGAGACTGACTGCAATGAGGGAGAGGGAAAGACTGGAAGCAGCAGCAAGCCAAACACCAGAGACTGACTCAGCAATGAGGGAGAGGGAAAGACTGGAAGCAGCAGCAAGCCAAACACCAGAGACTGACTACAATGAGGGAGAGGAAAGACTGGAAGCAGAGCAGCAAGCCAAACACCAGAGACTGACTGCAATGAGGGAGAGAGAAAGACTGGAAGCAGCAGCAGCAGCAAGCCAAACACCAGAGACTGACTGCAATGAGGGAGAGAGAAAGACTGGAAGCAGCAGCAAGCCAAACACCAGAGACTGACTGCAATGAGGGAGAGAGAAAGACTGGAAGCAGCAGCAGCAAGCCAAACACCAGAGACTGACTGCAATGAGGGAGAGGGAAAGACTGGAAGCAGCAGCAAGCCAAATACAAGAGACTGACTGCAATGAGGGAGAGGGAAAGACTGGAAGCAGCAGCAAGCCAAACACCAGAGACTGACTGCAATGAGGGAGAGGGAAAGACTGGAAGCAGCAGCAGCAGGCCAAACACCAGAGATTGACTGCAATGAGGGAGAGAGAAAGACTGGAAGCAGCAGCAGCAAGCCAAACACCAGAGACTGACTGCAATGAGGGAGAGAGAAAGACTGGAAGCAGTCAAGCCAAACACCAGAGAGTGACTGCAATGAGGGAGAGGGAAAGACTGGAAGAAGCAGCAGCAAGCCAAACACCAGAGACTGACTGCAATGAGGGAGAGGGAACGACTGGAAGCAGCAGCAAGCCAAACACCAGAGACTGACTGCAATGAGGGAGAGAGAAAGACTGGAAGAAGCAGCAGCAAGCCAAACACCAGAGACTGCAATGAGGGAGAGAAAAAGACTGGAAGCAGCAGCAGCAAGCCAAACACCAGAGACTGACTGCAATGAGGGAGAGAGAAAGACTGGAAGAAGCAGCAGCAAGCCAAACACCAGAGACTGCAATGAGGGAGAGAGAAAGACTGGAAGCAGCAGCAGCAAGCCAAACACCAGAGACTGACTGCAATGAGGGAGAGAGAAAGACTGGAAGCAGCAGCAACAAGCCAAACACCAGAGACTGACTGCAATGAGAGAGAGAAAGACTGGAAGCAGTCAAGCCAAACACCAGAGACTGACTGCAATGAGGGAGAGACAAAGACTGGAAGCAGCAGCAGCAAGCCAAACACCAGAGACTGACTGCAATGGGGGAGAGAGAAAGACTGGAAGCAGCAGCAGCAAGCCAAACACCAGAGACTGACTGCAATGAGGGAGAGAGAAAGACTGGAAGAAGCAGCAGCAAGCCAAACACCGGAGACTGACTGCAATGAGGGAGAGACAAAGACTGGAAGCAGCAGCAGCAGCAAGCCAAACACCAGAGACTGACTGCAATGAGGGAGAGAGAAAGACTGGAAGCAGCAGCAGCAAGCCACTTGAACACCAGAGACTGACTGCAATGAGGGAGAGACAAAGACTGGAAGCAGCAGCAGCAGCAAGCCAAACACCAGAGACTGACCGCAATGAGGGAGAGGAAAGACTGGAAGCAGTCAAGCCAAACACCAGAGACTGACTGCAATGAGGGAGAGAGAAAGACTGGAAGCAGCAGCAGCAGCAAGCCAAACACCAGAGACTGACTGCAATGAGGAAGAGGGAAAGGCTGGAAGCAGTACAACCAGTACTACAACAAGGGGGACTTTACCTGAACAGAAATAGTCTGGAATTGGCCAGCCAAATTCAAGCTCTCTCTCTGTCTAGCTGACACCACTGAGCAGTGTTTGGCAGCACCAGCACACTTTTGAACATCACCAAACTTACTGTTGATTGGGTTAAAACAAGCTTGATCCAGTACTTAGAAACCCTGGATAGTGCAATTGATCCCTTGTCTCAGGTGCCCACTGCTTTATTTTGCTTATTGTATCACAATACATGTACTTGATTTTTAATTTCAGTGTGTGATATATATACCCTCACTTGTACATGTGAAACCTTGATGGAGTGCCAGTTTTGGGAATCTTGACTGCAGGGGCAAATTTATATAATGCTATGACATTATATTTCCCTTGACAACTTTAAATTAAATAGCTCCAAGCCATCTATGTTTTTAATCAGCTTTGGCATTATGTTTCTGATGCTGTCCTACATCTTTTCTGCTTATGATGACTACAGATGCATCTTCATCAAATCAAGGTATATTGAACCGAAGCAAATGTTAAAATGAGAGGATATTATTTCCGAAAGACTACAGCAAACAGATTCCAGGGAAAAAAACGAAAACAATGCAAACAAACATATCCACCACCACAACACCAGCTGGCAATGTTCTCTATTAACACCCACATACCACCATACCTCCCACAATCTACCTTATATGCTACAGCTACAGGTCTTCCTTTCACTTAAAAAAACATGATGCAAACACACATATATCACACCCCCAGCTGGCAATGTTCTCTACCACCGCCCACATACCACCACCATACCCCCACAATCTACTTTATATGCTACAGCTACCTTCCTTTCACTCTCCCCACACTCTCTCCATTCTCTCCCATCAACTCTTTACTCACAGACCTACTCTTCCCTTTCCTACACTTTTTTTTTTTTTAATTTTCACATTATTATAATATTATAAACTCCCTCCCGCCTTCCCTCCACCCTTATGTCATCAACATCAAAACCTAGCATGCATCTTATAATCCACCACCATAACAGCAGCCCACTATGTCCTCCACTAACATACACTCACACTGCCATACCCCCCACTATTTACCCCATACAGAACTTAGAGCTACCCCCCCCCCCCCCCCCCCCCAACACACACCCTTTCCCTTTACTCTATTTTCCATCTTATTTTCTTTCAATTTCAAGTATATCTCCTCTACATGATTTTTCCCTCATGTATGCAGATGGAGGTGGAGGTATACAAATGACGCCCCCCCCCCCCTTTTTTTTTTCTAGAGACATATTAACCCTTTTTCAATGATCATTTCCATTTGTTTCCAAGTACTATTACATTAACACCAACATTATTTCACTTCTTACAATCAGTATAATTATTATCATCATCCAACAGTATCACAATTTGTATCATTATTATCATCATCCCACAGTATCTTTATCACAATTTGTATCATTATGATCATCATCCAACAGTATATTAAAATCACAGTTGGTATCATTATGATCATCATTCAACGGTAATGTTTACTTTTCCAATAATACTGTTTACATGAATATTCCTTGTGTGTGTGTGTGTGTGTGTGTGTGTGTGTGTGTGGTGTGTGTGTGTGTGTGTGTGTGTGTTGTTTGTTTTTTGATAGAGATCTATAGACATGTTAACCCTTTTTCTCACTGGACATTTCCATTTCTATTCAACCACGATATTGATATCAACATTATTTCACTTATGACAATTAGCATCATCCAGCAGTAATTTTTACTTTTCCTTTCCCTCTTCCCTGTCCATATGTGTGTGTGCAGGTGTAGGGATCTGAGCTCCTCCCCCCCCCCCCCCCCCCCCCTCCCCCCTTTTTTTTGTTTTTTTCTTCTTAAATTGTAAATTCCCTGGAGCCCCTTCTTCCCTTCACCAACATGACATCAACATCCAAAACTAGCACACACCTATCCACCACCACAGCACCAGCCCCAGGGATCCTTCACCAACATGACATCAACATCCAAAACTAGCACACACGTCTATCCACCACCACAGCACCAGCCCCTATATCCTTCACCAACATGACATCAACATCCAAAACTAGCACACACACATATCCACCACCACAGCACCAGCCATCTTCACCACAGACAGATAAATAATTTGCTTACCGCATAAAGTCTATCCCACACCGCAAGGCCACATCAGGCTGTCAACCGTACGTTCCAGTCCAGTTTGGAACGGCAGGCTTCTGTAGAGGTGCTCAAACAAAGTTTTCTTATTCAGCCGCCCAGTCGGTGTGTGCTAACGACCCGCAGATAATCAGTGCCTTTGGCATGCTGTTTTGAGGTTTTTAATATGGCTGAGAAAGTTATGTTTTTGCGTTCGAAAATTGACTCCCAGAAAATTTGGCCTCTCGGTACAGCTGGAAATGGGAGATTTCCCTTCTTGAAGTTCCGGATCTGGAGAAAAAATGACGGAATTTATGTAGTGAAGTACACTGGGTTTTTGTAGCAGAAAAGGTGAAACCGTTTTCACTACGCCCACCCCACCGATGGATTTTATCTACGCAAAGCTGGAGCCTGCGCTGGAAGGGTACAGGCATCCAGTTGTTAGACTGCAAAATCATCCACAAACATATGAGCAGTCTGAATCCCTGCTGAACGGATTGGAACAATGTTGTTGATCTTATATACTAAGAGGGCAGGAGATTGTATGCTCCCCTGTGGACACCCAAACTCACTGCTCCGTGGACATCAGAGAGAGGTGGTGCCAACCTGGTCCTGAAACTGTCGTTCTGCAAAAAATTTTGAATAAAAAGCGGAAGATGACCTCGACAACACAGATCGTAGGAGATCCATGAAGTATCCCCGACTTCCAGCGTGGTATCGTTGGCCTTATCCTAGTCTAAGCTATATTGGACACTGCATGCCTGTCTGTTTAAAAATGCGGTCTAAGTGTGGATTCCAGGGGTCGAAAAAAAATGGTCAACGGTATACGTTGTTGGCGCGAAACACACTGTTCTTTCGCCAAAAAGGCCATCGGTTCGAGTTTCCACATGAGCCTTGCATTGACATTTTTTCCATCAATTTTACAGACACAGCTGGTCAAAAGCTATGGGACGGTAGTTAGATGGATCTAGAAAATAGATCTTTTTCCAGGTTTGGGGATGGGAATAATGAGGGCTTTCCGCCACGAGGGGGGTTAGAACCTGTAGTCCACTGTGTGGTTGTATACCCTGTAAAGGATGTTCAGACGTCCTGCGGATAAGTTGTTTCAAATTAGTTGATAACTGGTAGGTCATCTTTACCGGAGTGGAATCGCTTGCCAAGAGTGTATGAAGTTTCTGCTCGTGTAAGGTAAAAGGAAGATTGTAGTCTTCCATGTTGTCGGATGAAAAGATTGCAGGAGGATGTTTCTTTTAGGCTTTGGGTTTGACAAAAGTGACTGATTTATTAGAGAGGAGGATTCTTTTTCAATGGTTGAAGCTAAGCAGATTAGCAACTGCTTTTCTTTTTGTTATTAAAGAATCCGAAAACTTGGATGGTTCACAGTGGGACAGGTGTTCTTCCTTTGATTTTCTTTATGATTTCCACACTTTTTTATTAGAGTTTTTGATGTCAGCTGGAGCAGAAGGCTTCTCCAGGACCGACGTTTACTGTTTTAAAAGTGTGGCTTGATTTGCACGGAGTTTTCTGATGGGCTCGTGCGTTGGGACAGAAGGTCAAGGTCGTGTATGACCCCCCCCATGACGCTGAGCCCGTTTCTACTTTGGAAATTTGTTGGCATTCTGCAATCGAACTGGTGTGTTTTTGGCATTTGAAAATTTTATCGGAGACACTGGAATACAGGCCTTAGAACATTTATCATAGTGTAGTCAGTGATTCGGCTGGGTCAGGACTCTGAAAAAAATCAGTGTACTAGGAACTCCTTAGAACAGTGGCTGCTAATAGTCCAGTTTGCTTTCTTCTAATTTAAATTGCTTTGAGTGACAGAGACGTGTTCAGTTAGTACAGGTTGTTAGAAGGACAGGGAAAAATGGTCACTTCCGCTGCAGATGGTCCATGGACAGACCCTCATAGTCCAGGACCAGCGATGGGGTCACAAAACCGACACACCAAACACGAAAGTGAACCTGAGGATAGAGTGTAGATAAGTTGCAGATCCTGTTCATTAGACAACACCAAATCCAAGTCTGAAAGGACTTCTCAATTATTAGCAGACCTCTGGGTGACGTAACCGGCATACCCCAAAGATGATTTAGACCGTTAAATTCCCAACAGAAAAACCCCCCCCCCCCCCCCCCAGCCCCGCCCTCGTACCAGAGGTTCTTCTCAATCAGACTGATACTCTCGGGTCCTCCAGATAGCCTACACAAGCAGTCCTACTCCCACTCCTACATCGTCCATCGACTCGCCGAGCACGTGTGATGCAAGAGAACAGATTGTCACAGGGTCTTGTGGAGAGTGACTCTCGCAGCTACAGCCTGAAGGGAGGTTAGACGTAGTGACAGGACTATACAAAAAGTTTTTGTGTAGGAGATGGGCAACACCGCCGACAGTCCCAAGTGGATGGGTTGTGCAGGTTTCGAAAGAATTTTAAAGCCACAGACACATATGTAGATCTTTGTCGGCAATCCCTCCTTCTTACAAAATTTACCCCATTAAATAGAACACTCAGAGCAGACAGAGGTTTAAGAGGTCTGACCAGAGAAGCTGCGCTCCTCGAAAGTTTGGAATTTAGACCGGATAATTCCAATGGAATATTGTATTTTCATGGTGCAGAGGGCGGAAAAGGAGATTGATCAGGTCATTCCGCTCAACTTCTGCTGCTAAAGCTGTATTTTGTTGATTAATTTCACTGGACTATCTGCAGACCTGCTGGCAGACTTTGCCAACAGGTGAAGTTGGTCTGGGTTTGGGGGACGGTGAGGTTTTTTCTCACTCCACCAATCTCCACACTAGGTTAATCGCCTTGCCGACGGGCACTGGACAGAGGAGTTCGAGGGTGGGGTGCTGGTTTTTTAATCTGCCCGCAGAGTTGTTGTAGACTGCTGGGGCTGTCTGAGGGTGGCGGATTTTTTTGTGTTTTTTCGCCCTACACCAGGGGGTCACTTTGTTTGGTAAGGTGGTGACATGCTTCCACCCGAGGCTGACAGTTTTTTCCTGTGCAATGTCTTCGAAAACGTAAAGTGATCAGTCTGTCAGCAGACTGACGAGTTGGAAATGTTATTGGAACTTTCTTTTCGCCGAAGCATACGAAGAAGCTAGTCGGCGAGGACGCCCACAACCTGCTTGCGGGCTTTGAAAAAGGAGATCTTTTTTTTGTCTTACCCTGTGTATGGCACAGATTCCTGATTCCACAGGGACCAATTCCGTTGAAGAGGATGGATGGTCGCAACGCAGTTTGCACAATGTGCGGATCTTTACACGGCCATCATGGGTTGCCTTGCTGCAAATACCACACACATACTGCCCTGATCATACGGTCTCTGACATGGCCAAACTTCTGCATCGGAAAGCACCTCAACGGGGACGGAACGTACAAACAGAACCCGGACAATCAGGTAGCCGACTTTTGGATGAACGGAGGAGCTCAGGGTTGCAGAATGTCAGAAAGAGGGTGTTGGTGGCCACTCTTTCTGCACCCTTCTTGATCAGTCACCCTGAGCACCTCCGTCACACCCTGGGGATGACGCAGATCGCCGTTTTGATTTCTGCTCTGTGTTCTCATGATATATCCCGGCAGCGAATCACGCCTTAGATGAATTCTTACAGGGTGTGGGGGTTACCATGATCTCCTGTCCACTAGTTTAGTTGCTTTCTGCAAGCTGTTCAGATTGTTTGGTGAATTGCATTGAATATAGTAAATGTACCATTCTCAAATCTTGATGTCCCGAGATAGGGTCTCACCTGCTGTTCCTTGAACAGCCCTTTGGGATAGAAATGGGCTCAAGATGAAAGGGGGGCGTTCTTGCTCCTCCTTTCCTTAACGAGCCTGGGATGCCCAGGAAACCTGTCTTCGGTCGTATCTCCATATCCGAATCGCTTGTTCAGAATCGAAATCCCTAAATAGGGGATGCTTGCTTCCTCTTTTTTGGGGGGTTGTGTTTGAAAAGCCATGTGTATGTTAGTATATTTCATCCCTCTTACCACCCACCTTTGGAGTCCAATAAGGGCCAGGGCCAAGAAACCAATGTCTTGACCCCTTCCGGCTTCGGGCAGAGACATACGGACAAGCAGAAGACAACTACCCTATCCCCCCGGATCATGATCAACTTTTCCCGGGCGGAACAGAGAGATGAGCACTGCGAGGGGTTTACTTGGTCAGATGGGGATATGCCCGTCTTGACCTATCCACAAAAGGCGGAGACGTTTAGTACACCCGCGGCCAATGTGTTCTCCCTGTCTGGAGAGGTCCGAGCCAAAGTGATGGGTGGGGAGCGCTGGCGCTCTCTATCAAGGTTCTCATTCCCCTCCGACTAGGGGTCGCACCGCACGGGCAAACGCGGCGGATCTTAAGGAGACCACAGAGGGAAAAGGGTGTGGAACAAGCAGACTTTGAAGGTGGACGAAGATTAGGGAAAAGGGCCAATTAGGGAGGCTGCACGAAATCAAGAAAAGGTGAAGGCGGTTACTCTTAGTCAGGATCCTCACCCTTTGCCTTATCATGACATGGGATGCCATTCAGGGGCATCTAACTCCTTACACGTTTCGCGTAGGCCATAAAGCTTCTGCACCTCCTGGCCTTGAAAGCAGTTTGTGAAAAAACAGCCTATCTCCAACATGTATTGATGACCCCGCAGCAAAGCCTAAGGGATCACTGGACCACGAAATCCCTCGACCACGACATAGGTCGCAACCCACGGAGGACCAACATGACATCAACATTCAAACTAGCACTCACCTATCCACCACTCACAGCACCTAGCCCAGGGATCCTTTCTCCCAACATGACTTCAACATCCAAACTAGCACGCACCTGTCCACCACCCACAGCTCCAGCCCCTATATCCTGCACCAACATGACATCAACATCCAAAAACTAGCACACACATGTCCACCACCTCAGCCACCCACCCCCCCAGCCCAGGGATTCCTTCACCAATAGGACTTCAACATCCAAACTAGCTTGCATCTGTCCACCCACACAGCACCAGCCCCTATATCCTGCACATACATTGACTCTCATCATCCAAAAATAGCAACACACCTGTCCACCACCACAGCACCTGCCCCTATTTCATCACCAACATGTCATTCAACATCCAAAACTAGCACACTCCTGACCCACCCCCCACAGCTCAGCCCCTGGGATCCTTCACACCTGACATAAACATCCTAAAAACTAGCATGCACCTGTCCACAACCACAGCACCAGCCCCTATATCTGCAACAGACATGACATCAACATCCAAAACTTGCATGAACCTGTCCACACCACAGCACCTGCCCTTTATCTCTTCATCAACTTACATATCACTACATACCGCCTGTATTTCTTCCCATTAGAGAAACTTTAGCGATCCTCCTTTCCCCTCACTACTCCTCTTCATTTTCTATTATTTACTCAGATACCAGTTCCTTCCTGCTCTTCTCTTTTTCTTTCAGTTTTATAATATTTTTTTTTTATATTATCTCCTATACATGATTTTTCCCTTCCCTCTTCCCTGTTTGTAGGTAATATGTGCACCCTTCACCCCTCCCTCCCCCCCCGCCCCCCCCCCCCCCCACTCCCCCATTGATCAATTCTATTTCTTTCCAACCAGTATTATCATACTGATACCGACATAATTTCACTTATTTAGGTCTCATTTTCTTCATCCTGCAGTGGCTGTGTACGTTTTCATTTAGTTACTGTTTGCTTTGGTTTCCCCCTGTGTGCTGTGTGTGGTGTTGTGTGTGTGTGTGTGTGTGTGTGTGTGTGTGTGTGTGTGTGTGTGTGTGTGTGTGTAATGTGTGTGCTTGCGCGTGCGGTCTGTGTGTAATCACTTCCAAGTGCAATTTCATTTCCAATATTTTCATCAGCTCAACATCATACAAATACCAAACTATTGTTTTGATCACCACAATTAGTTTTGTTTGCTTTTCATCATCAACCGTTTCAGTTCCTTGTCACAAAAGCATTCTTATCCTTCTACCATAATCACTATCACCACTATCATATCATACCTTTATAAACAATGATTTTTAAAAAAAATAACACTGCTGTTCTATTACCTTCCAACTCCTCCCCCTTTTTCTACCTGTTCTCCCTTTTTGTGCAGCCTGTTTGTCCAGTTGGGCTTATGGGGCAACATGACTTCCTTACCCTTCTGTGTTTAGTCAGCTGGGCTATGGGCAACATGACCTTACCTTACCCCTTCTGTGTTTAGTAAGCTGGGCTATGGGCACATGACTTACCTTACACCTTCTGTGTTTAATCAGCTGCCGGGCGGTGGGCAATTTGACCTTATCCCTTCCTGTGTTTAGTCTGCTGGCTTTGGGAAACTTGACCTTTCCGTTACCCTTCTGGGTTTTGGAGCTGGATATGGCAACATTCCTCACCTTTCCCTTCTGTGTTTAGTGCTGGGCTTTGGGCAAACATGACCTTACCTTACACCTTCTGTGTTTTAGTCAGCTGGGCTAGGGAAACATGACCTGACAGTTCCCGTCTGTGTTTAGTCAGATGGGCTATGGGCTAACATGACTTACCCCTTCTGTGTTTAGTCAGCTGGGCTATGGGCAAATGACCTTACCCTTACCCCTTCTGTGTTTAGTAAGCTGGGCTATGGGCAAAATCACCTCACCGTAACCCTTCTGTTGTTTATCAGTTCGGGCTATGGGCAACATTACCTCACCTTACCCTTCTGTGTTTTAGGCAGCTGGGCTATGGGCAACATGACCTTACCTTACCCCTTCTGTGTTTAGTCAGCTGAGGCTATGGGCAACATTACCTTACCCCTTCTGTTTGTAATCAGCTGGGATTTGGGCTAAATGGTCCTCACCTTACCCCTTCTGTGTTTAGTTCAGCCTGGGCTATGGGCCAACTTACCTCACCTTACCCCTTCTGTGTTTAGTCAGCTGGGCTATGGGCAACATGACCTTACCTTAACCCTTCTGTTGTTTAGTCATGCTGGGCTATGGGCATCTTAAGTCAGCTGGGCTATGGGCAACATGACTAACCTTAAGGTCTGTGTTTAGTCAGCTGGGCTATGGGCAACATTACCTCACCGTACTCCATCTGTGTTTTGTCAGCTGGCTTATGGGCACAGACCTTACCTTCCCCTTCTGTGTTTTGTCAGCTGGCTATGTTGCAACATTACCTTACCCTTCTGTGTTTAATCTGCTGGGCTATGGGCAACATGACCTCACCTTTCCCTTCTGTGTTTAGTCATGACTGGGCTATGGGCACCATAACCTTACCTTACCACTTCTGGTTTAGTCAGCTGGGCTATGGGCAACTTAAGTCAGCTGGGGCTATGGGCAATATGACCTTACCTTTCCCCTTCTGTGTTTAGGTCAGCTGGGCTTATGGTCAACTTGTACCTTTGGCTTACCCCTTCTGTGGTTTAAGTCTGCTGGGCTATGACAACATTACCTTACCCCTTCTGTGTTTTGGTCACTGGGCTAGGGCAAATAACCTCCCTTTCCCTTCTGTGTTTAGCAGCTGGGCTCATTGGGCAACTAACTTCCCCCTAACCTTCTGTGTTTTAGTCAGCTGAGGCTATGGGCAACATTAACCTTTCCTTACCCCTTCTGTGTTTAATCTGCTGGGCTATGGGCAACATGAACCTTATTTACCCCTTCTTTGTAGTTTAGCTACAGTAACTCTACAACTCATAACATCATATTATCGTCAAACAAAAGTAAACAGTATTCCTCCCTATCTTTTACGCAATTTCCATTCATCACCACTAGGCTTCCCACTAATGCTATGGTTATCTTTACTATTTATTTGGTCGTGGTTATTATTTCAAGTCCCACATGGTCCCCTTACCAATGGCCTTATTTTATTCAACCAACCATTTTGCACCAAATAATGAGATGATAAGTGGTTGTTCTTGCTTTGTTTTCATTGTCTAAGGTTCTTATGTTTTGCCTGAAGAAGACCACGAGGCCGAAATGTATTGTATTTTGTCTGTATTCTGTTTGCATTGTCGCGTGGTAATGATATCCTGTTTATAATTTGCATTCAAAGTTCATTCTTCAGTCGTTCTCCCTTAGATACTAAATGTTAACAGGTCATTTTGCTATGAAGTTATTTTCATGGATTTCTTCTCTCTCTCTCTCTCTCTCTCTCTCCTCTCTCTCTCTCTCTCTCTCTCTCTCTCTCTGTTCTGTCTTTCTGTTCTCTCTCTCTCTCAAATCATTTTCTGTGTATATTAAGTATAATTATGTAACAAGGGCCTCGAAAATGTTGCTAGTTGTAAATGCAAAAATCATCTTAGATAATTTGATATATTCTGATAGATGATTTAAAATCTTATGGACAAACATTGACCAAAAATTAAAGATATTCCTTCTGAGTGTGCTTATTCAGATTTTCTTACAGTCGGTATTTGAAAGTAAAGTCTGTGTTTGATGACTTGACTTTTAAATTTTAAATCGGAAAATGAAAATGAGGTTTGGGAACAGTAAACGATAATCAGTAAACAAGTAGGGGTATGTTTTACTCCATAAGGAAGGAAACCTAATAACAGAGTTACTTTTAGTTAAGACTGGCCACAGCCTTTTTTAACTGAATAAATGTCAGAAAAATACAGAGACGACGAACTATCTATTTGTGGGGGAAAAACAAGCGCAGGCCCCAACTGATAACTGTTGGCAAAGATTTGGACTTCAGGGGAGGGGAGATTGAAGATAAGGAAACTGGAAAATGAAATTTAAAAAAAAAAAAAAAAAAAAAAATTACAGATATGAAAACTCTGTACTAGCTGATAAGGGAACATCGCAATCCTTTTTGAAGGCAGATAAGTTGTATTTGCCTGCTCCGAGGCCTTCGCACCCGATGGATCAGGACTCATCAGGGAGGACACGGCTGGTTGTGTCTGCGCTTCCCAGGCGTCATATAGAAACGCCACAGTCCATGGTGTTCTCACCTCATGGGTGCAAAAAAGAATCCAATAGAACCCCATGTGCAGCCAGCGAAGAGTAGTATTAATGCAACCAAACGAAAGTGTGGGGAGGAAAAAATAGTTGCTGTAAAATTATAAGAAATTATGCCAATGTAGGGGTCAGTCTTTGAGCCCTAGCCTGTGGATCCCCCAAAGATTGCAAGGGAGACAAAAGACCAACTCTAAACATATACAAATAACCACAATTTAATCAAAGCAAAATCGGAAATGAAAATGAGGTAGGGAACAGTAAAACGATAAAACAGTAAAAAGTTAGGGTATGTTTTGCGCCCATAAGGAAAACCTCAAACACAGAGTCAATTTATTCAAGACATGCACAGCCTTTTATTCAAGTTGAAAAGGCTTGTGCCAGTCTTGAATAAAAGTTACTCATGTGTAATACAAATATTTCTGCTTCAAAAGGGATTGCGATGGTTCCCTTATGCAGCTAGTAAGGTTTGCATAGTCTGTATTTTTTGTATTTATTATTTTTTTTTAATTTCATTTTCCAGTTTCTTATTCTCAAATCTCCCTCACTGAAGTCCAAATCTTTGCCAGACAGTTCCTGTTGTTTGGGCCTTGCGCTAGTTTTTCCCCCACTATTAGATTGTATCGTCTATGTATTTGGTCTGACTTTATTCCTTGTTTTAAAAGGCTGTGCCAGTCTTGAATAAAGGCCTACTCGGTGTTAGGTTCCTTATGGGAGCAAAAACATACCCTACTTGTTTATGTTTATTTAATTTTTAGTTCACCTTTATTTTTTTTTTCAATTTTTTTTTTTTTTTTTTTTTTCATGAAACTAATCAAATTCTGCTAGATTTTGTGATGTTGCTAGACCACAGTTCTTGTAATGGGTTTCTGCAAATGAAAATCTTTAAAAAAATTACATGAAAACGATTCATATATTTACAATTTTGCACAGACTTATTGATATCTACAACCGTAATAGTTAGTTTTTTTTAATGTTGTGTGTTTGTGTGTGTGTGTGTGTGTGTGTGAGGGCAAGTGCGTGGTTGTGCGTGCGGTTGCAGTGCATGCGTGCGTGTGTGTCATGTTGCTGTGTGTGTGTGTGTGTGTGTGTGTGTGTGTGTGTGTGTTGTGTGTGTGTGTGGTCTACTAAAGTAATTCAATTACATTTATATAATGTAAAATTTAAGGTTTTCACTACTGCCTTTTAAACACCCCAACACATTTGATTAATGACTCTCAATGGTACATTGTCAAAGTGTAAAAAAAGTTATGTGCTCTTGACTATCATTTGAATAACCATTTAATCAGTAATTTGTAGTTGGCCTTGAAAATTATGGTAATATTTGTACATGAATGAAGCCATCCTGACAAAAATAAAATAAGTTTCAAGTTTCATTCTGACTTTTTTAATGTCCACATATAGGGATCAGTAGGGATATAATGACCATTAATCATTTTCTTCTTTATCTTTCTAGTTAAATTTACATGTGTTATGGACCCCCCCCCCCAAAAAAAAATTATAAATTTTCGGAGTAAAATATTACACATTATGTCAGTTCCTTTTGTTTGAATATATCTCAGACAGGTAGGCGTTTTCCTGAAGTTGCTGGGACCACAACACTCTTCAACACAATGCAGATTTCCTGAAGTAAAGATATAGTTTGTATAACCTGAACTTTTTTATTCATTTTTCACCCTCATAAGTTTGCTCGTTGATATTTTCATTGAGGATGGCCAAGTTTTCTTCATTACAGTGCATGTATAGAATCACTGCAAGTTTCTATCGATCAGCAATGGAATTGGATGGAAGACTTACTGCAATAATGTCACTGTACACCTTAAGGAATGTCAAACAGTTTGTGAACAAAGTTTTAAAGAAGGCCTATTCACTCAATTTGGGGAATTCACAAATATCTTGGAGTGTAAAAGAGGCAAGTCGCACAAGAAGCAAACAACACAGGGACAAATCATGAACTCAGGCAGGTCAGTGTTTTCGCATGATGGGTGTTTACACATCAAGCTGGTACTCACCGACTTGCACCTGCATGTACCTCAGGGCCACTCTGCTTACCCCATCCCTATCATTGACACAACAGTCACTGTCATTGTCCTTGCCACATGCACTGCTTGAAGATTGGTAGTTGTGATGTCATTCTTCTTTGATCTTTGCCACATGCACTGCCATGAAGATTGGTAGTTGTGATGTCTCATCATTGTCTTTGCCACTATGTACCAGCATGAGATTGGTGTTGTGATTTCATCATCATTGTCTTTGCCACCATGCACGCATGAAGATTGGTAGTTGTGATGTTCATCATCATTGTCCCTTGCCACATGCACAGCATGAAGATTGGTAGTGTGATGTAATCATCTCTTCACGGTTTGAGGTTGTTATTCAGCCAACTTCACATCCTCTATGCACAGATAAATATTCAGTTATCACCGTCTTATATCCATGCCACAGTCACACATCCATGTGAGACATAGATGTGTAATACCCTTTGGAAGCAGTCACACATCGCATGTGGACATAGATGTGTAATACACCTGGAGCAGTCACACTGGTTGCTGCACATATACATGTTCACTCCACACTTTTCTCTGTTGATGGCTGTCTTTAAATTTTCATGAAGAGATTGTTGGTGTAAACAACACAGGGTGTCTGTCTTACATTTCAGGGAGAGTTGGTTGGTGTAACCAACACCAGGGTGGCAGTCTTACATGTTGTGATGTGCACAACGCACTGATATGGTCAGCACCTTTGTGGAATACACCATCGTAGTAGAGGTCACTAGCTTCCATTTCTGGTCGGGCTTAGTGTGGAGTGTGTGTAAGTGTGTGTGTGTGTGTGTGTGTGTGTGTGTGTGTGTTATGTGGGTGTGTATGTGTGTGTGTGTGTGTGTGTGTCTGTCTGTTGTTCGGTCTTACTATGTGTGTGTTTGTCGGTGTGTGTCTGTTTGCGTGAATTGACAAATTCATTGTCAGTCAATTCATGTAGCCAATTCCAGTTTGATGTAGATATGGGCTTGCTTATCTGCCGACATTGATTGTTCCGTAGAGTGCCTTCATGGACACAGGGACATTGTCAATAGCCCGTCTTCTCCCTCTAGTTCCACTGGGGGATGGTCTGTTTGTCCACCCATTCATGTTGATGACATAGTCACTGAATGTCAAAATGCTGTTCTCCATCACTTAGGTTCCACTGGGGCTGGTCCATGTTTGTCCACACCATTATGTTGATGACACAGTCACTTGAATGTAATCTGTCTTCATCACTTTGGTTCACTGGGGGATGGTCCTGTTTGTCCAACCATTCAGTTGGATGTCACAGTCACTGAATGTCATTAGCTGTATCCATCACTTTGGTTCCACTGGGGGATGGTCCTGCATTTTGAAGACCCTTTCCTGGGCTCTCATGATAGGCAAATTACCATGTGGCTTGCAAAGAAAACAAACTAAAAAAATCTTATTTACATGCAGCATGCAAAGAAATACACAAAAAAAAAACCCAAACTTACTTTTCTCCAGTGACTTATGTACTGTTAGTGGCTTGCTTCAAATGTTTACTAATTCAGTCTTCACCAAACTGAGTCCCGTTATGTTCAGTGTATGTATTACTAAAGATGCATCTCCCACAGCTGTATTCAAAGGCAAATACTGACATCGTTAGTATTGCATATTATATATAACTTATATATATATATATATATTTTATATACAACAAATCTAAATAAAAATTCCAAGGATAAGTTACCACACCGTTCCAGCAACTTACAGGCAGCTTAGTCTGGTGTTGCCATGACTGCTAGAACTATTGATATTATATACAAAGCTTGCTCTCCATGTCTAGATTGAAGAAAATAGGGAGATAGCATTCTTATCTGAGGGTAGATGATTCTGCTAACTATCAGTATGTGCTTTGAGTGGGTGAATGGGAAAAATAATAATAAATGCTTCTCAAAATGAGCCTTCAGAATGCTTATCTTCCTCCAGGGGGAGACAATCCTCCAACAGGGAGGAAAACTCTCTAACTTTTAACTCTGGATATACCGATATATTTCGAAACTTGGGGGTTTCTCCTCTTGTGACCGCGGAAAAGTGGGTAATTTGACTCAGCTGCCTTTTCAGTTTTAAAAAGAATGCTATCCAGAAAAGGGTGGTGTGCAATACGTAGTATGTTTGTTGGTTTCAAAAAAACAACCAAGGTGCCATTAGAAGCAAAAGATTATCTTAATAGTGCAAACAGACTACATTTTCTTGTGGAAAAGTAGAAAAATATAAAAAGATTTCCTCAAGGCACACATGTGTGAGGGCAAGTTCTGGGAACGGAATCCGCAAGGGACAAAATACATCTTTCTATTAAATTCCAAGGATAAGTTACGCAACTTTCCTAGAAACTTACTGAGCAGCTTGGTGTTGCAATGACTGCAAGAAATTTTGATTTATAAACATAGCTTGCTCTTATTGTCTTAGATTGAAGAAATAGGGAGATGCATTCATATCTGCTGTGGTAGATGATTCGGCTAACTACTGTATGTGCTTGAGGTCTTTTTAAAACGGAAAAGGCTTGATGAGTCAAATTACACTTTGCCGCGGTCAATGAGGAGGTTACACCAAGTTTCGAAATTTAGGGATTTGACCAGGATTTATATGGTTTAGTGAGTTCCCTCCCTATTGGAGGTGGTGTCCCCCGTTGGAGAATATAAGTTGCTGAAGGTCATTTTGAGTAAGCATTTATTGTATTTTTTCCCCCAGTCACCCACTTCAAGACTTTCGGGTAGTTAGGAAGAATCATCTTCCACTGCCTGCAGATATGAATGCTATATCCCCTAGTTCTTGAATCTAAGGACATAAGAGCATGCTTCGGTGTATAGTTCAATATTTATGTATTTATATATTATATATTATTTATATATATTGTCACCATTCACTCCACTTTCTTGAATGTGTACTGCAGTGCTTGTTCATAACTGTTCTGTCTTCACAGCGAGCCTGAACAGGTAGTTCCTCTGATTTTGATGCTTATTCCTACGAACTTATTCAAGTCAAATTATTGGAAAAGTTTATTTCTTATCATTGTCAATACTTCACCATCTCTTCACACAGCATGGTAAGACAACAGGGGCAAAGAAGGTTATAAGCACCTATTTACAAAAAAAAAAACTGGCAAGAGAAGCCTGTTTTTTTTGTGGTTTGTTTTGGTTTGGTTTTTTTTTTTTTGGTTTTGGGGGTTTTTTTTTTGGGGGGGGCACCACAGATCAACTTGCACATCTTGGCCTCTTTCGTGATATTTTGCTGCTGGCAAGACAGGTCTCTGATGGCAACTCATTCCAGTCTCGGATCTGTTCTGGCGTAGATCGGACGTCTGCCGGTTCAGTGTGTGCACTGGATGGCCAGAGTTACCGGTGCGTCAGGTCCTCCTCTTTGGCGGACTCTGGAGCTGATGAAGTTGTTGTGGCTCAGATCTGCGACCATGTTATTGCGGTCCATGTTATTCACACTTGAGGTGTTGTGGTAGCTGGTTCATACGAGCGAGCCGCCTTCTCTGTATTGCTTCCATTCTGTCCACATTCCTCTGTGTATGGGGGGTCCCTCACAGAGCTGGCATATTCCAAAAGGGGCCTGTCAAATGTCAGGTAAGCCCCTCTCTCAGCTCCGTGGGGGCAGCTTTCAAGTTCTCTACGAAGGAATCCCAACATCCTGCTTGGCTCTCCATAAGTATGGCATCATGTGAGCAATCCCAGCTGATGTTTCTTATCAATTGGTGAAGCCGTGATATTGATGTTGACACAGTGGCATGTGTGTCGTCCATGCAGCTTGTACTGGTGTCGAAGGGGTCGCCGACTTCTCGTCACAGGAAGACAGTCAATTCCCTGGGGTGGAAAATTCCATTCATGTTCCAGCTCTTCTCCCCTTCTCCAAGGCGATGGATGGTCCTCTTGTAGTGGTCTTGGGATCTCATGGAGGTGACTCTTTGTGGTACTTTGCCGCTTGTTGCATATTACTGATGGCCTCTCCGTGTGGTCCTTTGCTGCTTGTTTGCATACTGACTGATGGCCTCTCTTTGTGGCCTTTGGGCTTGTTGGCATACTGATGCCTGCTTTGGTCTTCTTTGGCTGTTGTTTGCATACTGACTGATGGCTCTCTTGTGTCTTTGCTGCTCATGTTTTGCATACTGATGGCCTCTCTTGTGGTCCTTGCTGCTTTTTGCATACTGATGGCCTCCTCTTGTGGTACTTGCCGCTTGTTTGCTATAATGTGGCCTCTCTCTTGTGGTTCCTTTGCTGTTGTTTGCATACTGACTGATGGCCTCTCTTGTGGTCTTTGCTGCTGTTTTGCATAATGAGTGATGACCTCTCTTGTGGTTTCCTTTGCTGCTGTTTGTTACTGTTGGCCTCTCTTGTGGTCCTGGGCTGCCTTGTTTTTGCATTCTGACTGATGCCTCTCTTGTGGTCTTTGCTGCTTGTTTGCATACGACTGATGGCCTCTCTTGTGGTCCTTTGCTGCTTGTTTGCATATGATGATGGCCTCTTTGTGGTCCTATTGCTTGCTTGTTTGCAGATGACTGATGGCCCTTCTCTTGTGGTCCTTTGCTGCTTTTTTCTTTACTGACTTACTACCTATGCACAGGTCTTAGCCATTGTGGCTTGTTTCAAATAGATTTCCTTGTTGTTTTTTAGGGGCAGCCCTTCAGCTTGGTGCAAACAAACCGCTTTTCGTTTCTCAGCCATGCACCAAAATGTCCGCGAAAATCGCGGTTCACTATTTGATGCGCCCGCTCGGCAATGTTGATATAGCACGCCGGAAATGCTGTCACTAACGCGGGCAGCAACTGCCTTGAAAATAGAATGATGAAAATCTGGATTGGAAATACTGGATACGGATCGGTAATGGACTCAGAGTGATCTAGTCCTTCACGATATTTTTTTTTCTCGGCGGGATCTTTTTTTTTCGCGGATTTTTTTTTTCTCGGACCCGTTTTTTCTTTTTCTCGGAAGTAACTTGTAAAATCTTGGGGATCCTCGGATCCATGGAGAGTTTCCCCTAGCTGGATTTGATTTACATGTAGAGCAAGGCTTCTCATTACATTCCCTTTACCGTCTCCACACCCCTTTCTGTACACCCATAGGCGGCTCGACTCTTGCGAGTATATGCCAGCTTGCTCCCATTATGATGGACCGGTAATATGGCAAACTGAACTGATGGTAATGCGTGCATAGGGTCAGAGAGAGAGAGAGAGAGAGGAAGAGAGAGAGAGAGAGAGAGAAGACGAGTTTGGTGAGAGAGAGAGAGAGAGAGAGAGAGCATGTTGCGTTTGGGTGTGTGTGTCGGTGCTGTGTGCCGTGTGTGTGCATGTGTAGAAATTATTTCTGTGTGTCTATGCCTTCAATAAGTTAAGTTAATTGCTTGATTTGTTGAAGTGCTGTCTTGGTGATGCAGATGAAAGGAAGGATGGCCCTATGTTTAAGAGCGATGGGGAGGGGGGGGAGGGGGGGGGGGGCGGCCTAGGGGTGTTCAGAGGGCCGAGGGAGATATAGAGTGCAGTTTAAAAAAAAAGAAAAGGAAAAGGAAGAGAACAACAAAAAAAAAGGAAAAGAAGAGGGAAAGTGAATTTTTACTGGTTTTTATTATTTTACTAGTTTTTTTTTTCTCACTGTATGTCGGGGGATTGGGGGGGGGGGGGGGGGGGGGGTTCGACATGCCTAAATGGCATTGCGCCCAACACACAATGTGTGTGTGTGTAGTGTGTGGGTGTTGTGCGTTCTGTGGTGCGGTGCGTGCGTGCGTGCGTGCGTTGCGTTGTGTGCGCCCGCCGCGCGTGCGTGCAGCGTGTGTGTGCGTGCCTGCCTGCTTGTGTGTGTTCTTGTGCGCCTGCCGTGCATGCGGTGCATGCGTGTGTGTACGTGTGTGTGTGTGTGCTGTGTGTTGTGTGTGGTAGATGTGGTTGAAGTGTTTGACATTCTTTTCATAATGATTTCCTGATATGTCAGAACAGCTAAAAGTTAAAATCTGGCATAATTTGGTCTGTATGTCTGTGTGTGT
Organism: Conus ventricosus; assembly: GCA_018398815.1. Classification (NCBI taxonomy): domain Eukaryota; kingdom Metazoa; phylum Mollusca; class Gastropoda; order Neogastropoda; family Conidae; genus Conus; species Conus ventricosus. Next base: position 9,660,790 of record CM031626.1, read on the forward strand.
GCCTACATGCATGCGCACACTGGGCTGTGTAACAACGATGGAATCCGAGCACAGAACAAGAATAGTCAGTCACCAAGCTGGATGGGTCAGAGGAGAGGGATCCATTAAGATAAGATATAAACGCCAGGACTTGTGACAGAATTCCCTTCCTCTGTGGACATTGGATCAATAATGAGCGCACACTGACCTTAACTGATGGACCTGCCATAATAACATTTTATCTATTTTTTTTTTCCTCGCTAAGATTAACTTAAAAATTTGTATGGAATGTTTGTTATTTATTGGGTTGTTCTTTTGTTATTTGCACACTTATACCATTTGATGTGCCATGACTCAGAATCAGGCAGGGGACCGGAAGGGAGGAGAATGGGAAAAGAGCAGGCGGAAAGTGCAGAAAAAGGGGACGTGAGAGGAGGCCAGGAGGGGCCGAATTTCGGGAGAACGGGGAGGAAAAACGGAGGAAGGGGAAAAAAGAGGGGAAGGGGGCAGGGGGAAACGGAAGAGGCGGTGGGAAGAGGATGGAAGGGAGGGAGGGAGGGAGGAGATGGAGGGGTGCGGGGAATGGGGGTTATTACAATCCAGTGTTTCGCCTGATGTTCTCAGATTTGGCATGATGACTCCTTAGCAACTTGGCCTGTCACTTGTGTTAGACGATCACGCCAGTTGTAGTCTGTATCGTTAGCACACCGCGCACATTCCTGTTCCTGTGACTTGTGTTCTGGGTGATCCCGCTAGGTGTTTTTGTATCGTTAGACACGCGCACATCCAGAGCCTGTCACATTGTGTTTCTGGTTGGATCCCGCTAGTTGTTTTTGTATCGTTAGCACACCGGCCAAACCAGATCCTTCACTTGTGTTTGGGACGATCCTGAGAGTTGCATTTGCATCATTAGCACAATGGGTGGATCAGCTACTGGCACTTGTGTTCTGCACGATCCCGCTAGTTATTTTTGATGTTACGACGATGAATGCGACTGTAAATGTGAAGCAATGTCAGGATTGAAGCTAAGGGGTGGAGGTTTGGAAGGAGAGGAGGTGAGGACATAGGCAGGAGAAAAAAGGAAGTGGGGTGGTAGGGGGTGTTCTGGGGAAGGGAGACGAGGAGGGGATGTGGGAGGGGTGGGGGTGGGGTGGGGAGGAGAGGAGACAGACAGGCCCGGTGTAGATTGTGTCGATTCCTCTTCGTATACCCCTTCCATCCCTTCACAGAAAAGACGTCTTGTTCTGAAACTCCAGGTCAGTTTAGCTGTTATAAACTGTAGTGAACTGGGAAATGTCGGTCTGGATCACTTTCGCCCTCAACCAGTTTTTCGGGCGTAAGTGACCCAGAACAGACATTCCCTGTTCTCTGACAAGTAAGTCTTCACTAACCAAAAAAATAACGATTATTTTCAAAAACTACATACGGTAGGATTATCCGTTTTCATACTAAATTTACTAAACTTTTCAGATTTATGAAAGTATGACTTTATAACCAATAAGTAACGATTATCTACAAACAAAAATTACTGAAGATACATTAAAGTAAAAAAATCCTGCTTAAATCTAGATAATTATGTATGGCTTGGCCGGGAACTGTGCCGCAGCTAATTACAGTGGTTTGTGGCAGGGCGTATCAGGTTCACAGGGGTTTCGGCGGCTTCCGTGGTGCTTGTAATTAGCACGGGCGGAGCTTGCAGTGTCTAGGCATGTTTACTGCACATATGCTCTTATCGAATCAAGTGCTGAGCTTAAATATCGTGGACACTTTGTGTTGTGGCACCATTCACAGCCGCGCCATTTTACATTCGACGGGTGGGCTGTGCGGTTGTATGCTGGTGTGGCGTGATTAGAAATTGTTGTGATGTTAAAAAAACAGGCGAGTAATGGAAGTGATGTTTTCAATGCCTTCTGACAGTGTTGGAAGTGTTCGCTACTATTACTGATAGAAATGGCGATCTGTGTTATCTTCGCAAGGAAATCTTTCGATCAACTGACCGGTTCTTGTGGAAAAATACAGTGTTTATCATGAGGCCATGGCAAAGTTTTTGACAAAGAAATTGAGTGGCGAGCCTTGTTCTCCTCCCTCAAAGCCAAAAGGAAGCATTTCGTTTTTGTTTCCTCAACAAAAAACGGAACTCTCAGTTGAAGATCTTGACAAATATTTGAAAACACAGCTTTGTGAGCTGCCTTCCGATCCATTTGATGAAACTAAAACCTTTGAAACTGTTCAAGAAATGACTCCCATCTTACACCGGGCTTGTTACTCAGTGAAAGATAGTGAAAAGAAATCTCTTTCTCAGGCTCTTTTTTTGGGGCATTGGCTTCAGAAAGCAAAGACAATTTTGAAACAGTCAAAAACAAAAAACTGGGAGTCTTATCTGAAAGAAGATTTGCTGGTTGATCTAACTCGTGCAAGAAGACTAATTGAAGTGTTATTTTGTTTCTATTTTTATCCAAAATTTCACAAACTCGCGATTTCTTTCAATGAGTTATACAACAAACGAAAACTCATTCTGAAATACATACAATCTAACCCCCACTTTAAAGCATTACGGCAAAGCAGACGACACGGAACACGACTCGGGCCGGAGATTCGGAACTACTGGGCCGAGAAAATACTCATATTAATGGTTCCTGACTGTGCACAGCAATCATCGCAAGAGTAGAATTAGCGAAACCTGAAACTCCTGCCTGTGTATAGGAGTAGCTTGAGCTAGAGCATTGCTTGTAACACTGAATTAGGTCGCGCAACTGCCTGTAGCGCTCAAATAGGTCAACTAGTATTGGAATAGCGCTGTTCGCTAATTACTAAGCAGTCGAAACCCCGCACGCTGTTAGGCTGTATACGGTAGCCAACTTGTTGCTCTGACGTGGTTCTAAATATAGTAACGATCATGCATGATCGGTAGCCATCTTGCTGCTCTGACGCGGTTCTAAATATACAAAACAAGGCCAATCGGCAGAGTTTGCCGATTGACCCACAAAGCCCCCTCTACCCCACCTGCACACGTCACAGCCGCATGATCGGCAGCCATCTTGCTGCTCTGACGTGGTTCTAATATAGTAACGATCATGCATGATCGGTAGCCATCTTGCCAACCTACAACTTGCTGCTCTGCGACATTTTCCCTTTACTTTCCTACAAGCACTGTCCTGTCTATTGGTTGTTTGTTTGTGTGTGTGTTTGTTTGTTTGGTTGTGTTTGTGTGTGTGTGTGTGTTTTGTCCTGCCCCACGCATGCACACCCCCACCCCACCCCACGCATGCACACCCCCCTACCCACTCCACCCCACTTTGCCCAACTCCACCCCACCACCCCCACCCCACGCATGCACACACTTAAGTCACTTTTAAGTTCTTAACTTAAGTCATCCCCAAGTCATCCACAAGTTTTTACTCAAGTTATTCACAAGTCATCCTCAAGTCATTCACAAGTTCTTACCCAAGTTATCCTCAAGTTATTCTCAAGTCACTTCTAAGTTCTTATTCAAGTTGCCCTCAAGTCATCCTCAAGTTACTCAAGTCAACCTAAGATCATAACTAAGTCATCCTCTAAGTACAACCAAGTTCTTATTCAAGTTATCTTATAATTATCAAAAAAATACAATCTATGTTTTTATCTTAAATAGTAGATGTCTAATATAGTACACACACGCCTCAAAAACGCGTCATCGTTGAGGATGTCTTGCTCAGCGTTCTCTGCGCGAGATCGGTCAGCATAGATCTTAATGAAGTCTTACATCCAAAGCAACCGCATTGATTACAATTCTGGTCTATGGAAATGTCTTTTATAGACTCCATGTCTTTATTTATTGACTTCATCATTTTTAATACGCCATGATCTATTTTTATTAAAAAAATTTTAAAATTAAGTTCATAATTATTATTCCATTTGAAATGGATCAAAACGATCTTTTGCTGTTGGCGGATTTGGCGTGCTGTTGTCTTTTTCTGTATTTAGCGGTTCAGATTTTTTTGATTGCTTTTGTTTTTGTTGCCATTGGTTATATATTTTATAACCGTAATAACTGCCCCCAACAGCAGCAATGGCGCCAAAAATGGCAACAGTTTTAAGTTCAATATTCCATGAAGACTTTGGCGCTGTAGGTCTTGTATCATATGGAGTTTTTATAGCTGGCATTGAATCAACTTGTTCTGGCGTTGGCGGTGTTATGTTTTCATGATGAGTTATATTCTGTAACATTAATTTTTTTTGTCTGTTCCACTCTGCTAATTTTTTTCCTGCTTTAACACGCCCGGGATGAGGATGCTTTTCACTGGCCCCCACCTGATTCAGTGTTTTCTGATTCTGCTGATTTTCTGGCTTGGTTACTTTCTCCACTTGATTCAATGTTTCCTGATTCTGGTTCTGATGATTTTCCAGCTCGTTCATTTTGAAGGGAAACAAAATCTATATGATTAAAAGTTATTAATCCCATGATTAATGGCGATAACAATGTTCCAAATCTGTAGTATAGATCACATCCTAGAGACTCTAATGACTTTGTTAAACCGGATCTTGCGTTAAATCATACGTAAGATCTTGTTCAGAATCAATGGGAGCAAATCTACTGACTAGTTTAGTGTACAAACTAAGAACCGTTTGCCCCACACTTTTCACCATTCTAGACCCCAGCTGCGCTTCATACCTGTTATGATACTTTAAAATGTCTTGCGGCGACATCTGTTGAATCTGTTCAATGCTGAATTCAGTTCCGAGGAACTGTTTTGTTTTTCCACACGCTGCCAAAGAATACAACCTCTCCTTTTGGGGCATAATAGCTTGATCATCAACTTGGTTATTCATAAGTTCAGGAAGGTTTAGGCTGCCTTGTAGCTGTAGTAGATCATCACTGTTCATGTTTTTTATTAATTATAATTATTTTATTTTCTAAAAATGAGCACCGAAAAAACTGTTGCTAACCTTGTATACCATTCTGCTGTTATTGGGGGGTTAAGTGTAGGATACACAATGCTTGGTAAAAGCTTGTTAAGAATTAAACCGGCAGATCTTGGCAAACTAGACTTTGAGGATTCAGCAAAGCTAATTGCTATCATTGCAGCTTCGTTTGCCACGAAAGATTTTCTAGTTAAGCAAGGAATAATTCCAGACAGTATTTAAATATGTAAATAAAAAATACATTTATAAAAAATGGCTTCACTCGTAATGATGATAGGTGGCGCTGTGGTTAATGCGCTTGCTTTTAGCGGAAGTAATTACGCATTTAGTAAACTGCGGGATGACGGCGAGAAAAAAAGACATAACATAGCTATGGAGCAACTAGCCGCAGCACAAGCTGCATATGAAAAGCAGAGAATTGAGCAGTTAGATTTTATTAACGACGAACTGAAAAAACAGGGGCATGCAGCTTACACATTTAAAGATGTTGACCAGGCAATAAAACAATATTATCTAGTAACAGGCAAACCAATCCAGACATTGCCCCACCAAAATTCAGGGGACTTTTATCATCCATCAGAAAAACAAAAGATGCAAGAAATCGGGGTTATTGTCTTTGGTATGACCGTTGTGTATTTGGTTGCACATAATATTGGCTGAATAAAAAATGAACAAAATTTATTATTCGCCCAAAGGATATTGGAAGCGTATCACAGCAATACAAAAGCTAAGCCAAGCGGCAGGAGTCAGTGAACAAACAGCAAAAGAATGGTTATCTAAACAAGCGATTTGGCAAATTATTTACCTGCGCCTAGACGAATACAGAGACCACACTTTGTGAATACAACTCCAAACGACACCCATCAAATGGACCTTCTATATTTACCCTCTGATACGATTAGACGAAAAAGATTTAAGTACGCACTTACAGTCATTGACGTAGCTTCAAGATACAAAGATGCGGAACCATTAACACCAAAAGAGTGCTTCTGCTGTTGCTGTTGCTATACAACTGATATACCAACGAGCCCGTTAACTTATCCTCGCATGATTCAAGTCGATGATGGAAAAGAATTTAAAGGCCAAGTGAATCAATTATTGTTAAAACACAGAGTTACTATTAGAAGAGGCATTCCGGGAGTTCACAGATCACAGGCTTTAGTTGAAAACTTTAACAAACAGTTAGCCGAAAGACTTTTCTCCTACCAGTATCACAGAGAGCTGATTGCCAATTCTCGCAACACAGAATGGGTTAGAAGACTGCCCTCAGTTTTGCGCGCAATGAATAATGAAGAATTTAAAGGGCTAAAGCCAGTACAAGCAATCAAAAGAAAAACAATAAATGTTGCTGAAGGAGAGTCTTCATCCAGCAAACTATTACCATTTGGATTGAAAGTAAGGTACCTTTATTTACCGGGGGAAGCAGAAGGGGACACTCGCATCAGGGCAACCGATCCAATTTGGAGTATTGATCCATATGAAATAAAAAGAATTGTAAAGATGAATCCGCCCGTGTATTATTTACGAGAAACTGACACAACAAAACAACTAGCTCCTCAAAGATCTTTTGTGAAGGAAGAACTGCAGATAATTCCGCCAGACACAGTTCCGCTTTAATTAATTTACGTAAACATATTTTGGTTTAAAATGGAAGGCCAGAAGGAAGCGCAGAACGAAACAAGAATGAAAAGGAAGGGGCCTTGAAAAGATACGGGAATCATTTCAGGCGTGTAATGCTTTTAAAGGGAAAAACATTTTCGGGGATTAATCAATGCATGCTAAATCATCCAGATCACCTACAACCAAACCCCAAATTTGGAAAAAGAATATCTTGAAATAATAAAAAAATTCGAACGCGCCAAGCAAACATGAGAAAAGATTTAAATGAATTGGATGAAGCTATGATTGATCTTATAATAAAAGTTGATGAAAAATATAAAACCCCCTGTTTATGCGGTCCTCCAGTGCCCAAATTGCATATGAAAAACTCCGGATTAACAAACCCCCGTTTTGTGTTTGTTCTATCTAATGATTTCTTTGTTACAACTGTTGTGTTGATCTCATGTAGATTAGATCGCAGTTTTACGTTGTCAGATGAAAAGTCTTATTGCCAAACAATGCTTCTTTGTAGTTGTCATGTGATATGTTTGACTGCACAACACTGCGAGATATTCCCTTTGCTTTCTTAATGATTTTCTCTGGCTCGAAATACTGTACATTTTTGGGCCTTAAACAACAAACTCCTTTATCACCTTTCCGATAATTCATCCTTCATCTTTCCTAAAACCTTCTTTTTAACAGTTGAATGCAAAGGCGAATCTTTACGGTAATTTAGATGTGTCGTACCACCCCGCATGCCCTTTAGTACTTCGATTTCCATGTCTTTATAAATGTCTTCAGTAGGGTATCTATAAAAAAAACTGTCTGTATCTGTGTAAAGTACTCTGGCTCTGGATACAAGGGTTTTAAAATAGTATAAAGAAAAATCTAAACATTAAAAACTTTGTAATTCTAAACAGTAAACCCAATAAATACAGGCTTGTCTAATTTGACTTTCTTTTTTTTCATCATTATGCCAAAAAGGTGATCATGAAATCTTTTAAAGTCCTGATAATTAGGTTTTTGAAGTCAGCTTAATTGCTTCGTTTTCTTGTGACTAATCTAACATCTTTACGCTTGTGCGGATTCTCCATAGTCTTTCCAAAAACAGCTGTTGTTCATCAGCTTGAAAAAGTCTTTTTCTGAAGCATCTGCGGATTTGGTTTGAGTTCAGTGTTCTCATGATGTATGGTTTCATGAACTGTTCTTGATCGAAAGCAATTATACGATGGACAGCTGTTAACTTTAAACCATGTCTTAAATAAAATTGTAGAAGTCTGTAATGACAGACATAATTTTTTTTGCCTCGAAGATTAGGCAAAGTTTAGGCGGTTCTCTTGGATCCATCTTTAGACTTTCTGCTGCTATGGATAGTCCCTTATGCGGTCATGGGTTCATGAGGATATTCTAAGTCAACTTCTAGAATGAAACCCCGCTGTTGATCAGGCGTTAAATGCCCAACCACTTTAATGCCTTTTTAATATTATTCGGATCGCCGCCCGTGTACATTTTAAAGTTGCGTAATGGAAGTGATTGCGCCATAGCCCATCCATACAGATTGTTTGCATCTAAATACATGAGATAGTTAGACCTTTTACTCGGATCATAGTCGTCCCAAGTATTTGTTGTTTGCTTTACAGTAATGATGCGACGCCCTACTAATTCCTCCACGCAATCCGTTTTCAATCATCTGAATCATTGGTAAATCTGACAATAAATCAACTGATCCAGGGAAACTTAAGAAGCATCCCCTATCCCCGGCGCAGAAATGTAAAAGCGCGGGATCAGGCTATAAGTTTCATCAGGCTTTCTATAA
>CM031626.1:9669185-9729185 GCA_018398815.1 Conus ventricosus
AAGACTTTCTCGTCATTGTTGACTATTACTCCCGCTGGATCGAAGTGAGGCATTTGTCATCAATGAAGAGTACCACACTAATCACCAAGTTCAAGCAGGTGTTCTCCGACCATGGAATCCGGAGGAGCTCGTGTCAGACAATGGTCCACAGTTTGCGTCTCATGAATTTCTTCAGTTTGCCCAAGACTACGGTTTCAGACATCACACTAGCAGTCCGTACTTCCTCAAGCAAATGGAGAAGCTGAGCGAGCCGTGCAGACAGTGAAGAAGATGATGCAGCAAACTGACCCTGACATTGCCATGCTGAACTACCGAGTGACACCCCACTCTGCCACTGGAATCAGTCCATCTGTCGCTTTGATGGGACGACAGCTACGTACCAAGGTTCCAGTGATGCCACACAACTTGAAGCCTGTTGGGGTGAACGACAGAGAAGTCCGTGACCGTGACACCGCCGCAAAACAGCAACACTTTAAAGTATTCTGAAGATGAACCACTGTAAAAATTTAATGCATGTTAAAAGATTTATCCTTTTAAACAAAGGGGGGAAGATGTCAAGGGAAGTCACCCATGTAACTATGTAAATGTAACTAGGCGAAGAGTAGCTTCCCTTGCTTAGCAACGTAACGAGTAAAATAGTAAACAGTCTGAACGATCTTCGCTGTGCTCTGAATTCATTGTGGATGAATGCATAGATCTGCCTTGTCTATCGCCCACAGGCTTAACTTGAGTGTCACAGTGCCAGGACATTTTCTTTTCAGCCAGTGTAGATGGTTCTATATTTGGTGCATGCTAACGGATATTGATAATGGCTTCTGGTCACAAAGCCAAGAATTTTTCTTTTCAGCTAATGTAGAACTGTCTGGATGTAGTGCTTGCTTATTAACAGTGATAATCATTCAGTCTTCAACCCTGGCCATTTCCTTTTCAGCCAGTATACAACATCCTAAACATTGTGCCAGCTTATTAACTTGAAAAATGATTTGGCCCTTAAACCAGACAGACTCAGAGGAGGAGAGGAGATAAGCGTATGAGAGATGTGGCTGAAAGGAGTGTTGAGAATGACCGTTTCTGTGACCATGTTCTTTTTTTTTAATTTATTCATCATGGTCTTTTATTGGCTTTAAAGATTCTGTTTTAATTATTATTGTATGTGTGTATAAGGTGGATGGGGGGAGGGTTAGTAGGTGGGTAAGGGGGGTGTTACGTGCCCCTAGTGGCATGCCTTCCTCATTGATTCCAGTTCCCCGTCACAGCCATGCCCCAGTTTGTCACAGTGTCAGCATTCTGCCGAGTAGTCAGTAGCTATTTATGAGGCAACTGGCTGAAGGAGACACTGCAATACTTTATGCTAGTTCCTGCAGGGATGCAAGCAACTCGGCCTAAGTCCAAAATCAGTCTTAGAAGAAGTTTGTGTGTTCCCAGTTCCTACAGAACTAAACTTTGTATTTGGATAATTTTCAAGGTTCAGGTATAATGTATATTGACAAGCAGCTGCCATGGCAAAGGGGTTAGCATCGCGAACTCCCGGCTTGGAGATCATGGGTTCGATTCCCATTAGTCATGTGGGATTTTTCTGCTCCGACCGGCTCCTACCCAGAGTTGAGTTTGCCATGGGCTCACTCTTCCCACACCTCTCTCTCTCTGTCTCTGTCTCTGTCTCTGTCTGTCTCTCTCTCTCTCTGTCTCTCTCCCTCTCCCTCTCTCCCTCTCTCTCTCTCTGTCTGTCTCTCAGGAAGCAGGAAAATGCATCTAATAAATGTGTGAATTGAATAATATGGTTGACACTGGACAATCACAATATTGAAAGCATGCATGCACTATGATGAAAGCCAGTTGCCTTCAGTTAGAAAGATCACTGTCCATTGAGGTCTAGTTGCCTGAAGTTAGAAATATCACAGTCTATTCATGTCTAGTTGCCTTCAGTTAGAAATATCACAGTCCATTGAGGTCTAGTAGATTGAATCACCAAAGATTAAAATTCTGTTTATTTTATGTGTGTTGGTGCCTCTTATATATTTTCAGCTTATATAGAATATTCAACATCTGGTAATTGCTAAACAATAGTGATAATGGATTGGCCACAATGCCAGGGCAATTTCTTTTCAGCCAGTGAAGATGGCTGTAAATCTGGTGCCTGCTAATAGTATTGATAAAGAGAAGAAGAATACAATAGAGCAGAAGAACAATCACAAAGATGATTGTGATGTTGCTGCCTTATCTATTGGGTTCATTGTTGGGCATTGTCAGGAAAGGATTGACTGAGAAAACATTATTTACTAATGCAGTTGTTTTGTTACAGGCAGAATTGGAGATAGGGATTTCTTATGTTGTTGTTTGCGTGTTTATATTATTTTGGGTGCTGAGTTAAGTTTGCATATTGTTCATGCAGTGTTTCTTAGATTTTTTGCTTGTGCATGGTGGGTTGTGCTGAGTGCAAGTCGATGTATATTTCACATGTATTGGTCAGTTGGGTGTGTCAATTCCCCGTAGATAAGATGTATCTTCGGGTTTGACTTATGGCCTTTTGGCAAGCAGTAATATCTATGTTCGGGTTTCATGCCTTTAGATATTAGGAGTCCGTGTATCCTTGTCTAGGCTAGGCTGTTTCAGCCTCCATCTGGAAGTGATGGTGAGGTGCCTAGTGTATGGCTGTATTGTTCCTGACATGTGGAGCAGTGTTCGTCCCTATGTCATCGTCTGGCATCAGTGTTTGATGCTGTCTGTGGTGGGTTGGTAGCAAGCGAGTTTTCTTGTGTGAACTGTAGTTTCTGGTACTGTTTTGATGGATGATTTCTGAGTTGTGTATCCTGCTGTTTGTAAGGAAGAATCGATTATTTTATTCTGGATGAAGAATATTGTGACGTCAACGTAAACCAATATTTATTATGACGTCAAAGTAAAAAAATTAGGTAGGACATTACGTAAAATGAAAAAAAAAAAAAACGGGGAGAGGAGAGAAAAGGAGGAAGCGGACGGGCCTTGTGTCCAGCCCGGCATGGCATTTGTTTTGGGTTTGTTAGTTATTCATTCGTTGCAGTTTTCATCGGGTGATTTGTCAGTGTTGCGTCGTGGCTGCCGTATCAGCAGGAATTCAGCTCGGCTGTATTCTGTTGTGGTTCTATGTGGATTACTGGGCTTTATGAATTGCGGTTGTTGTTTTTTTTTCTATGGATTGCTGTGTTTTGTGAATCTGCGTTCTTCTGCTATGGTTTACTGTGCTTTGCGAATCTGCGGTTCGTCTTCTGACCGTTCGACGTGATTAATGTGCCGTGGGATTCTCTGTGCTTCAGTGGTTTTTCTTCTGGGGTTCGACATTGTTTAAGGTGCCGTGTGATTCTCTGTGCTTCAGTGGTGTTCTTCTGGGGTTCGACATTGTTTAAGGTGCCGTGGGATTCTCTGTGCTTCAGTGGTGTTCTTCGGGGGTTCGACATTGTTTAAGGTGCCGTGTGATTCTCTGTGCTTCAGTGGTGTTCTTCTAGGGTTCGACATTGCTTAATGTGCCGTGGGATTCTGTCCTTCAGCTGTGCTTGTGGGCGGCTCGGTTCGCCATGTGGGTTCCCGGTTGGTGATATATATGCGGTAACGTAGGTTCGATGAGCCAAGTAAATGGACCGTTTCTTTGATCGATAAGATTGTGTCAATCGTGATGATTTATTGAGTTTATTGCCTTGGTCATTTGTAATGTTGTGGTGTGTAGTCTCCTCGTCGGGTGCATGAGTGTGTGGTTGTGAGTATGAAAACTTTTAGGCGTGTGGAGTGAAAGAAAATAAACCCTGTATAAACGTATTACCTTTGTTTTGATGCTGCCATTGTGTGTCGGGAAGACAGTTAGCTAGGTCAGTCATTTCTGTCTATCCCTCTATAGTGGTTCAGGTCTTAGCGAGCCTGACATATGGTGGAGATGCGGGGTACGGAGATTAGGTAGGCGGCGGTTTAGGATAGCTGAAATTAGGTAGACAGTTGGTGTAGCAAGGTGGTGCAAGGATCATCTCGCAACAAGCAGACAGACACGTCAAACCATAAAGGAAACTCGGCACCAAAGCGGGGGCAAGCGGGAGTTTGGTTGGGCACGTATCCATAGCCGGGGTGGTGGATACGACCTGAGTTAGGCAGTCAACATTTGCTTGGGCAGTGCCTAACTCAGGAACAGTGTAGTGTATGAATGCGTTGTGGCGTCTATAGTGTCTTGTGATGGTCTCTCTTTATGCATATATATACACATATATATTTATATACATACATTTATACATATTGCAAGTGAATGGAGGATGATGTGTGTGTGTGTGGAAGTAGCAGATGTATAATTAACCGGGGTGAGTGATTTTATGTAATTTCTGGGTGTATTTATGGCCTTCATGTACAAGCAATGAAAACGTTTAGATTTTAATGATCCTGGACCGTGATCACTGAGCCATTGACCCGTGTGAATACCTGGCCTCTGAGCGTCGGTTTCGTCGTGTGTGATATATGGTAGACCCGGTGTGTAATCATCGTAGGGAATTGGAACACTTTCACAAGGCGTCAGGTCGTTGCCACCATTATTCCTCTTGGATTGAAGCTAGTAGTGAATTTAGGCAACATGGCTGATAAGAAATCGAGGAAACGTAAGGACAGTCCTTAGGCCATTGCAGTGCCGAGTGGATGCTGAGCAAGAAATTTGAAAATGTCAGATGGTAAGGACGCTGCCACAGAGAGAGCAAGATGATAAGACGTTATTTCAAACCTATAATGATATGGGTAAAGGGATAGGTTTAGATGGTCAAGCCCTCGTTCAATTCATAATGGAGTCAGTCAAAATGATTCGAGAACAGGCTAGAAAGAATAGACTAGAGGAAGATGATGCTCACGGCCGCGCCACCCATCACAGCCACAGCATTTAGTTCATTCAACGCTTTCCCTTTTGACCCCCGCTAGGCCCGTAACGAGTCAGCCACCGCACTGTACCAGACGCGCGATCTTTCCTCAGCGAACACGCTTTGTGTTTGGACGCTTCGAGACTGGTGCAACATCATCAAGTTATATTTACTGTACAGTTGTTTTTAGACTATAATTTCTGTGTGTCAGCAATAGCTCAGTGAGTACTTGAGAATGTGACAAAAACTGGCATTTCGATCAGCTCTGTGAGTACCCTAATTAAGCATGTGTTTAAAACTTTCTGACAGAACTTTGCGACCGGCAAAACCTATAGCCTGAGCGCGCGTGCGTCGTTGGCTGATGTGCTTGTAAGCCGAAAGTAGGTCAAACCAAAGACTGTACGCCCTACAGGCGAACTATCTTTGGTCAAACATTGGGAAGCATCTTTGTGAATGAAAAGGTTAGCATGTGTAAAGGGGTCGTATTTACACTGTTATATACATATATATTTCTTCATTGTTGCTACATTTTATATGTACTATGGTTGCATGTAGAGAAGGGAGGCCAAATTTAAAGGGGAAACGTAGATAACATAATTACAACAAGAAAAATTTTCATACTGATAACATTTAAATGGAGTGGGCCCAAACAGTAAAAAGGGTAAACAATTATCAAAAATTAAATAAAGTTTCTTTTTCCAAACCCACTATACTTTTTCTACCCAAAAATTTTAAATTAAAAGTGGGGTTTTTGGTAGTCCCAAATTAGGGTTTTTGATTTTTTGTGTGTTGTGGGTTTGTGAGAGAGAGGAGAGAGAGAAAAGGGAGTTTGGAGGGGGGCCCAAAAGGTTTTTTTTGGAACAAAATGGCATTCTCTCACTGTACATTTGGAACTTTAAAGGTTTTTGTGTAACTGTGGGGGAAAAAAGGGTTTTAAGAGTTTAAAGAAAGAAAAAAATTTTTCAGGGGTAAAAAGGGTTTGAGTGTTGTTCTAAAATAAACGTAATCTTCAATGTGAATTTTTCTGCCACCACTTGAAAAAAAAAAAACACACCCCTGATTAGGGGAAAGTTTTGAAATTGTCAGTTTGTAAAATTCTTTCCCTAAGCCTTTATATTTTGAACTGAAAAAAATTCTAAGTAAATGTTTCCCGGCAGATTTTTGCAGATCATCCTTTTCAGAGCGGGAGAGAGAACAGGTAAAAATTCTTATACGTAAGATTTGTTGAAATGAAAAAAAAAACCAAAAGTATTTCCCAAATTGCAAAAAATTTAATTGTGTACATAATAAATCCATAGAACTAAGAGCATTATAAGTTATTTTCAAGTTGACATATGTTCACGGGTTTACAAGTTAAAATTGCATTTTTGTAAGGGGTTTGTATAAAAAGCTAAAAAATATTGACCTTTTTTTTTCCAAAAATTATGCAAAAATTGAAAATTTTGGGTTTTTAAAAATTTTAATTACATGAATGGAGAGTAATTTACTGAACATAAACCCTATGTTTTTTTTTTTAGTTTTTTTTTTTCAAACGGGGCAAAGTGTATTTTAAATTTAAAGTGTGGGGGGGGGGGAAACGGGGGGGGGGTGGGGGGGGTTTGAGAGAGGAGGGGGGACAACAGAAAAGCCCTGTCGGGTTTTTCCCACTATTCTGTAACACAACCCGCGATCTGAAAAGTTTTGGACAAAACCACGAGACATGTGCCAAAAAGAATTTGTTTTTGTGTTAAAATTTATAGTGAACAGTTAGGGGGATAAGTGGTTTTGCCCAAAACAACCAGTTTTACCTACAAGGGTCGGGGTTTTACACATGTGTGTGGGGTGTCCCGGCGTCCCGTGCGTGCGTGCGTGCTGCGTGTGTTTGTGTTTTGTGGCGTTTGGGGTGTGTGTGTGTGTGTGGTGTGTGTTGTGTGTGTTGTGTGTTGAGTCAGTGTGTGTGTGTGTTGTGTGTGTGTGTTGGATCTGTTTTGTTCTTTTAAGTCATGCAGGCACTCTTTTCCCAATTAAACCTTCCTCTCTCTCTCTCCTCTCTCCCCTCTCCTCTCTCCTCTCTCTCCTCTCTTTCCCCCCCCCCCCCCCCTCTCTCTCTCGTCTCTCTCCCTTTTCCCTCCCCCCCTTTCCCCCGCCCCAACCTCAGCCCTTCGTATCCCCTTGGGGCCGTGTATTTTTTTGTGTGGGGTGTGGGGTTGTGTGTTTTGTGTGTGTGTGTGTGTGATATCTGTTTTTTCTTTTAAGTCATGCATGCACGTCAGTTTTTCATTTCCCCAGTTTCCCCTCTCTCTCTCTCTCTCTCTCTTCTCCCCTCTCCCTCTTCTCCTCTCCCCCTTCTCTCTCTCTCTATCTCTTTTCTCCCCCCCCCGACTCGTATGCCTTTTGTGCCGTGTTATGTTTTTTTTAGTGTGTGTGTGTGTGTGTGGTGTGTGTGTGTGTTTTGTGGGGAGAGAGAGAGAGAGAGATGTGTGTGTGTTGTGAGAGAAGAGAGAGAGAGAGAGAGAGAGAGAGAGGAGGTTGTGTGTGTGTGTGTGTGTGAGAGGGAGAGAGAGAGAGGGGAGAAAAAAGAGAGAGGGGAGAGAGGGGGAAAAGAGAGAAAAGGAGAGAGAGGAGAGAGGTTGTTCATTTAGGGATTTCCCAAGCCATTCCATGTGAAACTTTTCTCTCTGATCAGGGCTTTTATTGTTTTTTGTATCCATGTACAAAGAATTTTTGTGCATGTCAAGTTCTTAAATTATGAAATTATTAATCAGTCCCCCCTCCCACCCCCACTTCCCCCCTCTCTCTCTTTTTTTTCTCTGCATGCTTTTATTGATTTTTTGTGTAAAAGGTATCCTGCATGTCTGTTTTTTATGATGTTTCTCAATCGGGCATCCCCCCCAACCCCCCCAAACTCCCCCTTTCCCCCTCTCCCCTATGTCAAACTCTCTCTCATCCCTCTCTCCTCTCTCCTCACTCTTCTCCTCTCTCTCTCTCCCCTCTCTCTCTCTCTCAGTTTTTCAGGGGCCCGGGCCGGGGTACACGTGCATGTTTCTTTTTTTCCCTATTGATTTTATAATGGGAAATTTGCGTTTCGTGTCTTTTGTAGTCATTTTTTACTCAACCCTTTTCCCCTTCCCCTCTCTTTTCCCCCGTTTTTTCTCCCCTCTCTCTCTCCCCCTCCCCTTTTCTCTCGCCCCCCCCCCCTCCCCCTCTCTCTCTCTCTCTCTCTCTCTCCCAAACACACACGCACACACACCACACACACCCCAACACACCCACACACACACAAAAACAACACACCCCACCCACACTTTCACACACCCCACACACACCACCCACACACCCACACTCGAAATTTTTTGGGTTTCCCGCAGTTTTTTCCCCTCAAACGTGGTTATTTTTTTTGTTTTTTTTTTTTTTCCATTAGCCGGCGGGTTTAAAAATTCATACCTAAACCCCCATTGGAAAAGTTAATAATAAAAATGAGGGGATTGACGGTAAAATTTTCTTTTTATGTACTATTGTGAGTGCGGGGCGCAGGTTTTGCATGGGTGTGCGCATGTGTGTGTTGGGGTGTGTGTGGGGGTGGGGCATGTTTTCGCGCGCGCCCGTGCGCCGGGGTTTCGTCGTGGGGTTTGTGTAAGTGTAAGAATTCTTTTTATGTGTAAAAAAACCTTTGCAGAAAAACGCCACAGTGTGTTGTGGACAAAGACAATCCCGCTGTTTCGGGGTACATCGCCCTTTCCCGTGTGCAGGCCCCTTGTGTAAACATTGGTCAGCTTTTGGCGCGATACAAAACACCAAAAACTTTTGTATTTTTGCTATTTCCACGCTTCAGTACAAAGGGCCCTTTGGGGGGCCCTTTTCTCCCGGGCACTCTTTGGGTTTTTAGATAAACCCAAAACCCCTAGGCCCCCAAAAGTAACAGACCCCCCGGGTGGTTTGGGTGCGCGCGAACAATTTTTTTTACTTCTTTTTTCCGTCTCACGATTTTGAAGAATTTGACTCAAGCGACTTAATGCAGCAGTCAGAACTGCCGTGTGCTAAGCTTCGAAGAGAAAGGGAGGAAGAAGAAGCAACGTTTCGAAGAGAGAGAGAAGAAAGGGTAAGGAAAAAGGAAGAATTAGAACTGAGGATAGTGAAGGAAAGAGAAGAAAGGAATAAAGGGGAGGAAGCACGAAATCAAGCAAGGCTGGACCAGAGCTTTGATCAAACGGGAGGAGGCTGTCAACATTCGGAAGATGCGGGAGGAGGAGTTGCGGCTGAAGCAGTCAGAGGCAGAACGCAAGGCTAAGGAGGCTGAGAGGCAACAAAATTTCTCTTGATCCGCTGCGGGATGACGAGGATGTTGATGCGTACATTCCCCATTTTGAGCAAGTGGCTGAGTTATGCCGATGGGAAAAGGAGTCATGGTCCTGCCGGCTGATTGCATTGTTGCGAGGCAAAGCAAGGGAAGCAGTGCTTAGGCTCTCGTCCCAGGGGTTTAACTAACTACACGGAGGTGAAGATGACGCTACTCAGGCACTTCCGGCTGGACGCTGACCATACAAGCGTAAGTTCAGGAATATGCGTAAGGACGTGACAGAGACGTTTACCCAGCTCCTCGCGAGGATGAGATCATGTTTCTCACTGTGGTGCGCAGCTGCTGCAAGGATGAGCGGAAGGTCGAGGATGTGTTAGACCTCATCCTCCAGGAGCAGTTGTATCAAGGACTATCACCAGACCTGCTCGTTGAGGTCAAGAAAGCACAGCCAGTGACAGCCGAGGAAGTAGCAGCAGAGGCCACGAAGGTGGCTGAGGCCAGGAGAGTAGGGCGCGAGGCTAGAAGTGAGAGAAAGATTCAGGGAACTGATGATGGTCAGAGAGATGGGGAGGACAGGACCCAGAGGGGAACAAGACCGGGGGTCAAGAGAAGGAGAACGCTGGGGATAGTCCATCGACACGAGGATCCTTTGAAAAACGCGAGTGCTACAAGTGTGGGAAAAAGGGGCATATTGCCAGATTCTGCCCTAAACCAGTGTACAGAGTGGCGGTTGAGGGCATGCAAGCAGATGAATCCAACAAGACCCCGGCATTATGCATTTCCTGCGCTCAGAAGGACTTCACGCCGAGATGCAAGGTGGCCGTAAAAATGGGATAGTTGTGAGGGACTGAGGGACACTGGGGCAGTCTACACTGTTGTGGCAGAGTATCTGGTGTCAGCAGACGATTACACCGGCGAGACTGTACCGGTAGTGCTGGCAGAGTCCAGATGCCGTCATCGTCTTCCAGTAGCGAGGGTTGATATCGAATCACCGTTCGTAGTAGGGAAGATAATGGTTCTGGTAATGAAGGATCCGGTAGAAGACGTGTTGATTGGAATCTTGCAAAGAGTCACACGATGGTGCTTACCAAAAGATACCAGTTTACGCTAACCCTACTCACATGGCTGCAGTGCAGACAAGGGCCCAGGTGAGAAAGGAGAAGAAATCCCAGTCATCTTTACCATTGAGAGACCAGGTCCTGTCGATGCCGACGGATCGCATGAAGGATCTGCAGAAAAATGACCCAACGTTAAAGGCAGCAAGAGAAGCGGAAAATTCAGGATCTCGGTTCTTTCGTGGGAAAGGGGGAGTTGTTTACACTTACAAGGACGAAGTCCTGATACGACGGTTCGAGACTGATGCAGAGACTCTCACACAAGTGTGCTTTCCCAAAAGATCTGCGCCCTGCAGTGCTGAAGAGGGGACACGATGTGCCTAGGTCGGGACATCTCGGCACAAAAAAGATTAAGCAGAGAGTGTTACAGCATTTCTATTGGCCAGGCATGTGTCAGGACATCGGTAACTACTGTAGATCCTGTGTCAAGTGCCAGAAGACAGTTGACAAAGGGAGGGTACCCCCAGTACCCTTGGTGAAAGCTCCGATCAGTGGGGAACCGTTTAAAAAGGGTCGGTGTGGATTTGGTTGGGCCAATAACTCCGTGTCATCCAACGGTTACCGTTACATCCTGGTAATGGTAGACTAGTCTGGGGGATCCACAAGTTCCAACAATACCTGTACGGTGCTCCATTTGTGGTCAGGTAGATCACCCCCCACTGCAGTATCTAGAAAGGGTAAAATCTACGAGTGGTCGGGTGACACGGTGGGCACTTCAGTTGCAGTCGTTTCAGTTCAATGTGGAAGCGATCCCCGGCAAGATCAACGGTGCTGCAGATTTCTCAGCCGAATATAGAACAGGTTGTTCCAATGTGTGTGTGTGGGTTTCAGTGTGAACCTCAGTCAAATATGACAGCGACGTTGAAGAGTACTTTTAAAGTTCAGTCATCCTTCCTGATGTTGGGTATTATTTTTTTTAATTAAACATGGAGTTTAATCTTGGAAGGGGGGTGTGTCAGGAAAGGATTGACTGAGAAAACATTATTTACTAATGCAGTTGTTTTGTTACAGGCAGAATTTGGGATAGGGATTTCTTATGTTGTTGTTTGCGTGTTTATATTATTTTGGGTGCTGAGTTAGTTTGCATATTGTTCATTTCAGTGTTTCTTAGATTTTTTGCTTGTGCATGTGGGTTGTGCTGAGTGCAAGTCGATGTATATTTCACATGTATTGGTCAGTTGGGTGTGTCAATTCCCCCGTAGATAAGATGTATCTTCGGGTTTGACTTATGGCCTTTTGGCAAGCAGTAATATCTATGTTCGGGTTTCATGCCTTTAGATATTAGGAGTCCGTGTATCCTTGTCTAGGCTAGGCTGTTTCAGCCTCCATCTGGAAGTGATGGTGAGGTGCCTAGTGTATGGCTGTATTGTTCCTGACATGTGGAGCAGTGTTCGTCCCTATGTCATCGTCTGGCATCAGTGTTTGATGCTGTCTGTGGTGGGTTGGTAGCAAGCGAGTTTTTCTTGTGTGAACTGTAGTTTCTGGTACTGTTTTGATGGATGATTTCTGAGTTGTGTATCCTGCTGTTTTGTAAGAAGAATCGATTATTTTATTCTGGATTTAAGAATATTGTGACGTCAAAGTAAACCAATATTTATTATGACGTCAAAGTAAAAAATTAGGTAGGACATTACGTAAAATGAAAAAAAAAAAAAAAGGGAGAGGAGAGAAAAGGGGGGAAGCGGACGGGCCTTGTGTCCAGCCCGCATGCATTTGTTTGGGTTTGTTATTATTCATTCGTTGCAGTTTTTCATCGGGTGATTTTGTCAGTGTTGCGTCGTGGCTGCCGTATCAGCAGAATTCAGCTCGGCTGTATTCTGTTGTGGTTCTATGTGGATTACTGGGCTTTATGAATCTGCGGTTGTTGTTTTTTTTTTCTATGATTGCTGTGTTTTGTGAATCTCTGCGTTCTTCTGCTATGGTTTACTGTGCTTTGCGAATCTGCGGTTCGTCTTCTGACCGTTCGACGTGATTAATGTGCCGTGGGATTCTCTGTGCTTCAGTGGTGTTCTTCTGGGGTTCGACATTGTTTAAGGTGCCGTGTGATTCTCTGTGCTTCAGTGGTGTTCTTCTGGGTTCGACATTGTTTAAGGGCCGTGGGATTCTCTGTGCTTCAGTGGTGTTCTTCTGGGGTTCGACATTGTTTAAGGTGCCGTGTGATTCTCTGTGCTCAGTGGTGTTCTTCTAGGGTTCGACATTGCTTAATGTGCCGTGGGATTCTGTCCTTCAGCTTGCTTGTGGGCGGCTCGGTTCGCCATGTGGGTTCCCGGTTGGTGATATATATGCGGTAACGTAGTTCGATGCAGCCAAGTATATGGACCGTTTCTTTGATCGATAAGATTGTGTCAATCGTGATGATTTATTGAGTTTATTGCCTTGGTCTTTGTAATGTTGTGGTGTGTAGTCTCCTCGTCGGGTGCATGAGTGTGTGGTTGTGAGTATGAAAACTTTTAGGCGTGTGGATTGAAAGAAAATAAACCCTGTATAAACGTATTACCTTTGTATTGATGCTGCCATTGTGTGTCGGGAAGACAGTTAGCTAGGGCAGTCATTTCTGTCTATCCCTCTATAGTGGTTCAGGTCTTAGCGAGCTGACAGGCATTTAAGTTTACTTGCAGGGAAAAAATCCTCACAACAGCTTTGCAGACATTGCATACGAGTGCTGTTTCTAGATCTAGAATGTTACAATTGAAATGTAAAATTTTGACAATTGTTAGCTGTTTTCTTTTACGGACTTGGCAGGTCTGATGTAAAAGTGAGGGTGAAGAATGAGTAGTATGCTTTGTGTTGTTTGTATGTTGGGTAATGAGACCTTATTCTGAACTGAGAGGTGTTAAAAACTTAAAGTTCACAATGTTTTTAATCATTCAAGTGAGATGCGCTTTATCACTTTGGCAGGCTTACTTTGATTTGATTTTTTAATGTGAAACCTACAACAGCGTAGTACTTCAGAATAGTGACACAGCTTGTTTTGTAATCACATGTTGGTATGAAACAATGCAGTAACCAGTGGGAGAGATTCCACTGTGTGGTATTCCTGAATTTTGAAAGTTACGTTTTCTGACATAAGAAGCTGTTTCTCATCAGACAGGAGGTGCACTTCCTGACGTTAATAAACAGCAGCTGTTGTGCCATATGTGGCCAAGGAGTAGAATTTCAGCCCCCTACTTCCCACCCCATGTCTTGGTGGTTTTTCGAGCTTGTTGTGTTTTTGGGTGAATTGTGAATGATGGATTGTTTTCCTTGGTTATTCATATTTGGCACATCCCTGTCCACCGGCATTAATTGGACAGGAAGGACATTATTGCCAGGTAAATGGAGAGTTTAGTGAGTGTGTGAATGTACAGATGGATAAGTGTGTATTAATCGGTAACGATTAACTGTTGTAGTTTCTGTTGTTTCCTCCAGAAAACCCGCCTGCTCCGCAAGCAGGGCCCGGTTGAGCAGTCAGCAGGTACCTAGCGAGGTAAGAACGATCAGAACATTTGAATAAAAGTCAATCCTATTGATTCACCACTTTCAGCCACCAAACATCCACCACTTTCTATTCATCCTGCTTGAACATTATGAATGCAGCAAAATGAATAGTGATAAAGGATTGGTCACAGTGCCAGACAATTTCTTTTTCAGCCAGTGTAGATGTTTCTATATTGGTGCATGGCTAACGGATAATGATAATGGCCTCTGTCACAAAGCCAAGACATTTAACTTGTCATCTAATGTAGAACTGTCTAATGTAGTGCTTGCTTATTTTAACATGGAAAATTAGACGGTCTTCAACCCTGCCATTTCCTTTTTCCAGCCAGAATACAACATCTAACATTTTGCCAGCTTATTAACTTGAAAAATGATTTGGCCCTTAAACCAGACGACTCAGAGGAGAGAGTACGTATAATCGTATGAGAAGATGTGGCTAAAGAGAGTATGAGATGACCGTTTCTGTGACCATTTTCTTTTTTTTTAAATTTATTCACCTTGGTCTCCTTTATTGGCTTTAAAGATTCTGTTTATAATTATTATTGTATGTGTGTATGAAGTTGGATGGGGTAAGGGTTTAGTAAGGTGGGTAATGGGGAGTTTGCGTACCCCTAGTGGCATTCCTTCCTCATTGATTCCATTTCCCCAATCAGCAGCCGTGCCCCAGATTGTACACAGTGTGTCACATTCTGCCGAGTAGTCAGTAGCTATTTATGAGGCAACTGGCTGAAGGAGACACTGCAATAACTTTATTCTAGTTCCTGCAGGGATGCAATGCAACTCGGCCAAGTCCTCTTAGAAAGAATTTGTGTGTTCCCCTTTCTGCAAACTAAACTTTGTATTTGATAATTTTCAAGGTTTCAGGTATTAATATATTGACAAGCAGCTGCCATTGGCAAAGTGGTTAGCATAGCGAACCTCACCGGTCTTGGAGTATCATGGTTCGATTCCCAAAAGTCATGTGGTATTTTTCTGCTCCGACACGGCTCCTACTCAGACCTGAGTATTGCCAGTGTGCTCTAGTCTTCCCACAACCTCTCTCTCTGTCTCTGTCTCTCTCTCTCTCTCTCTGTCTCTTCGCGTCCTCTTCATCAATCTCTCTCTCCTCTCTTCTCTCTGTCTCTCTCTTTCACTGTCTCCTCTCAGAAGAAGGACAAATGGCATCTGATAAATGTGTGAATTGAAATAATATGTTGACACCTGATCAGTCACAATTATTGAAAGCATGCATGCCACTATGGATGAAAGCCAGTTGTCCTTCATTAGAAAAGATCACAGTCCATTGAGGTCTAGTTGCCTGAAAGTTAGAAATATCCACAGGTCTATTCATTTCTAGTTTGCCTTCAGTTAGAAATAACACAGTCCATTGAGGTCTAGTAGATTGAATCACCATAGATTAAAATTCTGTTTTATTTTGTTTGTGGTTGTGCCTCTTATATATATTTTCGGCTATAAAGAATATTCAACATCTGGTAATTGCAAAACAAAAGTGATAATGATTGGCCGCATTGCCAGGGCAATTTTCTTTTCAGCCAGTTAAGATGGCAGTAAATCAGGTGCCTTCCTAACTAGATAAATGATAAAGTGAAGAAGAATAACAGTAGAGGCATGAAGAAGCAATCACAAAGATGATTGTTATGTTGCTGCCTTATCATTGGATTCATTTGTTTGGGCATTAAGTTTACTATTGCATGAAAAAAGTCCCCGCCTCAACAACATCTTTGCATGACATTGCATACGAGATGCTGTTCTTAAATCTAGAAAGTTACAATTGAAATAGTAAAATTTGCCAATTGTTTAGCTGTTTTCTTTTACGGACTTTGGCAAGGACAGATGTAAAAGATGGGTGAAAGAATGAGTATTATGCTTTGTTTTGTTTTGTAATGTTGGGTAAAGAGACCTTAATTCTGAAACTGGATAGAGTGTTTAAACTTAAATGTTTCACAATGTTGTAATCATAAAGTGAGATGCGCTTATCACTTTGGCATGCATACTAGTGATTTGATGTGTTAAGGTGAAACCTACAACATCGTAGAACTCTTAGATGCATGTGACACACTTGATTTTGTAAATCACATGTTTGTATGGAACACAAATGCAGTAACCAGGGTGGGAGTAGATCCACTGTGTGGTATAGCCTGAATTTTGAAAGGTACGATTTCTGACATAAGAAGCTGTTTCTCAGTCAGACGAGGTGTACTCCTGATGAATACAGCACTGTGTGCATTGTGGCCATGGTAAAATTTCAGCCCCACAACTCCACCCCATGTCTGTTTTCCTAGGCGTTGTGTTGGGTGATTGAATAGAATTGATAATTCCTTTGTTTATTTCAATATTGGCACTGTCCTGTCCACTTGGACAGGAAGACTTTATTGACAGGTAAAATTGGAGAGTTTTAGTGGTGATGATAGTAACAATGGATAGTTGGTAAAATCGGTAACGTTTAACTGGTGTTTTCTGTAGTATCTCCAACCAACCAGCCTGCTCGCAGCAGGGCCCGGATGAGGCAGCAACATGACCTAGCAGGTAAGAAACGATCAGATCATTTGAAGAAAGTGTCAAACCCTATGATAGTCACCACTTTCAGCCACCAACATCCACCACTTTCTTTCAGCAGATTATGAGCATTATAATCGTCTATAATGAAAAGTGAAAAATGGAATGTGTCACAGTGCCAGGACATTTTCATTCGATCCAGGTGTAGATGGTTCTTATGATTTGGTGCATGCAAACGGATAATTGATATGGCTTCTTTCCAGGTCACAAAGCAATAATTTTTCCTTTTCAGCTAATGTAGAACTGTCTATATTGAGTAGTGCTTGCTTATTAACAGTGATAAATTCAGACTTCAACCCTGGCCATTTCCTTTCAAGTCCAGTATACAACATCCTAAACATTGTGCCAGCTTAATTAACATGAAAAATGGTTTGACGCCTTAAACCATGACAGACACAGAGAGATGAGAGGAGATAAGCGTATGAGGAGATGTGGCTGAAAGGAGGAGTTGAGAATGACCGTCTTCCTGTGACCATGTTTTTTTTTTAGATTTATTCATCATGGTCTTTATTGGCTTTAAAGAGATTTCTGTTAATTATTTCTTGTATTTGGTAATAAGGTGGATGTGGGAGGGGTTAGTAGTGGGTAAGGGGGTGTTGCGTGCCCCATAGTGGCATGCCTTCCTCATAGATTCCAGATCCCCAGTCACAGGCCAGCCCCAGGTTGTCACGAGTGTCAGCATTCTGCCGAGTAGTCAGTATCTATTTATGAGGCAACTGGCTGAAGGAGACACTGCAATACTTTTATGCTAGTTCCTGCAGGGATGCAAGCTACTCGGCCCAAAGTCCAAAATCAGTCCTTAGAAGAAGTTTGTGTGTTCCATTTCCTACAGAACAAAATCTTTGTATTTTTGTGATAATTTTCAAGTTCCGGTATAATGTATAATTTGACAACAGTCTGCCATGCACAGGGTTTAGCAACGCGAACTCCCCGCTTTGGAGATCATGGGTTTCGATTCCCATTAGTCATGTGGGATTTTTCTGCTCCGACCGCTCCTACCCAGATGTTGATTATGCCATGTCTTCACTCTCCCACACCTCCTCTCTCTCTGTCTCTGTCTCTGTCTGTCTCTCTCCCCACTCTCGCCTCTCTCTCTCTCTCTGTCTCTCTCTCAGGAAGAAGGAAAATGCATCTGATAAATGTGTGAATAGAATATATGGTTGGACACTTGGACAATCACAATAATGAAAGCATGCATGCACTATGATAAACCAGTTGCCCTTCAGTTAGAGAAAGATCACCGTCCATTGAGGTTCTATTGCCTGAAGTTAGAAATATCACAGTCTAATTTAGTCTAGTTGCCTTCAGTTAGAAATATCACAGTCCATTGAGGCTAGTAAGGATTGAAATTCAACCAAAGATTAAAATTCTGTTTATTTTATTGAGAGTTTGGTGCCTCTATATAATTTTCAGCTTATATAGAATATTCACAATCTGGTAATTGCTAAACAATAGTGATAATGGTATTGGCCACAATCCATGGCAATTTTCGTTTCACCAGTGCAGATGGCTGTAAATCTGGAGCCTGCTAACTATTAATGGATAAAGAGAAGACAATACTATATAGCCTAGAACCATCACAAAGATGATTGCGATTTTGCGCCTTAAACTATTGGTTCATTGGTTATATTTTATTTGGGGGCATTTAAGTTTACTTGCAGGGAAAAAGTCCGTCACAACAGCTTTGCAGACATATCAAACTAGTGCAGTTCTAGATCTTAGAATGTTACAATTGAAATGTAAAATTTTGAACAATTGTAACTGATTTCGGTTTACGTGACATGGCAGGACAGCTGTAAAAGTGGGGGTGAAGAATGAGTAGTAAGGGCTTTGTTGTTGTTTGTAATTTATGGGATAATGAAACCTTATTACTGAACTGAGAGGTGTTAAAAACTATAAAGATCACAAAGTTGTAATCATTTCAAGTGAGATGCGTCTTATCACTTAGGCAGGCTTACTTTTGATTTGATGTGTTAATGTGAACCCGTACAATCAGCGAACTACTCTCAGAATATTGACCACAGCTTGTTTCTGGTGTAAATCCACATGTAGGAATGTTATGAAACAAATGCATACACCATGTTGAGAGATTCCACAGTGATTGTATTCCTGAATTTTGAAAGTTATCATTTTCTGACATAGAGAAGGCTGTTTCACATCATACAGGAGGTGTACATCCAGAACGTTTACAGCAGCTGCGTGCATTGTGGCCATGGTAAAATTTTCAGAGCCCCCACATCCCACCCCATGTCTGTTTTTCCAATGCTGTTAGATGGTTGGTTGGGTGGGAATATTATTTTTATTTTTTTTTGGGTGGGGGAAAAAAAAATAGATGATTGTACCTTGGTTATTCATATGTGGCACACCTGTCCACTTGGACCGAAGACATTATTGCCAGGTAAATTGGAGAGTATAGTAGGTGATGATGTACAGATGGATAGTGGGTAAATCTGGTCAACTTTTAACTGGTGTTTGTCTGTTGTTCTCCAGACAACCAGCCTGACCGCAGCAGGGCCCCGGTTGAGCAGCAGCAGGACCTAGCATTAAAACGATCAATCATTTGAATCAATGTCAATCCTATGTAGCACTCACTTTCATCCGACGCAAACAAACCACCACTTTCTTCAGCTGATTAGAACATTATGAATCTCAAAAGATAGTGATAATGATTGGGTCCACAGTGCCAGGGACATTGTTTTCTTTTCAGCCTGTAGATGGTTCTATATTTGGGTGGCATGCTAACGTAAATTTATAAAGGCTTCTGTTCCACAAAGCCAAGACTTTTTCTTATCAGCTAATGTATAACTTGTCTAGATGTAGATGCTTGTTATTAACAGTGGAAAATTATTCATCTTCAACCTGGCCATTACCTTTTCAGCCAGTAAATACAACATCTCTATCCTAAACATTGTGCCCAGCTTGATTAACATAAAAATGAATTGGGCCCTTAAACAACATACTTCAAGGAGGAAGATGAGAAAAGCGAAAGAGAAGAAGGTGGCTGAAAGGAGTGTAGAGAATGACCGTTACTGTGACACATGTTCTTTTTTTTTTTAATTTATTCATCATGGGTCTTTTATTGGCTTTAAAGATTCCTATTTAAATATTATTGTATGTGAGTATAAGGTGGATGGTGGGGAGGGGTTCGTAGGTGGGTAAGGGGGGGTGTTGCGTCCCCCAAGTGTCATGCCTTCCTCATTGATTCCAGTTCCCCATCACCAGCCATGCCCAGTCTGTCCACAGTGTCAGCATTCTGCCGAGTAGTCAGTAGCTATTAATAGGCAACTGGCTGAAGGAGAACACTGCAAAACTTTAAGCTAGTTCCGGCAGGTATGCAAGCAAACTCGTCCTAATCCAAAATCATCCTTAGAAGAGTTTTGTGTGTTTCCCAGTTCCTACAAGAACTAAACTTTGTATTTGGATACTTTTCAAGGATCAGGTATAAAGGTGTTATATATAGACAACAGCTGCCATGGCCAAGGGGTTAGCATCGCTAACTCCCGGCTTGGATATCATGGGTTCGAAGATCCCATTATCATGTGGGATTTGTTCAGCTCCGACCAGTCACCTACCTCACCCCGAGTTGATTTAGCCATGGTCTTCACTCTTCTCACTTACTCTTGCTCTCGTCTGTCTCTGTCCTCTATCTCTGTCTGTCACCCTCTCCACCTCTGTCCCTCTCCCTCTACTCCCCTTCTCTCTCCTTCTCTGTCTCTCTCGTCAGGAAGCCGGAAAATGCATCGATAAATGTGTGAGAATTGAATAATATGGTTGACACTGAGACAAATACAATATTGAAAGCATCATGCACTAAGATTAAGCCAGTTGCCTTCATTAAAAGATCACAGTCCATTGAGGTCTAGTTGCCTGAATTAGATAACCCAATATCCCAGTCTATCATGTCCTATTTGCCTTCATTAGAAATATATCAAAGGTCCATTGAGGTCTATTAGATTGAATCACCAAAGATTAAAATCGTTTATTTTATGTGTGTTGGTGCCTCTTATATATTTTCAGCTTATAAAGACTATCACTCTGGTAATTGCTAAACAATAGAGGATATAGGATTGGCCACAATGAGCCAGGGCAATATCTTTACAGCCAGTGAAGATGGCTGTAATTCTGTGCCAGCTAACTATATTGATAAAACAAAGAAGCAGACAAAAAGCAGAAAGAAACAATCACAAAGAAAAATTTGATGCTGCTGTCCTTATCTATTGGTTTTCATTGTTGGGCATTTAATTTACGTTGCAGAGCAAAGTCCTCACAACAGCTTTGGCAGACATTGCATACGAATGCTGTTTTTAGATCTAGAATAGTACATCCGATTGAAATGAAAAAATATTGACAATTGTTAGCTGTTTTCTTTTAACGGATTTGACAGGTCTGATAAAAAAGTAGGGGTGAAGAATGAGTAATATGTTTGTGGGTTGTAATGTATGTTAGGTAATGAAACCTTATTTCAGAACTTTAGAAGAGTGTTAAAAACTTAAAGAACACAATGGTAGTAATCAATCAAGTTTATTTCTTTTCTTTTTCTTTCTATCATGCTTACGCATGCTGATACTCTTCGGACACTCCAGAACAGCACCAGGCAGTGGAGTATGTGTTAATGACCCCATCATTTAAATCCCACCATTAAGGCAACCATACTCCATCTTCAGGGAAGTCATGCTATGAGTCACTGACAACCATACCCACTCCAACTGTGCCATCTCATCCCTAAAGTTGGTGATGAGATATTTACGTGTGTTCTAAGATGATTATAGCGTGCGTTTCACACACGGAACCTCGTTTATAGTCTCATCTAGGAAGGACTAAATGTGGGAATGAGTCAGAACCCAATGTTAACTCCGAGGGAAAAATCCCCCTCTAAAATAAAGCGGAAATTCGAACCCTCAACCCCAAGGATCACAGAGTCCGCTTCTCTACCAACTGAGTCTATCCCCCCCAACATTCAATGAGATCGCTCATCTCTTTGGCAGGCTACTTTTATGATTTTTGATGTTGTTCATGTGAAAACCTACAACAGCGTCGTACTCTCAGAATAGTGTGACAGCAAGCTGTTATTGTAAATCACCAGTTTGGTATGAAAACAAATTGCAGTATCCAGGTGGTAAGAATCCCACTGTGTGGAATTCCAGAATTTTGAAAGTTACCGATTTTCTGACATAAAAGCTGTTTCCTATCAGACAGGAGGTGTACTTCCTGACGTTTAACAGCAGCTGTGTGCATTGTGTGTCCATGGTAAAATATTCAGCCCCACATCCACCCCAAGTCCTGTTCTCTAGGCTGGCTGTTTAGATGGGTTATTTTATAGATGGATATGTTTCCTTGTTATTCATATGACCACCTCCTGTCCACTTGGACAGGAGAGACTTATTGACAGGTAAAATGGGAGAGTTTAGTGGTGATGATGTCCAGAAGGATAGTGGTAAAATCTTAACGATTTAAACTGGTGTTTTCTGTTTGTTTCTCCAGACAACGCAGCCTGCTCCGCAGCAGGGCCGCCCGTTGAGCAGGCAACAGGACCTAGCAGTAGAACGATCAGATCATTTGATAAATGTCAATCCAAATGTAGTCACCACTTCAGCCAACCAACTTCCACCACCTTCTTTTCAGGCTGAATAAGAACATTATAATGAATCTGCTAAATGATATTGATAATGGATTGGTCACAAGTGCCAGGACATATCTTTTTTCACCAGTGTAGATGGTTTCTATATTTGGTGCCATGCCTATACGATATTGATAATGGCTATCTGGTTCACAAAGCAAGACAATTTCTTCCGCTAATGTAAACAGTCTATATGTAGTGCTTTGCTTATTAACATTGATAATTAGTACGTCTTCAACCCTGGCCATTTTCCTTTTCATGCCAGTATACAACATCCTAAACATTGTGCCAGCTTATTAACTTGAAAAATGATATGGCCCTTAAACCAAACAGACTCAGAGGATGAGAGGGAGACTAGCGTATTAGAATGTGGCTGAATGAGTGTTGAGAAATTGACCGTAATCCGTGACCAGATCTTTTTTTAAAATTTATTTCACCATGGTCTTTTATTGGCATAAAAGATAGTCCTTGTTTTAACATATTATTGTATGTGATGTATAAGGTGGGAATTGGGAGGTTAGTAGGGTGGTAATGGGGGTGTTGCGTACCCCTAGTGGCATTCTTCCTCATTGATTATCCAGTACCCCAATCACAGCCGTCCCCAGTTTTGTCACATGTGACAACATTCTGCGAGTTATCAGTAGCTATCTATTAGGCAACTGCTAAGGAGAACACTGCATACTTTATGCTAGTTTCCTGCTGTGATGCAAGCAAACTCGCAAAAGTCCTCTTAAAGAATTTGGTGTTTTCCCATTTCCTGCAGAACTAAACTTTGTAATTGGAATAATTTTCAAGGCTCACGTATTATTATATTGACACACAGCTGCCATGTCAAAGGGGTTAGCATTGCGAACTCCCGTCTTGGAGATCATGGGTTCGATGGGGGGGGGGGGGGGGGGGGGAACATTAGTCATAGTTGGGAATTTATTCTGCCCGACCGACTCCTACTGTCAGAGTTGAGTTGTGCCATGGCACAGTCTTCCCACACCTCTCTCTCTGTCTCTGTCTCTCTCTCCTCTGGTCACTGTCTGCTCTCTCTCTCTCTCTCATCTCTCTCTCTCACTCTCTCTCCTCTCTCTTTCGTATGTCTCCTCTCACAGTAAGAAGGAAAATGCTTCTGATAAATGTGTGAATATGAAAAATTGTGTTTACACTGACAGTCACAATATTGAAAGCAGCATGCACTATGATGAAAGGCCAGTTTGCCTTCAGTTGAGAAAGATCACAGTCCATTGAGGTTCTAGTGCCTAAGTTAGAAATATCACAGTCTATTGCATGTCTAAGTTTGCCTTCAGTTATAGAAAAATCACAGTCCATTGAGGGTCTAGTAGATTGGAATCACACCCAAAGATTAAAATTCTGTACATTTTGTTGTGTTGGTGGCCTCCTTATTATATTTTCGGCTTATAAAGAATAATCAACATCTGGTAAATGCTAACACTAGTGATAATGGATTGGCCGCATTGCCAGGGCAATTTCTTTTCACAGTGAAGAGTGGCTTGGTAAATCTGGTGGCCTTCTGAACTAGTATTGAGTAAAGAGAAGAAGAATACAAAGAGCAGAAGAACAAACACAAAGAGATTGTGATGGTTAGCTTCCTTATCTATTGGTTCATTGTTGGCATTTAAGTTTATTGCAGGGAAAAAGTGCCTTCACGAGACAGCTTTGCAGACATTGCATACGAGTGCTGTTCTTAAACTCAGAATGTTACAAATGAAATAAAAATTTTGACAATGTGTGGCTTAGCTGTTTTCTTTTACGACTGTGGCATGTCTGATGTAAACGTGGGGGTGAAGAATGAGTGTATGCCTTTGTAGTTGTTGTATTTTGGGTAATGAGAACCTATTTACTACTGAACAGATCGAGTGTTAAAAACTTAAAGTTTCACAATTTTGAATCATTCAAGGTGAGATGCGCTTTTCTAGCATGCTGGCGCTTACATTGATTATGTTGTGTTAATGTGAAACCTACGAACAGCTAATTAAACTCTCAGAATTAGTGACACAGCCTAGTTTATGATAATCACGAAGTAGGTATGAAACAAATGCAGTAACCAGGTGGGAGAGATTCACTGTGTGGTATTCCTGAATTATTGAAAGTTAACGTTTTCTGAACCAAAGAGAAGCTGTTTCTCATCAACAGAGGTGTACTTCCTGATGTTTTAACAGCAGCATGTGTGCATTGTGGCCATGGGTAAAAATTCAGCCTCCCCATCCCACCCCAAGTCCGTTTTACACAAGGCTGTTCTGTTTTGGTGATTTGAATAGATGGCTATAGTTTCCTTGGTTATTCATAATGACACATACCTGTCCACTTGACAGGAAGACATTTATTGACAGGTAAATTGGAGAGTTTAGTGGTGATGATGTAAGATTATAGTGGAAAATCGAGGTTAACGTTTAAACTGTTTTTTCTGTTGTTACTCTCCAGACAACCAGCGCTCCGCAGCGGGCCCGTTTTGAGCAGCAGCAGGACCTAGCAGGTAAGAACGATCAGATCCATTTTGAATAAATGTCATCCATTTAGTCACCACTTTCAGCACCGAAACATCCACCACTTTCTTTTCAGCTGATTTAGAACATAAAGAACTGCTAAATGATAGAGATAAGGATGGTCACAGCGCCAGACCTTTTCTTTTTTGCAGCCAGTTGAAGATGGTTCATATCAGGTGCATGCTAACTTTTAATGATAATGGCTTCTGTGACACTAAAGCCAAGACATTTCTTTTCAGCAAATGTAGAACAGTTCCTAGATTATCGCTGTTGCTTATAAACAGTGATAATTATTCAGTCTTCAACCCTGGCCATGGTTCCTTTCCCAGGCCAGTATACAAACGTCCTCAACTTGTGTCCAGCTCATTTAACTTAGAAAAATGATTTGACCCATAATCCAGGACAGACCTCAAGGAGGAGAGGAGATTAAGCTATGAGAGATTGGCTGAAAGGCGATTTTGAGAAAGACCGTTTTTTCTGTGACCATGTCTTTCTTTTTTTAAATTTACTCATCAGGGTCTTTTATTGTCTTTAAAGATTCTGTTTTTAATTATTAATTGTATGTGGTGTATGAAGGTGGAAGGTGTGAGGGGTTTCGTAGTGGTGTAAGGGGGTGTGCGTGCCCCTAGTGCAGGCCTTCCTCATTGATTCCAGTTCCCCCATCACATCCATGCGCCAGTTTTGTCACAGGTGTCAGCATTCTGCCGAGTAGTCAGTAGCTATTTTATGGAGGTCAAAACTGGCTGAAGGAGACACTAGCAAATACTTTAAATGCAAGTTTCCTGCAGGGAAGGCAAGCCAACTCGGCTAAGTCGCAGTCTTAGAAGAAGTTTGTGAGTTCCCAGTTCCCTACGAACTAGAACTTAGTATCTGGATAATTTTCAAGGTTCGGGTATAATGTATATTGAACAAGCAGCTGCAATGGTCAAAGGGGCTATCATCGCGAACTCCCTTCCTTGGAGAACATTGGGTTCGATTTCCCATTAGTCATGTGGGATTTTTCTGCTACCGACCGGCTCCTACCCAGAGTTGAAGTTTGCCATGGGCTCACTCTTACCCACACATCGTCTCTCTGTCACTGTCTCTCTCTCTGTCTCTCTCTCTGTCATCTCTCTCTCCTCTCTCTCTCTCTCTCTCATCGATCTCTGCCTGACACCTGCCTCTCTCTCTCTCTCTCTCTCTCTGTCTCTCTCTTCAGGTAAGAAGGAAAATGCATGATAAATGTGGTGAAATTGAATATGGTTGACACTGGACATCACAATATTGAAAGCATGGCAGGCACTATGTATGAAAGCCAGTTGCCCTTCAGTTAGGAAGATCCACAGTCCATTGAGGGTACTAGTTGCCTGAAGTAAGAAATATCACAGTCCTATCTCATGTCCAGGATAGCCTTCAGTTTAGAAATACACAGTCCAATGAGGTCTAGTAATTGAATCAC
Source organism: Conus ventricosus (assembly GCA_018398815.1). Classification (NCBI taxonomy): domain Eukaryota; kingdom Metazoa; phylum Mollusca; class Gastropoda; order Neogastropoda; family Conidae; genus Conus; species Conus ventricosus. The sequence continues at coordinate 9,695,013 of CM031626.1, forward strand.
ACCAAAGATTAAAAGTTCTGTTTAAGTTTTGTGTGTGTTGGGGTGCCTCTTAATATATTTTCGGTTTATCGAATATTCAACCATCTGGTAAGTGCTAAACAAATGTAATAAGAGGATTGTGCAATGCCAGGGGCAATTTCTTTATCAGCCAGTGAAGATGACAGTGAAATGAGTGCCTGCTAACTAGTATTTGAAAACAGAGGAAGCAGACAGATCAGCTCAGCAATAAGAACATTCACAAAGATGATTGTGATGTTGCTGCCTTATCTTATTGGGGTTTTCATTGTTGGGCCATTTAAGTTACTTGCAGGGAAAAAGTCCTCACAACAGCTTTTGCAGACATTGCATACGAGTGCAGTTCTTATATCTATGAATGTTACACTTGAAAATGTAAACTTTTGGACAATTGTTAGCTGTTTTCTTTTACGGACTTGGCAGGCCTGAAGTAAAAGTGGGGGGTGACGAATGATAAGTAAAGCTTGTGATGTTTGCATGTTGGGTAATGAGAACGCTTATTTCTGAACTGAAGAGAGTGTTAAAAACTTAAAAGTTCCCAAAGTTGTAATCATTCAAGTGAGATTGCGCTTGAGTCACTTTGGCAGGCTTACATTGATTTTGATGTGTTAATGTGAAAACCTACACAGCGTAGTACTCTGCATAATATGACACAGCTTTGTTTTTTGTAAATCTCATGTGGTAGAAACAAATGCAGTAACCAGGTGGGGAGAATCACAGTGTGGTATTCCTGAATTTTGAAAGTTACGTTTTCCCTGACAATTAGAATACTGTTATCTCAGACAGGACAGGAGGAGGTGAACTTAACTGATGTTTTAAACAGGCAGCTGTGCGCATTGAGGCCATGGGTACAATTTGGGGCCTCCACATCCCACCCCATTTCCGTTATCTAGCTGTTGAGTTGGGTGATTTGATAGATTGATTGTTTCCTTTGGTTATACATATTTGACACATCCCTTCCACTTGGACAGGAAGACATTATTGACAGGTAAATTGGAGAAGTTTCGTGTGAAGATGTAGCAGATTGGATATGTAAATCGTAACGATTAAACTGTGTTTTCTGTTGTTTTTTCTCCAGACAACCAGCCTGCTCCGCAGCAGGCCCCGGAAGAGCAGCAGCAGGACCTAGCAGTAAGAACGATCAGGATCATTTGAATAAATGTCGAAACCTATAAAGTCACCACATTCGCCACCAAACATCCACCACATTCTTTATCAGCTGATTATAACATTATGAATCTGCTATATGATAGTGTAGATAAAGGATTGGTCATCGAGCGCCAGGACGATTTTGCTTTTTCAGCCAGTGTAGATGGTTCTATATCTGGGTGTCATGCAAACCCTGATATTGATAAAGGCTTCAGTCACAAAGCCAATACATTTTCTTTTTCAGCTAAAGTAGAACAGTCTAGATGATCGCTTGCTTATTAACCAGTGATAATTATTCAGTACTTGCTACCTGGCCATTTTCCATTTCAGCCAGGTATAAAACATCCTAAACTTGTGGCAGCTTATTAACCCTTGAAAAATGATTTGGCCCTAAAACCAGACAGACACAGAGGAAGGAGAGGGAGGTATCGTAAGAGAGATGTGCTGAAAAGGAGTGAAGAGAAAGACGTATTTCTGTGACCATGTTTTCTTTTTTTAAATTTATTCCACCATTGACTTTTATTTGGCTTTAAGAATCTGTTTTAAATTATATTGTATGTGTTATAAGGTGGATGGGGGAGGGGTTAGTAGGTGGGACGTGGGTGTTGCGTGCCCCAATTGGCATGCCTTCCACATTTATTCCAGTACCCTCATCACAGTCCCATATGCCCAGTATGTCACAGTGACAGAATTCTGCGATAGTCAGTATCTATTTATTAGGCAACTGGCTGAAGGAGACACTGCAATACTTTATGCTAGTTCCTGCAGGGATGCAAGCAACTCGGCCTAAGTCCAGTCTTAGAAGAAGTTTGTGTGTTCCACCTTTTCTAAATACCATTACTTTTGTTTTGTCTTTGTTTACATTGAGTGCCATATTGTCGCAGCATGATTTTAAACAGTTCAATTGATTTTGTAAACCTATGGGTGTCGTTGAAATTAAAACCACATCGTCGGCAAAAAGTAGAATAAACAGTTCCATAATATCTGGCATCAAGTGAACTCCGTGTCTTCCCCTTTCAGACATGTACTCTGCTAACTGATTTATGAAAACTGAAAATAAGGTAGGGCTTAATACCACAACCTTGTCGGACACCAATTGGACATTGAAAAAACTCAGAATAATCAAAGTTAGCTCTGACACACGATAACAGGGAAGAATACATAGTATGTAACGAACTAAAAAACTTTCCTCTGATACCTTGATTCCTCAAACATTCAAGAAGCTTGTCGTGGCGCACAGAATCAAAGGCCTTTTGAAAATCAACATAAGCAACATATAATTTTGGCCTTTTTTGCTCATACACTTTTGAACAATAGAGTGAAGATTGAAAATCTGATCCACAGTAGAGTAATTCTTACGAAATCCTGCTTGACTCTCTGAAATCATTTTATTTTCTTCCAACCATTTGTATAACCTTGCATTTAAAATTGAGGAATAACATTTACTGATTGCACTAATAAGTGAAACACCTCTATAATTGTTTGCTTGGTTTCTATCTCCTTTTTTATGAATGGGTATTATGATTGCTTTAGCCCATTCTTTTGGATACACACCTTTACTAAACAAGACATTGAACAATTTAACAAGGAACTTGGTGACGTTATGAGCTCTGCTTTCAACATCTCGGCGGACACACCATCAATCCCACATGATTTACTGGCTTCAGTTTAGTGATGGCTCTCTCTACTTCATCCTTCCTGATATTCTCATTAAGAATATGATCAAAATCCTCTGTGATATCTAGCTCGATAACATAGCTTTCATAAGCCACAGTTTCATGACTTTTAAACACATTTTTAAAGTGACTACACCATTCATTATTATTAATGTTATCACTGTTAATATTTCTTTGTTCTCCGTGGCCCATGTTTCTTAACTCTTTCCAAAACACGGAGGAATTCTTAATGTTGTTTTCAAGCTGTTCAGTCTCTTTGCGCTTAAAAGCTCTTGCCTTTCTTTTTAGCATGTGTTTGTATTTCTTTCTTGATCGTACATATTCCTTCCTTTCTTCTTTTTTCCGAGTTGATCTAAATATCTTGAGCTTTTGACGAGTTTCCTTTTTAGCTTGAGCACATTCTTCATCAAACCATCTATTGTGCTTCACTTTCTTATGAATATAGCATTTTTTATGCATACAGTAACTTGCAGATTTCAAACACTCTACAAAAGTAGTGAGAGCATTATCTACATTATATTCTATTTCATCTGTTGCCTCTTGTAATTTTCTTTGAGTTTTACAACTATATAACTCTTTTATATATTCATGTTCTTTATCATTTTCCCACACGTATTTATCAAAGAATTTACTGTATTTCTGTTTCCTTGTGCTCACATCAGTTTCAATTGAGAAATCATCGATGTTAACGTTCAGTGTAACAGGCAAGTGGTCTGATTCGATCACATTTTCAACAGTAAGCAAACATTTACATTCAGACACAAACATGTCACACGACATGATGAAATAATCTACCACACTGGCTCCGGAGCTAGAGATATAAGTGAAACTATTATCAAAAGAACCTTCAGATAATCCATTAATAATAATACAATCATATACATTGCACATGTCAATCAATTGTTCTCCAAACATGTTAACAACATCATCTTGCGATTTTCTAGCAAACTCAGAGGATACGCTTACAGACATATCTTCGAATTCACTTGCTAATTGGGAGTAATTCTGACAAGCAGTTCTGGAATTCAAGTCACCATTCAGTAAAACAAAGAAATCATCGAACTCACTGTGCAGGTATGACAAGGATTCTTCCAAACACTCTATAACATTTCCAAATTGGGAAGTTTGCCAAAATGCTGAATCTATCGGAGGAATGTAGCTAGATATGTACATTATATCTTTAGAAGTTCCAAAAAGTGATTTGTTTATTTTTAGCACAATCATGTTTTCAGTATTAAGGATTATTTGCTCAACGTAAGTCTCGTATCTTTTATGAACCAATACCATTACACCACCGGAGTACCTACCATGATAGGATAATTTCTTTGCCTTTGACACAAATATACAGTAATCACTCAAGATGTTTGATTCAAAATTTGTACTCACGAACGTTTCTGTCAAGCAAACAAAATCATGAGAAAGAATTAATTTAGTAACATCTGGATTTTCTAACTTTGGTAGCAAGCCATTAATGTTGTAGTTAAGAAATTTCACGTTTTTTGACGAATCAGTGGAACGAAAGAAGAACGAAGAAAGCTACTATTCTTACACATTTCAACGGAGTTTCTGTTTTCATTGAAGGCCCGGCTGAATCCCTATTTGTTGTTCGAACGGGCTTTTCGAGTCACTGAACGCCCCCTACTGGACTGTGTGTTGTTCGACCTGTCGTCGGACTGAACACGACTGAACGAGTCTATGATGTTTCTCTGATTCGGAGAGTGGCCTCTGGAACGGGTCTGTTTTGAACGAAGATTTTTTGATGCAGGGCTGGCGTTTGAAATCCGAGCTCGGCTACCTATCCTTCTTGTTAAGTTTGTTTGCCGGATGTTGGAAGGGGTGAAGGTCTCAACTGACACTTGAGGGGAAGGGACGCAAATCTCGGCGGACACTTTGGAGGCATGGATGCAGCTCTGAAGGGACATTGAGAGGGAGGGGTGCCGGTCTCAGCAGACACCTGGGAGGAGAGGGTGCAAGTCTCAGTGGGAACTTGCGAGGGAGGGGCGCAGGTCTCACCAGGTTCTTGGATGGGAGGGGAGCAGGTAAAGGCAGACATCTGGGTGTCTGGTGAGCAGGTCTCTGCGGAAACTTGTCCGAAATGGGTGGGGTCGTAGAGGGCACCTGATGATTCCGAACGTCACTCTGCTCCCTGTGAGGACGATTCTCGGTGGCCTTCACATCCTGCTCACTGGCGTCACCCGTGCAGTCTTCCTATGTTCACTTGGCTCTAACTGGTTAGTCTTAACTGATGTGTCTTGCTTGGTTGATTGCTCTGTTTGACCCATATCTACTCGTTTGTGCAGTCTGGCGATTCTGAAGAAGGATATTTGATATCACAGCTGACAGGGATGTCCTCGTCCTCTTCGTCACTCGGGGAGTTACTGTTTGTGTGCAGAACAGAGTTCCTTTGTCGGTCACAATTCCTATCTTGCTGCTTGTTTGTATTTTCTTGCTCTCTCATCTCAGGATATTGGGATGAGGTGTAGTTCTGCTCACTTTTACTGTCTCCGCAGAGGCTGCCGTCACTGCACCTGTCTTCAAAGTCTTTATGCTGTGTTACTGCAGATCCAGATGTAACCGCCTTGCTGTATGAGTGGATGCCAGGAACAACAGGTCGTCTACGGGGACTGTAGTTGTCTTCATAGCGTGTGTTCCTCTGATTGTCTTCCATGTTCATGAGGCAGCTCGACAGTCTTGGTCTTTCCTGGTACGATGAATATTCACTGGCGGTGGCGTTGTCAGACTTGTATCTGGATTTCCGTCTGTTGCTGTCACCATCGTTGCTCCATCGCGTAAGCTGGCCTGGTTGTACATAATGTCGCTGATGTCCTTGTGCTTGCTGACTATCTGGCCAATGCTCACGTCTTCCACTGACTTCAGCGCCTAGCCGTCTGCGTCCGTCCTGCCTTCTTTGCTCCTCTACCCTATTCCGGTTGTAGTGGCTTCTTGGAGAGTGGCTTAGATCATCTCTATGGTTCGCATGATTATCACGTGAACGTCTGGGAAGCTGCGGCCAGTTGTCATGGTCAAGGTATACCTCCTTGTCACTGATCTGTCTGTCTTCTCTGTCCCTGTAGTGATTTCGAAGGTTAGAGGGTTTGCTATCTGCAAACTGCAGACGTCCGTTTCTGAAATAAGCAGTTTTTCCTTCGTTACGGTAGAACTCCAATGTTTCCCTTTGGGAGGAGGTCAGATCAGCTGCTATTTTGATTCCTGATGTCTAAGGCTGTCACGAAGAACATGGTCATCCAGGACAGCCATCTTGTCGACCCACCTACAGAACTGCACGATGAGAGGACGAGGTTTATGGTTGAACTGCTCTGAATTTCCCACACGGAAAGCGCGGCTGATATCAGAATGGTACCAGGGTGAAGAAACAGAGTGTTTGTTCAGCATGTCGACAATCATGTCAGTATCTGTAGATCTGTCTCCAGAAAAAAATTCTTTCACGCCTATGAATTTCAGGTTATTCACTTTTGTCTCCTTTTCTATAGATTCGGCTTTTCTCTCCAGTTTATGCAGGCGTTCTAGGATTGCTTCTCTGTCTTCCCGAAGATCCTGGATATCTTCTGAAAACTGATGTGACATTTCTTTCAGTTTCAGCATTTCGGAGGTAAATAAATGGAAATCCTTTTCCAAATTTCCAAACTTGTCCTCAATCAGTCTATATACACTGGTTGTATGGTTCTGCAATCCGTTAATCATCTGACTGAATCTCCAATCGATAATTTGAAGAACATTGACATGGTTATCAGGGCCGGGGTTCGTTTCGATATCCATGCAGGCAAGCAAGCACGCCGTAAATAACCACTGCGCCACTGCTCTGCTCAAGCGAAAACTGGAATTGGTGAACACGGCAACACGACGAACGCAGCACGCCTTCTTTCTTGTCTCCTATGTGTTCTATACAAGCCAAGCTTTTGTCAAATTTCTTCAAAACCGATCCACAGAATATTCCAATTTTTAGACCTGACGTTGTTGACATAGAACCCATGGTGGTGATTCAATCTTGAAATAATTAAAGATGGAATAATTAGTTTTTTAACGAAATGAGACGAGAGTACAAAAAGCACGTCTTTCCTCGACTGTCGAGAGAGAGAGAGAGAGAGAGAGAGAGAATTTATATATGTGTATCTGTCATGCCTTAAAACAATACCAACAATAGCAACAACAAAAAAATTAAAAGGGGAGAGAGAGAGAGAGAGAGAGAGAGAGAGAGAGAGATGAACTAATATTTTACCAGTATTACGTATACTATATCGTGACAGGAAGAGAAAAGAGAGAGAGAGAGACATAGAGACGTAGCGACAAAGACGGTGTCTGGAAATCGTAGTGGTAATCATAAATAGTTGTATAGGTACAAGTTCTGAAGGGAAATCGTCTTGCGAATGACACTGTGGTGGTATCGGGTAATAGTCGTTTGGATATGTAGATTAGTGTTCCGTAGAGCTTTAGCCCGTTAGTGATATTGACACGTAGTGATTACGGGATGTCCCCTCTCTCTCTCTCTGTCTCTGTCTCTGTCTGTCTCTCAGGAAGCAGGAAAATGCATCTGATAAATGTGTGAATTGAATAATATGGTTGACACTGGACAGTCACAATATTGAAAGCATGCATGCACTATGATGAAAGCCAGTTGCCTTCAGTTAGAAAGATCACAGTCCATTGAGGTCTAGTTGCCTGAAGTTAGAAATATCACAGTCTATTCATGTCTAGTTGCATCACAGTCCATTGAGGTCTACTAGATTGAATCACCAAAGATTAAAATTCTGTTTATTTTATGTGTGTTGGTGCCTCTTACATATTTTCAGCTTATATAGAATATTCAACATCTGGTAATGGCTAAACAATAGTGATAACGGATTGGTCACAATGCCAGGGCAGTTTCTTTTCAGCCAGTGAAGATGGCTGTAAATCTGGTGCCTGCTAACTAGTATTGATAAACGGAGGAATCAGACAAAAAAGCAGAAGAAAAATCACAAAGATGATTGTGATGTTGCTGCCTTATCTATTTGGTTCATTGTTGGGCATTTAAGTTTTCTTGCAGGAAAAAGGTCCTCACAACAGCTTTGCAGACATTGCATACGAGTGCTGTTCTTAGATCTAGAATGTTACAATTGAAATGTAAAATTTTGACAATTGTTAGCCGTTTTCTTTTTTCTTTTTTTTTAAATACTTTTTTAATTTCTTTCCTCATTCTGTCTTCCATTCCACAGTTCCTTCTTTCTCTCTTCTCCATTCTTTCATCAACATGATCTTTCTCTTTGCTGTACATTTCCGGATACAAATTACTACATATTTTTTGTTATTAATCATATTTGTACATGTTTGACAATATTGTAGTAAATGATCCGTGAAACATATTAGAACTGAGTTGTCTTTTTTTTTCGGGTTGAATGGAATTGAGAGAGAGTTCAATGTATGCCGAGGAAAGTTTTTTTGTTTTTTTTGTTGCTGCTGTTGTTTGGATATACAAACACATACACAAACAAAAATCCTAGAGACAATCCTCTGAGTTCTTATAAACTACAAACACATAATGGCAAACCAACGCACCCACTCACTCCATTTACACCCCTCCCCTCCCCACCCACCCACACCCCACTTTCTCTCTTCTTTTGATTTAATGATACACATACACATGCACATATTAAATCCAGGTATCCTGTAATTCTAATTATCAATAATACTTCATAATTAATCCAGTTAGCGTTAAATTTTGGCATATTCAATTGCACAATTGCTATGTATTTTTCAAGAATATTCTTCTCTTTAGTATTTTTAGAAATACTGTTAATGAAGGCTTACATTTGTTTATTTTACAGCTAAAAATGTAGTGTTTGGCTATCAGAATTATAAGATCGAATGTTGTATCAGTTGTGGAATTGTCATCTGCTCCAAATTTTATTTGTTTTCAGTCAAAGACAGATTATTTGCTATTAAACACTTTCCTTTTATTAATTCTTGCAATGATTTCCAGAATTCATTGACATGCATGCATCTCCAAAACATATGTTCAATGCTGTCTTTTTCCTCTTCACAGAAACTACAGTTATAACTTTCTAATATCCCCATTTCCTTCAGAACTACATTCGTTGCAATTATTCTATGCACTATTCTTATTTGCATCCATTTTAGCTTAATATCCTTAATCTGATGAACTTTTCTAAAGCATTTCTTCCAAGGTATCTGCCGATTTAGCTTCTCCGTCCATTTTGCACAACAGTTTGGTTTCCCAGTTATCTTTTACTATAATTCTGTAATAAGCTTTGGAACCTTTATCTACAGAATATATTTTCTTTAGAGCTGTGTTGACTTCCGCTTCAATGTTATCTTTTATCTCATTCTCAAACCCTTGTTCTCTGATGTATTTTTTAATGGATAATATGCATCCACCATAAGATAGAAAATCTATTTTAATGTTATACTTTGTTCTGAATTCCTCATGGGATAGTGAATCTCCATTGGCTTTGAAAAAATCAGATACTCTAAATACATTTCTGTTGTTCCAGGTTTTGTGTTTTAACAGTTTATTTCCTATTTTGATATGTTCATTGTAAAGAATTGGTTCTGCAAGTAGCTCTCTAGCATTTTCTGGTTTTATTTTGTAGTAGAAGATAAGATAAGATAATGTTGCTTATAGCCCAGCCGACCGCAGAGGGCCACATCAGGGCTGTCACCACGTTAAAATCAACTCACCAGTCATTTAAAAAAAAAAAAAAAAAAAAAAAAAACTTTCACACATCTCGTTAAATGACATCGTCTACAAACGAACCAGAAACTTTGTTAAAAATCCTTCCGTAAAATCTCAAATCAGATGAAAAATGTTAATTTCTCTCAAAAACCCAAGGATCACGTCAGGCGGGACATCCCTGAACAGGATCTTCATGGACTCCGCTGTAAAATGTTTGTGTCTCACATCGTGCAAGTCCCAACACGCTAAAAGAACATGTTTCATTGTGAGTGGTGCATGACATGGAATGCACCACGGAGCTTCTTCACTCTTTAAAAGGTAAGAATGGGTAAAATACGAATGGCCGGTGTGCAGCCGGCACAGAAACCGTTTCCTCTTTACAACCACCCGACGTAGATGGGAGGAAGTCTTTAAGGTTTGGACGGATCTGAAAGAGTTTGTTATTCGTCTGTGTGTTCCAATCCTCCTGCCAGAGGTCTCTCACATAATCGTTAATTTTGGGTTTCACATCTGAGCAGGGGATATAAGTGTTGGACAGTTTCTCTCTTGTGGCGTTCTTGGCTAAACGATCAACCATTTCGTTCCCGCCGATGCCAACATGGCCAGGAACCCAAGCAAGAGTAATGTTGTAACCGTCCGCCTTCAACTTGCTAAAAAGTTCAAAAAAAAGTAAAAGTTCTGGATGCTGAAGGTTGCGGCCAGCTATGGCCTCCAAAGCTGACAGCGAATCCGACAGAACCAGAAAGTCTCTCCTCGAAGAATGGGAGATTATCTTCAAGCCAGTACTAGAGCAGTAAGTTCAGCAGAATAGACAGAAGCATCTGAATGTATATGTTCCAACAATATCTGAGAAGGAGCCCCAGGGCAGTAGGCTGCACAGGCCACTCCATCCTCAGACTTGGAAACCGTCAGTGAAAACTTTTTGATAGGATGGGAATTTGGAACAGAGCTCGGCATACAAAGCCTTGTACGCCAGAGAGCTGGTAGACTCCTTACGGAAAGCTGCGAGATCAAAACGAATCTCTGGTGTGAAAAAGGTCCATGGAGGTTGATCCGGAAACTTGGAAAAATCGGAAACTACTCCCAGGTCTATACCTGCATTCCGCACGTGAGGCTGCATACGAAGCCCAAACGGCGGAATACATTTCGGGTTTGTTTCAAACTTACTTTGGAACGGAGGGTCAAAAACACAGTCATAGGCAGGATTCTGCGGTTCTGAGAACAGTCGGATGTAATAATTCAAAGACAGTTTCAGCCTGCGGTTGGACAGTGAAGGTTCACCTGCCTCTGCATACAGGCTGTACACAGGGGTGGTGCGGAACGCTCCAAGACAGAGACGAACCCTTGATGGGGGATAGGTCCAAGATTGAGGGTAAGATGACTTGCGGGCCGTACACAGCACAACCGTAGTCCAGTTTGGAACGGACCAGGGCTCGGGTAGAGTGCAACAAAGTTTTCTTATCAGCGCCCCAGTCGGTGTGTGCTACGACCCCAGAATATTCATCCCTTTTGGCAAGCAGTTTTGAGGTTTTTAAATATGGCGAGAAAGTTAAGTTTTGGTCAAAAATGACTCCCAGAAATTTGGCCTCTTTAACAGCTGGAATGGGAGATTTCCCTACTTGAAGTTCCGGATCTGGAAAAAACTGACGGAAATTATGGAAGTGAATACACTGGGTTTTTGTAGCAGAAAAGGTGAAACCGTTTTCATCCCGCCCCGATGGTTTTTAAATCTACCAAAGCTGGAGCCTGCGCTGGACACTCGGGTACAGGCTTCCATTTTGCGTAGACAGCAAAATCACCACAAACAATGAGCAGTCTGAACCCTGCTGAACTGATTGAACAATGTTGTTGATCTTAATACTAAAGAGGGCAGGAGATAGTATGCTCCCCGTGGAACACCCAACTCCTGCTCGTGGACATCAGAGAGAGTGGTGCCAACCCCGGGACCTGAAACTGTCGTTCTGCCAAAAAATTTTGAATAAAAGCGGAAGATGACCTCGAAAACCCAGATCGTGGAGATCAGAAGTATCCCCGACTTCCAGGTGGTATCGTAAGGCCTTCCCAAGTCAAGAAAATTGCCACGATGCTGTCTTTTTAAAAAAAAGCGCCCTAAGTGTAGATTCCAGACAAAACAAAGGGTCAACGTACTACGATTTTTGCGGAAACCACACGTTCTTTCGCCAAAAGGCCATCGGTTTCGAGTTTTCCACAGACCTAGCATTGACCATTTTTTCCATCAATTTACAAAACGCGGTCAAAGCTTTTGGGACGGTAGTTAGATGGATTAGAAAGATCTTTTCCAGGTTTGGGGATGGAATAATGAGGGCTTCCGCCAAGAGGTGGAAAGCAACCTGTAGTCCACACGTGGTTGAAATACCTGTAACAGGATGTTCAGACTTCTTGCGGAAGATGTTTCAATAGTTGATAATGTAAGTAAATCTATACCTGGAGAGGAATCGCTGCAAGAGAGTAAGGCAGATTTCAGCTCGTTTAATGTAAAAGGAAGATGTAGTCTCCATGTTGTCGGATGAAAAGTTGCAGGGAGATTTTCTTTTAGGGCTTTGTGTTTGACAAAAGTGACTGATTTATTAGAAGAGGGGGAATTCTTTTCAATGGTTGAAGCAAGCAGATTAGCAACTGCTTTCTTTTCTGTTATTAAAGAATCCGAAAACTTGAGATGGTTCACAGTGGGACAGGTGTTCTTCCCTTTGATTTTCTTAATGATGTTCCACACTTTTTCTTAGAAGTTTTTGATGTCACCTGGAGCAGAAGCTTCCCAGGACCGACGTTTACTGATTTTAAAAGTGTGTCTTGATTTAGCACGGATTTTTCTAAAGGGGCTCGAGCGTTGGACCCGGAAGGTCTTTGGTATACCTGACGCTGAGCCCGTTTTCTAACTTTGGAAATTTGTTGGCATTCTGAATCGAACCAGGTGTTTTGGGCATTTGAAGTTTATCGGAAGACACTGGAATACAGGCTTTAGCACATTTGATCATAGTTTTAGTCAGAGATTCTGCTGGGTCTGGACTCGAAAAAATCAGTGTCTGGAATTCTTTTGAAAAAAGGGCTGCAAATAGATCCCAGTTTGCTTTTTTATAATTGAGATGTTGAGAGACAGAGACGTGTTCAGTTAATACAGGTTGAGAAGGACAGGAAATGGTCACTTCCGTGCAGATCGTCATGGACAGACCACTCAAGTCCAGGACCAGCGAGGGGAAAACAAACCGACAAATCTAAACACGAAAGTGAACCTGTGGAAGAGTGGAGGTAAGTTGCAGATCCGTCGTTCAAGAACACAAATCTAAATCCGAAAGGACATCCTCAATTAGCAGACCTCGATGACGAACTGACACTACCCCAAAGAGGTTTGTGACCGTTAAAGTCCCCCAACAGCAAAAAGGCCCGAGGAAGATTCTTATCAGACTGACAAGGCCCCTGACGACAAACCGGACAGAAGGTGGAAGATAAAGGAACAGATTGTCACAGTTTTGTGGAGAGTGACTCTCACAGCTACAGCCTGAAGGGGGGTTTAGACAAAGTGACAGGGCTATAAAAACAAAGTTTTGTGCAGGAGAAGGCAACACCGCCCGACAGTCCCAACGGGATGGTTGTGCAGGTTTTGAAAGAATATTAAAGCCAGAAAGATAAAGGTCTTCGGGCTTGAAATTTGGAGTTTCTTGAAGAGCCACGACGGAAGGGTTTTATAGACTGACACAGAAGCTGCAGCTCCTCAAGTTGGAATTTAATCCACGATATTCCAATGGAGTATGGTACTATCCATGGTGCAGAGGCGAAAAGGAGAGAGATCAGTCATCTCCTCCTCAACGTCTGGCCAATGGAGAAATTTATTATTAGTTTAACTGACGGTTGGCTTTGACTGCTGCAGACTTGCCCGCAGGTGACAAAGGCCTGGAGTTGGAGATTGTGGAGTCTGGAATTTGGGGGATGGGAGGTTTCTTCCTAAAACCCAAACCCTTTCCACCTGGGTTGATCTCCTTCCGCCGGGCACTGGACAGAGGAGGTCGAGGGGGGATAGCTGGTTTTTTTAACTGCCCAGCAGCAATGTTTAGACTGCTGGGCAGTCTGAGGGTGGCCCGGATTTTTTGCCCCACCAGGGGCAGTCACCTAGGTTGAAGGTGGTGACCTTGCTTCCACCAGAGTTGACAGTTCTGACTTGCAGTGTCTTTGAAAACGTAAAGTCATCAGTCGACAGCAGACTGATCGAGTGGAACTGTGGGAACCGTCTTACAGCCGAAGCTATGAAACGTTGGAGTCGACTTTTCCCACAACCTGCTTGCGGCTTCAAAAAAGGAGAAACTTCTTTTCTGTTTTTATTCGTTGAATGGCGGATTCCTGAATCCAAAGAGGGCAGTTCTGAAGAGGAGGGATGATCGCCACCGCAGTTAGCACAATGTGCCGGATCTTTGCACGGGCCCATCAGGATTGCCTTGCAGACACAACCGGCACATCCTCTGCCCAGAAACACGGTCCTCCTGACATGTCCAAACCTCTGGCCAACCTTGAAGCATCTCAACGGCGACGGGACATACAGCTGAACGCGGACGTTCAGGTAGCCAACCTTGATGACCGGAGGCAACACAGGGTTGCAGAAGGTCAGAAAGAGGTTTTTGGTGGCCACTCTCTCGCACCTTCTTGACTGTCACCCTGCGCACCTCCGTCACACCCTGGGACCCAGTTCCTTTTATTTCTGCCCCGAGACACCCATTAGATCTCTGCAGCGAATCACACCTTTTGGGTGAATTTAACTGTTTATGGGAGTCACCCTGATCTCCCTATCCACTAATTTTGTTGCCCTCAACAGCTGTTCAGATTGTTTTCTTGATCGACATGAACTAAAACGATCCATTCCTCAACCTTTTGACGGACTGAGGGTCACCTGCTAACCTTTAAAGCCCTTTTGAATAGCAAAAGGGCTCAGAGCTGAAAGGGGTCTTTCCTGCTCTGTCCCTTCCACCACGAGCCAGGAAGCCCAGAAACCTGTTCTCTGTCGTACCTCCGTGTCAGAAATCGCTGTCAGAAAACGTTCCCCTGAAAATAGGGGATGCCGCCTTCCTCTTCCTTTTGGGGGGTTTGTTTTTTGATAAGGCCAAAGTTTATTTTAAATTTTATTTCATCCCTCCCTTACCCACCCACCTTGGAGTCCAACTAAGGGCCAGGGCCAAGAAACCAATGTCTTGACCCTTCCAGGCTTCGGGAGAAAACATACGACAAACAGAATCAACTAAACCCTATCCCCCCTGATCATGCCAACTCCCGGGACAGGAAAAGCGAGCCACTGCAGGGTTCACATGGCCAGCAGGGAAAATGCTTGTCTTGACCCAGCCCCAAGAAGGGGAGCCGATTAGTACACCCGGGCCAAAGTGTACTCCCCCGTCTAGGAGAGGTCCGAGCCAAAGTGATGTGTTGAGAGCACAGGCCTCCTCAAGCACTGGCCCTCTCAATCACCAGGACCTCATCCCCCCCCGACACAGGTCGCACCGCACGGCAAACACGGCGGATCTTAAGGAGACCACAGAGAGAAAAGGAGTGTGAAAAAGAAGACATGAAGGGAGACGAAGATAGAAAAAGGGCCAAATAAGGGGGCAGAAAACAAGAAAAGGAGAAAGGCGGGTTACCTTAGTCAGATCCTCACCCTTAGCCTATCTGACATGGGAAGCCCTACCAGGGCATCAACTCCTTACCACGTTTTGCTTAGGCCAAACAGCATCTGCACCTCTCAGGCCTAGAAGCAGTTTTAAAAAACCAGCCTATCTTCGAGTATTGATGCCCCCGCCAGCAAAGCCTAAGGGATCACGGGACCACGCAAGCCCTCCGACCACGCCAAGGTCGCAACCCCCGGAGGGTTGTAGTAGAACTGCTTATTTTGACATGAATACATGTTTCCAGAAAAACTTGTCTTGACTGGTGTTGCACATATGATTTGGAGAGTATTTCTCAATATCTCAGTAATTGGTATGAAAAAATCAACATGTTCTCCATTTGTGTTTTTGTTTTGTCTCAGTCTTTTTTTTCATGTTAATTTTAATGCAGTGATGAGAGCAAATTTAGTCAGGTAGATTCAACCCACCATCCTCTGTACAATCTTTAATAACTTTTTTTTCGACTAATTCTAAACTTGTTTTTTTATTCCATACAAACCAGTAGCATAAGTCTTGTAATTCTTTAACAAATGTGTCAGGTGGATTTGGAAGCATCAACCATAGGTAAGTTAGTTTTGACAGAATTAATGATTTCAAGACATCAATTCTTCTTAATGGGGTAATGATTCTCTTAAGCCAAATTTTAAATAGTGCCTTCACTTCTATCATTCTATCTTTGTAGTTTCTTTTTTCCATGTGTGTTAAGTCCTGAGTAAACCAAATTCCTAATATTTTGAATTCTTTGGATTCCAGATCATCTTTAAATGTTCCATATATCTTTTTTCACTATGCTTTTGTCTTCCAAGCCAAATTACTAGTGTCTCTCTTTGTTTAAGAATAAACCTGATGTTTTCCCAAACCTATCAAGAATCTCGATAGATTTTCAAATGATTCCTTATTCCCTGTGTTCATCAGTTGAGTGTCATCAGCAAATTGTGATATCTTGTGTTGTTTCTCCCGATTTGTATACCTTCAATACTATTTTCTTCTTTGATCATTATGGATAATATTTCTGCACACAATACGAAGATATATGGTGAGACTGGATCTCCTTGCCTACAACCCCTTTCTATTGTGAACCATGATGATGTTTGGCCATTTACGATAACAGTAGACTTAATGTTTTTGTAGAATACTTCTATCCATTTACATATATCTTTACCTAGATCTACAGCCTCTAGCACTTTGTGCATAAAATCCCAATCTAACGAGTCGAACGCCTTTTCGAAATCTAAATTAATTAGCATCCCTGGGATATTTTTATGTTAAGATGGTGTATTATGTCATAAATTAACCTAATGTTACTACCTATGTATCTATTTGGGACAAATCCTGTCTGGTCTTCACTAATCAGTGATGGGAGAACTTTTTTAATTCTATTGGCAATACAAGTCGAGCCAATTTTGTATATAAGGTTTAAAAGTGAAATAGGTCTCCAGTTTTTTACATATTCTTTTGGTTTTCCTTCTTTGGGTATACACATTATAATACCTTCTTTCTGGTGTTTGATAGTTCACCTTCTCTAAAACTTTCATTTAAAGCTCGGGTTACAAACACACCAATTTTTTTCCCAAAAACATTTGAAAAACTCAGCTCCAAACCCATCCGATCCAGGGCTTTTTCCATTCTTCATATTTTTCAATGCAATCCCTGCTTCTTCTATTGTTATTTCACCTTGTAATGATTTAGTCTGTTCTGTTAATTTCGGTATCTTATTCACCAAATCTTCAATATTGCATTTCACAGTTGGTCGTTTTCGGTATAGATCTTCATAAAAGTGTTGTACTGTAACTTTTATGTCTTCTGGTTTATCCAGTGTATTACCTTGTCCATCCAATAGTTTTTACAATTTGTTTACTAATGAAGTTACGCTTTTCTAAACTGCAGAAATATTACTAACCTTTTCCCCATCTGCAACCCATCTTTCTTTTGATCTTAGTAGTACACCATTCATAACCTTTCTCTTAGTAATATTAATTCTTATTACTCTCTTCAATTGTCTTCAAATCCTCCTCTGATTTAAGTTCTTTACTCTCAATATCTTTAATAGTTTGCATAAGGCTGTTTTCTTTACATTGTGATTCTCTTTTTTTAATTGTGGCATACTGGATGGATTTTACTCTTATCTTCATTAGTAAGAAGTCAAGAAAGACCCGATCAGACACTGTTAGTTTAGGTCTGGGCTTTTCAACTGGTTTTCATCTTGGCTATTGTCAGCATTAATATCATTCCCCTCATCTTTATCTGTGTATTCCTCTGTTATTTCTTTTATTAGATTATTGATTCCGTCTACATATTCTTTATCTTTTAATAGAGATGAATTAAATTTCCAAAGAGTTTTGTGTTTAATCTCCTTTCCGAATTGAAGCTTTAGTGTAATTAGTGAATGGTCAGATCTATAGCCTGGTAAAATGTCAGTATCTTCAAAATTCCAGATTAAAATATTCTGACAGAAGGAAGAAGTCTAGCCTACTTTGTTGCAAGGGGGGAGGTCTACGCCATGTGTATTTCCTACAATCCGGGTTGTTTTCTCTCCATATATCTGCTAATGACAAATCTTGCATCATATCCTCAACTGCTTTTTTTAGCTTTGGGGTTATTACATGTTTATAATTGTAACAATCAGTTTCCTGTTCTAGTACTATATTAAAATCCCCCACCACAATAATGTTATTATTTTTGTACTTTTAATCGTATTTTTGAGTTCCTCATAGAATGCTGGGTCGTGTTTGTTTGGTCCATATACACTTACTAGCAACAGTTCCTTTTCATTTGTTGTAAATAATATGATGATAAAGTTACCCTGCATGTCCGTTTCCACCTAATTTATTTTGAATTCGAAATTATTATTAAATAGTATTGCTATTCCTCGAGCATTACCGTAAGTTCGGTCTATTGAGCGCACTGTATATAAGCCGCACCCACTAAATTTTTAAAAAATCTTAACTTTTTTCACAAATAAGCCGCACCGGTTTATAAGCCGCAGATATATACAACACAGTCCGATGTGCCGCAGGCGGCAGCTGGCAGAGCGTTGAGTTTACAGTGTCGAAAATCACCACATACAATGTGTTCACTGCATTCATTGGCGTTTAAATAGGTCAGAATACAAGAGCATGTTTCCGGATTTTCTTCAGTCTTTTTTTTTTTTTTTTTTTTTTTTAGTACGATGTGTTTTAAATCAATTAGAATCGAAGTTTTTATGAGGCTTCTTACAAGTGTTGTCTTTCCAACATCATTGCTTTAAAAAAAAAATACCGAAAAAAACAACGCGTTACGATGCGCTAGAAAGGCAGTTCTCTCTGCATTCATTGGTGTATCAAGCTAAGCGATTGGTTGAGTACTCGAAAGCGCAAGCCAATCAAAGCGAAGGTATCAAATGCAAACCTTCACTCCCTGTCCACGAATTCAACAATGGCGGATCGAAGCCAAGGTCTGACAATGAGTTGAATGCGCTAATCGTTTTTGAATTGCAAGACGCACTTGTAAGATAACGCTTATAATAACAAACCAGAACATTAATGAAACGATTCGATTGTTTTATTTCGCTTAATACCGTGCCAGTGCTGAGTTATTTTGTTCGTAATTCAGCTAGTGTTAGTCAAGATTAAACAGGTCGGAAACAGCCAACACATTTGCGCCGTTCGAAGCGATCGTATTTTTGTAGAAGATAAACTGATGAAAAAAGATATCAGTAATGGGCTTTACTCATGTCGATTCCCGTATTTCTGAACGGGTTACTGATTCCATTACACGATTACACAGAAATCGTAGTTAAAAGCATAATAAAAATTCATGAACAGTAAACACGATATGGTGAGTTACAGAGAAGCTAAGAATAGACGAGGGTGTGATGCTTCTGAAATCGGAAAAAATCCGCAAATAAGCCGCATCGTTCTTAATGCGACGTTCACACTAGGCTGTAACCACGGTCTAACCAAGTGGGTTACATTGAGGGATCTAACTGCGATGAGACAAACTGTATATTTTTGACACAGCATGTGTGAATGGAAAGCGTCTAACCATTAGGCTATTTTGTTGTGACGTCGGAGTTCTGCCTCTATTTCCTGCTCTAACTCATTGGAACCAACGGGGACTAGTGTAAATGCCTTTGTAACCGTATTTGGTCACATCGGGCGACGTAACCTTGAAAATATTTTATCTTCTGAGTCATATTTTTGGGGGCCATGTAACCACCTATCGAACACAAATCGGGTCTTCCCGAAAAATCGTCTAACCGATGGGAACCCACTGCAACCAAAATTGCGTGGTTCCAGTCAGTTACAGAGCGATCTAACCATTTGGTTAGACCGTGGTTACAGCCTAGTGTGAACGTCGCATTAAGCCGCAGGGTTTAAAGCTGGGGAAAAAAGTTGCGGCTTATAGTCCGAACTTTACGGTAGATCTGTATGAGGAGAAAAAACAATCATACCCCCATTCTGCTCTTATATACTTTTCTGTATCTGTTTCAAAATGAGTATCTTGTAGGCAATAACTAGAGTATTGTTTTTTTCTTAAATAATGAAATACATCTCTTCTTTTCTGATAATTCCCTAGACCTTGACAGTTCAAAGATGAAATTGTTGACATGTTTGCCTTGTTACCACTGAATCCATGGTGTTTTCCTTATAGTCAAAAACATTACATAAAAGACCATCAAGTGCCACAGGAGGAATAGAAGCAACAAACAGGAATCCAGTTCAATGTCACAATAAGCAGGCAAAAAGGAATATACTTTACAACAGCATGCATTTGAATAATCATTGTAATCATGGCTTGCATAATTACCCCAATGTGATTTAGTACTGTCCATTTTGCTGTGAGAACATATAACACTATACCATGTAGCTAATACAACCTGTTTACCAGCTCTGTCCCTCAGCTGCAACTGTTCATTATTTGAACAGAGACATTGTTTTGCCCGCAGCACAGGGCACCTCCCAAAATATATTCTACTTGCCATGGGTAAAAATTCTTCATGTCTCCCACACAGGAAGACCTAGCTTCTTTCATATAAGCAACAATTACCATTGACAAAGCAGTAATAAAATAATAAAATGGATTTGTAAGCAAACTTCCAGCCATCAACAATTTTCCAGCCATCAACCTACAAACTGGGATTGTGTCATATGAATAATTCATAAGGTCAACCAACCAATATTTAGTCCCTTCTGATTCTTTCTTGCACACAGACAGCACAAAAAAAAGAAAGCATGAACCAGCCAGTACACAAACACACGCACATAGATATAAGTTTCCTTGTGCACATGACTCTGTAACTAATCCACTTGAACATTGACTTGCCATTTTGATGCACACTGATGAGCTTACAGAAACAGACGAAAAGAAAAATTCAACACTTACCCCCTTGAAAAGAAACAACAACAACAACAACATAAACCCATCCACCTCCGTTGAGCAAAACTGGGTCATCCGCTGCTATCCCACACCCTTACAATGAATATAAGTTCCATGAGACAGAGAACACGATTGCCTATCACACATTGGAAACAATATCTGCATATTGACGATTTTCTATTTTAACTTCCCCAGATATTTTACTGTTAGCTGGGCCTGAATTTGGTCATTGCTTTTAACTTCTTGAATATCGAGTGCGACACCGTGTTGCCAAATTTGCTCCAGGGGCCAACAGTCTGAGTCGCACTATTTTATGTTATTTTATTTTCTTTTTAACATGCGCGCTGGTGACCTACTCGTTTTTGAGCGAACCAGTATTTGGGAAGAAGAAGATATAGCCATCCAAACATTCACACGATCCGCTTTCATTTTGACTCGAACCTTTATGTCGGACACATGATATCTTCGCAGCTACCAATAATACACACACAAAATTGAACAAAAATAATAGATAAACGATTTAAAGAAAACTCGATTGCGAAGAAAATAGATCGCCACTGATTGTTCATTTGATGTTTTTAGGGTCGTATATTTACAATAACCAACTGCAACAAAGAGAAAAGAAATTCGTTCAAAAGCACACGGCAAACACATCCAGTCACGTGAGACACGCCATGCTGTTTAAGGGGACGATTGCCAAGTAAATAATGTTATGACAATGTTGCAACTTACAGATACACACAAAACGCACAATGTCGACCAAATTTTCAGACATGAAACGTTTAAAGTGCAGTACAATTCCACACAACTTAACTTTTCGATTGTCCGCTGTCATGAGGGGAATCACTTACTGTCCGTAGCAGACGACACGGCCCCTGTGCTCCGATACACGCGCGTCTATGCTCTGCAAGGTCAGCCAGCGAGTGTATGGCAACAATTTTGTTGGTCACCGTCTTAATGACTACCTTGCCGTTCTTGGTCCACGCCTGTTTACACATTGATGTATCGTCTCTGACGGTGCACAGCAAGGCGTAAGCGCGAGGGGTCAGATCTTCCACAATCACAGTTCTTGTGCCTTTCAGTTTTGATCGGGCATACAATACAGAATCACGGATCTTTCTTGAAATAAATCGAACTATGATTCCCCGGGGAGCTCTCTCTTCCCCCCCCCCCCCCCCCCCCCTCTCTGGACGTGTTTTCCTACCCCCAGTCTGTGCACAACCTCAATGTCCCCTCTGTCCACCTTTACTTGCAGCTTGTCGCGGAACAGCGCCAACACCTTCCTTTCACACTGCTCCGCAGTCTCCTCCCTGCTCCCACTCGTCCCCTCCGCCACACCGAAAGACCCTCAGGTTGTTCCTCCTGACATAGGCCGACACCTCCTCTGCCTTGCGGTCTGCCACCTCGGCTGCGAATTTCGCCTCCCTCACCTGGCTCCGTAGTTCTTCTTCCCTCTTCTTCGCCTCACTTAGGTCCTGCTTCAAGCTGTCGTTTTCGTTTTTGAGGTCGAAGATTGCTGCTCTCAGCTCTTCTACTGTCTGGGATAGTTTCGCGATGACGGAGCCGTTAGCGCACAGTTTCAGCATAATGTCTTCATTTGTAACGCCGTGAGACAGGGACGGGCGGGAGTCGTTATCCGGACCGGTAGCGAAAACAGCGTCAGGAGAGTCGACGTGTTCAATGGTCGCAGCTTCTTCCATGATCGCTTCTTTGTCCGATCGTGGCTCGAACGTGAATCGCGAGAGATCTTTGGTTGCGCAGTAGGTTTTTACTTTTTTCTTGGCACTTTTGGACTGCACAGTTTCATTCGTTGCGTTGGACGAATCAAGAAGAGAAGAATCGGAGGTACTCGATCCAGACTGTGATTTAGCTGGGCGTTTACGGTTCATTGGTTCCAGTTTGAAAATGAACTATAATACGTTGATTTTTATCTCATGGTCTCGATTTAAAGTGCCAACATACTGTGTGAGGTCGCAGCAGTTGATTTCACAACTAATTACCGGTCATGGTGCGTCCAATCAACGCAAAATCTAATTTTTGTCAGAGCTACGAAAATTAGCGTCCGCTCGCACCAGTAAGCTGTGTTCACCCCTGTTAGCCGTTTTCTTTTACGGACTTGGCAGGTCTGATGTAAAAATAGGGGTGAAGAATGAGTAGTATGTTTTGTGTTGTTTGTATGTTAGGTAATGAGACCTTATTTCTGAACTGAGAGAGTGTTAAAAACTTAAAGTTCACAGTGTTGTAATCATTCAAGTGAGATGCGCTTATCACTTTGGCAGGCTTACTTTGATTTGATGTGTTAATGTGAAACCTACAACAGCGTAGTACTCTCAGAATAGTGACACAGCTTGTTTTGTAAATCACATGTTGGTATGAAACAAATGCAGTAACCAGGTGGGAGAGATTCCACTGTGTGGTATTCCTGAATTTTGAAAGTTGCATTTTCTGACTTTGGAAGCTGTTTCTCATCAGACAGAAGGTGTACTTCCTGACGTTTAACAGCAGCTGTGTGCATTGTGGCCATGGGTAAAATTTCAGCCCCACACCCCACCCATGTCTGTTTTCTAGGCTGTTGTGTTGGGTGATTTGATAGATGGATTGTTTCCTTGGTTATTCATATTGACACATCCTGTCCACTTGGACAGGAAGACTTGACTGACAAGTAGATTGACAAGTTGATTGGAGAATTCAGTGGTGATGATGTACAGATGGATAGTGGTAAATCTGTAACGTTAAACTGGTGTTTTCTGTTTGTTTCCAGACAACCAGCCTGCTCCGCAGCAGGGCCCGGTTGATCAGCAACAGGACCCAGCAGGTAAGAATGATCAGATCATTTGAATAAATGTCAATCCTTATGTAGTCACCACTTTCAGCACCAAACATCCACCACTTTCTTTTCAGCTGATTAGAACATTATGAATCTGCTAAATGATAGTGATACTGGATTGGTCACAGTGCCAGGACATTTCTTTTCAGCCAGTGTAGATGGTTCTATATGTGGTGCATGCTAACGGATATTGATAATGGCTTCTGGTCACAAAGCCAAGACAATTTGTTTTCAGCTAATATCGAACAGTCTTGAAAAATGATTTGGCCCTTAAACCAGACAGACTCGGAGGAGGAGAGGAGATAAGCATATGAGAGATGTGGCTGAAAGGAGTGTTGAGAATGACTGTTTCTGTGACCATGTTCTTTTTTTTAATTTATTCATCATGGTCTTTTATTAGCTTTAAAGATTGTTTTAATTATTATTGTATGTGTGTATAAGGTTGATGGGGAGGGGGTTAGTAGGTGGGTAAGGGGGGTGTTGCGTGCCCTAGTGGCATGCCTTCCTCATTGATTCCAGTTCCCCAATCACAGCCATGCCCCAGTTTGTCACAGTGTCAGCATTCTGCAGAGTAGTCAGTAGCTATTTATGAGGCAACTGGCTGAAGGAGACACTGCAATACTTTATGCTAGTTCCTGCAGGGATGCAAGCAACTCGGCCAAGTCCAAAATCTGTCCTAGAAGAAGTCTGTGTGTTCCCAGTTCCTGCAGAACTAAACTTTGTATTTGGATAATTTTCAAGGTTCAGGTATAATGTATATTGACAAGCAGCTGCCATGGCAAAGGGGTTAGCATCGCGAACTCCCAGCTGGGAGATCATGGGTTCGATTCCCATTAGTCATGTGGGATTTTTCTGCTCCGACCGGCTCCTACCCAGAGTTGAGTTTGCCATGGGCTCACTCTTCCGCACCTCTCTCTGTGTCTCTGTCTCTCTGTCTGTCTCTCAGGAAGCAGGAAAATGCATCTGATAAATGTGTGAATTGAATAATATGGTTGACACTGGACAGTCACAATATTGAAAGCATGCATGCACTATGATGAAAGCCAGTTGCCTTCAGTTAGAAAGATCACAGTCCATTGAGGTCTAGTTGCCTGAAGTTAGAAATATCACAGTCTATTCATGTCTAGTTGCCTTCAGTTAGAAATATCACAGTCCATTGAGGTCTACTAGATTGAATCACCAAAGATTAAAATTCTGTTTATTTTATGTGTGTTGGTGCCTCTTATATATTTTCAGCTTATATAGAATATTCAACATCTGGTAATTGCTAAACAATAGTGATAATGGCTTGGTCACAATGCCAGGGCAGTTTCTTTTCAGCCAGTGAAGATGGCTGTAAATCTGGTGCCTGCTAACTAGTATTGATAAACGGAGGAATCAGACAAAAAAGCAGAAGAAAAATCACAAAGATGATTGTGATGTTGCTGCCTTATCTATTGGGTTCATTGTTGGGCATTTAAGTTTACTTGGAGGGAAAAGCTCCTCGCAACAGCTTTGTAGACATTGCATACGAGTGCTGTTCTTAAATCTAGAATGTTACAATTAAAATGTAAAATTTTGACAATTGCTAGCCGTTTTCTTTTACGGACTTGGCAGGTCTGATGTAAAAATAGGGGTGAAGAATGAGTAATATGTTTGGTGTTGTTTGTAGGTTAGAGAGTGGGATTACCCCCGTGCAACGATTTTCCCACTATAAAACCTTCACGCACAGGTCCGTTATGCAACTCATCACCGATCTGTCAACGCACACACCTCAAGTCCTGCGGCGATGGGCACGTGGCGAAGCAACAGGTGGAGATGACCACTGGCAGTTGTAGTCACAATCCTGCACGTAGGCGGTCCATGGGCAGGTGGTCGTTCTTTTTCCTGAATCCGAGGGCAACAGGAGAGTCCGGCAGCACCCGTGGGTGACTGGGCAGCCTCTTTAGGACAGCACTGCCCACCCCCGCATGGGGGAGGGGGCGCTAGAAAGGTGCCCCGAACAAATGCTTGCCCTTTACAGTCTGGTCAGCTTACCGCGGTTGACAGATCATCCATTTTGCGGTCGAAAAATGCAAAAGAAAAAGCAAAGAAAACTCCTTTTAGGAGCCTGGAACGTTCGAACATTAATGGACAGAGCCAGTCGTCGAGACCGGAGAGAAGAACAGCGCTTGTCGCGAATGAACTCCAGCGATACCGAATAGACATTGCTGCACTCAGCGAAACCTGACTTGCTGATGAAGGCTCCCTAAGAGAAGAGGGAGGTGGATACACTTTCTTTTGGAAGGGAAAGCCACAAGCCGAAGACAGGATCCATGGCGTTGGATTCACCATCAGGACAGCCCTGCTCAAAAGCATACCTGTGCACCCGGTTGGCATCAATGAACGCCTCATGAAATTGCGTATCCCCCTCAGCAAGTCAAGACACACTCACAATCATCAGTGTGTATGCACCCCGCTCACGAGCCCAGACGACACCAAAGAGCTGTTCTACGAACAACTTGACCAGGCCATCAGGTCAAACTCCTCAAATGACAAACTCGTCATCCTTTGGGACTTCAACGCCAGAGTAGGAAGAGACCATAGCAGCTGGGAAGGCGCTTCTCGCAGACACGGAGTAGGCAAGGTCAACGACAACGGCCTGCTCCTCCTCAGCAAGTGTGCGGAACACAGCCTCTGCATCACCAACACCTTGTTCAGGTTGGCGGACAAGTTCAAGACCACCTGGATGCACCCGAGGTCAAAACACTGGCACCATGATTGATTTCATCATCGTACGCCAACGCGACATCAAGGACGTCCAGGTGACCCGCGTCATGAGAGGTGCTGAATGCTGGACTGACCACAGGCTGGTCGGGCTGTAATGACCCTGCACATACCACCGCCACACAGAAACCGACCAAAGACTGTCAGGGCCTCCTACAATGTCGCCAGACTGAAAGACCCGACCTGCCTCTCCCAGTTCCAACAACTACTTGAAGAAAAGCTCCAAGACGGTCTGACCCTGAAGATGGAAACAGAAAAATGGTCCTCTTTTAAGGACATGGTCGCTGAGACTGCAAAGAGGTCCTCGGAGCAAAAATCAGAGCCCATGAAGACTGGTTTGACGAGAACGATGAGAAGATCAAAGAAGCCCTCCATGCGAAGAACAAGTCTTACATCGAGTGGCAGAATGACCCATCGTCCGTCTCCAAACGCGAGAGATTCAAGACTCTCCAGGCCAAAGTGCAGACCGACCTACGTCTGATGCGGACCAGTGGTGGCAGGACAAAGCGACTGAAGTCCAAGGCTACGCCGACTCTCACAACGCCAAGAAATTCTTTGGCTCGTTGAGACGTCTTCGGACCCTCAGCATCAGGCTGCTCCCCGCTACTGTCCTCCGACGGCGCAACCCTGATCAAGGACCAAGAAGGACTAAGCAAGCGCTGGCAAGAACACTTCAGCAACCTGCTCAACAGGCCCTCGTCAGTCGACTCAGATGCCTTGAACCAGATCCCTCAGCAGCCAATACAAGACACACTTGCAGTACCCCCCACCATTGCAGAGATCCAGAAAGCAATCCTCCAGACGAGCTCCGGTAGAGCATCAGGAAAGGACGGAATACCTGCTGAGATCTACAAGGCGGCAGGCCCCAACACCCTAAAAGCCTTTCACGATGTCCTGCGGAGTGTCTGGGAGGAGGAGAAGATGCCAGATGACTTCCGTGACGCCTGATTGTCTCCTCTACAAGAACAAGGGAAGCAAAGCCGACTGTGGGAACTACAGAGGCATCTCGCTACTCTCCATTGCTGAAAGATCTTTGCCAGAGCCATCCTCAACAGACTCATCACTGTTTCCGAGCAGAACCTCCCCGAGGCGCAGTGCGGCTTCAGACCCGGCAGAAGCACTGTCGACATGATTTTTTGCTGTCAGACAGCTTCAGGAGAAGTGTATCGAAACAAAACATGCCCCTATACTCTGTTTTCATTGACCTGACCAAGGCCTTTGACACGGTCAACAGGGAAGCCTCTTGGACAGTCCTCGAGCGCATTGGATGCCCGCCAAGTTTGTGAAAATGATAAAGCTCTTCCATGATGGCATGACCGGCCAGGTCCTCTCCAGTGGAAACGTGACGGAAGCCTTCGAGATCAGCATGGGTGAAGCAGGGCTGTGTCTTAGCTCCGGTCCTCTTCAACGTCTTCTTCACCTGCATGCTGTCCCACGCTGTCCAAGACCTGGAGAAGGGAGTCTACTTCCGCTATCGTCTGGACGGCTCCCTCTTTGACCTTCGTCGCCTCACTGCCAAGACAAAGAGCATCAAAGATCTCCTTCAAGAAGTCCTCTTTGCCGATGACTGCGCACTGGTGGCCCATGCAGAATCCGATCTGCAAACGATGCTTGACCGCTTCTCCGATGCTTCAAGCTCTTCGGCCTGACAATCAGCCTCGGCAAGACTGAGGTGCTTCACCAACCCGCACCAAACACCAACCCTCGGCACCCACCATCATCATTGACGACTCCCAGCTTGCGGACGTTGAACATTTCAGATATCTAGGAAGTACCATCTCCTGTGATGGCTCCCTGGACAGGGAAGTTGATGCCCGAATCAGCAAAGCAAGCCAGGCGCTGGGAAGACTCCGCAACAGAGTGCTTAGTCAACACAACATTCGGTTGACTACAAAACTGAGAGTTTACAACGCAGTGGTCTTGCCCTCCTCCTCTATGGGTGCGAATCTTGGACACTGTAACCGCAGACACGTCAAGAAGCTGGGAACTTCCACATGCGAGCTCTTCGCTCCATACTCGGAATCCATTGGCAGGACCGTGTTTCCAACCTCGAGGTCCTGGACCGTGCTCACACTACAAGTATCGAGTCCTGCTCATCAAGGCCCAGCTTCGATGGGTGGGCATGTCATCCGTATGGAAGAGCACGTATGCCAAGCGACTGCTGTATGGAGAGCTTCTGCACGCAAGAGAAACCAAGGACCCCAAAGAAACGGTACAAGACTCGGTCAAATCAAACCTCCAGTGGTGCGAACTCAAACCAAAAGAACTAGAGGAGTGCGCCAGTGACCGACCTCTGTGGTGGGCCCAAAGCCGCTACCAACTTCGAAAGTACTCGACACCAAAAGTTGACTGCCGCCAGGATCAACGCCACAGAGCATGCAGCAGCAGTGACACGACAACGGACTTCCAGTGCCCCCACTGTTCCAGACTCTGCGCCTCCAGATGGAGCTGCAGAGCCACCCCCTCCGCGTACATCGATGAGCTGCAGAAACACTAACGTCATCTTCGGATCCGAAGGACTACCATCATCATCAATGAGACCTTATTTCTGAACTGAGAGAGTGTTAAAAACTTTAAGTTCACAATGTTGTAATCATTCAAGTGAGATGCGCTTATCACTTTGGCAGGCTTACTTTGATTTGATGTGTTAATGTGAAACCTACAACAGCGTAGTACTCTCAGAATAGTGACACAGCTTGTTTTGTAAATCACATGTTGGTATGAAACAAATGCAGTAACCAGGTGGGAGAGATTCCACTGTGTGGTATTCCTGAATTTTGAAAGTTACATTTTCTGACATAAGAAGCTGTTTCTCATCAGACAGGGGGGTGTACTTCCTGACGTTTAACAGCAGCTGTGTGCATTGTGGCCATGGTAAAATTTCAGCCCCCACATCCCACCCCATGTCCGTTTTCTAGGCTGTTGTGTTGGGTGATTTGATAGATGGATTGTTTCCTTGGTTATTCATATTGACACATCCTGTCCACTTGGACAGGAAGACTTGACTGACAAGTAGATTGACAAGTTGATTGGAGAGTTTAGTGGTGATGATGTACAGATGGATAGTGGTAAATCTGTAACGTTAAACGGGTGTTTTCTGTTTGTTTCTCCAGACAACCAGCCTGCTCCGCAGCAGGGCCCGGTTGAGCAGCAACAGGACCCAGCAGGTAAGAAAGATCAGATCATTTGAATAAAGGTCAATCCTATCTAGTCACCACTTTCAGCACCGAACATCCACCACTTTTTTTTCAGCTGATCAGAACATTATGAATCTGCTTAATGATAGTGATAATGGATTGGTCACAGAGCCAGGACATTTTTTTTTCAGCCAGTGTAGATGGTTCTATATCTGGTGCATACTAACTGATATTGATAATGGCTTCTGGTCACAAAGCCAAGACATTTTCTTTTCAGCTAATGTAGAACAGTCTAGATATAGTGCCTGCTTATTAACATTGATAATGACTCGGTCTTCAACCCTAGACATTTCCTTTTCAGCCAGTATACAACATCCTAAACAATGTCTTTTAAAATGATGGTCTTTTAGCCATTTTCTTTTTGTGGCCTTAGCAGGTCTGATGTAAAAGTAGAGGTGAGAATGAGTAGTGTATTTTGTGTTGTCTGTATGTTAGGTAATGAGACCTTATTTCTGAACTGAGAGAGTGTTAAAATGTGAGTTCACATTGTTGTAATCATTCAAGTGAGATGCGTTTATCACGTTGGCAGGCTTACTTTGATTTGATGTGTTAATGTGAAACCTACAACAGTGTAGTACTCTCAGATAGTGACACAGCTTGTTTTGTAAATCACATGTTGGTATGAAACAAATGCAGTAACAGGTGGGAGAGATTCCACTGTGTGCTATTCCTGAATTTTGAAAGTTACGTTTTCTGACTTTGGAAGCTGTTTCTCATCAGACAGGAGGTGTATTTCCTGATGTTTAACAGCAGCTGTGTGCATTGTGGCCATGGGTAAAATTTCAGCCCCTAGATAATGTTTGCATGAATTTGTGAATTCACCTTGTTTGGGGTGATTTCTTTCTTTCTTTATATTTCTCTATGCACATACTTGCCTTCCCTGTATATATACATGTATGAATGCAAATTTTTTTAAGGTTTTTAAAAAAATTCAGCTTCCACATCCACAAAGCCAAGGCATTTTCTTTTCAGCTAATGTAGAACAGCCTAGATGTAGTGCCTGTTTATTAACATTGATAATTATTCAGTCTTCAACCCTGGCCATTTCCTTTTCAGCCAGTATACAACATCCTAAACATTGTGCCAGCTTATTTAAGTTATTAACTTGAAAAATGATTTGGCCCTCAAACCAGACAGACTCTGAGGAGGAGAGGAGATAAGCGTATGAGAGGTGTGGCTGAAAGGAGTGTTGAGAATGACTGTTTCTGTGGCCATGTTCTTTTTTTTAATTTATTTATCATGGTCTTTATTGGCTTTAAAGATTCTGTTTTAATTATTATTGTATGTGTGTATAAGGTGGATGGGGGAAGGGGTTAGTAGGTGGGTAAGGGGGGCGTTGCATGCCCCTAGTGGCATGCCTTCCTCATTGATTCCAGTTCCCCAATCACAGCCATGCCCCAGTTTGTCACAGTGTCAGCATTCTGCCGAGTAGTCAGTAGCTATTTATGAGGCAACTGGCTGAAGGAGACACTGCAATACTTTATGCTAGTTCCTGCAGGGATGCAAGCAACTCGGCCTAAGTCCAAAATCTGTCCTAGAAGAAATTTGTGTGTTCCCAGTTCCTGCAGAACTAAACTTTGTATTTGGATAATTTTCAAGATTCAGGTATAATGTATATTGACAAGCAGCTGCTGTGGCAAAGTGGTTAGCATCGCGAACTCCCGGCTGGGAGATCATGGGTTCGATCCCATCAGTCATGTGGATTATTCTGTTCCGACCGGCTCCTACCCAGAGTTGAGTTTGCCATGGGCTCACTCTCCCCCCACCTCTCTCTCTCTCTCTGTCTCTGTCTCTCTCTCTCTCTCTCCCTGTCTCTCTCTCTCTCTCTCTCTCTCTCTCTCTCTCTCGCTCTCTCTGTCCCTCTTACAGGAAGCAGGAAAATGCATCTGATAAATGTGTGAATTGAATAATATGGTTGACACTGGACAGTCACAATATTGAAAGCATGCATGCACTATGATGAAAGCCAGTTGCCTTCAGTTAGAAATATCACAGTCCATTGAGGTCTAGTTGCCTGAAGTTAGAAATATCACAGTCTATTCATGTCTAGCTGCCTTCAGTTAGAAACATCACAGTCCGTTGAGGTCTAGTAGATTGAATCACCAAAGATTAAAATTCTGTTTAAGTTATTTCATGTGTGTGGGTGGTTGGGCAAGTGGGTTCAGACATAATGTTTATTGACTGATGATCTTTTTTCTTCTCTTTGTTTGCTAAAGCAGAAAGAGAGAGGATGGAAAAGGGGAGGGGGGGGGGGGGTTGGGGGGTGGGGGGGGGGGGGGTATGATGGTGTCAGTGCTGGTATGGTTGTCATGCTAGTAATGCTAGAGTCTGTTACACTTGTATTTTCTGTTTTGTTTCTCCAGCTGATCAAGCAGATCCACCACTTGTGCAAGGTAAGAGTCTTGAACTACTTGTGTGAGAATTGGGAGGGGGGGGGGGGATGTCATTTTACTGAACAGAAATATGAAAGAGAAAACTTATGTTTTGATGGTTTCTTGCTCAGACGATTCAAAATATATATCAGTGCTGTCTAGTCGCCACTTTCAGCCCCCAAACGCCTGCCTCCTATATATTTTCAGCTTATATAGAATATTCAACATCTGGTAATTGCTAAACAATAGTGATAATGGATTGGCCACAATGCCAGGGCAGTTTCTTTTCAGCCAGTGAAGATGGCTGTAGATCTGGTGCCTGCTAACTAGTATTGATAAACAGAGGAGGCAGACAAAAGAGCAGAAGAACAATCACAAAGATGATTGTGATGTTGCTGCCTTATCTATTGGGTTCATTGTTGGGCGTTTAAGTTGACTTGCAGGGAAAAAGTCCTCACAACAGCTTTGCAGACATTGCATACGAGTGCTGTTCTTAGATCTAGAATGTTATATTTGAAATGTAAAATTTTGACAATTGTTAGCTGTTTTCTTTTACGGACTTGGCGGGGGTCTGATGTAAAAGGGGGGGTTTAAGAATGATATATGTTTTGTGTTGTTTGTTTTTGGGGAAATGAGACCTTATTTCTGAACTGAGAGAGTTTTTAAAAAATTAAAGTTCACAATGTTGAATCATTCAAGTGAGATGCCTTATCCTTGGCAGGCTTACTTTGATTTGAGTGTTAATGTGAAACCTACAACAGCGTAGTACTTCAGAAAAGGGGAAAGCTTGTTTTTAAATACATGTTGGTATGAAAAAAATGCAGTAACCGGGTGGAGAGATTCCACGTGGGGTTTTTCCTGAATTTTAAAAGTTCGTTTTCTGACTAAGAAGTTTTTCTCACAACAGGAGGGTATTCCTGATGTTTAACAGAAAGCTGTGTGATTGTGGCCAGGGGTTTAAATTCAGCCCCACATCCCCCCCCATGTTGTTTGCTAGGCGTTGTGTTGGTGATTTGATAGATGGATTTTTTCCCCGGGTTTTTTCATATTGGCCATCCTGCCACTTGGACAGGAAGATTTTTATTGCGGGAAAATTTGGGAGTTAGTGGTGATGATGAACAGATGGAAGGGGGTTAAATGGGTAACTTTTTTAACTGGTGTTTTTTTTTGTTTCTCCAGAAAACCCGCCTGTCCGCCAGGGGCCCGGTTTTTGGCAGCAGCAGGACCTTGCAGGTAAGACGATAGATCATTTGAATAAAATGTCAACCCAATGTAGCCCATTTTTCGCCAAAACTCCCACTTTCTTTCCTGATTAAACATTATGAATCTGCTAAATGAAGTGATAATGGATTGGTCACAGTGCCGGGAATTTTCTTTTCGCCGTTAGATGGTTCTATATTTGGTGTGCTAACGGATATTGATAATGGCTTCTGGTCACAAAGCCAAGACTTTTTCTTTTCATAATGTAGAACTGTCGATGTGTGTTTGCTTATTAACATGATAATTATTCATCTTAAACCCCTGGCCTTTTCCTTTTCACCAGTATAAACACCCTAAACATTTTTGCCAGCTTTTTAAAACTTAAAAAAAATATTTTTTGGCCCCTTTTTAAACCAGACAACTCAGAGGGGGAGGGGGGAGATAAGCGTATAAGTTTGTGGCTAAAAGGGAGTGTTGAAAGACCGTTTCGTGCCCCATTTTCTTTTTTTTTAATTTTTTCTCAGGGTTTTTATTGGCTTTAAAGATTCTTTTTTAATTATTTTTGTATGTGTGTAAAGGGTGGGGGGGGGGGAGGGGGGAGGGTGGGGTAAGGGGGGGGTTTTTGGTACCCCAGTGGCATCCTTCCTCATTGGATTCCGCCCCCAATCACAGCCGTGCCCCAGTTTGTCACGTGTCAACATTCTGCCGAGTAGTCAGTGCTATTATGAGGCAACGGGTAAAAGGGACACTGCAATACTTTAGTAGTTTCCTGCAGGGTTGCAAGCAACTGGGCCAAAGCCCCTCTTAGAAAAAGTTTGTGTGTTCCCATTTTCCTGCAGAACAAAACTTTGTTTTGGAAAATTTTTCAAGGTTGGTATTATGATTTTGACAAGCAGCCCCATGGCAAGGGGTTAGTTTGCGAACCCCGGCTTGGAGTTCATGGGTTCGTTTCCCCCTTAGTCATGGGATTTTTCTGCCCCCGCCCGGGCTCCTACTCAGAGTTGATTTCCATGGGTCAGTTTCCCCACCCCCTTC
This sequence comes from Conus ventricosus, assembly GCA_018398815.1. Lineage (NCBI taxonomy): Eukaryota > Metazoa > Mollusca > Gastropoda > Neogastropoda > Conidae > Conus > Conus ventricosus. The sequence goes on from CM031626.1 coordinate 9,728,938, forward strand.
TCTCTCTGTTCTCTGTTTCTCTCTTTCAAGGGGCAGTTCTGATTTTGCTGCATTTAAGTTCCCTTGGGGTCAAATCTTCAATAGCGTTTAGACGGAAAAAAAAGCAGAAGAAACAAAGGCGGGGGCCGAGGGGGGGCGGGGGTGAAGGGAGGAGGGGAAAAAAGGGAGAAAAGGGGGAGAAAGGAAAAAGCTTTGGGGAGGAAGGGAAAAATTTTTACAAAGAGAAAGAAAGTGGAAAAAAAAAAAAA
>CM031626.1:9732057-9815679 GCA_018398815.1 Conus ventricosus
CTCCACTTCCTGCTCTCTCTTCTCTGTCTCTCTGTCTCTCTCTCTCTCTCTCTCTCTCTCTCTCTCTCTCCTCTCTCAGGAAGAAGGAAAATGCATCTGATAAATGTGTGAATTGAATATGGTTGACACTGGACAGTCACAATATTGAAAGCATGCATGCACTATGATGAAAGCCAGTTGCCTTCAGTTAGAAAGATCACAGTCCATTGAGGTCTAGTTGCCTGAAGTTAGAAATATCACAGTCTATTCATGTCTAGTTGCCTTCAGTTAGAAATATCACAGTCCATTGAGGTCTAGTAGATTGAATCACCAAAGATTAAAATTCTGTTTATTTTGTGTGTGTTGGTGCCTCTTATATATTTTCGGCTTATATAGAATATTCAACATCTGGTAAGTGCTAAACAATTGTAATAATGGATTGGCTGCAATGCCAGGGCAGTTTCTTTTCAGCCAGTGAAGATGGCTGTAGATCTGGTGCCTGCTAACTAGTATTGATAAACAGAGGAAGCAGACAAAAGAGCAGAAGAACAATCACAAAGATGATTGTGATGTTGCTGCCTTATCTATTGGGTTCATTGTTGGGCGTTTAAGTTGACTTGCAGGGAAAAGGTCCTCACAACAGCTTTGCAGACATTGCATAGGAGTGCTGTTCTTAGATCTAGAATGTTACACTTGAAATGTAAAATTTTGACAATTTTTAGCCATTTTCATTTACGGCCTTGGCAGATCTGTTGTAAAAGTAGAGGTGAAGAATGAGTAGTGTGTTTTGTGTTGTCTGTATGTTAGGTAATGAGACCTTATTTCTGAACTAAGAGAGTGTTAAAAACTTTAAGTTCACAATTGTTGTAATCATTCAAGTGAGATGCGCTTATCACTTTGGCAGGCTTACTTTGATTTGATGTGTTAATGTGAAACCTACAACAGCGTAGTACTCTCAGAATAGTGACACAGCTTGTTTTGTAAATTACTTGTTGGTATGAAACAAATGCAGTAACCAGGTGGGAGAGATTCCATTATACGCTATTCCTGAATTTTGAAAGTTACATTTTCTGACTTTGGAAGCTGTTTCTCATCAGACAGGAGGTGTATTTCCTGATGTTTAACAGCAGCTGTGTGCATTGTGGCCATGGGTAAAATTTCAGCCCCTAGATAATGTTTGCATGAATTTGTGAATTCACATTGTTTGGGTGATTTCTTTCTTTCTTTATTTCTTTATGCACATACTTGTCTTCCCTGTATATATACATGTATGAATGCAAATTTTTTAAAAAGTTTAAAAAGAAAACTTCAGCTCCCACATCCCACTCCATGTCTGTTTTCTAGGCTGTTGTGTTGGGTGATTTGATAGATGGATTGTTTCCTTGGTTATTCATATTCACACATCCTGTCCACTTGGACAGGAAGACTTTATTGACAATGGATTGCTTAAATCAGTTGTTCGATTGGGTTTCATTGTTCAGTTACATAACAGCTAAGTGCAGGACCTGTTGGTGAGTATAACTAAGACTGTCTTTCTGTGTTGGTAGGCACAGTCACACGTTCAGGCCGTACATCTCGCCCTCCTGTGCGCTACTGTTCTATTGATTATAGAACGGAAACGTACCACAGGAGGGTTGAGGCTCAGCGGCGGAGGAGACAGAGGGAGAGGAGGTAAGTAGATATAAACATGTATCACCAGATAAATGGACATGTAAATGTATGCGATAATTAGGGGATAGATGTACTGATTTCTCTCCTGTTTGTCAGACAGAGGGAGAGGAGGTAAGTAGATATAAACATGTATCACCAGATAAATGGACATGTGAATGTATGCAATAATTAGGGGATAGATGTACTGATTTCTCTTCTGTTTGTCCTCTACACCATGGATAGTACATTAATCTGTTTGAATATCTGTGGTTTAAACTCAAAATTTGAGGAGCTGCAGCTTTTTTTTTTTTGGCTGTCCCATCTTCTATGGCAGTGCACCCACGCTGCTCATTCTGACACCACGTCCACAGCCACAGCCCCGTCAGTCCCACTGCTGCCCCGGCACCATCAATCCACAGGGAGCAGTCAATGTCAGGTCATCAAGAGTCGGCCCACCAGAAGAGACACCGCACTGCTGCCGAGTCGCTTCTGATACACGGGACACCATGTACTAAGCCCCTACTGACAACAATAACCGCATAGTCACGGAGTCGGCGTGAGTGAGCTCTCCCGGAGGGTGCCACCATGTCCGTCCAACAACAGCCCCCAAGGACTCGCTGATACTGGTGACCCAGACGGAATTAAAGCAAGGCCACAGGCGTTGAGAGGACATCAAAACTGAGTACACCATGAGAGCAGGACATAAAGGGCCATAGAATTTGATACTTTTTTATGCTGATCGATGAGAATGAGGATGATGAAGATGATGCTATGGATTTCCTTTCCAATCTGAGACTGCATGACAGAGCTGTACTCTGTGCTTCCTTTCATAAAATATCCTGGCATCAACCAGGCCTGAGAGATACAGACACGTGTGGTGTTGTCAGGAAATTTGAGCAACACTCTCAGAGACACATCCATTAAGTGGATGAAACTCGACTGTGTGTCCCAGTCTTTCCAAACTGAGCCCATGGCAAACTCAACTCTGGGTAGGGGCCAGTCAAGGCAGAAAAATCCCACATGACTCTGATGGGAATCGAACCCTTGACCTCCCAGCTGGTAGTCTGCAACACTAACCACTCTGCCACGGCGGCTGGTAGCTGCAGCTTTTGTATCATGCACTTAATAAACGTCAGATAGTAGCACTTCAGAAAACAAAAATTCAAAGCCAGAAGATTTTCAAACTTTCTGGCTTCAGTATTCTTTGGAAACCTGCACAACCTTCCACATTGTGATCAACAGATGGCATTGCCCTTTTTATCCACAAAGCTTTGCTGTTTAGCCCTATTGCTCATACTTTCCCCCTTCAGGCAGTAGCTGGAGAGTCACTCTTCATAAAACCATTACAGTTTGCTTGTTATTTCTACCACCATCTGTTACAATTTGTTGTCGGGACCTCATCAGTCTGTTTGAAGAGCTTCCTTGCCCTTGTTTGCTGTCAGGTGACTTTAATGGCCAAAATCCCCTTTAGGGTAGTGTGAATTTTTCATCCAGAGGTCTGCTTCTTGAAGATATCATTTCAGAGCTGGACTTGTGTTGGCTAAATGATCAGTCTCAAACATGCCTCCATTCTTCCACAGGTACACTTTCATGTTTAGATTTGTCGGTATGTGAACCCTTGCTGATCGTGGACAATGAATGGTCTGTCCATGACAATCTGCATGGAAGTGACCATCTTCCTGTTAATCCAAAATCCATAACAGCAGAAAATGTCTCTGTTCCACAAAAGCTTAAGTATATGAAGGCTGACTGGAATCTTTTTGCTGCAAGTATTTCAGAGCAGCTCCAGGAAAGTGGCGTTCTGCAAAGTCAAGACCCAGCAGAATTTCTAATACTATGATTAAGTCTGGAAAACCACCTGCCGCGCTGTGGCGAAGTGGTTAGCGTCGCGGACTCCCGGCTGGGAGGTCGTGGGTTCAAATCCCATCAGAAGTCATGTGGGTTTTTCTGCCCCGACCGGCTCCTACCCAGAGTTGAGTTTGCTGCGGACTCAGTTGGGAAGACTGGGACCACACAGTCGAGTTTCATCCACTTAATGGATGCGTTTCTGAGTGTTGCTCAAATTTCCTGACCAACACTGCAGGTGCCTGTATCTCTCGGGCCTGGCTGACGCCGGGATATATTATGAAAGGAAGCGTAGAGTACAGCCCTGTCAAGTAGTCTCAGACCGAAATGGAAATCCGTAGCATCATCTTAATCATCCTCATTCTCATCAATCAGCATTAAAAAAAAAGTCTCAAATTCTGTGGCTCTTCATGCCCTGCTCTCATGGTGACCTCAGTTTCAATGTCCTCTCCACGTCTGTGGCCTTGGTTTGGTTCCGTCGGGGTCGCCGTATCGGCGAGTCCATGGGGGCTGTCGTTGGACGGACGTGGTGGCGCCCTCCGGAGGGAGAGCTCACTCACGCCGGCTCCGCGACTAAGCAATTATTGTCGTCAGTAGGGGGCTTAGTAGGTGGTGTCCTGCGTATGTTAGATCAGAACAGGCGCCACTGAACACCACCGAAGTGACTCGGCAGCAGTGCAGTGTCTCCTCCGGTGGGTTGCCTCTTGACGACTTGACATTGACTACTACCTGTGGATTGCCAGTGCCGGGGCTGCGGCGGGGCCGATCGGGCTGTGGCTGTGGATGGGGTGTCGGAATGAGCGGCGTGGGTGCACTGCCTCTGAGGTGGCGCAGAGGTTGGGACAGCAAAAAAAAAAAAAAAATCTGGAAAACCTGTATTCCAATGTCTTCCAGTAAACTCCAACTGCCTAAAACACCTTAGTTTAATTCTGACTGCCATCAGATCTCAAGAGAAAGCAAAGGGGCTCAGTGTCTGGTATGCCAAAGACCTTCAGTTCCCAATGCTTGAGCCCATTAAAAACTCTGAGCCAAAACGAGACACACTTTTAAAGTCGGTAAACCTTGGTCTTGGAGAAGTTTCTGCTCCAGGCTGACATCTAAAACATCCAAGTCTGGGGCATCATGAAGACAATCAGAGGGAAGGACACCAACCCGTCAGTTCATCCCCTGAAACTTGCCGATGCTCTGATTACTGGCAGACAAGCTATTGCCAATCTGCTGGTCTCCATCTTTCAACAGAATTCAGCATCCTAAAGTAAATCAGCAGCCTTTAAATTGTAGTCAAGTGGTCGAGTGGTGTTGGTTCGTTGGAACGTGTGGCTCATTCACTCAATGGAACAATTCAGCGACTAGAAGGTGATAGGTGTTTATTCATCTTCACTACAACACACACAGCAGGGAGCAAGCCTGTATAGACACATGCAAAGAAAACAGCTTCTTAACAAACAGTAAATGTAGGAGACAATAGTTGTCAAAATCTACATTTTACAATGGATACTAAGCTTGTGTACACACCTACCCAATTCACTTTATGGATTTATAATCTACATAATCATTTATCATACCAAGGGCAAAAAACCAAACAAAATGGAATTATCAAACCTAAATAGGCAGTAGTTGTCTGTACACAACTCAACACACATACAACAAAACTTTAAACTTATACATCAACACAAAGAGAGAGAGAGAGAGAGCAAACAAACATACAATAAAATTACAACTTTGCCACAATGTCATGGCTTCAGTCACCATTTTATCTAAGACAGTTGAAGCCAATTTCAATGCTCTGACCCTTTTTCCCCATGACTTTCCAACCTGATCCTCAATGTGGTGGTTGGTAAAATTAGCTCGATTCTCTCATGATCATTTAATCATGGAATGCCTTGCATTAGTTGCAACAAACCCCAAATCGAAATTTCCTGAAAGGAAATTTACAAAATTAGGTCTCTTCTGAACCAGGATTAGATCAATTTCCCAAGCAGAAATTGCTAACACTACTAACAAAAAATAAATTTATTTACCACAGTTAATACCACACTGAGCCATGTATCAGTTAAATCTGAGGCTGTATACCTTTGTGACTAACCATTTAGAATATTAATTCTAGGGCAAAAGCTACCTTAAAAGTTCTTGTGGATAAGAATTCTTGCTTAACTAGCCACAGTGTGACTTAGTAATCATGCAGGAGTGTCACCCTAATCATTATTCCAACATACAAAATACACAAGAATGAAAGGATAAAAAAGAAAGAAAAATTCAATGTTCACGGTTGACTGGAACATAGGCAGAAAATCAATTAAGGCTCTAGTTAAGAACCGCCTTTAGACAAATTTCTCTGGGCCAGGAAAATTTCGACGTCAGCTAAAAATGAGCTATGTTCAACAATGTTGCAAAATCTGCTGACGAAAAGAAAAGGTCTGCCCGGTGGCAAAAGTGATACTTTTGTCAAATGTTACTCAAAGTCTTTCAACAATAAATCTGCAAGTACAGTAGTCCACACAATCCTTTAGATGGCTGGGTAATTCTGAACATTTCACATATTTTACATTTTCTTTCCAATACAGAGATGGTAATGATATGAAAACAAAGAGAGTTTGTGTTGCAAAGCTAGCACGTGGCAGTTCAAAACTGAAGGGCTTGAAACAAAGGGAGTTTGAGTAGCAAGGCTAGCACATGGCCATTTCCGAAACTGAAAAGCTTGAAAGGTTCGCACCCACAAAACTGCAACTTGTACAAACATACAGGGTAAAATATTTGAAGATCGATCAAAGAAACTTTTCAAAGTCTACGATCAAAGAAACTTTTCAAAGTCTACAATCTCATACAACTTACTAACCGTTTAAGGCACTGTGTGCAGCCTCTTCGATGTCGTCGGGTCTATGCCAGGCTTCAAATTGCCCGGTTTCCGTTCGTCAATGCTTTTTGTTCTTTCACGGACCACGACTTCCGGTTTTGTGGCTATACACACGGACGATGTTAAATTCACATCTGTATGCACCCTATAACAAAATAAAAAGAAAAAAACGAACAACTCGGAGAAAAGTTTTCATGGATTCTCACATCAGACAACTCTGAAATGCACAATCTACCTTTTTCAATTGATAAACTGAAATCAGCTCTGTAAACCTCCGACAATTCTGCTTTTGGCCTGGATGATATACCAGTCCTTCTAACTATCATTGAATAGCTCTGACTAACTGGTCCGCAAGCTAATGAAAAAAAATGGTCAACTCCTATCTGATGTGGAAGCTGAAAACTGATGGCCTTTTAGCCCATGAGCAGTGTAAGTTCCAGACATACCATTTAGTTGACCATTTAGTCTCATTAATAAACAGCATGTGGTTGCCATCCCTTTTTTTTATCTGCAAAGAGCGCATGACACCTCTCAGAAATCTAGAATTCTTATGGATCTTCATAAACATGGTTTTCATGGTCATCTGCCTTTATTTGTTCTGAACTTTTTGGCTGATCAGCCATTCCAAGTCCACACTGGCACCACGCTGTCTGACATCCATGGGCAGGAGTTAGGTGTACCTCAAGGGAGCATTCTTTCTCCTGCTCTCTTCAGTATCAAAATCATTGACATTGTCATTTCAGTAAACCAGGGTTTGGAGTCCTCTCTGTTTGTTGATGACTTCTTACTCTATGCAGCTGGAGCCTCTGAAGTCAGATTACAGCGTTGACAACACCTTTGTGTGGATAAGATTTGACAGGGGGCCAAGGAAAATAGGTTTACTTTTTCAAGCACCAAAACACAGTGCATCTATTTTCACAATTTTCATCAGTTCTTTGCCGATTTTGAAATTCGTTTGGACACAACGACCATTCCAGCTGTGAAAGTAGCCAAATTTCTGAGTGTTATTTTTTTTTTCACCAAAAAGTACACTTTAACAGACACATCCAACACTTAAAAGCTACTTGTCAGAAAGCACTGAACCTTCTGTGAGAGTTGTGGCACACACAAATGCAGTGTGGATAAGAAGCCGCTTCTCCATCTGTACAGGGCTCTGACTGGCTCCAAACTGGACTATGCATGTGTCGTCTATGGCTCGACCAGACCTTCCAACATGAAGTCTCGATCCCATCCACCATCAAGAGCTTTGACTCTGTTTGGGTGCATTCTGCACCACCCCTGTTTATAGCCTGTATATGCTGAGGCAGGAGAACCATCCCTCTCAAACTGCGACTGAAACTTACCTTGAACTGTTGTTCAGACCTCTCTTTCGAACTCCAAACCTTGCATATGACTGTTATTGACCTCAAGTTTCAAAACAAATTCAATGACCACCCCAGTTCCGTCCCACCCTCGAGAATTTGTATTCTTCCCCATTTGATCAATGCAGATATGGACCTTACGAGTGGTGTGTGATTTTCTAAGTTTCCTGATGACCCACCATGGACTCTATTTACTCCAAAGATCCAGTTTAATTTAATACTATCAGGCCAAGAGTGGCATGTGCAGCACAGCTCTCTGCTGCTGCGCGCTAGCACATGGCCTCAATCCCTGCCGACGCATTTTGCCCCTTTTTAATTTATTTTTACGGTAGCTAGACAACTGACAGTGTTGTGCTAGGTGTCATAGGAAAGAACAAACACTCAACTAATCGAACATAGTAATTTTGAATCATTTACTTTCAATGTGTAGACATGACTGTGCATTGAAAAACATGTCTGACAAGTTAAAAAAGAATTCTTTGTTTACATTCTATTCCGTTCTTTTACAACACCAAATCAGAAGGTGAAGGGATGGCTGCATCTTCAAACAATTCACTTTCCTCGTATCATTCATAGTTTTCTCTCTATCACTCCCCTCATCACCAGATCCACTTTATAATATGATTTAAAGCGCTTCATTGAGCGAGAAATCGCTACCTCCTCTTCGTCTGACCAACATTTTTTCGCGCTCGCTTAGCAGCAAAGCCCGGTGCCATCAGTTCCTCTGTTCCAAAGTTGCTGGGTCAGCCAAGTTCACGATAGAGCACTGAAAGTAAGGTCTACAACTCGCTACAACATCCCCAAGACTAATTACAGAGCTTAGTTTCCTGGGATCATGTTATGGAAAGTGTAGGAATTTTTTATGGTCCAGTCACCTGATTGTGTGTGACACGTCTGTCTCACCCAGCCTAGGGTGCCTCAAGGGAAAGAAATCCCGTCACCCACAGTTAGGTGACTCGGCTGGTAAAGGTTAACCTTGTACTGTAGAGATTCCACTAGCTCCTTGGCATACAAGTCCTTTTTTGCCAAACTGTGTTTAAAGTTTCATCCTGCAAAAAAATTTTCACTGACGGTTTTAAATCTGAGGAGGGGGTTGCCTCTGCTGTGTATTGTCCAACAGGTCCTCCTCAGACATGTTCTAAACACATTCCCTCTGACAGCTCCATCTGCACTGCTAGGTTGACAGCCATGATCCTGGTTCTTGAAATGGTCTCCACATTAAAACACAAATATTTCCTCATTTTGTCAGACTCCCTTTCAACTTTACAGGCCATTGCCAGTCATAACCTCAAGCACCCTCCACTGCTGAAAATATGTGAACTGTACACCTCCCTGAAATCAGATGGATACAGCATAGTTTCTGCTTGGGTTCCCAGCCATGTGGGCATTCAAGACGGTGGGTTGGTTGATCAACCTGCCAAGAATGCCACAAGAGAAGAGTTGAGCAGACTGTCTATCCCTCAAACTGATTCGAAACCCCAAACACAGGCGTATGTCAAAGATCTCTGGCAAGAGGAATGGAACTTGCAGACGGATAACAAACTATTTAAAATCCATCCTAACCTGAAGGAGTTTTTGCCATGTTTCCAAGGGGGTAGTAAAGGTGAAAAGGTCTTGTGCTGTTAGCATTTAGGCCACTTGTTTTACACCCATTTTTTATCTTTTAAAAGGTGAAGAAGCTCTGTGGTGCATTCCATGTCATGTACTACTCACATTGAAACATATTCTTCAGAGCGTTGGGACTTGTATGATGTGAGACATAAAGGTTTTATGGCAGACTCCATGAAAACCTTGTTCAGAGATGTCCCAGCTGATCTGATCTTTGAAGTTCTGAAGGAGATTAACATTTTTCTTCTGATCTAAGATTTTGTGGAGGAAAGATTTCTAACAAAGTTTTCTATGTGTTTTTAGAAGATGTGTTTTAAAGGGTTGTGTGAAGGAGGTTTTTTTTTTTCTTTGTTCTTTTTTGAATGACGTGAGTTGACGTCAGCGCTGCGACAGCCCTGATATGGCCCTTCGTGGTCAGCTGGGCTGTCTGGAACATTACCTTGCCTAAGTTCCTTGGTGGTCAGCTGGGCTGTATGGAACATTACCTTGCCTAAGTTCCTTCGTGGTCAGCTGGGCTGTATGGAACATTACCTTGCCTAAGTTCCTTCGTGGTCAGCTGGGCTGTATGGAACATTACCTTGCCTAAGTTCCTTCGTGGTCAGCTGGGCTGTATGGAACATTACCTTGCCTAAGTTCCTTGGTGGTCAGCTGGGCTGTATGGAACATTACCTTGCCTAAGTTCCTTCGTGGTCAGCTGGGCTGTATGGAACATTACCTTGCCTAAGTTCCTACGTGGTCAGCTGGGCTGTATGGAACATTACCTTGCCTAAGTTCCTGGATAAATGGAGGTGTGGTTCAGTATGATGGCTATTGACAAATTGAAAGTGTGCATTTGCCCAGTTTGATATTAGATCAATCAAAATTTGAATATTTGTGATTGCTTTTAAAAGAACCAAGTGTGAATGTGTGTGATTGTTAATGCTGGAATCAAACTGTGAATGTGTGTGACTTACTAGTGCACCATTACCCCAAACAACTCCCCCCCCCCCCCCCCCCATAACAAGGGTTTATGGTTCAAACAGCAGGAGTGTGACAGCCCACACCACCATGACTGCCTCAGGACTGCCTGAGGCCAGCCTATAGGGCAGATTCATCCCTTCCCTTGCTCTGGCTGCTCCCAGAAATGGACTGCTGCCGAGGACAGGACACAGTGCTGTATGAGGTCCAGGCATGCTGATAGGCCCCCTCCTCCCTGACCTGTCTCCCCCCCCCCCCACCCCCCATAGAGTGTGTGGAAGTGACACAGCCAACACTTTTCTCTCTCTCTGTGTGTGTGTGTGTGTGTGTGTGTGTGTGTGTGTGTGTGTGTGTGTGTGTGTGTTTGGATAACCCTTTCCTTCATTTTCCTTCATGGACTTCTCATACAATCTTTTCTGTTTCCAGGAGGGGCCAGTAGGTCAACAGCATCAGTGAGTATGTGTGTTTGTGTGCATTTGTGTGTGTGTGTGTGTGTGTGTGTGTGTGTGTTTTATACTGAACAATTCAATAATGGGAGAAAACAAATACAGGCAAACAATTCTTCCTTCATTACATTGATGACTTGCCACAGATTTAAAAAGAAAAAAAAGGGGAGGGGGAGGGGGGGGGCAGAGGGGTGAATGCGAGGGGGAAGCAGAAAATGAGAACATAAAATCAGGGAAATATACTATAAATGTTAAACCCTTCACTAGCAGAAAATATGGGAACCATCATAATCCTTCCTGAAAACAATCTGTTTATATTGCCTGCTTCTAGGCCTTTCATCCACTGGATCAGACTCATCAGGGAGACGCAGCTAATTGTATCTGTGCTCCATTGGCATAAGATGGAGATACACCACAGTCTATATAATTGCGTAGTGTTCTCACCACCAAGGGGTTTCAGAAAAAGAATCCAACAGCACCCCAAAGCAGTGAGCAAAGGGTAGAAAAGTAAAACAAAAAGAAAGTGTGGTAAAAAAAAAATCAGTTGCTGAAAAACTAAAATCATTATATAAACAGTATAGAATGTAAAGAAAGAGCACAACAAAAGCCATGTGGCAAGGAGCAGATAGAAACAGAAGGGACAGACCCTGTGATTTATAATGGGTCAACCAACTAAAAATAATAAATCACGGACAAGTTTGCTATTCATGCCTCATTTAAGATTTTTTTTTCAAATTGAAAGACCTGGTATTAACTTTCAAAACAGCAAGACAGCATATGATATTGAGACAACTGGTTCTGGAAAAAAATGAAAATATGAAGAGACTGTAAATAAAAACAGTGGTCTTGACAAAACCATCTATGGAAAAGTCTTGATAGCAGAAACAATCATCATATCACAATTCATATATGTTATGCAGTCTGTTGGCATTCTGTAAGAAGTCCTCACAAGCATCAGTCACCAGTCATTTGCCTTCATCTGGAAAAAGAAAGTAAGCAACAGCAAAAAAAACCAAATAAAACAAAACAAAACAAAACAAAAAAAAAACATTCACCTGAGCAAAGTGTTAACACAGAAGCACAGCAAAAGGGAACTAAAAATGGTTGACATGAAAATACTGCAGGAAGCACTCGTACCTTAACTTGATTCCAAAACTTGTTACACAAGCAGTCAACAAGTGGGCTCGATATGAGCGCACTCTTGATGATTTATGGTTAACGACTACTAGACATATTTTCACAGGTAAAAGAAACTGAAATTCAAAACAGGCATCATTTAAGATCAGTGATGTGGAACAACTCAAATTTTCAGTATGAAAAAAACAATTCTCAAAGACTAGAGAAGCACAGGACTCTGCAAACTTGAAGACATCCTGGCCAGTGACTGAAATATTTCCTTGGATGAGGTAGAAAGAAAATTAGGAAGATCTCTTGTCTGACTACTTGGAAAACACACTCACTTACACACACACACACACACACACACACACACACACACACACACACACCACACACACACACACACACACATTAACTATAGCTGTTACACAGGGAACTATGAATTTGGTAATACAGAAGAAAATAACCCTTTTTACGACTATAAAAGATTAACCACTAAGAGGGTGAAAGAATTCCGAAGCAATCATACACCTGAATCACAGCTATAGGTATGCTCGTAATTACTGGCTACACATCAATGACAAACAGTTGGCAGCTGTAATGAACTCATGCACAGATACATGAATCTAAATACTACACTGTAAAAGCATGCACACTGTTGTTTACCCAACAAATATTCTGCTTAACAATGGGAATAGTAGAGTTGATGAAAATCACGTTAAGGCTTATTCTCAGAGCGCAATGAATCTAACTCGTATCAAAATTAACAGAATCAGCTTTAATGCAACAGTGAACAAGAATAAGGCCATAACCCTACCAACAGCATTTCTCAGATGCCATGGTAGGATTACATGTGAACAGGAAAAACAAACTATCAATCACCCAGAATGGCAAATTCAGATTTGGTAGAAGGTATAGAATAGAGTTGATATGTGTGAAAGAGCACCAACTAAGAGAAATAATGTCATGAAGATAAATCAGATGTCCCTTATATTGCACACAAAGCACACACACACATACACACACACATACACACACACACACACACACACACACACACACACACACACACACACACACACACACACACATGCATGCATTCATGCAAACATGCAAAATTGACAGAAACAACGAGTGAAAAGATCACTACAATGCAATGAAGCAAAATTGTGTTTTTAAATGTAAGAATTTGCATTGGGAAGTCAAAAGAGAGAATATATCAATACAAGAGGAAACAAGGGACAGATCATGAGAAAGGGAACCAGCATGTTCTAAAAAATGAATTTAGAAAGGATGAATGACAAAAGAAAATTTACAAAATCTAACTGGCTGGTGTCAGATGGAGAGGCAGGGACAGCAAGCAACACATGACAAGAAACAGCCTGCAAGATACATAACAGACCAACACAGCGGCAATTGGGAGCAAAGCAGCAAGACATAGGGCCCACACAGACAGACATGACAAGAAACAGCCTGCAAGATACATAACAGACCAACACAGTGGCAATTGGAGCAAAGCAGCAAGACATAGGGCCCACACAGACAGACATGACAAGAAACAGCCTGCAAGATACATAACAGACCAACACAGCGGCAATTGGGAGCAAAGCAGCAAGACATAGGGCCCACACAGACAGCAGCCTTGCAGCCCTCTACATGTGACATGCCGGCAGCAAGCCACAAGAAAAAAACAAAAAAACAACCCACCCACCCCACACACACACAGTACTCATTGCCAGAGAAAGAGCCCACTTGCAGCCCATCTTACTGTCCATGAAACAAGCCACAAACACCAGTACCCACTGCCAGAGAAAGAAACCTCAAGTGGCCAGTCAATCTGTCCATGCAGAAAGCCGAAAAATGACGAGCACGCACCAAGTGCATTGAATTTCTCCTCGGGGTCAGCAACTGGAAGAACTGAAGAGGAACGATGCTGATGGCTCACCATGAGCATCGAAGAAGAATGACCCACTTGATATTTATCACATTTAAACTAGGAATTGATGTGATGCAGATATAAGCAGACCGTTCTTTACTGCTTACTTTCAGCTGGGGTTGAAGTTTGCCTAATTTGAAAGTATAAAATGACTTTGTATTGATTTTATTTATGCCCTAAAATTCGTTACATGAATTTGGATTGTCTATTACTCTATACTGTGTTTCTCTGTGATAGTTCATGGTCTGATTTATGTGTTATACCTGTGTTGTGCAGGATTGTCTGTTACTCTATACTGTGTTTCTCTGTGATAGTTCATTGTCTGATTTCTGTGTTATCCCTGTATTGTGCAGGATTGTCTATTACTCTATACTGTGTTTCTCTGTGATAGTTCATGGTCTGATTTCTGTGTTATCCCTGTGTTGTGCAGCTCCTGGACTCCACTCACCAGAAGAAAGATCCCCAGCATGGGAGGTCATTGGAATGGCCTCTTAGGCATGGGACTCACTGGAATGGCCTCTTAGGCATGGGACTCACTGGAATGGCCTCTTAGGCTGGGAGTCATTGGAATGACTTCTTAGGGGATGGGAGTCATTGCAATGGCCTGTAGGCATGGGAGTGATTGGAATGGCTTCATATGGCATGGGAGTCATTGGAATGGCCTCTTAGGCATGGAGTCATTGGAATGGCTTCTTAGGCATGGGAGTCATTGGAATGGCCTCTTAGGCATGGGAGTCCTTGGAATGGCCTCTTAGCATGGGAGTCGTCGGAATGGCCTCTTAGGCATGGGACTCACTGGAATGGCCTCTTAGGCATGGGTAGTCATTGGAATGGCCTCTTAGGCATGGGAGTCATGGAATGGCCACTTAGGCATGGGAGTCATTGGAATGGCCTCTTAGGCATGGGAGTCATTGAAATGTCCTCTTAGGCATGGGAGTCATTGGAATGGCTTTAGGCATGGGAGTGATTGAAATGGCACTCTTAGGCATGGGAGTCATTGGAATGGCCTCTTAGGCATGGGACTCACTGGAATGGCCTCTTAGGCATGGGAGTCATTGAATGGCCTCTTAGGCATGGGAGTCATTGGAATGGCTTCTTAGGCATGGGAGTCATTGGAATGGCCTCTTAGGCATCGGGAGTGATTGGCAATGGCTTCTTAGGCATGGGAGTCATTGGAATGGCCTCTTAGGCATGGGAGTCATTGGAATGGCTTCTTAGGCATGGGAGTCATTGGAATAGCCTCTTAGGGCATGGGAGTCATTGGAATGGCCTCTTAGGCATAGGAGTCATCGGAATGGCCTCTTAGGCATGGGACCTCACTGGAATGGCCTCTTAGGCATGGGAGTCATTGAAATGTCCTCTTAAGCATGGGAGTCATTGGAATGGCTTTAGGCATGGGAGCGATTGAAATGGCCTCTAGGCATGGGAGTCATTGGAATGGCCTCTTAGGCATGGGACTCACTGGAATGGCCTCTTAGGCATGGGAGTCATTGGAATGGCCTCTTAGGCATGGGAAGTCATTGAAATGGCCTCTTAGGCATGGGAGTCATTGGAATGGCCACTTAGCCATGGGAGTGATGTGAAATGGCCTCTTAGGCAGTGGAGGTGATTGGATGGCCTCTTAGGCATGGGAGTGATTGGAATGGCCTCTTAGGCATGGGAGTCATTGGAATGGCCTCTTAGGCATGGGAGTCATTGAATGGCCACTTGCATGGGGTCACTGGAATGGCCTCTTAGGCATGAGAGCCATTGGAATGGCCACTTAGGCATGGAGTGATTGAAATGGCCTCTTAGGCATGGGAGTGATTGGAATGGCCTCTTAGGCATGGGAGTGATTGAAATGGGCACTTAGGCTTGGGGAGTGATTGGAATGGCCTCTTAGGCATGGGAGTCATTGGACTGGCCTCTTAGGCATGGGAGTGATTGAAATGGCCTCTTAGGCATGGGACTCATTGGAATGTCCTCTTAGGCATGGGACTCTTTGGAATGTCCTCTTAGGCAAGGGACTCACTGGAATGGCCTCTTAGGCATGGGGTCACTGGAATGGCCAGTTGCATAGGACTCATTGGAATGGCCTCTTAGGCATGGGACTCATTGGAATGGCCTCTTGGCATGGACTCATTGGAATGTCCTCTTAGGCATGGACTCACTATAATGGCCTCTTAGGCATGGGACTCATTGGAATGGCCTCTTAGGCATGGGACTCATTGGAATGTCCTCTTAGGCATGGGACTCACTGGAATGGCCTCTAGGCAATAGGACTCATTGGATGGCCTCTTAGCATGGGGACTCCATTGGAATGGTCCACTTAGGCATGGAGTCATTGAAATGGCCTCTTAGGCATGGGACTCACTGGAATGGCATCTTGCATGGGGTCACTGGAATGGACTCTTAGGTATGGGACTCATTGGAATGGCCTCTTAGGCATGGGACTCATTGGAATGTCCTCTTAGGCATGGGAGTCATTGGAATGCCTCTTGGGCATGGGAGTCATTGGAATGTCCTCTTAGGCATGGGAGTCATTGGAATCGCTTCTTAGGCATGGGACTCATTGGAATGTCCTCTTAGGCATGGGATAATTGGAATGGCCTCTTAGGAATGTGAGTGATTGACAATGGCCTCTTAGGCATGGGAGTCATTGGAATGGCCTCTTAGGCATCGGAGTGATTGAAATGGACACATAGGCATGGGACTCATTGAATGTCCTCTTAGGCATGGGAGTGATTGAATGGGCACTTAGGATGGGACTCGGGAATGGCCTCTTAGGCATGGGACTCATTGGAATGGCCTCTTAGGCATGGGATTTATTGAAATGGGCACTTAGGCAAGGACTCATTCGAATGGCCTCTTAGGCATGGGAGTGATTGAAATGGGCACTTAGGATGGGATCATTGGAATGGCCACTTAGGGGAAGGGAGTCATTGAAATGGCACCTTAGGCATGGGACTCATTGGAATGGCCAAATTAGGCATGGAGTCTTGAAATGGCCACTTAGGCATGGGAGTCATTTGGGAAAGGCCTCTTAGGATGGAGTCTTTTGGGAAAGTCCTCTTAGGCAGGGAAGTTATTGGAGTGGCCACTTAGGCATGGGGGGAGTGATTGAACATGGCCACTTAGGCATGGGACTCACTGGAATGGCCTCTTAGGCATGGGAGTGATTGGGGAAAGGCCTCTTAGGCATGGGGTGATTCAAATGGCCTCTTAGGCATGGGAGTCATTGGATGTGATTGGAATGGCCTCTTAGGCATTGGGAGTGATTGGAATGGCCTCTTAGGCATGGGAGTCATTGGAATGGCCTCTTAGGCATGGTGACTTTTTGGATGGCCTCTTAGGCATGGGGGTGATTGAATGGCCCTTAGGCAAATTTGGGGTCTTGGAATGGGGCCCGTTAGGCATGGGATTCATTGGAATGGCCTCTTGGCATGGGACTCATTGGAATGGCTCTTAGGCATGGAGTCTTTGGTATTGGCCACTTAGGCATGGGATTCATTGGAATGGCCCTCTTTGGATGGGGAGGTCTTTGGGAAAGGCCTCTTAGGCATGGGAGTGACTGAAATTTGGGCCCCTTAGGCATGGGAGTCACTGGAATGGCTTCTTAGGCATGGGAGTGATTGAAATGGCCTCTTAGGCATGGGAGTCACTGGGAAAGTCCTCTTAGGCATGGGACTCATTGGAATGGCCACTTAGGCATGGGAGTCATTGGAAGGCCTTTAGGCATGGGAGTCATTGAAAAGGCCTCTTAGGCATGGGAGTCATTGGAATGGCTTTAGGCAGGGGGTGATTGAAATGGCCTCTAGGCATGGGAGTCATTGGAATGGCCTCTTAGGCATGGGACTCACTGGAATGGCCTCTTAGGCATGGGAAGTGATTGGAATGGCCTGTTAGGCATTCGAGTCATTGGGAAAGGCTTCTTAGGCATGGGAGTGATTGAAATGGCCTCTTAGGCATGGGGAGTTATGGAATGGCTTCTTAGGCATGGGAGTCATTGGAATGGCCTCTTAGGCATGGGAGTCATTGGAATGGCTTTTAGGGATGGAGTCATTGGAATGGCCTCTTAGGCATGGGAGTCATCGGAATGGCCTCTTAGGCATGGGACTCACTGGAATAGCCTCTTAGGCAGGGAACATTGGAATGGCCACTTAGGCATGGGAGTCATTGGAAATGGCCCCCTTAGGCATGGGAGTCATTGAAATGGCCTCTTAGGCATGGGGAGTCATTGGAATGGCCACTTAGGCATGGGATTGATTGAAATGGCCTCTTAGGCATGGGAGTGATTGGAAGGGGCCCCTTAGGCATGGGAGTGGGTTGGAATGGCCTCTTAGGCATGGGAGTCATTGGAATGGCCTCTTAGGCATGGGAAGTCATTGGAATGGCCACTTAGGCATGGGACTCACTGGAATGGCCTCTTAGGCATGGGAGCCATTGGATGGCCACTTAGGCATGGGAGTTTATTAAAATGGCCTCTTAGGCATGGGAGTGGATTGGAATGGCCTCTTAGGCATGGGAGTGATTAAAATGGGCACTTAGGCAGGGAAATGATTGGAATGGCCCCCTTAGGCATGGGAGTCATTGGACTGGCCTCTTAGGCATGGGTTGTGATTGAAATGGCCTCTTAGGCATGGGGCCATTGGAAAGTCCTCTTGGCATGGGACTCATTGGAATGTACTCTTAGGCATGGGACTCACTGGAATGGCCTCTTAGGCATGGGGGTCACTGGAATGGCCTGGGTTTGGCATGGGACTCATTGGAAAAGGCCTCTTAGGCTGGGACTCATTGGGGAAAGGTCTCTTAGGCATGGGGCTCATTGGAATGTCCTCTTAGGCATGGGACTCACTGGGAAAGGGCCTCTTAGGCATGGGACTCATTGGAATGGCCTCTTAGGCATTGGGACTCATTGGAAAGTCCTCTTAGGGATGGGGAACTCGCTGGAATGGCCTCTTAGGCATAGGACTCATTGGAATGGCCTCTTAGGCATGGGACTCACTGGAATGGCATCTTAGGCATGGGGGTCCTGGAATGGACTCTTAGGCAGGGACTCATTGGAATGGCCCCTTAGGCATGGGACTCATTGGAATGTCCCTTAGGCATGGGAGTCATTGGAATGGCCTCTTGGGCATGGGAAATCATTGGGAAAGTCCTCTTAGGCATGGGAGTCATTGGAATGGCCTCTTAGGCATGGGACTCATTGGATGTCCTCCCTTTGGCATGGGAGTAATTGGAATGGCCTCTTAGGAATGTGAGTGATTGAAATGGCCTCTTAGGCTGGGAGTCATTGGAATGGCCCCCTTGGGCATGGGAGTGATTGAAAAGGAAACATAGGCATGGGACTCATTGGAATGTCCTCTTAGGCATGGGAGTGATTTTAAATGGGCACTTAGGCATGGGACTCACTGGAATGCTCTTAGGATGGGCTCATTTGGAATGGACTCTTAGGATAGGAGGGATTGAAATGGGACTTAGGCATGGGACTCATTGGGTGGCTTTAGGCTGGGAGTGTTGAAAGCCTCTTAGGGATGGGGGGTCACTGGAATTTTCCCCTTAGGGGATGGGATCATTGGGAAAAGGCCCCCCTTGGCTGGGGGGTCATTGGGAATGGCCTCTTTTGGGAAAATTGGAGTCATTGAAAGGCCTCTTTGGCATGGGGCATTGGGAAAGGGTTTAGGCAAAAGGGAGTGATTGAATGGCCTCTTAGGTGGGGGTCATTGGAATGGCCCCTTAGGGAAAAGGGTCATGAATGGGGCCCCTTAGGATGGGAGTGATTTGGAAAAAAAAAAAAGGGCCCGTTAGGCATTCGAGTCTTTTAATGGCTTCTTGGCTGGGATGATTGAAAAGGCCTCTTTGGGATGGGAGTCATTGGGAAGGCTTTTAGGCATGGGAGTCAAATGGATTGGCCTCTTAGGCATGGGGGTCATTGGAAAGGCTTCTTTGGCTGGGGGCATTGGGGAAAGGCCTTTAGGCATGGGAGTCATTGGAAGGGGGCCCCTTTGGCAGGGAAAACATCGGAATGGCCCCCTTTTGGCATGGGACCACGGAAAGCCTTTAGGATGGGAAAATTGGAATGGCCATTAGGCATGGGAGTATTGGAATGGGGCCCCTTTGGGGGGTCATTGAAATGGCCCTTAGCGGAGTATGGAAGGCCCCTTAGGCATGGGATTGATGAAAAGGCCCCTTTTGGCTGGGGATGATTGGAAGGGCCTCTTTTTTTGGGTGGGGGTGTGGGGAAAGGTCTTTAGGTGGGAGTCATTGGAATGGGCCTCTTGGGGGGAGTCATTGGGAAAGGCCCCTTAGCTGGGTCACTGGAATGGCCTCTTAGGGGTGGGAGCCATTGGGTGGCCCTTAGGGATGGGGGTGATTAAAATGGGCCCCTTAGGCAGGGGAAGTGATTGGTGGCCTTAGCATGGGGTGATTAAAATGGGCACTTAGGATGGGGGGTGTTGGAATGGCTCTTAGGATGGGGGGATTGGATGGCCTCTTAGGCAGGGTTGATTGAAAAAGGGCCCCTTGGGGATGGGACCCCTTTGGAATGTCCTCTTAGGCATGGGGCTCATTGGAATTTTTCTCTTGGATGGGGGCTCATGGGGAAAGGCCCCCTTAGGATGGGGGGGCCTGAATGGCCTGTTAGCTGGGCTCATTTGGGAAGGCCCTTAGGCATGGGACTATTGGAATGGTTTTTTGGGTGGGTCATTTGGAATGTCCTCTTAGGCATGGGACTACGGAATGGCCCCTTGGCATGGGATCTTGGGAAAAGGCCCCTTTTGGCATGGGACTTTTGGGGAATTTCCTTTAGGCAGGGGCTTTGGGGGGAATGGGCCCCTTTGGGATAGGATCTGGAATGGCCTCCCCTTGGCATGGGGCCAATGGTTTTCATCTTAGGGATGGGGGTCACGGATGGACTCTAGGGGTGGGACTCATTGGATGGCCCCCTTTGGCATGGGACTTTATTGGGGTGTCCCCCTTTGGCTGGGATATTTGGGGAAGGCCTTTTTTTGGGCATGGGAGTCATTGGAAAAGTCCTTTGGCATGGGGACATTGGGAAGGCCTCTTAGGCTGGGACCATTGGAATTTCCTCTTAGGGATGGGAGTATTGGAAAGGCCTCTTAGGAAATTTAGTGATTGAAATGGCCTCTTGGCATGGGAGTCATTGGAATGGCCCCTTTTGGGGAGGAGTGGATTTTAATGGTGGCCTCTTAGGCATGGGACTCATTGGAATGTCCTTAGCATGGACTCATAATGGCCTCTTAGCATGGATCATTGAATGGCCTCTTAGGCATGGGACTCATTGGAATGGCCTCTTAGGCATGGACTCATGGAATGGCCTCTAGGCAGGACTCATTGGAATGGCCTCTTAGCATGGACTCATTGGAATGGCCCTTAGGCATGGATCATTGAAATGGCCTCTTAGGCATGGGATCACTGGAATGGCACTTAGCATGGGTCATGGAATGGCTCTTAGATGGGACTCATTGGAATGGCCTTAGGAGGTCATTGGAATGGCCTCTTAGGCATGGAGTCATTGGAATGCCTCTTGGGATGGGAGTATTGGAATGCTCTTGGCATGGAGTCTTGGAATGCTCTTAGGAGGGATCATTGGAATGGCCTCTTAGGCATGGAGTATTGGAATGGCCTCTTGGCATGGGAGTGATTGAAATGGCTCTTAGGCATGGAGTCATTGGAATGGCCTCTTAGGATGGGAGTTGAAATGGCACTAGGCATGGGACTCATGGAATGTCCTCTTAGGCATGGGAGTGATTAATGGGAATGGACTCTGGATGGCTCTTGGATGGATATTGGTCCTTAGGCATGGATTATGGATGGGCCTTAGGCAAGGGACTCATTGAATGGCCTCTTAGGATGGAGTGATTGAAATGGCACTTAGGGAGGAATCATTGGAATGGCACTTAGGAAGGATCATTGAAATGGCATTTTGGCATGGGATCATTGGAATGGCCACTTAGGCATGGGTCATTGAAATGGCCTCTAGGCATGGGAGTCATTGGAATGCCTCTTAGGCATGGAGTTTGGATGTCTCTTAGGCATGGAGTTATTGGATGGCCACTTAGGCATGGATGATTGAAATGGCCCTTAGGCATGGATCATGGAATGCCTCTTAGGCAGGGAGTGATTGGAATGGCCCTTAGGCATGGGAGTGATTAAATGGCCTCTTGATGGGTCATTGGATGGATTGGAAGCCTCTTAGGCATGGGAGTGATTGAATGGCCTCTTAGGCATGGGAGTCATTGGAATGGCCTCTTAGGCATGGATCATTGAATGGCCTCTTAGGCATGGAGTGATTGAATGGCCTCTTGGCATGGATCATTGAATGGCCTTTAGGATGGGATCATTGGAATGGCCTCTTAGGCATGGGGCATTGGAATGGCATCTTAGGCATGGGAGTCATTGGATTGGCCCTTAGGCATGGGATCATTGGAATGGCCTTTGGCATGGGAGTATGAATGGCCTCTTAGGCATGGGAGCTGAATGCCTCTTAGGCATGGGATATGGAATGGCCTCTTAGGCATGGGTATGAAGGCCTCTTAGGCATGGAGTCACTGAATGCCTCTTAGGCATGGATCATTGAATGGCCACTTAGCATGGGAGTTGAAAGGCCTCTTAGGCATGGAGTCATTGAAATGGCCTCTAGGCTGGGAGTCATGGATGGCTTTAGGAATGGAGTATTGGATGGCCTCTTAGCATGGGGCATTGGATGGCCTCTTGGATGGCCCCTGGATGGCCCTTAGGCATGGGAGATTGAATGGCCTTTAGGCATGAGTTTGATGGCTCTAGGCATGGAGTGATTGAATGGCCTCTTAGCATGGGAGTTATGGAATGGCTCTTAGGCATGGAGTATTGAATGGCCTCTTAGGCATGGGGTCATGAATGGCTCTAGGCAGGGTCATTGGAATGGCCTCTTAGGCATGGGATCATTGGAAGCCTCTAGGCAGGGACTCACTGGAATGCCCTTAGGCAGGGATTGAAAGGCCCTTAGGCATGGGAGTCATTGGATGGCCTCTTAGGCATGGGAGTCATTGAAATGGCCTCTTAGGCATGGGAGTCATTGGAATGGCCACTTAGGCATGGGATTGATTGAAATGGCCTCTTAGGCAGGGGGATTGGAAGGCCTCTTAGGCATGGGATGTTGGAATGGCCTCTTGGCATGGGAGTATTGGAATGGCCCTTAGGCATGGGATCATGGAATGGCCTTAGGCATGGGACTCATGGAATGGCTCTTAGCATGGAGCCATTGGAATGGCCACTTAGGCATGGGAGTATTAAAATGGCCTCTAGCAGGAGTGATTGGATGGCTCTTAGGCATGGGATTGTTAAATGGGCACTTAGGCATGGGAGTATTGGAATGGCCTCTAGGCATGGGAGTCATTGATGGCCTTTAGGCATGGGTGTGATTGAAATGGCCTCTTAGCATGGACCATTGAATGTCCCTTTAGGCATGGGACTCATTGGATGCCTTAGGCATGGGATATGGAATGGCCCTTAGGCATGGGGTCATGGAATGGCCTTTAGGCATGGGATCATTGGAATGGCCCTTAGGCTGGACTATGGAATGGCTCTTAGGCATGGGACTCATTGGAATGCCTCTTAGGCAGGGACTACTGGAATGGCCTTTAGGCATGGGATCATTGGAATGGCCTCTTAGGCATGGGATCATTGGAATGCCTCTTAGGCATGGGATCGTGGAATGGCCTCTTAGGCATGGATCTTGGAATGGCCTCTTAGGCATGGGACTCATGGAATGGCTCTTAGGCATGGGGGACACTGGAATGGACTCTTAGGCATGGGATCATTGGAATGGCCTCTTGGCATGGGATCATTGGAATGCCTTTAGCATGGGAGTATTGAATGGCCTCTTGGCATGGGAGGCTTGAATGCTCTTAGGCATGGGAGTATTGGAATGGCCTCTTGGCATGGGACTCATTGGAAGTCCTCTTTAGGCATGGGAGTAATTGGAATGGCCTCTTAGGAATGGAGTGATTGAAATGGCCTCTTAGGCATGGAGTCATTGGAATGCCTCTGGCATGGAGTGATTGAATGGACATGGCATGGGACTCATTGGAATGTCCTCTTAGGCATGGGAGTATTGAAATGGCCTCTTAGGCATGGGACTCACTGAATGCCTCTTAGGCATGGGACTCATTGGAATGGACTCTTAGGCAAGGAGTATTGAAATGGGCCTTAGGCATGGGATCATTGGAATGGCCTTTAGGCATGGGATTGATTGAATGGCCTTTAGGCATGGGAGTAGGAATGGCCTCTTAGGCATGGCTCATTGGAATGGCCACTAGGTGGGATATTGAATGGCCCTTAGGCATGGGAGTCATTGAAATGGCCTCTTAGGCATGGGAGTCATTGGAATGGCTTTAGGATGGGGATGGAAAATGGCCCTTAGGCGGGTATTTGGAATGGCCTTTGGCATGGGACTCATTGGAATGGCTCTTAGGCATGGGGTGATTGAATGGCCTTTAGGCATGGAGTCATTGAATGCCTCTTAGGCATGGGAGTGATTGGAATTGGCCTTAGGCATGGGAGCATTGCATGGCTTCTAGGCATGGGTCATGGAATGGCTTTAGGCATGGGACTCATTGGAATGGCTCTTGGCTAATGGAGTCATTGAATGGCTCTTAGGCATGGAGTCATTGGAAGGTCAGGCATGGGAGTCTGGAATGGCCTCTTAGGCATGGGATCACTGGAATGCCCTTAGGCATGGGATCATTGGAATGGCCCTTAGGCATGGGATCATTGGAATGTCCTCTTAGGCATGGGAGTCATGAATGGCCTCTTAGGCATGGGATGCATTGGAATGGCTCTTAGGCATGGGATGATTGAATGGCCTCTTAGGAATGGGATTTGGAAGGGCCTCTTAGGATGGGGTGATTAGGACATGGCTGAGCATGGAGTCATTGGAATGGCACTTGGATGGGCCATTGGGAATGGATTGGAATGGCTCTTTGGCATGGGCTCTGGATGGGCCCTTGGAGGACTCAGCCTCTTAGGCATGGGAGTATTGAAAATGGCCTCTTAGGCATGGGAGTGATTGGAATGGCCCTTAGGCATGGGAGGCATTAAAATGGGCCCTTAGGCATGGGAGTGATTGGAATGGCCCTAGGATGGGAGTCATTGGACATGGCCTTGGCATGGGTGGATTGAAATGGCCCTTAGGCATGGGACCATTGGAATGCCTCTTAGGCATGGGACTCATTGGAATGTACTCTTAGGCAGGGACTCACTGGAATGGCCTTAGGCATGGGATCATTGAATGGCCTGTTAGGCATGGGCTCATTGGAATGGCTCTTAGGCATGGGACTCAGAGATCCTCTTAGGCATGGGACTATTGGAATGGCCTCTTAGGCATGGGACTCATGGAATGGCCTCTTAGGCATGGGAGTCATTGAAATGGCCTCTGGCATGGGACTCATGGAATCTTCTTAGGCATGGGACTTGATGATGGCCTCTTAGGCATAGGATATGGGCCTCTTAGGATGGGATCACTTGGATGGCATCTTAGCATGGGGATTGATGCTCTTAGGCATGGGAGCTTTGGAATGGACCTCTTAGGCATGGGACTCATTGGAATGCCTCTTAGGCATGGGAGCATTGGAATGGCCTCTTGGGCATGGGAGTTTAAGCTGGCATGGGAGGTCATTGGAATGGCCCTTAGGCATGGGACTCATTGGAATGGTCCTTCTTAGGATGGGGATATTGGAATGGCCTCTTGGAATGGAGTGATTGAAATGGCCACTTGGCATGGGAGTCATTGGAATGGCCTTCTGGGAATGGGCTTGGAATGGAACATAGGCATGGACTCATTGGAAGTCATGTATAGGCCAGGCAGGTGAAGGCACTTGGAATGGACTCCTGGAATTTGGTCTTGGCATGGCTCATTGGATGGACTCTTAGGCATGAGGAGTGATTGAAATGGGCCTTAGGCATGGGGATTTGGAATGGCCTCTTAGGCATGGGAGTTTGGAATGGGCACTTAGGGATTGGACTCATGGAATGGCCTAGGAGGGGAGTCATTGGAATGGCATTAGGCATGGATCATTGAATGGCCTTTAGTCATGGAGTCATTGAAATGGCCACTTAGGCATGGGAGTCATTGAAATGGGCCTCTTAGGCATGGGAGTCATTGGAATGCCTCTTAGGCATGGGGTGTATGAAGGCACTTAGGCATGGGATTGAAATGGCATTAGGCATGGGACTTACTGGATGGCCTCTTAGGCAGGGAGTGATTGAATGGCCTTAGGCATGGGATGGTTAATGCCTCTTAGGCATGGGAGTGATTGGATGTGATTGGAAGGCTCTTAGGACTGGGGTGATTGGGAAAGCCTGGCCTTAGGCATGGGACTCATTGGGCCTCTTAGGCATGGGACATTGGAATGGCTCTTAGGCATGGGAGTATTAATGGCCTCTTAGGCATGGAGTATTGGAAGGCCTCTTAGGCATGGGATTCATTGGAATGCCTTTAGGCATGGACTCATTGGAATGGCATTAGGCATGGGATCTTGGTATGCCATTAGGCATGGGAGTCATGGAATGGCCTCTTGGCATGGGAGTCATTGGAATGGCCTCTTAGGCATGGGAGTGACTGAATTGGCCTCTTAGTCATGGGTCATGGAATGCTCTTAGGCATGGGAGTATTGAATGCCTCTTAGGCTGGAGTCATGGAATGGCTCTTAGGCATGGGTCATTGGAAAGTCCTCTTAGGCATGGGAGTCATTGGAATGGCCTCTTAGGCATGGGAGTGATTGAAAGGCCTCTAGGCATGGGAGTCATTGGAATGGCCTCGTAGGGAGATGGAATGGGCACTTAGGCTTGGACTCACTGGAATGTCTTTAGATGGGACTATTGGAAAGACTCTTAGGCATGGGAGTGATTGAAATGGGCACTTAGGATGGGACTCATGGAATGGCACTTAGGCAAGGGAGTCATTGAATGGGCACTTAGGCATGGGAGTGATTGAATGGCCACTTAGGCATGGACTTATTGAATTGGCCTCTTAGGCATGGAGTGATTGAAATGAAGCCTTAGGCATGGAGTCATTGAATGGCATCTTAGGCATGGGGGTCATGGAATTGACTCTTAGGCATGGGATCATTGGAATGGCCTCTTAGGCATGGGACTCATTGGAATGTCCTCTTAGGCATGGGAGTCATTGGAATGGCCTCTTGGCATGGGAGATTGGAATGTCCTTAGGCATGGGAGTCATTGGAAGTGGCCTCTTAGGCATGGGACTCATTGGAATGTCCTTAGGCTGGGAGTATAGAATGGCCTCTTAGGAATGTGAGTGATTGAAATGGCCTTAGGCATGGGAGTCATTGGAATGGCCTCTTAGGCATGGGAGTGATTGAAATGACACATAGGCATGGACTCATTGGAATGTCCTCTTAGGCATGGGAGTGATTGAAATGGGCACTTAGGCATGGGACTCATGGAATGGCCTCTTAGGCATGGGATCATTGGAATGGACTCTTAGGCATGGAGTGATTGAAATGGGCACTTAGGCATGGGACTCATTGGAATGGCCTCTTAGGCATGGGAGTGATTGAAATGGGCACTTAGGATGGACTCATTGGAATGGCCACTTAGGCAAGGGGTCATTGAAAGGGCATTAGGCATGGGACTCATTGGGAATGGCCACTTAGGCATGGGAGTATTGAAATGGCCATTAGGCTGGGAGTCATTGGAATGGCCTCTTAGGCATGGGAGTCATTGGAATGTCCTCTTAGGCATGGGAGTGATTGGATGGCCACTTAGGCATGGGAGTGATTGAAATAGCAACTTAGGCATGGGACTTACTGGAATGGCCTCTTAGGCATGGGAGTGATTGGAATGGCCACTTAAGCATGGGAGTGATTGAATGGCCTCTTAGGCATGGGAGTGATGATGTGATTGGAATGGCCTCTTAGGCATGGAGTGATTGGAATGGCCTCTTAGGCATGGGAGTCATTGGAATGGCCTCTTAGGCATGGGAGTCATTGGAATGGCTTTAGGCATGGGAGTGTTGAATGGCCTCTTAGGCATGGGTCATTGGAATGGCCTCTTAGGCATGGGATTCATTGGAATGGCCTCTTAGGCATGGATCATTGGAATGGCATCTTAGGCATGGGAGTCATTGGTATTGGCCACTTAGGCATGGGAGTCATTGGAATGGCCTCTTTGGCATGGAGTCATTGGAATGGCCTTTAGGCATGGGATGCTGAATTGGACTCTTAGGCATGGTGCACTGGAATGGTTCTTAGGCATGGGAGTGATTGAAATAGCCTCTTAGGCATGGGAGTCATGGAATGCTCTTAGGCATGGGATCATTGGAATGTCCTCTTAGGCATGGGAGTCGTTTGAATGCCTCTAGGCATGGGAGTGATTGAAACGGCCTCTTAGGCATGGGAGTCATTGGAATGGCCTCGTAGGCATGGGAGTGATTGAAGTGGGCCTTAGGCCTGGACTCATGGAATGTCCTCTAGGCATGGGACTCATTGGAATGGCCTCTTAGGCATGGGAGTGATTGAATGGGCACTTAGGGATGGGACTCATTGGAATGGCCACTTAGGCAAGGGAGTCATTGAAATGGGCACTTAGGCATGGGAGTGATTGAAAGGCCACTTAGGCATAGGACTTATTGAATGGCCTCTTAGGCATGGGAGTGATTTAAATGGCCATTAGGCATGGCAGTCATGGAATGGCACTTAGGCATGGGAGTGATGGATGTCCTAGGATGGGATCATGGAATGGCACTTTGGCATGGGAGTCATTGGAATGGCCAATTACGCATGGGGTCATTGGAATGGCCTCTTAGGCATGGGACTATGGAATGGCCTCTTAGGCATGGGATCATTTGGAGGGTGTCTTAGGCATGGGAGTCATTGGAATGGCTCTTGGCATGGGAGTGATTGAATTGCTCTTAGGCATGGGAGTCATTGGAATGGTCTTAGGCATGGGAGTCATTGGAATGGCTCTTAGGCATGGTGTCATTGGAATGGCCTCTTAGGCATGGGAGTATCGGAATGGCTCTTAGGCATGGACTCATGGAATGGCCTCTTAGATATGAGAGTCATTGGAATGGCCACTTAGGCATGGGAGTCATTGGAATGGCCTCCTAGGCATGGGAGTCATTGAAATGGCCTCTTAGGCATGGGAGTCATTGGAATGGCACTTAGGCATGGGATTGATTGAAATGGCCTCTTAGGCATGGGAGTGATTGAATGGCCTTTAGGCTGGGAGTCATTGGAATGCCACTTAGGCATGGGAGTCATTGGAATGCCACTTAGGCAGGATCATGGAATGGCCTCTTAGGCATGGGAGCATTGGAATGGCCCTTAGGCATGGGGAGTGATTGAAATGGCCTCTTAGGCATGGGAGTGATTGAATTGCCTAGGCAGGTGATTGAATGGGCACTGAGGCATGGGTGATTGGAATGGCCTGTTAGGCATGGGAGTCATTGGATGCTTAGGCATGGGATGATTCAAATGGCTCTTGGATGGATTATGAATGGCTTTAGGCATGGGAGTGATTGGAATGGCCTTTGATGGAGGATTGGAATGGCCTCTTAGGCATGGATAGATTGGAATGTCCTGTCTTAGGCATGGGATCACTGGAATGGCTCTTAGGATGGGGGTCACTGGAATGGCCTTTAGGCATGGGACTCATTGGAATGGCCTCTTAGGCATGGGACTCATTGGAATGGCCTCTTAGGCATGGGACTCATTGGAATGTCCTCTTAGGCATGGGATCATGGAATGGCCTCTTAGGCATTGGGATATTGGAATGGCCTCTTAGGCATGGGACTCATTGGAATGTCCTCTTAGGCATGGGATCTAGAATGGCCTTTGGCATGGACTCATTGAATGGCTCTTAGGCATGGGATCATTGAAATGGCCACTTAGGCATGGGAGTCATTGAATGGCCTTAGGCATGGGACTCCTGGAATGGCATCTTAGGCATGGGGTCATGGAAGGACTCTTAGGCATGGACCATTGGAATGGCCTCTAGGCATGGGATCATTGAATGCCTCTTAGGCATGGGAGTCATTGGAGATGGCAGTTAGCATGGGGCTTGGAATGGCTCTTAGGCATGGACTCACTGGAATGGCCTCTTAGGCATGGGCTCATTGAATGCCTTTAGGATGGAGTCATTGGAATGGCCTCTTAGGCATGGGAGTCATTGGAATGGCCTCTTAGGCATGGAGTGATTGAAATGGCACTTAGGATGGGACTCATTGGAATGGCCACTTAGGCAAGGAGTCATTGAAATGGGCATTAGGCATGGGACATTGGAAGGCACTTAGGCATGGAGTATTGAAATGGCCACTTAGGCATGGGAGTATGGAATGGCCTTAGGTGGGAGTATTGGAATGGCTCTTAGGCATGGGAGTATTGAATGGCCTTTAGGCATGGGAGTGATTGAAGTCCTCTTAGGCATGGGAGTCATGGAATGGCTTCTTAGGCATGGGAGTGATTGAAATGGCCTCTTCGGCATGGGGGTCATGGAATGGCCTCTTAGGCATGGGAGTCATGGAATGGCTCTTAGGCATGGGACTCATTGGAATGTCTCTTAGGCATGGGAGTCATTGAATGGCCTCTTAGCCATGGGAGTGATTGAAATGGGCACTTAGGCATTGGACTATTGGAATGTCTTTAGGCATGGGATTCTTGGAATGGCCTCTTAGGCATGGGTGATTGAATGGGCACTTAGGCATGGGACCTTGGAATGGCCTCTTAGGCCGGGAGTATTGAATGGCACTTAGGATAGGACTCATTGGAATGGCACTTAGGCAGGGAGTCATTGAAATGGACTAGGATGGAGTGATTGAAATGGCCCTTAGGCATGGGATCATTGAATTGGCCTTTAGGCATGGGATGATTGAAATGGCCATTAGGCATGGGGTCATTGTAATGGCCACTAGGCATGGGATGATTGAATGGCCATTAGGCATGGGAGTCATTGAATGGCCACTTAGGATGGGACTCATGGAATGGCCCTTAGGCATGGAGTCATTGAATGGCCTCTGGCATGGGACTCATTGGAATGGCCTCTTAGGCATGGGAGTCATTGGAATGGCCCTTAGGCAGGGAGTCATTGGAATGGCCTCTTAGGCATGGGAGTGATTGAAATGGGCATTAGGGATGGGACTCATTGGAATGGCCTTAGGCATGGGAGTCATTGAATGGCACTTAGGCATGGGATATTGGAATGGCCCTTATCATGGGAGTGATTGAAATGGCCACTTAGGCTGGGAGTCATTGACTGGCCACTTAGGCGTGGTAGTCATGGAATGGCCTCTTAGGCATGGGAGTCATTGGAATGCCTCTTAGGCATGGGAGTGATTGAAAGGCCTCTTAGGCATGGGAGTCACTGGAATGGCTCTTAGGCATGGGATGATTGAATTGGCTCTTGGCATGGGATATTGAAAGGCCTCTTAGGCATGGGAGTCATGGAATGGCCTCTTAGGCATGGGATCATGGAATGCCTCTTAGGCATGGGAGTCTTGGAATGGCTTTAGCCATGGGAGTGATTGAAATGGGCACTTAGGCATGGGATATTGGAATGCCTTTAGGCATGGAGTCTTGAATGGCCTCTTAGGCATGGGAGTGATTGAAATGGGCACTTAGGCATGGGAGTGATTGAAATGTGCATTAGGCATGGGATCATTGGAATGTCCTCTTAGGCATGGGGTCATTGGAATGCCCTTGGCATGGGAGTATTGAATGGCACTTAGGCATGGGAGTCATGGAATTCCTCTTAGGCTGGGACTCATGAATGGCCTTAGGCATGGAGTGATTGGAATGGCCTTAGGCATGGGAGTCATTGGAATGTCTCTTAGGCATGGGAGTGTTGAATGGGCACTTAGGCATGGGACTCACTGGAATGGCCTCTCATTGGACTCATTGGAATTGCCTCTTAGGCATGGGAGTGATTGAAATGGGCACTTAGGCATGGGACTCATTGGAATGGCCTCTTAGGCCTTGGAGTGATTGAAATGGGCACTTAGGGATGGGGACTCATTGGAATGGCCACTTAGGCAAGGGAGTCATTGAAATGGGAACTTAGGCATGCGTGTGATTGAAATGGCCACTTAGGCATGGGACTCATTGAATTGGCCTCTTAGCATGGGAGTGATTGAAATGGCCACTTAGGCATGGGACTCATTGGAATGGCCACATAGGCATGGGAGTGATTGAAATGGCCACTTAGGGATGGGAGTCATTGGAATGGCCACTTAGGCATGGGACTCATTGGAATGGCCACTTAGGCATGGGAGTCATTGAAATGGCTTCTTGGCATGTGACTCACTGGAATGGCCTCTTATGCATGGGAGTCATGGAATGGCCTCTTAGGCATGGGAGTCATTGCAATGGCCTCATAGGCATGGGAGTCATTGGAATGGCCTCTTAGGCACGGGAGTCACTGGAATGGCCTCTTAGGCATGGGAGTCATTGGTATGGCCACTAGCATGGGAGTCATTGGAATGGCCTCTTTGGCATGGGAGTCATTGAATGGCCTCTTAGGCATGGGAGTGACTGAATTGGCCTCTTAGGCTGGGAGCCTGGAATGGCTTCTTGGCATGGAGTGATTGATATGGCTCTTAGGATGGGAGTCACTGGAATGTCCTTAGGCATGGACTCATTGGAATGGCCTCTAGGCATGGGATTAAATGGACATTCCTCTTAGGCATGGGACTCACTGGAATGGCCTCTTAGGCATGGGACTCATTGAAATGTCCTCTAGGCATGGGAGTCTATTGAATGGCCACTTAGGCATGGGATCATGAATGGCCTCTTAGGCATGGGATCATTGGAATGGCCTCTTAGGCATGGGAGTGAGTGAATGGGCACTTAGGGATGGGACTCATTGGAATTGCACTTAGCAGGGAGCATTGAAATGGGCACTTGCATGGAAGTGATTGAAATAGCATGGAGGACTTATTGAATGGCCTCTTAGGCATGGGAGTATTGAATGGCCACTAGGCATCGGAGCTCATTGGAATGGCCTCTAGGCATGGGAGTGAATGATCTTGGCCATGGGCATGTGAGTCATTGGCAAATGGAAGGCCTTGGAATGGGTATTGATGAAATGGCCTCTTGAATGGATGATTGAGCAGATGAGAGCTTTAGAGGCCTTAGGAATGGAGTCTTATGGCTTTGGATGGACTCATTGAATGTCCTCTTAGGCATGGGATGTGCATTGAAATGCATTGGCTTGGCAGTACATGCCCTTGGCAATGGCCTCTAGGTGGATTTCATTGGATGGCCTTAGCTGGGATGCTGAAATGGCCCGTAGCATGGAAGTCCTGTAGGCCTGTTAGGCAATGGGATGCATTGGATGGCCTCTTAGGCATGGGACTCATTGGAATGGCTCTTGGCATGGGACTCACTGGAATGGCTCTATGCAATGGGACCATTAGGATGGCCTAGTTGGATCACTTGGCAATGGGCACTTAAGGCACTTGGGGATATGAATACATAGCATTGGAAATGGCTTTAGGCTCGAGTGATGAATGGCTCTTAGGCATGGGACCATTGGAATGGCCTCTTAGGCATGGGAGTGATTGGAATGAACACTTAGGCATGGGACTCATTGGAATGTCCTCTTAGGCATGGGAGTGCATTGAAATGGCCTTAGGCATGGGATCTCATGGAATGGCCTCTTAGGCATGGACTCATGGAGTGCCCTTAGGCGGGAGTCATTGGAATGGCACTTAGGCATGGGAGTCACTGGAATGGCCTCTTAGGCATGGGACGTCATTGGAATGGCCCTTAGGCATGGGATCATTGGATTGCATAGGCATGATCATTGGAATGCCTCTTAGGCATGGGATCATGGAATGGCCTCTTAGGCATGGGATCATTGAATGTCCTCTTCGGCATGGGAGTCATTGGAATGATGGGAGATGGGGCCTATTAGGCATGGCATGATTGAATGGCCTCTTAGGCATGGGAGTCATTGGAATGGCCTCTTAGGCATGGAGTGATTGAATGGGCACTTAGGCATGGGACTCATGGAATGTCCTCTTAGGCATGGGATGATTGAAATGGGCACTTAGGCATGGATGCATGGAATGGCCTCTTAGGCATGGGACTCATTGGAATGGCCTCTTAGGCATGGGATCATGGATTGGCTCTTAGCATGGAGTCATTGAATGGCCTCTTAGGCATCGGAGTAATTGGAATGGCATCTTTGGCATGGGACTCATGGAATGGCCTCTTTGGCATGGGAGTGATTGAAATGGGCACTTAGTGATGGGATCATTGGAACGGCCACTTAGGCATGGGAGTCATTGAAATGGCACTTAGGCATGCGAGTGATTGAATGGCCACTTAGGCATGGGATCAATGCCAATTGGGCACTTGGCATAGGGTGATTGTAATCAGCACTTAGCATGGGATGGCTTTAAAGGCAATGGGCATGGGAGTGATCGAAAGTCCACTTAGGCATGGGAGTCATTGAAATGGCCTTAGGCATGGACATTGAATTGGCCTCTTAGGCATGGAGTGCATTGGAATGGCCAGTTAGCATGGATATTGGATGCACATAGGGCATGAGTGTTGAAATGGCCATTAGGATGGATCATTGATGGGTATTAAGCATGGGACTCATTGGATGGCACTAGGAATGGAGTCATTGCATTGGGACTCTTAGGAATGGCATGAGATGGCTCTTAGGATGGGACTCAGGGAATGGCTTCTTAGGCATGGGAGTGTTAATGGCTTTAGGCATGGGAGTCTTGGAATGGCTCTGCATGGAGTATTGAACGGCTCTTAGGCTATGGAGTGATTGAATGGCACTTAGGATGGGAGTCATTAAAATGGCACTTAGGCATGGGACTCATTGGAATGTCTCTTAGGCATGGGAGTGATGAAATGCACTTAGGATGGGACTCACTGGAATGGCCTTTTATGCATGGCAGTTATGAAATGGCCAGTTAGGATGGACTCATTGGAATGCCACTTAGGCAATGGGAGTCATTGAATGGGCACTAGGCATGGGCGTGATTGAAATGGCCACTTAGGCATAGGATATTGAATTGGCCCTTAGGCATGGGAGTGAGTTGATGAATGGCCCTTAGGCGTGGGACTCATTGGAATGGCCACTTAGGCATGGGAGTGATGGAAATGGCCACTTAGGCATGGGAGTGATTGAAATGGCCACTTAGGCATGGGAGTCATTGAAATGGCTACTTAGGCATGGGATCATTTAAATGGCCCATTAAGGATGGGATCTATGGCTCTAGATGAACTGCAATGGCCTCTTAGGCATGGGATCATTGGAATGGCCTTTAGGTACTGGGAGTATTGAATGGCCTCTTAGTCATGGGAGTCATTGGATGGCCTCTTAGGCATGGTAGTCATTGGAATGGCACATAGGCATGGGATGATTGAATGGCCACTTAGGCATGGGAGCATTGAGTTGGCATTGAAGGGATCATGGAATTGGCTCTTATCATGGATGATTTAAGGCCACTTGAGGCATGGAAATGCATTGAATGGACATATGGATGGGCCTTGATTGAATGGCCACTTAGCTTGAGCATTGAAATGGCCACTTAGGCGGGACCATGGAATGGCCATTAGGCATGGGAGTCATTGAAGGGCCTCTTAGGCAATGGGAGCTGACTGATGAATGGCCTTAGGCATGGAGTCAGTGGAATGGCTTCTTAGGCATGGGAGTGATTGAAATGGCCTCTTAGGCATGGGAGTCACTGGAATTCCTCTTAGGCATGGGATCATTGGAATGTCCTCTTAGGCATGGGAGTCATTGGAATGGCCTCTAGGCATGGGATGATTGAACGGCCACTTAGGCATGAGTCATTTGGAATGGCCTCTTAGGCATGGGATCATTGGAATGGCCTCTTGGGCATGGGAGTCACTGAAATGGCCTCTTAGGCATGGGAGTCACTGGAATGGCCTCTTAGTCATGGGAGTCATTGGAATGGCCTCTTAGGCATGGACTAATTGGAATGTCTCTAGGCATGGGACTCACTGGAATGGCCTTTAGCATGGGACTCATGGAATGGCCTCTTAGGCATGGGACTCTCTGGAATGCCTTAGGCATGGGACTCATTGAATGGCCTCTTAGGCATGGGAGTGATTGAAATGGGCATTAGGCATGGGACTCATTGGAATGTCCTCTTAGGCATGGGAGTGATTGAAATGGCCACTTAGGCATGGGACTCACTGGAATGGCCCTAGGCATGGACCATTGGAGGCCTTTTAGGCATGGGAGTCATTGAAATGGCCACTTAGGCATGGGAGTCACTGAATGGCCTCTTAGGCATGGGAGTCATGGAATGGCCACTTAGGCATGGGAGTCATTGGAATATGCCACTTAAGGCATGGGAGTCATAGAATGGCCTAAGGCCTTGAAATGGCCTCTAGGTCATGGATGTCATTGAAGGCCATTTGGCATGGATGTCATTGGAATGGCCTCTTAGGCATGGAGTATTGTAATGGTACTTAGGCATGGAGTCATTGTAATGGCCACTTAGGCATGGGATCATTGTAATGGCCACTTAGGCATGGGAGTCATTGAAATGGCCTCTTAGGCAGGGAGTCATTGCAAATGGCCACTTAGGCATGGGAGTCATGGAATGGCCACTTAGGCAAGGGAGTCATTGAAATGGCCTCTTAGGCATGAGTCATTGGCTCTAAGACATAATGCTAATGGGCACTTGAGCATGGGCTCATTAAATGGCCACTTAGGAATGGTCTTGAATGGCGTCTTGATGGGAGTATTGAAATGGGCATTTGGCATGGAGTCTTGAAATGGCCATATTGAGAAGGCATCATTGAATGGCATTACATGGGAGTCACTGGAATGTCCTCTAGGCAAGGAGTCATTGGAAATGGCCTTAGGCAAGGGAGTCATTGAATGGCCACTTAGGCATGGGATCTCACTGGAATGGCCACTTAGCAAGGGAGTCATTGAAATGGCCACTTAAGCATGGGTGTCATTGAAATTGGCCACTTAAGCATGGGAGTCATTGGAATGGCCAACTTAGGCATTGGAAGGCCTTGAAATAGTCATTGCATGGGAGTCATTTAATGGCATGGCAGGAGTCATTGAAATGGCCTCTTAGGCAATGGAATCATTGAAATGCTCTTAGGCATGGGAGTCATTGAAATGGACTCTGGCATGGAGTCATTGAAATGGCCCTTAGACATGGGTCATTGAAATGGCCTCTTAACAATGGGGTTTCAAATGGCCCTTCGGCATGGACATTGTGCAATGGCAGGGATTAAATGGCTTTATAGGTCATTGAAATGGTCTTAGGCGATGGATGAAATGGCCCTTAGGCATGGGTCGTTGAAGTGCCTCTATACAATGGGTCATTGAAATGGCCCTTTAGACAATAGGGTCGTTGAAATGGCTTTAACATGGGGTTTGAAATGGCCCCTTGGCCATGGAGTCATTGCATTGGCCTCTTAGACATGATCTTGAATGTCCTCTAGGCAATGGAGTCATTGAAATGGCCTCTTAGGCAATGGAGCATTGAAAGGCCTCGCAGGCATGAAGTCGTGAAATGGCCTGTTAGCAATGGAGTCATTGAAATGGCCCCATAGCATGAAATCGTTGCAATGGTCCCTTAGGCAATGGGATGCTAAAATGGGTCATTGAAATAGATGTGGAAATGGCCCTTAGGCAATGGGTTCGTTGAAATGGCCTCTTATGAAGGTCATAAATGGCATGAAATGCCTGCATGGGAGTCTGATGGTCTTGGCAATGGAGTCATTGAAATGGCCCTTTAGACAATAGGGTCATTGAAATGGCCTCTTAAACAATGGGGTTGTTCAAATGGCCCCTTCGGCCATGGACAATTGTAGACAATGGGGTGATTGAAATGGACTTTTAGAGAATAGGGTCATTGAAATGGCTTCTTAGGCGATGGGATGTTAAACTGGCCTCTTAGGCAATGGGGTCGTTGAAGTGGCCTCTTATACAATGGGGTCATTGAAATGGCCCTTTAGACAATAGGGTCGTTGAAATGGCCTCTTAAACAATGGGGTTGTTCAAATGGCCCCTTCGGCCATGGAGTCATTGCATTGGCCTCTTAGACAATGGAGTCGTTGAAATGTCCTCTAGGCAATGGAGTCATTGAAATGGCCTCTTAGGCAATGGAGACATTGAAACGGCCTCGCAGGCAATGAAGTCGTTGAAATGGCCTGTTACGCAATGGAGTCAATGAAATGGCCCCATAGGCAATGAAATCGTTGCAATGGTCCCTTAGGCAATGGATTCGTTAAAATGGCCTCTTATGCAGTGGAGTCGTTGAAATGGCCTCTTAGGCAATGGGTTCGTTGAAATGGCCTCTTATGCAAGGGGGTCATTGAAATGGCCTCATAGACAATGGGGCCGTTGAAGTGGCCTCTGTCCCCCGTGGGGATACCGGGGGTCTTTTGTACAAATAGTTCCCCCACCTTCTGGACATTCTGTACTAGTAACGTCCCCTTTTCCTTTTGCTCTCAGTAACTCTGTCTCCTCCTTTGCTGTACTGTCGTCTACTGTCCTTTCTGTCTACCATATCTTTTATCTATTTTTTTCCCACAACCTCTTCCCACAAATTTCTGCACTCAACAAAGTCGGAGTGAACTGACTATACTCTCGAGTATAGTGCGAGTATCCCAACAGGGTAAAACGAGTTCACAAGCTACCAGATACTGGAACGCTGAAGAAGAAGAAATGGCCTCTTAGGCAATGGGGTTGTTCAAATGGCCTCTTGGACATTGGGGTTGTTGAAATGGCCTGTTAGACTAGTCGTTCAAATGATCTCTTAGGCAAAGGGAATCAATGAAATAGCCTCTTAGGTAATGTGGTCCTTGAAATGTCATCTTAGGCAATGGGATTGTTGAAATGGCCTCTTAGGCAATGAACTCATTGAAATGGATCGTTAGGCAGTGGAGTTGTTGTAATGGTTTCTTAGGCAATGGAGTCGTTGAAATGCACTCTTAGGCAATGGAGTTATTGAAATGGCCTCTTAGACAATGGGGTCATTGAAATAATCTCATAGACAATGGAGGCCATCTCTACATTCTCTTTTTATTTATGTGTTCATACCAGTATCCACCCCATTCTAACGCTGCTGTTCTGTTCTTCCCCTCCCGGCATATCCATTCCATTCTCAGTTTTAGTAACCATTACTAGCATCCTTCCTCCCATCCAACAATCCTCATTTCATTCCCCATGTATTTTTCTCTCATCTGTTTCAGATCTTTGGTTTGAAATTTAAGTCTCTGCCACTCATGGTGCCATCTTTTCACTTGCAGCCTGTGTTCCCATCACATCATTGCCACTTGCCCATGTCTAGCTCTTCCTCATT
Organism: Conus ventricosus; assembly: GCA_018398815.1. Classification (NCBI taxonomy): domain Eukaryota; kingdom Metazoa; phylum Mollusca; class Gastropoda; order Neogastropoda; family Conidae; genus Conus; species Conus ventricosus. The sequence continues at coordinate 9,771,134 of CM031626.1, forward strand.
TCCATCTGATCCATACTTTTTCAGACCCTTTTCAGGGACCACCGTCTCTAAGCGCACACCTACCCGACTTCCATGATTCCTCTTCATTCCTGTGTTTACTTCGCTTCCTGTTGCCACCCCTTCCCTCCTGTTGACAGGTTACTGTAATACACCCAAACCGTCCAGGTACACCCCTTCCCTCCTGTTGACAGGTTACTGTAATACACCCAAACCGTCCAGGTACACCCCTTCCCTCATATTGACAGGTTATGGTAATACACCCAAACCATCCAGGCACCATTACTGTACCAGTCCAGACCCCTCTGCATATCAGTATTGCTGTTACATTCTTCTTTTTTTCTCTCGTTTGTTTGTTTTTGTTTAGTTTTGGTTTTGGTTTTACTCAATTTGCCATGTTATTAAGAAACAACAACAAAAGTCCCATATCACCTCCCCCCTCAACTCAACTTTCATTCTCTCTCCAGTTTTATCTCTCCCCCTCCCCATCCCCTTCCCTTCTAGTCTTTTCTCTCATTCTACTAACATTTCTGCTTCTTCACTTTAAGTTTAAGCCTCACTTAGTATGTATTTTGTTCAAACCTTTTTAATCTCAACTGTTTTTGTTTGAAAAAGCCACCTGACCATTTATCCTTATTCTGCTTCTTGTTAAATATAACCCCAGCTCCTGTTGCTTCTCACTGCTAACCTTTTCTTTCAACTGCAACGCTTTTTCCTGCTGCCACTCAGTTTTGACACTTCTTTTGCCTTCATTGGAAGGACAGTGAGAAGGAGATGGAATGCACCCACGCTTTCCTGCACCCTCCTCCACTTTTCTTCACAATTCTGTCTTCCCATTCCCACTAGCACATTTGTCTGCTCACAACATGACACATTCCTTCAGGTCATTTGCCACGCTTTTTCCTATACAACTGCCACCCATTTTTGACACTTCGTTTGCCTTCATTGGAAGGACAATGAGAAGGGGGTGGAAAGCACCCACCCTCTGCTTTTCTTTACAATTCTAACTTCCCATTCCCACTGACACATTTTTCTGCTCACATTACATATTCATTCAGGTTGTTCCCTCAGTCACACAACTTCTATTTCCTCTCATCAATTTCTTATCTTTTTGTTTTTCAGTTTTTTTTTTTTTTTTGCTTTTTTTTGTTTTTGTTTTTTTTTGTTTTTTTTTGAAACGGCAAAAGGATTTTACACTTTTCATTTGCATTTATTTCCTTTTTGCCCATTCCATTTTTTGTTCTTGTTAAGAATCTAATCATTTGCTTTTCCATCTGACCATTCCCTTCTTAGTTACAGTTGTTTTGCTACCCCATGTAACTCTTTCCTTTTGAAACCTTGGCCTTCCAGTCCCTGTGATTCCCAGTCACATTCCTTACCTTCCATAGTGTTCCAAAGGTGTTGACAGGAAGAGGAATGCAACGACCCAGTCCTGTTATGCCCAGTCACATTCCTTACCTTCCATAGTGTTCCAGAGGTGTCGACAGGAAGAGGAATGCAACAACCCAGTCCTGTTATCCCTTCACTAATGTCTGCTCATTGCTTCATATTCCCATGTCAGTTTCTAATGCTTCATTTCTCATACCACACCATTCCCTTGATCTTGCTTCCAGCCATCCTTTCTTCAGTGCCACATTATGTGTCCCCCCCTCACCCTCAACTTACTTTTACCACTGATTGTCGCCTGCCTTTCCTACCATTTCCTCCAGGTTTCCATTCTTGATGCCAGTACCATTTCTCCAGTCTTCCCCTTCCACCTCTTCCTTTTCCATGCTGTCTACTTTCTACATGCTTGGTTTTCATCATGCTCATTCCCACGTCTTGTGAACCATCTCCCATTTATATTTCTTCCAGAGCCTTGAATATCCATGTAGTCCCAGGTCTTAATCCATGTCCACACCCATTGTTTATCCATCATTGTTGGCTGTCTTCTACCGCTTACCCTATCTCATGAAAGAAAACCTACAACTATCCTTCGTCTCGTATTCCCCACTTTGCGTTTTCTTGGCAACTTTTTTTTTTTTTTTTTTGTAATTCCCATGGTTCTGTTTTCCAGTATCGACATTTACCTACCAATTGATGCTTCCAAGCCTGCTTTCTTCTTTTCATTGAGTTCGTAGCAGTTCTGTATTTGGTCTCCCTTTTCCTTCAGTTTGGCCATCTTGGCTTCCTGTGGCAGTCCCCTGTGGTTACGGTTGACTGTCGCACAGGCATGTGTCCCATTCACAACCAGGTGTGTCATTAAAGGGATGCTTGTGAAAAAGGGGTCAAAATACAAGTGTCTGTTCTGGTTGTAGTACGGTGATGCTACTTTGCCTACCACTTCATGCCCCAGACTGAGTGATATTTGCGTTTTCACAGCTAGCATAACCAATGTAAATGTCAAATGTGACACAATAGCCGGTATTATTGTCACACATTTCCGACTCCTTGATGTCCCATTTTGTTGGCTTGGCTGGCATATGCTGTTTGAAAAAAATTGCAACCCTTGAAGCCTATCATCGCTTCATCAATGGTCATTGCATGGCCAGGACAATAATTGGTTTTGAACAAAGGGAGAATATGTTCGATGAATGTTCTCACCTTTCACAGGGGGGGGGGTCATAATCAGGGTGATCATGCCCAGGACAAAATCCGAAGGTGGAAATACTGATTCAACTTGAAAAAGTAATTTTTTTAGGCATGACACTGCTGATCCAGGATCACTGAAACATGGGTCACTAGACCGTGTAACCCCACAGGTGTGGCCGATGCTTTATCCTCAACATAAGGGGAGGGGAGGGGGGATGGGAAGGGGGAAGGGAAAGGAATGAGGAGGGAAAGGGAGAGGGTGAGAAGGGGGAAGGGAAGTGGAAGGGGGTGGGAGGGGAAATGGAAGGGGATGAGGAGGGAGAGGGGAGGAGGGGGAAGGAAGTGGAAGGGGGTGGGGAGGGGAAATGGAAGGGATGAGGAGGGGGAAGGAAGTGGAAGGGGTGGGGAGGGGAAATGGAAGTGGATGAGGAGGGGGAAGGGAAGTGGAAGGGGGGTGGGAGGGAAATGGAAGGGGATGAGGAGGGGAAGGGAAGTGGAAGGGGGTGGGGAGGGGAAAATGGAAGATGAGGAAGGGAGGGAAGGAGGGAGGAGGGGAAGGGAAGTGGAAGGGGGTGGGGAGGGAAATGGAAGGGATGAGGAGGGAGAGGGGAGGAGGGGGAAGGGAAGTGGAAGGGGGTGGGGAGGGAAATGGAAGGGATGAGGAGGGGGAAGGGAAAGTGGAAGGGGGTGGGGAGGGGAAATGGAAGTGGATGAGGAGGGAGAGGGGGAAGGGAAGTGGAAGGGGGTGGGGAGGGGAAATGGAAGGGGATGAGGAGGGAGAGGGGGAAGGGAAGTGGAAGGGGGTGGGGAGGGAAATGGAAGGGATGAGGAAGGGGAAGGGAAGGGGAAGGGGTGGGGAGGGGAAATGGAAGGTGGAGGAGGGGGAGAGGGAAGGAATGGAAGGGGGTGGGGAGGGGAAATGAAAGAGGATGAGGAGGGAGAAGGAAGGGGAAGGAAGGGGATGAGGAAGCGGAATGGAGAGAGTGGGGAAGAGGAAGGGAGGGGGGGTGGGGAGGGGGAAAGAAGAGGTTGTAAACGGGGGAAGGGAAGGGAGGGGAGAATGCAAGGGAAGGGAAGGGGGGGTGGAGGAGGAAGGACAAATGATGCATTTGGTATGCCTTCGAATAAGTAGAAGATCAGCACTACAGCTCAAGCAAGTTTTGAGAAGAGAGATCTGCAACTTGTACAAGAAAAACAGTGACATCACCAAGCTTGGAGACACCAACTTACTCTTTTAATTTGAGGCCCGACGTCATATAACATTATGACGCATGCAATATGTAATAAATTAAAGTCACAAAAGCAGACATTACATCCCCATTCTTGAGATCAGTGGACAATGACAACTGTTGCAAATTAAACTGTCCTTCCCAGACCTAAGTTTCTTTGGTTTCTTCACTTTACGCCATTTCGGATGTACACTGTCTTTGTCTTCAGACACGATTCTGCACAAGCAGGCCGTGGACGGTACATCAACTGTGGTCGAGGACTGTTCAGGCTGCGACGGCAGCTCAAAAGTGTAGGGCTCTTAAGACTCAGCAAAATCTTTGCGGTTTTGGGTATGAGACTGTTCTCCTGGGGATGGTTGATTGTCGGCCTGCCTTTTAGTCATCTTGGGATCAGCTCTCGGCGGTTCCTTCTCCGTTTTCCAAATTGCATGGCAACTTGGCATGACCGATTTCCCAATGGTCTGACAATGGTGTCTGGAGTGTCTGGAGGTTTCACCACACTGGCTGATCAACGGATGGAGACTGAGCATCTCTCGCTCATTTTGGAGGTCTGGCCCACACTGGCTGATTAACGGACAGAGACTGAGCATCTCTCTCTCATCTTGAGGTTTCACCCACACTGGCTGATCAATGGACAGAGGACTGAGCATCTCTCGCTCATCTTGAGGTTTCACCCACACATGCTGATCAACGGACAGAGACTGAGCATCTCTAGCTCATCTTAAAGTTTGGCCCACACTGGCTGATCAACGGACAGAGACTGAGCATCTCTCGCTCATCTTGAGGTTTGGCCCACACTGGCTGATCAACGGAGAGAGACTGAGCATGTCTCGCTCATCTTGAGGTTTGGCCCACACTGGCTGATCAATAGACAGAGACTTAGCATCTCTAGCGCATCTTGAGGTTTTGGCCCACACTGGCTGACCAATGAAGAGAGACTGAGCATGTCTCGCTCATCTTGAGGTTTGGCCCACACTGGCTGATCAATGGAGAGAGACTGAGCATCTCTCGCGCATCTTGAAGTTCCGCCCGCACAGGCTGATCAACGGACAGAGACTGAGCATCTCTCGCTCATCTTGAGGTTTGGCACACACTGGCTGATCAACGGACAGAGACTGAGCATCTCTCGCTCATCTTGAGCATTGGCCCACACTGGCTGATCAACGGACAGAGACTGAGCATCTCTCTCTCATCTTGAGGTTTCGACCGCACTGGCTGATCAACGGAAAAGAGACTGAGCATCTCTCGCTTATCTTGAGGTTTCGTCCACACTGGCTGATCAACGAACAGAGACTGAGCATCTCTCGCTCATCTTGAGGTTTGGCTTACAATGGCTGATCAACGGACAGAGACTGAGCCTCTTTCACTCATGTTGAGGTTTGGCCTACACTGGCTGCTCAACGGACAGAGACTGAGCATCTCTCGCTCATCCTGAGGTTTGGCCCACACTGGCTGATCAACGGACAGACACTTAGCATCTATCGCTCATCTTGAGGTTTCGCCCGCACTGGCTGATCAATGGACAGAGACTGAGCATCTCTTGCTCATGTTGAGGTTCCGCCAGCACTGGCTGATCAACGGACAGAGACTGAGCATCTCTTGCTCATGTTGAGGTTCCGCCAGCACTGGCTGATCAACAGACAGAGACTGAGCCTTTCTTGCTCATCTTGAGGTTTGGCCCACACTGGCTGATCAACGGAGAGAGACTTAGCAGGTCTCGTTCATCTTGAGGTTTGGTTCACACTGGCTGATCAACGGAGAGAGAACTGAGCATGTCTCGCTCATCTTGAGGTTTCACCCACACTGGCTGATCAACGGAGGGGAGACTGAGCATGTCTCGTTCATCTTGAGGTTTGGTTCACATGGCTGATCAACGGAGAGAGACTGAACACCTCTTGCATATCATGAGGTTCTGCCCGCACTGGCTGATCAAACAGACAGAGACTGAGCATCTCTCGCTCATCTTGAGGTTTGGCCCTCACTGGCTGATCAGTGGACAGAGACTGAGCATCTCTCGCTCATCTTGAGGTTTGGCCCTCACTGGCGGATCAACGGACAGAGGACCGAGCCGCTCTCGCTCTTCTTGAGGTTTGGCTCACACTGGTTGATCAACAAGAGAGACTGAGCATCTCTGGCTCATCTTGAGGTTTTGCCTGCACTGGCTGATCAACAAAGAGAGGGCTGAGCATCTCTCGCGCATCTTGAGGTTCCGCCTGCACTGGCTAATCAGCGGACAGATACTGAGCATCTCTCGCTCATCTTGAGGTTTCTCCGACACTGGCTGATCAAACGGACAGAGACTGAGCATCTCTGGCTCATCTTGAGGTTTCACCCACTGGTGATCAACGGACAGAGACTGAGCATCTCTTGCTCATCTTGAGGTTTGGCCCACACTGGCTGATCAACGGACAGAGACTGAGCATCTCTCGCTCATGTTGAGGTTTGGCCCACACTGGCTGATCAATGGACAGAGAGTGAGCCTCTCTCGCTCATCATGAGGTTTGGCTCACACTGGCTGATCAACGGACAGAGACTGAGCATCTCTCGCTCAACTTGAGGTTTGGCCCACACTGACTGATCAACAGAGAGAGACTGAGCATCTCTCACTCATCTTGAGATTCTGCACGCACTGGCTGATCAACAGAAAGATACTGAGCATCTCTCGCTCCTCTTGACGTTTGGCCCACACTGGCTGATTAACGGACAGAGACTGAGTATCTCTCACTCAACTTAAGGTTTGGCCCACACTGGCTGACCATCCCAGAGAGACTGAGCATGTCTCGCTCATCTTGAGGTTTGGCCCACACTGGCTGATCAATAGAGAGAGACTTAGCATCTCTAGCGCATCTTGAGGTTCCGCCCACACTGGCTGATCAACGGAGAGAGACTGAGCATCTCTCGCTCATCTTGAGGTTTCACCCACACTGGCTTATCAACGGACAGAGACTGAGCAACTCTGGCTCATCTTGAGGTTTGGCCCACACTGGCTGATCAACGGACAGAGAATGAGTATCTCTCGCTCATCTTGAGGTTTCGACAGCACTGGCTGATCAACGGACAGAGACTGAGCATCTCTCGCTCATCTTGAGGTTCCGCCTACGCTGCTGATGGAACGGACAGACTGAACATCTCTCGCTCATCATGAGGTTGGTTCACACTGGGTCATCAGCGGAGAGAGACTGAGCAACTCTGGCTCATCTTGAGGTTCCGCCCACACTGGGTGCTCACCAGACAGTGACTGAGCATCTCTCACTCATCTTGAGGTTCCACCCGTACTGGGTGATCAACGACAGAGATTGAGCCTCTCTCGCTCATCTTGACGTTTGGCCCACACTGGCTGATCAACGGATAGAGACTGAGCATCTCTCGCTCATCTTGAGGTTTTGGCCCACACTGGCTGATCAACGGAGAGAGACTGAGCATCTCTCGCACATCTTGAGGTTCCGCCCGCACTGGCTGATCAACGGACAGTGACTGAGCATCTCTCGCTCATCTTGAGGTTTCCACCCACTCTGGCTGATCAACGGACAGAGACTGACCATCTCTCGCTTATCTTGAGGTTTGGCCCTCACTGGCTGATCAACGGACAGAGACTGAGTCTCTCTCGCTCATCTTGAGGTTGGGCCCACACTGGCTTATCAACGGAGAGATACTGAGCATCTCTTGCTCATCTTGAGGTTTGGCCCACACTGGCTGATCAATGGACAGAGACTGAGCATCTCTCGCTCATCTTAAGCCTTCGACCGCACTGGCTCATCAACGAACAGAGACAGCATCTCTGGCTCATCTTGAGGTTTGTCCCACGCTGGCTGATCAATGGACAAAGACGGAGCCTCTCTCGCTCATCTTCAGGTTTCGCACACACTGACTGATCAACGGACAGAAACTGCGGATCTCTCGCTCATGTTTGGGTTTGGCCCACACTAGCTGATCAATGAACCGAGACTGAGCATGTCTCGCTCATCTTGAGGTTTGGCCCACACTGGCTGATCAACAGAGAGAGACTGAGCATCTCTGGCTCATCTTGAGGTTTCACCCACACTGGTTGATCAACGGACAGACAATGAGCATCTCTGGGTCATCTTGAGGTTTGGCCCACACTAGCTGATCAACGGACAGAGACTGAACGTCTCTCGCTCATCTTGAGTTTGCCCCAAACTGGCTGATCAACGGAAAGACACTGAGCATCTCTCGCTCATCTTGAGGTTTGGCCCACACTGGCTGATCAACCGACAGAGACGGAGCATCTCTCGCTCATCTTGAGGTTTCGCCCACACTGGCTGATCAACGGACAAAGACTGAGCATCTCTCGCTCATCTTCAGGTTTGGCCCACACTGGCTGATCAACGGACAGAGACTGAGCACTCTCGCTCATCTTGAGGTTTCGCCCGCACTGGCTGATCAACGGACAGAGACTGAGCATCTCTTGCTCATGTTGAGTTTCCACCCGCACTGGCTGATCAACGGACAGAGAGTGAGCCTCTCTCGCTCATCTTGAAGTTTGGCCCACACTGGCTGATCAATGGAGAGAGACTGAGCATGTCTCACTCATCTTGACATTTGGCCCACACTGGCTGATCAACGGAGAGAGACTGAGCATCTCTCGCGCATCTTGAGGTTCCGCCTGCACTGGCTGATCAATGGATAGAGACTGACCATCTCTCGCTCATCTTGAGGTTTGGCCCTCACTGGCTGATCAACGGACAGAGACTGAGTCTCTCTCGCTCATCTTGAGGTTTGGCCCGCACTGGCTGATCAACGGACAGAGACTGAGCATCTCTCGCTCATGTTGAGGTTCCACCCGCACTGGCTGATCAACTGAGAGATACTGAGCATCTCTCGCTCCTCTTGAGGTTTTGCCCACACTGACTGATGAACTGAGAGATACTGAGCATCTCTGGCTCATCTTGAGGTTCACCCACACCGGCTGATCAACGGACAAAAACTTAGCCTCTCTTGCTCATCTTGAGATTTGGCCCACACTGGCTGATCAAAGGACAGTGACTGAGCATCTCTCGCTCATCTTGAGGTTTTTTCCACACTGGCTGATCAACGGAAAAAGACTGAGCCTCTCTTGCTCATCTTGAGATTTGGCCCACACTGGCTGATCAACAGACACTGAGCATCTCTCGCTCTTCTTGAGGTTTGGCCCACACTGGCTGATCAACGGACAGTGACTGAGCATCTCTTGCTCATTTTGAGGTTTCACCCGCACTGGCTAATCAACGGACAGAGACTGAGCATCTCTGGCTCATCTTGAGGTTTGGCCCACACTGGCTGATCAGTGGACATAGACTGAGCATCTATGGCTCATGTTGAGGTTTGGCCCACACTGGCTGATCAGTGGACAGAGACTGAGCATCTCTTGCCCATGTTGAGGTTTGGCCCATACTGGCTGATCAACGGAGAGAGACTGAGCATCTCTGGGTTTTCTTGAGGTTTGGCCCACACTGGCTGATCAAGGGACAGAGACTGAGCATCTATGGCTCATGTTGAGGTTTCGCCCACACTTGCTGATCAACGGACAGAGTCGCAGCATCTCTGGCTCATCTTGAGGTTTCACCCACACTGGCTGATCAACGGACAGAGACTGAGCATCTCTGGCTCATTTTGAGGTTCCGCCCACACTGGCTGATCAACAGACAGAGACTGACCGTCTCTCGCTCATGTTGAGTTTAGCCCACACTGGCTGATCAACGGACAGAGACTGAGCATATCTCGCTCATCTTGAAGTTCCCTTCACACTGGCTGATCAACGGACAGAGACTGAGCATCTCTGGCTCATCTTGATGTTTGGCCCACACTGGCTGATCAACGGACAGAGACTGAGCATCTCTCACTCATGTTGAGGTTCCGCCCGCACTGGCTAATCAACGGACAGAGACTGAGCATCTGTCGCTCATCTTGAGGTTTGGCCCACACTGGCTGATTAACGGACAGAGACTGAGCATCTCTCACTCAACTTAAGGTTCCACCCGTACTGGCTGATCAACAGACAGAGACTGAGCATCTCTTGCTCATGTTGAGGTTCCGCCCGCACTGGCTAATCAACGGACAGAGAGTGAGCCTCTCTCGCTCATCTTGACGTTTGGCCCACACTGGTTGATTAACGGACAGAGACTGGGTATCTCTCACTCAACTTAAGGTTTGGCCCACACTGGCTGACCATCCCAGAGAGACTGAGCATGTCTCGCTCATCTTGAGGTTTTGGCCCACACTGGCTGATCAATAGAGAGAGACTTAGCATCTCTAGCGCATCTTGAGGTTCCGCCCACACTGGCTGATCAACGGAGAGAGACTGAGCACTCTCGCTCATCTTGAGGTTTCACCCACACTGGCTTATCAACGGACAGAGACTGAGCAACTCTGGCTCATCTTGAGGTTTGGCCCACACTGGCTGATCAACGGACAGAGAATGATATCTCTCGCTCATCTTGAGGTTTCGACAGCACTGGCTGATCAACGGACAGAGACTGAGCATCTCTCGCTCATCTTGAGGTTCCGCCTACGCTGGCTGATGGAACGGACAGAGACTGAGCATCTCTCGCTCATCTTGAGGTTTGGTTCACACTGGCTCATCAACGGAGAGAGACTGAGCAACTCTGGCTCATCTTGAGGTTCCGCCCACACTGGGTGCTCACCAGACAGTGACTGAGCATCTCTCACTCATCTTGAGGTTCCACCCGTACTGGGTGATCAACGACAGAGAGTGAGCCTCTCTCGCTCATCTTGACGTTTGGCCCACACTGGCTGATCAACGGATAGAGACTGAGCATCTCTCACTCATCTTGAGGTTTGGCCCACACTGGCTGATCAACGGAGAGAGACTGAGCATCTCTCGCACATCTTGAGGTTCCGCCCGCACTGGCTGATCAACGGACAGTGACTGAGCATCTCTCGCTCATCTTGAGGCTTCACCCACTCTGGCTGATCAACGGACAGAGACTGACCATCTCTCGCTTATCTTGAGGTTTGGCCCTCACTGGCTGATCAACGGACAGAGACCGAGTCCGCTCATCTTGAGGTTTGGCTCACACTGGCTTATCAACGGAGAGATACTGAGCATCTCTTGCTCATCTTGAGGTTTGGCCCACACTGGCTGATCAATGGACAGAGACTGAGCATCTCTCGCTCATCTTGAGGTTTGGCCCAAACTGGCTGATCAACGAAAGGGACTGAGCCTCTCTCGCTCATCTTGAGATTTGGCCCACACTGGCTGATCAACCGACAGAGACGGAGCATCTCTCGCTCATCTTGAGGTTTGGCCCACACTGCCTGATGAACGGACAATGACTGAGCATCTCTCGCTCATCTTCAGGTTTGGCCCACACTGGCTGATCAACGGACAGAGACTGAGCATCTCTCGCTTATCTTGAGGTTTCTCCCCGCACTGGCTTATCAATGGACAGAGACTGAGCATCTCTCGCTCATCTTGAGGTTTCGCCCGCACTGGCTGATCAACGGACAGAGACTGAGCATCTCTTGCTCATGTTGAGGTTCCACCCGCACTGGTTGATCAACGGACAGAGAGTGAGCCTCTCTCGCTCATCTTTAAGTTTGGCCCACACTGGCTGATCAATGAGAGAGAATGAGCATGTCTCGCTCATCTTGACGTTTGGCCCACACTGGCTGATCAACGGAGAGAGACTGAGCATCTCTCGCGCATCTTGAGGTTCCGCCCGCACTGGCTGATCAACCGACAGAGACGGAGCATCTCTCGCTCATCTTGAGGTTTCGCCACACACTGGCTGATCAACGGACAGAGACTGAGCATCTCTCGCTCATCTTCAGGTTGGCCCACACTGGCTGATCAACGGACAGAGACTGAGCATCTCTCGCTCATCTTGAGGTTTGGCCCGCACTGGCTGATCAACGGACAGAGACTGAGCATCTCTTGCTCATGTTGAGTTTCCACCCGCACTGGCTGATCAACGGACAGAGAGTGAGCCTCTCTCGCTCAATACCTGCTGAAAGTTTGCTCCACACATGGAAACTGATCAACGGGAGAGAGACTGGAGGGGACTGGTTTAATGGATAGAGACTGCCATCTCGCTCATCTTGAGGTTTGGCCCTCACTGCTGATCAACGGAGAGAGACTGAGTCTCTCTCGCTCATCTTGAGGTTTCCCCTGCACTGGCTGATCAACGCGAACTGAGACCTCGCTTTAGGATCCACCCACTGCTATCAACTGAGAGATTTGAGCATCTCTCGCTCCTCTTGAGATTCCCACACGACGATGACGAGAGAACTGAGCATCTCTGCTCATCTTGAGGTTGGCCCCACCGGCTGATCAAACGGACAAAAACTGAGCTCTCTCTGCATCAGTTGAGATCCATCCCACACTGGCTGATCAACTGAAGATGACTGAGCATCTCTCGCTCTCTTGAGGTTTTTTCCCACACTGCTGATAACGGAAAGAGACTGAGCATCTCTGCTCATCTTGAGTTCCCCACACCGGCTGATCAACGGACACTTGAGCATCTCTCGCTCTTCTTGAGATTTGGCCCACACTGGCTGATCAAGGACAGTGACTGAGCATCTCTCGCTCATTTTGGGGGTTTTTCCACACTGGCTAATCAACGAAAGAGACTGAGCTCTCGGCTCATCTTGAGATTTGGCCCACACTGGCTGATCAACAGACACTGAGCATCTCATGCTCATGTTGAGGTTTGGCCCACACTGGCTGATCAACGGACAGAGACTGAGCATCTCTTGCCCATTTGAGGTTTGGCCCGCACTGGCTAATCAACGGACAGAGACTGAGCATCTCTGGGTTCTCTTGAGGTTTGGCCCACACTGGCTGATCAGGGACAGAGACTGAGCATCTATGGCTCATGTTGAGGTTTTCGGGCCCACACTGGCTGATCAACGGACAGAGACGCAGCATCTCTGCCCATTTGAGGTTTCCCCATACTGGCTGATCAACGTACAGAGACTGAGCATCTCTGGTTTTTGAGGTTGGGCCCACACTGGCTGATCAAGGGACAGAGACTGACATCTCTGCTCATGTTGAGGTTTCGCCCACACTGGCTGATCAACGGACAGAGACGAGCATATCTCGCTCATCTTGAAGGTTCCCCCCACACTGGCTGATCAACGGACAGAGACTGAGCATCTCTGGCTCATTTTGATGTTTGGCCCACACTGGCTGATCAACGACAGAGACTGACCGTCTCTCACTCATGTGAGGTTTACGCCCGCACTGGCTAATCAACGGACAGAGACTGAGCATATCTCGCTCATCTTGAGTTCCCCTACACTGGCTGATTAACGGAAAGGGGACTGAGCATCCTCGCTCAACTTGATGTTCCACCCGTGGCTGATCAACAGACAGAGACTGAGCATCTCTCCCCATGTTGAGGTTCCGCCCGCACTGGCTAATCAACGGACAGAGAGTGAGCATCTCTCGCTCATCTTGAGGTTTGGCCCACACTGGCTGATTAACGGAAAGGAGACTGGAGCATCTCTCACTCAACTTAAGGTTCCAATCACACCCGTACTGTCTGCCCCGAGTTCAACAGGGGCAAAAAGACAGAGCATCTCTAGCGCATCCTGAGGTTCCGCCCACACTGGCTATCAACGGAGAGAGACTGAGCCTCTCTCGCTCATCTTGACGGGTTTGGCCCACACTGGTTATCAACGGACAGAGACTGAGGCAACTCTGCCCCAACTTAAGGTTTGGCCCACACTGGCTGACCATCCGCAGAGAGACTGAGTATCTCTCGCTCATCTTGAGGTTTGGCCCACACTGGCTGATCAAAGAGAGAGACTTAGCATCTCTAGCTCATCCTGAGGTTCCGCCCACACTGGCTGATAAAAAGGACAGAGACTGAGCATCTCTCGCTCATCTTGAGGTTCACACACTGGATCATCAACGGACAGAGACTGAGCAACTCTGGCTCATCTTGAGGTTTGGCCCACACTGGGTGACAACGGACAGTGAATGAGATCTCTCACTCAAACTTGAGGTTTCCACACACTGGTGATCAACGACAGAGACTGAGCCATCTCTCGCTCATCTTGACGGTTCCGCCCACACTGGCTGATGAACGGACAGAGACTGAGCATCTCTCGCTCATCTTGAGGTTTGGCCCACACTGGCTCATCAACGGAGAGAGACTGAGCACTCGCTCATCTTGAGGTTCCGCCCGCACTGGCTGATCAACAGGACAGTGACTGAGCATCTCTCACTCATCTTGAGGTTCCCCCTCTGGTGATCAACGACAGAGAGTGACCATCTCTCGCTCATCTTGACGTTTGGCCCACACTGGCTGATCAACGGACAGAGACGAGCATCTCTCGCTCATCTTGAGGTTTGGCCCACACTGGCTGATCAACGGAGAGAGACTGAGCATCTCTCGCACATCTTGAGGTTGCCCACACTGGCTGATCAAGGACAGGACTGAGCATCTCTCGCTCATCTTGAGGCTTCACCCACTCTGGCTCATCAACGGACAGAAACACCATCTCTCGGCTCATCTTGAGGTTTGGCCCACTGGCTGAAACAAGGACAAGACCCGAGTTTTCGCTCATCTTCAGGTTTGGCACACACTGACTGATCAACGGAAGAAACTGAGGATCTCTTGCTCATTTTGGGTTTGGCCCACACTGCTGATCAATGACAGAGACTGAGCATCTCTCGCTCATCTTGAGGTTTCGCCGCACTGGCTATCAACGGAAGAAACAGCATCTCTGGCTCATCTTGAGGTTTCCCACACTGGCTGATCAATGGACAAGACATGAGCCTCTCTGCTCATCTTCAGGTTTCACCACACTGACTGATAACGGAAAGAACTGAGGATCTCTCGCTCATCTTGGGTTTGGCCCACACTCTGATCAACGAAAGACTGAGCATCTCTCGCTCATCTTGAGTTTGGCCCACACTGGCTGATCAACAGAGAGAGACGGAGCATCTCTCGCTCAATCTTGAGGTTTGCCCCACACTGGCTGATCAACGGACAGACAAATGAGCATCTCTGGCTATCTTGAGGTTTCACCCCACTAGGCTTATAAGGAAAGAGACTGAGCATCTCTCGCTCATCTTGAGGTTTGGCCCAAACTGGCTGATCAACGGGAAAGGACTGAGCACTCTCGCTCATGTTGAGATTTGCCCCCACTGGTTGATCAACCGACAGAGAGGAGCCTCTCTCGCTCATCTTTAGGTTTGGCCCACACTGGCTGATCAATGGACAGAGACTGAGCATCTCTCGCTTATCTTGACGTTTCCCACACTGGCTTATCAACTGAGAGAGACTGAGCATCTCTCGCTCATCTTGAGGTTTCGCCCGACACTGGCTGATCAAGGACAGAGACTGACCATCTCTCTCATCTTGAGGTTTCACCCGCACTGGCTGATCAACGGACAGACACTGAGCCTCTCTCGCTCATCTTTAAGTTTGGCCCACACTGGCTGATCAATGGAGAGAGAATGAGCATGTCTCGCTCATCTTGACGTTTGGCCCACACTGGCTGATCAACGGAGAGAGACTGAGCATCTCTCGCGCATCTTGAGGTTCCGCCCGCACTGGCTGATCAATGGACAGACACTGACCATCTCTCACTCATCTTGAGGTTTGACCCTCACTGGCTGATCAACGGACAGACACTGAGTCTCTCTCGCTCATCTTGAGGTTTGGCCCACACTGGCTGATCAACAAACAGAGACTGAGCATGTCTCGCTCATCTTGAGGTTTCGCCCGCACTGGCTGATCAACTGAGAGATACTGAGCATCTCTCGCTCCTCTTGAGGTTTCGCCCACACTGACTGATGAACTGAGAGATACTGAGCATCTCTGGCTCATCTTGAGGTTTCACTCACACCGGCTGATCAACGGACAGAGACTTAACCTCTCTGGCTCATCTTGAGGTTTGGCCCACACTGGCTGATCAACGGAAAGAGACTGAGCCTCTCTTGCTCATCTTGAGTTTTGGCCCACACTGGCTGATCAACAGACACTGAGCATCTCTCGCTCTTCTTGAGGTTTGGCCCACACTGGCTGATCAACGGACAGTAACTGAGCACCTCTTGCTCATTTTGAGGTTTCACTGTCCGATCAATGGACAGAGACTGAGCATCTCTGGCTCATCTTGAGGTTTGGCCCACACTGGCTGATCAGTGGACAGAGACTGAGCATCTATGGCTCATGTTGAGGTTTGGCCCACACTGGCTGATCAGTGGACAGAGACTGAGCATCTCTTGCCCATGTTGAGGTTTGGGCCATACTGGCTGATCAATGGACAGAGAATGAGTATCTCTCGCTCATCTTGAGGTTTCGACAGCACTGGCTGATCAACGGACAGAAACTGAGCATCTCTCGCTCATGTTGAGGTTTGGCCCACACTGACTGATCAACGGTCAAGAGACTGGGCCTCTCTCGCTCATCTTGAGGTTTGGCCCACACTGGCTGATCAACGGTCAGACACTGAAGATCTCTCGCTCATCTTGAGGTTTCACTCACACTGGCTGATCAACAGACCGAGACTGAGCATCTCTCGCTCATCTTGAGGTTCCACCCACACTCGCTGATCAACAGACAGACTGAGTATCTCTTGCTCATGTTGAGGTTTGGCCCACACTGGCTGATCAACGGACAGAGAATCAGCATCTCGCGCTCATCTTGAGGTGTCAACCACACTGGCTGATCAACGGACAGACACTGATGATCTCTCGCTCATCTTGAGGTTTCACTCACACTGGCTGATCAACAGACCGAGACTGAGCATCTCTCGCTCATCTTGAGGTTCCACCCACACTCGCTGATCAACAGACAGAGACTGAGCATCTCTTGCTCATGTTGAGGCTTGGCCCACACTGGCTGATCAACGGACAGAGACTGAGCATCTCTCGCTCATCTTAAGGTTTGGCCTACACTGGCTGATCAACGGACAGAGACTGAGCATCTCTCGCTCATCTTGAGGTTCCGCCTACACTGGCTGATCAACGGACAGAGACTGAGCATCTCTCGCTCATCTTGAGGTTTGGCCCATACTGGCTGATCAACGGACAGAGACTGAGCATCTCTCATGTTGAGGTTCCGCCCGCACTGGCTGATCAACGGACAGAGACTGAGCATCTCTCATGTTGAGGTTCCGCCCGCACTGGCTGATCAACGGACAGAGACTGAGCATCTCTCACTTATCTTGAGGTTTGGCCCACACTGGCTGATCAACGGACAGAGACTGAGCATCTCTCGCTCATCTTGAGGTTTGGCCCACACTGGTTGCTCAACGGACAGAGACTGAGCATCTCTCGCTTATCTTGAGGATACGCCCACACTGGCTGATCAACGGACAGAGACTGAGCATCTCTCACTTATCTTGAGGTTTGGCCCACTCTCTCTGATCAACAGAGACTGAGCATCTCTCGCTTATCTTGAGGTTTGGCCCACACTGGCTGATCAATGGAGAGAGACCTAGCATGTCTCGCGCATCTTGAGGTTCCGCCCACACTGGCTGATCAACGGAGAGAGACTGAGCATCTCTCGCTCATCTTGAGGTTTCACCTACACTGGCTGATCAACGGACAGAGACTGAGCATCTCTGACTCATCTTGAGGTTTGGCCCACACTGGCTGAACAACGGACAGCGACTGAGCATCTCTCGCTCATCTTGAGGTTTGGCCCACACTGGCTGATCAACGGACAGAGAGAGATTAACATTTTTCATCTGATTTAAGATTTTACGGAAGAAAGATTTTTAACGAAGTTTCTGGTGCATTTCTAGAACATGTCATTTAAAGAGATGTGTGAAAGGTGGTTTTTTTTTTAATTTATTTTTTTTTTCAAATATTTTTTAATGACATGTGAGTTGATTTTAACGTGGTGACAGCCCTGATGTGGCCCTTTGCGGTCAGCTGGGCTATAAGCAACATTATCTTATCTTATCTTGGAAACATGCTCTTCATGTGGCAAATCAAATTGGTAGCAGTCGTATTCTGGAGCAAGGCCAACTCAGTGTAGCGGGAGTAGTAGTCAGCATCTCTCGCTCAACTTAAGGTTTGTCCCACACTGGCTGACCAACGAGAGAGACTGAGCATGTCTAGCTCATCTTGAGGTTTGCCCCACATTGGCTGATCAATGGAGAGAGACTTAGCATCTCTTGCGCATCTTGAGGATCCGCCCGCACTGGCTGATCAACGCACAGGGACTAAGCATCTCTCACTCATCTTGAGGTTTGGCCCGCACTGGTTTATCAACGGACAGAGACTGAGCATCTCTCGCTCATCTTGAGGTTTGGCCCGCACTGGCTGATCAACAGAGAGAGACTGAGCATCTCGCCCATCTTGAGGTTTGGCCCACACTGGCTGATCAACGGACAGAGACTGAGAATCTCTCGCTCATCTTGAGGTTTCGTCCGCACTGGCTTATCAACGGACAGGGACTAAGCATCTCTCGCTCATCTTGAGGTTTGGCCCGCACTGGTTTATCAATGGACAGAGACTGAGCATCTCTCGCTCATCTTGAGGTTTGGCCCGCACTGGCTGATCAACTGACAGAGACTGAGCATCTCTTGCTCATGTTCAGGTTCCGCCCGCACTGGCTAATCAACGGACAGAGACTGAGCCCCTCTCGCGCATCTTGAGGTTTGGCCCACACTGGCTGATCAACGGACAGAGACTAAGCACTCTCGCTCATCTTGAGGTTTGGCCCACTCTGGCTGATCAACAGACTGAGACTGAGCATCTCTCGCTTATCTTGAGGTTTGGCCCACACTGGCTGATCAGCGGACAGAGACTGACTGTCTCTCGCTCATCTTGAGGTTCCGCCCACACTGGCTGATCAACGGACAGAGACTGAGCATCTCTCGCTCATCTTGAGTTTTGGGCCCACACTGGCTGATCACCAGACACTGAGCATCTCTCGCTCTTCTTGAGTTTGGCCCACACTGGCTGATCAATGGACAGTAACTGAGCATCTCTTGCTCATTTGAGGTTTCACCCGCACTGGCCGATCAACGGAAGAGACTGAGCATCTCTGGCTCATCTTGAGGTTGGCCCACACTGGCTGATCAGTGGACAGAGACTGAGCATCTATGGCTCAGTTGAGTTTGGCCCACACTGGCTGATCAGTGGACAGAGACTGAGCATCTCTTTCCCATGTTGAGGTTTGGGCCATACTGGCGATCAACGAGAGAGACTGAGCATCTCTGGGTTTTCTTGAGGTTTGTCCACACTGGCTGATCAGTGGACAGAGACTGAGCATCTCTGGCTCATCTTGAGGTTCACCCACACTGGCTGATCACGGACAGAGACTGAGCATCTCTGGCTCATTTTGAGGTTCCGCTCACACTGGCTGATCAACAGACAGAGACTGACCGCTCTGCTCATGTTGAGGTTTGGCCCACACTGGCTGATCACGGACAGAGACTGAGCATTTCTCGCTCATCTTGAAGTTCCGTCCACACTGGCTATCAACGGACAGAGACTGAGCATCTCTGGCTGATCTTGATGTTTGGCCCACACTGGCTGATCAACGGACAGAGACTGAGCATCTCTGCTCATCTTGAGTTTGGCCCACACTGGCTGATCAACGGACAGAGACTGAGCATCTCTCGCTCATCTTGAGGTTCCGCCCGCACTGGCTGATCAACGGACAGAGACTGAGCAACTCTGGCTCATCTTGAGTTTGGGCCCCCACTGGCTGATCAACGGACAGAGAATGAGTATCTCTCGCTCATCTTGAGGTTGCAGCACTGCGATCACGACAGAACTGAGCATCTCTCGTATCTGAGGTTCCCACGACTGATCAACGAAGAGACTGAGCATCCCTCACTCAACTTAAGGTTTGGCCCACACTGGCTGACCATCGAGAGAGACTGAGCATCTCTCACTCAACTTAAGTTTGGCCCACACTGGCTGACCATCGGAGAGAGACTGAGCATGTCTCGCTCATCTTGAGGTTTGGCCCACACTGGCTGATCAATAGAGTGAGACTTAGCATCCTAGCGCATCTTGAGGATCCGCCCACACTGGCTGTTCAACGGTGAGAGACTGAGCATCTCTCACTCATCTTGAGGTTTCACCCACACTCGCTGATCAACAGACAGACTGAGCATCTCTTGCTCATGTGAGGTTTGGCCCACACTGACTGATCAACGGACAGAGAATGAGCATCTCGCGCTCATCTTGATGTGTCGACCACACTGGCTGATCAACGACAGACACTGAGGATCTCTCGCTCATCTTGAGGTTTCACTCACACTGGCTGATCAACAGACAGAGACTGAGCATCTCTCGCTCATCTTGAGGTTCCACCCACACTCGCTGATCAACAGACAGAGACTGAGCATCTCTTGCTCATGTGAGGTTTGGCCCACACTGGCTGATCAACGGAAAGAGACTGAGCCTCTCTCGCTCATCTTGAGGTTTGGCCCACACTGGCTGATCAACCGACAGAGACGGAGCATCTCTCGCTCATCTTGAGGTTTGGCCCACACTGGCTGATCAACAGACAGAGACTGAGCATCTCTCGCTCATCTTCAAGTTTGGCCCACACTGGCTGATCAACGGACAGAGACTGAGCATCTCTCGCTCATCTTGAGGTTCTCCGCACTGGCTTATCAATGGACAGAGACTGAGTATCTCTCGCTCATCTTGAGGTTTCGCCCCACTGGCTGATCAACGACAGAGACTGAGCATCTCTTGCTCATGTTGAGGTTCCACCCGCACTGGCTGATCAACGGACAGAGAGTGAGCCTCTCTCGCTCATCTTGAAGTTTGGCCCACACTGGCTGATCAATGAGAGAGACTGAGCATGTCTCGCTCATCTTGACGTTTGGCCCACACTGGCTGATCAACGGAGAGAGACTGAGCATCTCTCGCGCATCTTGAGGTTCCGCCCGCACTGGCTGATCAACGGACAGAGACTGAGCATCTCTGACTCATGTTGAGGTTTGGCCCACACTGGCTGAACAACTGACAGAGACTGAGCATCTCTCGCTCATCTTGAGGTTTGGCCCACACTGGCTGATCAACGGACAGAGAGAGTTAACATTTTTCATCTGATTTAAGATTTACGGAAGAAAGATTTTAACGAAGTTTCTAGAACATGTCATTTAAAGAGATGTGTGAAAGGTGGGGTTTTTTATTTTTATTTTTTTTTTTCAAATATTTTTTAATGACTTTTGAGTTGATTTTAACGTGGTGACAGCCCTGATGTGGCCCTTTGCGGTCAGCTGGCTATAAGCAACATTATCTTATCTTATCTTGGAACATGCTCTTTATGTGGCAAATCAAATTGGTAGCAGTCGTATTATAGAGCAAGGCCAACTCAGTGTAGCGGGAGTAGTAGTCAGCATCTCTCGCTCAACTTAAGGTTTGTCCCACACTGGCTGACCAACGGAGAGAGACTGAGCATCTCTCGCTCATCTTGAGGTTTGGCCCACACTGGCTGATCAACGGAGAGAGACTGAGCATCTCTCGCACATCTTGAGGTTGGTTCACGGACCGGCCACATCGCTTTAATCAACGGACAGTGACTGACCATCTCTCGCTCATCTTGAGGTTTCACCCACTCTGGCTGATCAACGGACAGAGACTGACCATCTCTCGCTTATCTTGAGGTTTGGCCCTCACTGGCTGATCAATGGACAGAGAGTGAGCATCTCTTGCTCATCTTGAGGTTTGGCCCATACTGACTGATCAACGACATAGATTGAGCATCTCTCACTCATCTTGAGGTTTGTCCCACACTGGCTTATCAGCGGACAAAGACTGAGCATGTCTCGCTCATGTTGAGGTTTGGCCCGCACTGGCTTTTCAACGGACAGAGACTGAGCATCTCTCATGTTGAGGTTCCGCCCGCACTGGCTGATCAACGGACGAGACTGGCATCTCTCGCTCATCTTGAGGTTTGGCCCACACTGGCTGATCAACGGACAGAGACAGAGCATCTCTCCCTCACTTGAGGTTTGGCCCACACTGGCTGACCAACGGAGAGAGACTGAGCATGTCTCGCTCATCTTGAGTTTGGCCTACACTGGCTGATCAATGGAGAGAGACCTAGCATCTCTCACGCATCTTGAGGTTCTGCCCACACTGGCTGATCAACGGAGAGAGACTGAGCATCTCTCGCTCATCTTGAGGTTTCACCCACACTGGCTGATCAACGGACGGAGACTGAGCATCTCTGACTCATCTTGAGGTTTGGCCCACACTGGCTGATCAATGGACAGAGACTGAACATCTCTCGCTCATCTTGAGGTTTGGCCCACACTGGCTGATCAACGGACAGAGAGAGATTAACATTTTTCTCTGATTTAGATTTTACGGAAGAAAGATTTTTAACGAAGTTTCTGGTGCGTTTCTAGAACATGTCATTTAAAGAGATGTGTGGAAGGTGGGTTTTTTTGTTTTTTGTTTTTTAAATATTTTTTTAATGACTTGAGTTGATTTTATCGTGGTGACAGCCCTGATGTGGCCCTTTGCGGTCGGCTGGGCTATAAGCAACATTATCTTATCTTATCTTGGAAACATGCTCTTCATGTGGCAAATCAAATTGGTAGCAGTCGTATTCTGGAGCAAGGCCAACTCAGTGTAGCGGGAGTAGTAGTCAGTGACAAGTAGATAGGGTTTCTTGTTCAGTTCAAATATGTCGGTGCCCAGTCTCTGCCATGGGTAATCTGGAGTTGGGGTTGGGATCAACGGTTCTGGGGACATTTTGCATTCTTAGGCACAAATGGGGCATTTCACCGCAAAGGTTTCAATTAGTGTCAGAAGTGCAGGCCATCATTCTGTGTCGCTGGCAGTTGCATGCGTTTTTTGCAATGCCCTGGTGTCTTGTGTGAAATTGTTCCAGCATCTGTGGTCGCAGTGTCTCAGGTACAACAAGATGCGAGTTGTACAGAAGTAAGTCTTCCTGCATGCTGAGGTTGAAACGTACGGATCAATCTGGCTTCATACGAAGGTCGTCTAGACATGAGCTTGGCCATCCTGACTGACAGTAGGTCTTCAGCTTCTGGTACAGATTATCTGCCTGCTGTCATTGCTTGATGTCATCCAGACTTCCTGTCTTTGCTGGAAAGTTCTACATTAACATGTGAACATGCAGCTTGACTTCTTCTACCAGACGTCTCTTCTTCAGGGTTCTGTTCTGTGCCGGCTGCACACCAGTCATTTGTATTTTACCCATTCGTACCTTTTAAAGAGTGAAGAAGCTCCGTGGTGCATTCCATGTCATGCGCCACTCACAATGAAACATATTCTTTTAGAGTGTTGGGACTTGCACGATGTGAGACACAACCATTTTACAGCGGAGTCCATGAAGATCCTGTTCAGGATGTCCCGCCTGACATGATCCTTGAGTTTTTGAGAGAGATTAACATTTTTCATCTGATTTAAGATTTTATGGAAGAAAGATTTTTAACAAAGTTTCTGGTGCGTTTCTTGAAGATGTCATTTAAACAGATGTGTGAAAGGTTTGGGATTTTTTTGTTTGTTTGTTTGTTTTTTAATGACTTGTGAGTTGATTTTAATGTGGTGACAGCCCTGATGTGGCCCTTTGCGGTCGGATGGGCTATAAGCAACATTATCTTATCTTATCTTGAAGAACCTTGGTATCTTCAGCAAGTTACATCCTGCAAGCTTGGTGACATGGTTCACCATCCCAAGAAATTGTCGCAGCTCAGTGAGATTCGTTGGCTGAGGAAAGTTGGTGATGGCTCTATCTTGTCTGGGTTGATGGCAATTCCATCTTCCGATACAAAGTGTTCTAAGAACTGAACACTTGTTTGCAAGAACTGACATTTCTCTGTATTCAGTGTTTCTCCCGCTTCCTGTAACTTCACCAAAACTTGCCTCGGACGATTGTCATGCTCCTGCTGGGTCTTGGGTCGCAATTGCATATGGCTTCACATCTGGCTTAAGACTGACCTTGTATGCATTCTTCAATTTCAAAGGGAGGGGTGGGGAGGGGGAAGGGGAGGATGGTAATGGGGAAGGGGAAGTGGTGGGAGGGAAGGGGGTGGGGTGGGGAGGGGAAGGGAAGGGGTGGGGAGGGGGAAGGGGGGGGAGGGGAGGGGGAAGGGGGGTGGGGGGGGAAGGGGGAGGGGGGGGGTGGGAGGGGGAGGGGGGGGGGGGGGGAGGGGGGGGAAGGGAAGGGGGGGGGGGGGAGGGGGAGGGGGTGGGGAGGGGGGAAGGGAAGGGGTGGGGAGGGAAAGGGGGTGGGTAGGGGGATGGGGGGGGGAGTGTGAGAGTGTTGTTCACAGGGGCAACATTGTTGAGGGCATATGCTATCACTTTTTTTTTCCCGTGTGCAGGTGTCTCAGGACAGCTGAAGAAGAAGACATTGGACCCTTTGGATGGCCAAAAATGAGGTGAGGGGTTTGTGCGTGTGTGTGTGTGTGTGTGTTTGTGGGTGAGTTTTAAAATTTTGACCAGTTTGACACCAGTAACTTAAAAAAATTGACTTTAATCAAAATGAAAAAAAAATCCAGCTGAAGTTAAAGGGGTTCTCACCCATTTTTTTACAAATCTATTTTGGCAAAATACATGGTTTTGGTATGTGGTCGTATTGCGAAAGCCAGCCCTGAATCAGCCGCCTGTGCTCTCATCTTGCAGTGAGAGCAACATTTCCTGCGGATTTGGAAAGCGAGAGGCTGAAACAGGAACGAGAGCCTCGATTTTGATAAAAGGGGGTTTCCCGATTGATGACATCAAAAAGCCAAGTCACATTTCATGTTCGGCTGAAGTGAGATGGGGTGAATGTGTGCTGTGTCTGGTTGCGGAATTTCATCAGGAAATAAGCAAAGAGTAAGCGTTCATGCTTTTCCAGGTGCTTCCAGCCAGTTTAGGCAATTGTGGATAAATGTTGTCACCACAACGAGGAAAAAATTTGTTCTCCGGGACAGTTATCACGGCATTTGCAGTCGTCATTTCGAAGAGCAGTTTCCAAGACCAACACACGTGGAAGCTGGAATTCGGGTCGAAGACAGCTGAAAGAGGATGCTGTGCCAACTATTATAATAGAAAAATGTATTAAAGCACTCTCTGTTCCTTCGCCAGCTGCAAGTGCAAGCCTCGAATGCAACAGTGACACGGATTCTGTCAGGAGCAAGAGAGCCAAACTCAGAGACGTAAAGAAGGTAAGGTTTGTGGAATGAGTGGTTGATCTTTTTGTGTTTCATTTCATTCTCAGTGTATGGTTGGTTGTAAAGATAGTTGTTGGTTTTTGTTGAGTGTTGGTATCAAACTGAAACATACATTGTTACTGTCATAGTGGCAGTCAGTCAGTCACACTGCCTGCTGCCACTGAAACTGTTGCATGTTTGTGATGGATTTTTTTCCCCTGCTGTTACTGTTTCCAACAAAACTGAAGTTACGATTCTTATTAACACGAAAGTGTCCATGTCCACAAATGACAACTTGTTGGACTGCAGTAAATAATAGTTTGGGTTTGTATTTTTCAGGACATTGCTAACATCAGGCACCCCTGCAAGTTCAAGTTTCCGTCCAACAACCATATGCTTTAGTAAGTGAATTATTTATCAGTATTTGGATACAGGATGGTGACTTAGTGTGCATTTTAAGATATATGCAGGTGTGGTTTGTCTGTATGCTATAAACTGCCCTGGTGAGCAAGAGAATAATGAGCTTAGGTCTGCAGCTTAGATCTGATGTACGGCACGTCATGCATCAGTTTTTACAAAAACAGCCAGAATCTTTGACTGCAATGTATTGTAAAAGACCTCTCAGATTCTAATTGTCATTGTGGGACTTCAGAATGTAAGTGAAGAGAGTGAGATTGAAAATGAGGAATGTAAAAAAAGTGTGTGTGTGTGTGTGGGGGGGGGGGGGGGGGGGGGGGCTGAAACTGAACAGCTATGGAAAAGATTTCTACAGCAGGGAAGAGAATTAGTGTGAGATGCAGTCGCTGACAAACTCCTGTTCAAAGGAAAAGTTATTATCAGATAGATCTAAACTGAAGGAAAATGTGGTTTATCACATAATCATTTTAAAGTTATTTACATACTACGGTAATATGTTGTGTGTGTGTGTGTGTGTGTGTGTGTGTGTGTTGGAACAGATGTATGTATGTGCATGTTTATATCATGTACTATCTGTGTCATGCTTATGTGTGTACATGTACATAATATGGTCAACCTGTAAAATGTCGAACAGCCTGGAAAGAAACACAAGCGTCTGATGGAGAGGGAGGTGGTACTGTACAAGGAGCTGTAGGTTCAAACTGGTACGGCTGAACTCCATATACTTCAGTGAAAATTTCACGTTTGATGTCCTCTTCGTTGGAACTTGATTCGTAGCTGGGAGCATCTGCCATCATCGCCGGAAAATAGTTGAGTTTTACGTCCTCATAGCAAAAGCTTTTAGAGACATGTCTTTCATTCACGGTAGTCTTGGCATTTATACGTCACTTGCGGAATCCCCGACTCTCGTCTCTCTCCGTACTGTGCTCGGCAATCTCCGTGGCGAGTCATGATTTGGCTACTTGCACGACCCGAAACATGGATAGAAGTGAGTTCCAGAAGAAAAGTAACACATACACCGAAACACGCTTGATCATACTTTTGAACAACCCAAACATGCTGTTTATGGGTGAGGACCCCTTTATTTGTAGACATGCTAATAAAGTCTATGCTGTGTGAATATTACAACACAAAAGTAAGCTTGTGAGTGCCCCCCATTTTTTTTTTTGGAAACATCACTCGTAAAGGTCACTGCTGTTACCATTTTATTTATTTATTTTTCTACAAAACCAAATTTGCATTTCACTGCAATTTTTACACTTTCATTGAGAGAGCAATTGGCCTTGTATTGTACCAAATGATATTTAAATTTACAACAAATAAAAATGTGGTTTTGATAAAAACAATAATAATTTTCAGGCTGTGAACAGAAACTAAAGTAAAAATCCAGAAAATAACATTCTGTAACTGGAATGACAAGCAGCTTTCGTCACTGATGTTACCATCTCTCTCTCTCTCTGCCAAATAAATCAAGTGAACTTTTGTTCAAGGAAAATATAGCTAAATGCACTGCTCAGAAACAAGAATGCAAAATAATAAACGATTAAAATCCATGAAAATATTAAAAGGAAACAATTTCTCAAGAACAGAATCTTATAATACAGCCATGTCAAGGTGTGTTTGTTAGTCCTCTTCATGACTAATTCACTTAGTATCTGACAAGTCTAGTCTTGCAAGCACAGATCACTTTTGAATTTTTCGTAAGGCCAATTGCCAGCCATTTGTATCCACTTCAAAATGCCCTTGTGATCCAGCTTTCAATGTGGGCTTTGGTATAACTGCTAGCACTGATTCGTGTTCATAGTAGCACAAGTCTCTGAACTTCTGGGGCCAGAAGAAGCAGTTCTTCATTCCTCTTCCCACTGAATGCATGCAGTCAGTATAGACCTCTTCTTCATGGACTTCTTCCACAAAGCCTGGATACGGATTTTTGTTGTACTCCACGATGACCCATTGGCCTACAAGTTCTTGAGGTGGTGGAATGTCTTTATTCTCTTACCCAGATGCATAAGTGTATGAAACAGAAGATGCTGCAGTTATGTGGCTGGTTGTCTGTTCTACAGCCGGAACAAAGTGATTTGGGACCCAGTTCCTGTTCCCCATATCTGATGTTGTGGATGTCCACATTATTACAAGTGGTGTGCCTTGTGTCTGGGTGCCAGTTTCACTTGGCATAACAACTCGGTGCAAGTCCTTGCGGACCTGTGGGTTGCCAAGTTTCGGATAAACAGAGAAGATTGATTTGTGTAGAACTGATGATAAGGCACAAACCTGAGAGATGCCCATGAACTTTTGTGGTTTTGTGATTTTCATCACTTCACACTCAAAGTAATAACGAGAAGTTTGATCCATTATTTTGTGCCAGGGATATACTTGTCTGAATACATCACGAAGGCATTCCTCACCCGTGGCTCGTTGCCAGATAAAGGAATTGTTGGTCCATTCTGCAGGTTCTCTTCATTAAGATACCAGACTTCATTCAGTGCCAATCATGCACACTGCGCACTTCATTTCATGCGAGTGACCATCATTGCCAAATGCATATACACTGCCACATCCAGGTAGGCAATCCCCATCAGCTCTCACAGTCACTGGATACAGAATGGGATCTGGCACATCTTGGGGGTAATTTCAATGCTGTGTAGTCAACTGACAAAGTGTGTTCCACAATATACCTATGTTTGCCCTGAGTATCATTCATCGTGAACTTCTTGCATTCACTCTGTGGCTCTGCAAAAGTTCTACAAGTTTGCAAGATCTCCAGATGATCTTTGAACTGGTCTTCTGTATAGGTAGCACACTGTGTCTGGCTGTTGGAGTTCTTAGCATCTGTTAGACTCTTTTTGTCCTTTGTATAGCTGTCTAACTGATCAGTGACTTCTAGTCAATTTTTTTTTGTCTGACTGTGATGTTTTCCAGCAGCATTGGCCTCCTTTTTCTGTGTATGGTAGCTCCCAGTTGGTGGTTGCTGCAATTTTCTTTAATATTTCTTTGCCCTCTTTGTTTCTGATGAAAGTTTCTTTTCAAGCTGCTGTATCCTGTCTTTGAGCTCCTTCTTGACCCTCATTCTTTTCCTTTGCCATGACCGTTGAAGCCAAGAGGGTTCTGCCCAGTTTGATGGTCCTGCCTGATTTGAAGGTTCTGATGGTGTCGTTGGAGGGGTGTGGAAATTTGCACTTCCTGTTTTTTTTGCTTTGTTTCTGGCGTTGTTTCCATTCTTTTCTTTGTTTTCTAAGTTCTCTTGGGGTCATGTCTTTTGCAAATTTTCTCTTGCCACTTTGTTTGTCACTTTTGTACTTGTTCTTTGATGCCAATAAATATTTCATTCTTTTCTCAGCACTCACAATGAAACATGTTCTTTTAGAGTGTTGGGACTTGCACGATGTGAGACACAAACATTTTACAGCGGAGTCCATGAAGATCCTGTTCAGGGATGTCCCGCCTGACGTGATCCTTGAGTTTTTGAGAGAGATAAACATTTTTCATCTGATTTAAGATTTTAGGAAGAAAGATTTTTAACAACGTTTCTGGTGCGTTTCTAGCGATGATTTAAAGAGATGTTGTGAAAGGTTGTTTTTTTTTATTTAATGACTGGTGAGTTGATTTTAACGTGGTGACAGCCCTGATGTGGCCCTTTGCGGTCGGCTGGGCTATAAGCAACATTATCTTATCTTATCTCTTCTTTTCTCAGGGTCTGCATCACGCTGCATTCTGTATCTGCGTTGCTTTTCAGCAGCTGACAGAGCCATTGTGCTTGGAGAAAATGTCCTGAAACACATAGGCATATACATGTATCCCACATAGATAAACTGGTTGTTAGAAAGCAAGCTGGGTCATCACACACCATTCATTTTCATAAACAGACATACTACGTTAATATGCTGACGATTTTGTTAGGATTGTCCAGTGCTGCTGAAACTTACACCCAAATTATAGATCACTGCGGACCAGAAACACAGACATCAGAGTGGACAAACATACAAATAGCATGAAACATATATGTATCCTCTCCCACCCCCACCCCTCCATGAAAGTGTGTGTGTGTGTGTGTGTGAACATAAAGCAATTTTAGATCCTCTCTTTCCATCTCTCTTACTCTCTGTGTGTATGTTTTGTGTGTGTTGTGTGTGCGCACGTGTATTGTGTGCATGCACACACACATGTGTATTGTGTGCGCAAGCACACATGTGTATGTGTGTACATATACATGTGTGTGTGCGTGTTTATCTCTTTTCTCTCTCTGTATGTGTGTGTGCGCGCACATACATGTGTGCATGTGTGTGGTGTGTGTGCGTTTGATAGCATTAAAACACTGCGAGATGTCACTGCTGCTACCACTCTGTCACTGCTGTTATGGTGAGTATGGTAACAGCAGTGACAGTAACAGCAGTGACAAAAAGGTGTTTGAAAAATAGTAACTACTCCCTCACTGTAGCTGGGATCGAAATTAAAATCTGAGAAGCATGTGTCCAAAACAACAATTTATATACAAGATGGATATGTGATTGTGTTGTGAAACATCAATAAACAATGGTAACAGCAGTGATAAAATTTCAAAACACACTTTACCTGATTTTCTTTGAATTTAAGTTGAAGAATTGACGTTTTGGAAGCTGCCAAATTGCTGCAACGAAGAACCAGAAAGGGAAATAGCCCGGAAAAAGTTTTTTAAATGTCAGAACAGGGAGGAGTCATATTTTTGTTGGATTTGTGTTCTGGTAACAGCAGTGACACAAAACATGGCGACATGCGTTTTTCGATTTTTAAAAACACTTTTCTAAGAAATGGCTGGGCTCAGTGACTAAAACAGTTATTTAAAACCCAAATATTTGAGTGAGGGGAAATCTAAAAATTATTTTTTTGATGCAGCATGATTTTTTCCTAGTGTTTGTGCTGATCTAAAATCAGACATGTCTGTTGGCGACATGCGTTTTTTTATCTTGATCTATAGTCGATAGGGGCCCCACTGTGGCATAACATCGACAGAGGAACTTGGGGAGAGCACAAAAAAAAAAAAAAAAAATCTACATGTTTGATGGTCTGACCAGCCAGCCCCCGTTCAGCGTGCACTGACTGATGCCAAGCCTCTGCAGCAGTCGTGGAAAAGGGAGGAAGGGAAGGGAGTGGGGGTGGGGGGGGGGGGGGGCTGGAGGTGTTTTTTTACTTCTCTTTGGGGGGTTATTGGAGGAGGTTCTTGAATTCCTCCCCAGTCCCTGCAGAAACAACACAATTGTCTAAGTTGTTCCATTCCCTGATGGTTCGTGGGGAAAAAGCTGTTCTTGAAGACAAGTGTTGTAGTATGCTGGATGTTGAAGCAGCGCTGGTGGTTCCTTGCGTATTGCTCCACTATGTTCTTCCTTTCTGGATTTTTTGCTCTTGTGGGTCTTATAAGTCTTTTGTTTTGTACAGGGTCGGGTATTTATCTGCCTCTATGCCAGGAAGATGTCCTTCGGTGATCTTAAATAAGAAGGTGAGCGGTGTTGCCGTCTTCTTTCCTGCAGAGAAGGGAAGCCAATGTCCTGTAGCATAGCTGTGACACAGCCTGGGTTTCGGGACCGGTAATCTCGCTTGATGTATCTGGCTGCTCTGCGTTGGATGCCTTCTATCCTATCAATTTCTCCTTGCATGTATGGGTCCCAGACAGCAGAGCTGTGTACTCTAGAAGGGACCTGACAAGGGAGACATACGCTGTTTTGCGGCAGGCTTCAGAACAAAAGCGTAGGTTCCTTCGAAGCATACTCAGGCTGACACTTGCTTTCTTGGCGATCTTGTCTTTGTGAGCAGACCAAGACAGTTTTCGTTTATTTCAACTCCAAGATAGGGGTAAGAGTCCACTTGCTGTTGGATGTGGTTGTCCAGCTGGGAGAAGAAAGGTGATCTGTGTCGTTCACTCATGATGTAACATTTCTTGGATTGAATCTCATGCCCCATTCTCTAGCCCAGGTTTTAGTTTTTTCAAGTCATCTTGCAAGGCAATGTGGTCTACCTGAGTCTTAATTTCTCAATACAGAAGGCAGTCGTCTGCAAAAAGCCTGACTTGAGATGAAACGGAGGCACGTAGGTCGTTGATCTGGCATAAGAATAGTAGGGGGCCAAGTACTGTACCTTGAGGAACGCCAGAGTCTACTTTCACTTGCTCGGAGGACTTTCCATCTACCACCTTTTTCATACTTGCTGGGAGAGGAAAGTGGTGAACCACTGATAGAGTGGGCCTCTGATGCCGTAGCTTCTCAGCTTCTCC
The DNA here is from genome assembly GCA_018398815.1 of Conus ventricosus. NCBI lineage: Eukaryota > Metazoa > Mollusca > Gastropoda > Neogastropoda > Conidae > Conus > Conus ventricosus. Next base: position 9,802,652 of record CM031626.1, read on the forward strand.
AAGAGCCTCAAATGTGGGACCGTGTCAAAGGCCTTTGAAAAGTCTAGGATGGCTATGTCGGGCTGAACATTCTTCTCAAAGCTGTGACACAGATCATGCAGTGTGGTGAGCAGCTGCGTCTTGCATGAAAATCCTCTGCGAAACCCATGGTTTAGGTTGGTGAGTATCTGGTGTTTTCCTAGGTGCTCCATCAGATGACTGCAGATAATATGCTCCAAGAGCTTGCTCGAAACTGATGTGAGAGAGACAGGTCTGTAATTCTCTGCCAGGTGTTTGTCCCCTTTCTTAAAGATTGGTGCCACATTTGCTGTGAGCCAGTCATCTGGTAGGGTTCCTGTGTTGACTGACTTTTAGAAAATGTGGGACAGTCCTTCTGCCAGTTGTGTTGAACATTCTTTAAGAACTCGGCTGTGTATGTTGTCAGGGCCTGCTGCTTTCGCTGGGTTTATACTCTGTAGCAGCTTTTCTACCCTTTTTTTCTCCAGTGTGGAGATCCTTGATGGCGGGATACTGGTAGAGAGAAGCATTTTGAGGTGGTGAGGACTTGGTAAATACAGACTTGAACTGTTCAACCAGGATGTTTGCTTTACCCGTGCTATCACTGACTAGTTTCCCATCTGCTTTTAATGGGGCACTCCTATATTATCTTGTTTCTTTGATTTGATGTATTTCCAGAAAGGTTTGCTGGTGTTCTCTTCAAGTCCTTTGTTGATGATGTTGTTTTGGAAATCTGTCTCTGCTTTTGGAATGCTCATTTGCATTCTTTCTGAATTTGTCTAAAGTTTAACCACTTTCCTGTTCTGCGGGCCTGGTTGTATAGCTGTCATTTTTTTCGGTTTAGTCGAAGTAGGTGGTTGTTTAGCCATGGCAGCCTCGATCCGCTGGAACGGAGTACAGATGGGATATGCTTCTCGGTGGCCTCTGATAGTTGGTTTCGGAATGTTCCCCAAAAGGTGTTTTACATCCACACCACTTTTGTTCAGTGAGGCAATTTGTTCTGAGATATTTGAAGCTGATTTCCTCATCTCATCCCAATTGGCTTTGTTGAAGAGGAAACATTTTCTAGGTGGCTTTTTTGCTTGGAAGGGCCTGATGCAGAAATCACTGACGACCATATCATGATCTGACAGTCCTGGTATGCTGATAGTGGCTTTCAGGGGTACATCTCGATAGATCCCCATCTCGGTAGATCCCCGTCTCGATAGATCCCCCACTACATGTGGACGAATTTCCGACTCGGTAAATCCCCGTCTCAGTAGATCCCATCTCGGTAGATCCCCGTCTCGATAGATCTCCCACTACTTGTGGACAAATTGCCGTCTCGATAGATCCGCGTCTCGGTAGATCTCCATCTCGGTAGATCCCCATCTCGATAGATTCCTGTCTTGGTAGATCCAAAAACAGTAAGGGGGATCCATCAAGACAGGGATCTATCGAGATGGGGATCCATCGAGATGGGGATCTATCGAGACGGGGATCTATCGAGTGCCCCCCACTTTCAGCAGGGTTGGATTTGTGGAACAGACCAAGTCTAGTAGGTTTTCACCTCTGGTGGGTTGGTCGTGAACTTGGTGTAGTCCATATTTCTCTGCTATCTCCACTAGCCTCTGTTGCACTTGGCGGTCTGAGGCTCCTGCAGGGACTGTGTGTGTGTTCCAGTCAACATCAGGGCAATTAAAGTCACCACACAGGATAATGTTCCTTTCTCCATTTCCAGCGACCTTCTGCAAGGATGCATCTAGGCGATCAAGGTGGTCCATTTGGCGTTTTGGCATGTAAAGCGAGCCTACTTTAGGCACCCTTTATCGACAAAATTGTTCATAACTTTTACTAATATACTTATATCAGTGAGATTTTTCTGCAGAATGTCTTAGAATTGATTGTAAATTGTATAAAGTGCTATTTTCTTTTTGAAAGACAACAAAAATTTGGCAACCAGATTTTTTCAAACCTTGGTGACACAAAATGGTCAAAATTTTGAAAACCACCCTTTGTGTGTGTGGTGTGTGTGTGGTGTGTGTGTGTGTGTGGTGTGTGCCAGAAATGAGGCGTGTGTGTGTGTGTGTAACCTGCCAATTTATAAAGCGCTTTACAAAACGGCGGGCACTTTATATCCATTTTCTTTGGATTTTAAATGAACTATTCTTACATTTTCAGTGATTATTCCTGCAATTTTGATGACTTTTTATTTCATCAAAACGGCGGACTGAAATGCGGTGTGTGTGTGTATGTGTGTGAGTATATGTGTATGTATATCAGTTTGTGTATGTAAGTCTGTGCATATGTGTGTTGTTTGTTTTTTTTTTTTTTTTTTTTTGGGGGGGGGAGTAAACAGTCTATTTCTTTTGCCCTGACTCACTCACACAATCAAATTTCGAAGTCGAAAGAAGAGGACATTGATGACATGTTTTTATTCATATTTGTTCATTTCTGTAAACGTTACATGAAAGACAAAGTGAACTAGAATTGTTTGTTTTTAAACACAATTTTAAGCACATTTTACAGTCGATAATTATAAACACAAATTTCCACACTCAAATGAAACGAAATTGTAACTCAGCTTATATTGAGTGAAGAGAATAGTGCAAGAGAATAGGGAAAAAGTTAAATAATGTGCAGTTTCATATTTTCACCAGAATATTTCACTAAAAGAATAAATATGATTGCCAGACACAATCAATAAAAAGACAATGCAGGAAAATTATTTGTGGACGCTGAAAATGTTATTTGTAAGAAAACAAACAAACAAACAACAACCGTTTGCATGTTTCATCAAAATTTAGTGGTGGACAGATGAAATAAACCCCCAAAATAATATGCTTCCTCCCTCTTGGAATTGTATGCATCAAAGCAAAGTTAAATCAAAATTACACATCTTTGTTATCTTTTAAGGCCGCAGTAGGATAGTTGCCCATTTTGATACATAAACTGGTCTTGAAACGAGAGAGAGAGAGAGAGAGAGAGAAGGAGTGAGGGGGGGGTGGGTGGGGAAGATAGTAAAATAAGTTAGCAGACTTGTCTTTTTCTCTTCGTTAGAGTGCTCCTCAAAGCGATGTGTGTCAGTCCGCCATCTTTTTGAGCAAAATAGAAAGTCATCAAAATTGCGGGAATAATCACTGAAAGCGTAATAAAAGTTTTTCGTTTTAATCCAAGAAGCAGGATATAAAGTGCCCGCCGATTTGTAAGCGCTCTAAAAATCGGCGCTCCTTTCAAATCGGCGGTTTTGCAAATCATGCAATGTGCACGATTTGTAAGCGCTTACAAATTGCGCTGCTTGCAAATCGGCGGGTTACAGTGTGTGTGTGTGTGTGTGTGTGGTCACAGGGGCAACATTGTTCAAGCCATATATGTTAACTCATGGTGTTTTCTGTGCAGGTGTCTCAAGGTTGCTGAAGAAGACATTGGACTATTTGGAAGGTTACAGATGAGGTGATGTAGTAATGTGTGTGTGTGTGTGTGTGTGTGTGTGTGTGTGTGTGTGTGTGTGTGTTGTTATTCACAGGGGCAGCATTGTTCAAGTCATATATGTGAACTTCAGATGTTTTCTGTGCAGATGTCTCAAGACTGCTGAAGAAGACATTGGACCATTCAGAAGGCTATAGGTGAGGTGATATAGTAATGTGTGTGTGTGTGGCCGTGTGTGATTTAGTGGTTGCTTAATTTAAGTGTGAATGCATTCTGTTGATGTAGTAATCTCTTGGAGAATCCACAAAAGAAAGGAAAACCACACTGAAAAGCCCGGTAGGTATATAGCAGTTTTGTTCAAGATGTTTGTGAATTGGAAACTGATACTTGTAAGGGAGAGCACATGTATAAGGTTTTTTTTAATTGTATAATGATTCAGGCAGGCAGTTACTGTTATGAATTCACACCAGGATTTGTCGAATCATTGCAGGCGAGGAAGACTGCCCTGCTGTGGAGCACCTAAAGGGAAGGGTGGCAGCTACTGTTAGATGAGGATCTTCTGTGGGTAAGTAGCTTGGGCCCTTTGTGTGTGTGTGTGCGTGTGTGGTGTGTGTGTGTGTGTGTGTGTGTGTGTAGAGAGAGAGAGAGAGAGAGAGAGAGAGAGAGAATGTGTTTGTATGTGTTTGAATCAGCAGATCAATCCATTCAGTTGTCAAAACTGTGTTTGCAGAGTAGACATCCAGGCAAGTCAAGGCATTACAAAACCCTGACCAGGACTGCAGGACTTGCTCTTGAATCTGGATTGGTACTACCCTGTAACCAAGAAATTTGGCCCCTTTGGGGAGACAGATAGATAAGGTAAGTGTCTCATGGCAGTAGTTGTTACTGAGAATGGCCTTGGTGAGACAGAAAGATAGGGTGTCTCATGGCAATAGTTGTTACTGAGAATGGCCTTGGTGAGACAGAAAGATAGGGTGTCTCATGGCAGTAGTTGTTACTGAGAATGGCCTTGGTGAGACAGAAAGATAGTGTGTTCATGGCAGTAGTTGTTACTGAGAATGGCCCTTGCTGAGACAGAAGATAGGGTGTCTCATGGCAACAGTTGTTACTGAGAATGGCCCTTGGTGAGACAGAAAGATAGGGTAAGTGTCTATGGCAGTAGTTGTTACTGGAATGGCCCTTGGTGAGACAGAAAGATAGGGTAAAGTGTCTCATGGCAACAGTTGTTTACTGAGAATGGCCCTTGGTGAGACAGAAAGATAGGGTAAGTGTCTTATGGCAGTAGTTGTTACTGAGAATGGCCCTTGGTGAGACAGAAAGATAGGGTGTCTCATGGCAACAGTTGTTACTGAGAATGGCCCTTGGTGAGACAGAAAGATAGGGTAAGTGTCTTATGGCAGTAGTTGTTACTGAGAATGGCCCTTGGTGAGACAGAAAGATAGGGTGTCTCATGGCAACAGTTGTTACTGGAGATGGCCCTTGGTGAGACAGAAAGATAGAGTAAGTCTCATGGCAGTAGTTGTTACTGAGAATGGCCCTTGGGTTTGAGACAGAAAGATAGGGTAAGTGTCTCATGGCAGTAGTTGTTACTGAGAATGGCCCTTGGTGAGACAGGCCCTCCGGGGGGTTGCGACCTTGTCGTGGTCGGAGGGCTTGCGCGGTCCAGTGATCCTTAGGCTTTGCTGGCGGGGGGCATCAATCTTGGAAATAGGCTGTTTTTTTCAAACTGCTTCTAGGTCGAGAAGCAAGTTTCTGTATGACCTAAGCATAATGTTGTAAGGAGTTGATGCCCGGGTTAGGGCTTCCCATGTCAGATAGGCTCAGAGGTGATTCTAGAGGCGGCGGAATTAGCGGAATACCGCTTAAAAAAAATCGAAAGACGCAAAACCGTAAGCCCAGCGCGGCCGCTGCTCCGCACCCAAACAAGAAATGCCGCGCTCGCCAGTCGTGACTGCGCTAATTTTTTTTTCACTCCTTGCCTTTTTAATCTCGCGTCCGCTTGGCCAAGTAATCTACCGAGCAAACCCAAGCGAAGCTGTCATCGAGCTATCAGCTATGTCAAGGTCAGCCTTGTCCGCATGAGCAGTAGGAACTGAATGTAAACGCATGTCTGTATAGTCAACTGCGATTGGTTGGAAAGTTTGCTTTCAGCCAATCACAGCTCGCGGTACGGCAGCCTGCGTTTCTGCCTGAGGTTCCATCATGGCGAAACGAGGCACGTTGTTGGATTTTTCTTTTACCAGAGGGGCGAAGAAATCGAAAGAGAGGAGGGAGAGGCAGATATTCTTTGGATGTACAAAGCGAGTGTTCGACCGTCACTGAGCAGCCGCCCAGTTATCCTTCAACGAGTGCCAGTGCCGACAGTGGAGATGTAGATACGCGATCGCAATCAGACTGTCAGTCGGACCGGGTTAGTTCTGTTTCGTCATGCGAGCGGGAATCGGAGCCTGTGTCAAGTTTCTGTGATCATGATGGTGGTTCGGGATTTTCGTCATCAAAACAGACAGTGTTGTGTCTGCAAGCGACATGCCTGAGACGAGTCAGGGACCGCTTCAGAGACGTTGTGGACAGTAGTACAGCGAAGCCAGACACAGAGGTTGTCTGCATTAATCCTCTGAATGATTACTAATACTATGATTTAACAATTTATAACACTAGTAGTACCTGCCGTTGAAAAATATAGAAATTATATAGTTAAAATTTAGGCCCCCCTGGGGGGCCCCTTTTTTACACTGAGGGGGCCCTTGGGCCCCCTTTTTTGGAATCCTAGAATCACCTCTGAGGCTAAGGGTGAGGATCCTGACTAAGTAACCGCCTTTCTCCTTTTCTTTTTTCTGCCTTTCTTATTTGGTCCTTTTCTATCTTCGTCTCCCCTTCAAGTCTTCTTTTCCACACTCCTTTTCTCTTGTGGTCTCCTTAAGATCCGCCGCGTTGGCCGTGCGGTGCGACTGTGTCGGAGGGGAATGAGATCCTGGTGATTGAGAGGGCCAGCGCTCTCAACACATCACTTTGGCTCGGACCTTCCTAGACAGGGAGTACACTTTGGCCCGGGTGTACTAATCGGCTCCCTTCTTGGGGCTGGGTCAAACAGGCATTTCTCCGGCTGGCCAAGGTAACCTCTGTAGTGCCAGCTCTCTGTTCCGGGAGTTGGGCATGATCAGGGGGGATAGGGTTGGTAGGTTTTTGTCTGTTGTATATCTCTCCTGAAGCCTGGAAGGGGTCAAGACAGTGATTCTTGGCCCTGGCCCCTTAGTTGGACTCCAAGGTGGGTGGGTTAAGGGAGGGATGAAATATAATAAAATACACATGGCTTTTTCAAAAAATATCCCCCCCAAAAGGAAGAGGAAGGCAGCATCCCCTATTTCAGGGCTTTCTCAAGCAGACAGTGATTCTGACAGTGAGGTGAGACAGAGGGACAGGTTTCTGGGCTTCCTGGCTCGTGGTGGAAGGGACAGAGCAGGAAAGACCCCTTTCAGCTCTGAGCCCTTTTGCTATTCAAAAGGGCTTTCATGGTATAGTAGGTGAACCAAGGTCCATAATAAGGTTGAGGAATGGTTCGTTTCTTGTTCAATGTCGATCACAGAAACAATCTGAAACAGCTGCTGAGGGCGACAAACTTAGTGGACAGGGAGATCAAGGTGACTCCCCATAAACAATTGAATTCATCGAAAGGAGTCATTCGCTGTCGAGAGTTAGCAGGTGTCTCGGAAGCAGAGATCAAAAACAGAACTGGCATCCAGGGTTGTGACGGAGGTGCGCAGGGTGTCGGTAAAGAAAGGTTCAGAGAGAGTGGCCACCAACACCCTCTTTCTGACATTCTGCAACCCTGTGCTGCCTCCGGTCATCAAAGTCGGTTACTTGAACGTCAGGGTTCAGTTATATGTTCCGTCCCCATTGAGGTGCTTCCCGATGTCAGAGGTTTGGCCATGTAGAGCCCGCTGTTGGGAGGAGGTGTGGGGGTTTTTGCTGAAAGGCGCCCCCACGATGGGCCGTGAAAGACCCGGCACATTGTGCTAATGCGGGGGGGGCGTCATCCCCCCTTTTCCCCGAAACTGTCCTTTTTGGTTTCAGAATCAAATCAGCGTTTTAAAAGGGAAAAAGAAGATCTTTTTTTTGAACCCCGCAAGCGGGGTTGTGGGCAAGGCACGCCCCACAGTCTTCATATTTTCGGCCGTTGAGGTTCCATGGGTCTTTGCTGTCAGACTTGAATTTATCTTTTCCAAGACACGAAAGGAAAAGAACGTCAACCTGGTGGAAGCAGGTCCCCACCTCCCAAACACAGTAAACCCCCCCCTGGTGGAGGCAAAAAATCCGCCCCCCCTCGATGCCCAGCAGTTAAAAATTGTCTGGGGATTAAAAAACCGCCCCGCACCCGAACTCTCTGTCCGTGCCGTGCGGGAAAGGGGAGTTCAACCCAGTGTGGAGAGGGTGGGATGGGGGAAAAAACCCACCTCTCCAAACCCAGCCCTCCCCCCATCCCCAAAACCCAGGCTTTGTCCCCTGGGGGCAAGTTGCCAGCAGGCCCAAAGACCCCCCGTCAGAAAAATAAAACTAATAAATTCGCCCCATTAGAAGGGGACGTTGAAAGGAGATGCCCTAAAATTTTTTCCCCTTTTCCCCTTTGCACCATGGATGAAATATTCCGTTGGAATACCCGTGGTCAAAATTTCCCAATTTCGAGGAGCTGCATTCTGTGTCGTCTCTAAAATCTTCCTGTGGCTCTTCAAGAAATCAAATTCAAAGCCAGAAGCCTTTACTTTTCGGGTTTTTAAATATTCTTTCGAAACCCTCCCAAAAAACCTCCACTTGGGACGTCGGGGGGTTTTGCCTTTCTCAAAAAATTTGTTTATAGCCTGTATCGTTCCTCAGTAAAGGCTTTTGCTCAAATCCTTCCAAAAAAAATTGGGTTTTTTGGTTTTCCCTTTTATTTCCCCTTTTTTTCCTTTTTGTGTCCGGCCCTTTTTTTATAAAAACTTTCACCTTTTTTTTTATTTTTTTTTTCTTTAAAACGGCAAAAAACCTTTTTGGGGGTAAATTTCAGTTCTTTCCAACCAATTGGGATTCCTTTTTTTAATTTTTTTTAACAGGATTTAACTTCCCTCCCTCTTCCACATTCCCCTTTCGTTTTTTAATTTTTTTACCCCTCGTTCCTGGACTATATGGGTCTTCCATGCCGATCTTGCCAAGGGGACATTCCTTCTTCTAAACCCTTAAAAAAATAAACGGCTTTTTCAAATCTAAATTTAAGAAACAAATTTATCTATTTAACCCAATTTAAAAAACCAGGAAGTTTTTTTTTCAGGTGGGGCGATTTTACAAACCCTGTCAATGTTTTAAATTTTTCCCAGTGTCTTGATAAATCCCCCAAAAACCCTGGTTGGTTAATCCCAAACAAATTTAAAATTGCAAACCCGGGCTCAGGGGGTATCCAACGCCCTTTCGGGTTTCCCAACCCGAAGCCCAAAAAAAAAAATCCCCAAAAATCAAATTTTCAAAATCAGTAAAGTCAGCCCCTGGAAAAACTTCGCCCAGGCTGACATCTAAAATTTTTAAGAAAAAAGTTTGGAACTCATTGAAAAAATCAAAAGGGAAAAAGAACCCAACCCCTCCATTCATCACTTGAAATTCTGAGCTTGATCATGCAACAAACTGTTTCCCCAATTGTTCCCCCCCCCCCCCCCTCCAAAGAACTCCTCATTTCAAAAAAATCTGCAGTCTTTTTTAAAAAACAAAGAGATTGAGAGAATCCATACAATTTACTCGACAACTCGAAACCTAAATCTTCCTTTTTTTAATGTTGAACCAAATAGCCCTTTCAAACCTGCACTGATTCGCCCCTGGTCTGGTGACATTATTATCAGGTTGTGGAACATTTTCCGAAAAAGGGCTCCAGATTTTTCAAGTCTTAAACCCTATTGGACCACAGGGGCTTTTCCCCCCTCCGGCGGAAAAACCCTGTCATTCCCATTCCAAAAACCCGGAAAGGACCTTTCCAAACCTTCCAAATATCGCCAATCGCTCTGCTAGTGCTCTGTAAGCTGATGGGAAAAAAAGGGCAAATCCGTTGTGTGGAAGCTGGAAACCGATGGGTTTTTTGGCCAGTGACAGTGCGGTTTCCGGAAGTACCACCGACGGTTGCCTTAATTGTCTTAAAAACCACCATCCCCAATGCCCTTTTTTAACAGCAGTGTGGTGCATCCTTTTTTGACCCGAAAAGGGTACAACCCGTGGAAAGCAGGGTCCTCATGGACCCGCCGATTGGTTTTCGGGGCACTGCCTCTGTTCTTTTAAAACCTTTTTTGCCAAACGACAGTTCGGTGGTGTTGGCACCACACTCTCTGACATCCCCGGGAGGAGTTGGGTGTTCCTTAGGGGGCATCCCCTTTTTCCGCCCTTTTCAGCATTTAAAAAAAATGACATTTTCCCCCGGTTTTGATGGGCAAACCCAGTCCTTCTGTTGTTTATGACTTTGCGCTGTATGCAAAATTTGGGGCTTCTTACCCAGTGTCCGGACAACTCCAAATTTTCATCACAGAATCCCAAAAGGGGCCGAGGGGAAAAGGGGTTACCCTTTTCCCCTACCAAAAAAACAGTCAAATTTTTTCCAAATTTTTGCGATTCTTGATGATCATGAAAATTTGTTAGCAAGTCCACCATTCCGTTGTAAAAGAGCCAAATTCGGGAGTTATTTTTGACCAAAAACCAACTTTCTCAGCCACATCAAAACCTCAAAACCTTTGCCGAAAGCTCGAATATTCTCGGGATAGCACACACCGACTGGGGCGCTGATAAAAAAATTTTTGACCTCTCGAGCCTTGGTCCGTTCCAAATGGATACGGTTTGGGGTGTTACGGTCCCCAAAAACCTCTTTCCTCAACTTTGGCCATCCCCCCTCAAGGGCTTCGTCTCTGCTTGGAGGTTCCGCACCCCTGTGTACACCGTACGCAGAGGCGGGTTGAACCTTTATTTTCCCAACCCTGGTGAAACTGTCTTTGATTATTTATCCCATGTTCTCGAAAAGCGAATCCTGCCTTATGTGTCTTTGTCCTTCCGTTCCCAAAAAAAGTTTTTAAAGCAACCCCAATGATTCCCCCGTTTGGTTTGTTGAGCCTCAGTGCGGATGCAGGTTAGATAGGAGTTGGGTTTTGGATTTTTTAAGTTTCCGGATCAACCTCCCTGGACCTTCTTCATGCCAGAGATTCGTTTCGATCTTGCAGCTTTTCGCAAAGAGTCTACCAGCTCTCTGGCGTACAAGGCTTTGTATGCTCAGCTCTGTTCCAAATTCCATCCTATCAAAAAGTTTTCACTGACGGTTCCAAGTCTGAAGATGGAGTGGCCTGTGCAGCCTACTGCCCTGGGGCCTTCTCAGATACTGTTGGAACATATTCATTCAGATGCTTCTGTCTATTCTGCTGAACTTACTGCTCTGGTACTGGCTTTGAAGATAATCTCACATTCTTCGAAGAGGGACTTTCTGTTCTGTCGGATTCACTGTCAGCTTTGGAGGCCATAGCTGGCCGCAACCTTCAGCATCCAAACTTTTACATTTTTTTAACTTTTAGCATGTTTGAAGGCGGACGGTTACAACATTACTCTTGCTTGGGTTCCTGGTCATGTTGCATCGGCGGGAACGAAATGGTTGATCGTTAGCCAAGAACGCCACAAGAGAGAGAAACTGTCCAACTTTATATCCCCTGCTCAGACGTGAAACCCAAATTAACGATTATGTGAGAGACATCTGGCAGGAGGATTGGAACACACAGACGAGTAACAAACTCTTTCAGATCCGTCCAAACCTTAAGGACTTCCTCCCATCTACATCGGGAGGTCGTAAAGAGGAAACGGTTCTGTGCCGGCTGCACACCGGCCATTCGTATTTTACCCATTCTTACCTTTTAAGAGTGAAGAAGCTCCGTGGTGCATTCCATGTCATGCGCCACTCACAATGAAACATGTTCTTTTAGAGTGTTGGGACTTGCACGATGTGAGACACAAACATTTTACGGCGGAGTCCATGAAGATCCTGATCAGGGATGTCCGCCTGACATGATCCTTGAGTTTTTGAGAGAGATTAACATTTTTCATCTGATTTAAGATTTACGGCACAAAGATTTTAACAAAGTTTATGGTGCGTTTTCTAGATGTCATTTAAAGAGATGTGTGAAAGGTTTGGTTTTTTTTTTTTTTTATATGACTGGTGAGTTGATTTTAACGTGGTGACAGCCTGATATGGCCCTCTGCGGTCGGCTGGGCTATAAGCAACATTATCTTATCTTATGGTGAGACAGAAAGATAGGGTGTCTCATGGCAACAGTTGTTACTGAGAATGGCCCTTGGTGAGACAGAAAGATTGGGTAAGTGTCTCATGGCAGTAGTTGTTACTGAGAATGGCCCTTGGTGAGACAGAAAGATAGGGTGTCTCATGGCAGTAGTTGGTACTGAGAATTGCCCTTGGTGAGACAGAAAGATAGGGTGTCTCATGGCAACAGTTGTTTTCTGAGAATGGCCCTTGGTGAGACAGAAAGATAAGGTAAGTGTCTCATGGCAGTAGTTGTTACTGAGAATGGCCCTTGGTGAGACAGAAAGATAGGGTAAGTGTCTCGTGGCAACAGTTGTTACTGAGAATGGCCCCTTTGGTGAGACAGAAAGATAGGGTAAGTGTCTCATGGCAGTAGTTGTTACTGAGAATGGCCCTTGGTGAGACAGAAAGATAGGGTAAGTGCCTCATGGCAGTAGTTGTTACTGAGAATGGCCCTTGGTGAGACAGAAAGATAGGGTAAATGTTCATGGCAGTAGTTGTTACTGAGAATGGGCCCTTGGTGAGACAGAAAGATAGGGTGTCTCATGGCAGTAGTTGTTACTGAGAATGGCCCTTGGTGAGACAGAAAGATAGGGTAAGTGTCTCATGGCAGTAGTTGTTACTGAAATGGCCCTTGGTGAGACAGAAAGATAGGGTAAGTGTCTCATGGCAGTAGTTGTTACTGAGAATGGCCCTTGGTGAGACAGAAAGATAGGGTGTCTCATGGCAGTAGTTGTCACTGAGAATGGCCCTTGTTGAGACAGAAAGATAGGGTAAGTGTTTCATGGCAGTAGTTGTTACAGAGAATGGCCCTTGGTGAGACAGAAAGATAGGGTGTCTCATGGCAGTAGTTATTACTGAGAATGGCCTTGGTGAGACAGAAAGATAGGGTAAGTGTCTCATGGCAGTAGTTGTTACTGAGAATGGCCTTGGTGAAACAGAAAGATAGGGTAAGTGTCCTCATGGCAGTAGTTGTTACTGGAGAATGGCCCTTGGTGAGACAGAAAGATAGGGTGTCTCATGGCAGTAGTTGTTACTGAGAATGGCCTTGCTGAGACAGAAAGATAGGGTGTCTCATGGCAGTAGTTGTTACTGAGAATGGCCCTTGGTGAGAAAGAAAGATAGTGTAAGTGTCTCATGGGAGTCATTGTTACTGAGAATGGCCCTTGGTGAGACAGAAAGATAGGGTAAGTGTCTCATGGCAGTAGTTGTTACTGAGAATGGCCCTTGGTGAGACAGAAAGATAGGGTAAGTGTCTCATGCAGTTGTTGTTACTGAGAATGGCCCTTGGTGAGACAGAAAGATAGGGTTTAAATGTCTCATG
>CM031626.1:9824944-9854944 GCA_018398815.1 Conus ventricosus
TACAAATAGAGAATAGTCTAAACAAATGAGGGAATAGTCCTTACAAATTGGGAATGGTTCAGGACAACGAATGGACAATGGTCCTTACAAATGAAAATAATGCTTACAAATGGGGGAATGGTTCCTACAAAGGGATGAATGGTCCCTTACAAACGGGGGAAATCGCCCTTAGAAAGAAAGACTGGTTCCAACAAATGGGGGAATGATCCCTGTAAACAGGGTAATAGAATGTTCCCTACAGATAAAGAAAAGGTTTGTACATACTACATATAAGGGAATGGTCCCTACAAATGGCGGAATGGTCCCCTACACAGGGGGATGGTACAAACAAACGGAATGATCCCCTACACAGGGGGGTGGTACAAACAAATGGAATGATCCCCTTGCAATGATCCCCTACACAGGGGGATGGTACAAACAAATGGAATGATCCCCTACACAGGGGGATGGTACAAACAAATCGAATGATCCCCTACACAGGGGGTGGTACAAATGGGGCAATAATCCCCTACACAGGGGATGGTGCAAACAAATGGAACAATAATCCCCTATACAGGGGGTGGTACAAACAAATGGGGCAATAATCCCCTACACAGGGGGATGGTACAAACAAATGGGGCAATAATCCCCTACACAGGGGGATGGTACAAACAAATGGGGAAATGATCCCCTACACAGGAGGATGGTACGAACAAATGGGGCAATAATCCCTTCACATGGGGATGGTACAAACAAATGGGGAAATGATACCCTACACAAGGGGATGGTACAAACAAATGGGGCAATCATCCCCTACACAGGGGATGGTACAAACAAATGGGGAAATGATCCCCTACACAGGGGGATGGAACAAACAAATGGGGAAATGATCCCCTACACAGGGGGATGGTACAAACAAATGGGGAAATGATCCCCTACACAGGAGGATGGTACGAACAAATGGGGCAATAATCCCTTCACATGGGGATGGTACAAACAAATGGGGAAATGATACCCTACACAGGGGGATGGTACAAACAAATGGGGCAATAATCTCCTACACAGGGGGATGGTATAAACAAATGGGGCAATAATCCCCTACACAGGGGGGTGGTACAAACAAATGGGGCAATAATCCCCTACGCAGGGGGATGGTACAAACGAATGGGGCAATAATCCCCTACACAGGGGGGTGGTACAAAACAATGGAATGATCCCCTACACAGGGGGATGGTACATATGGGGCAATGATCCCCTACACAGGAGGATGGTACAAATGGGGCAATACTCCTCTACACAGGGGATGGTACAAACAAATGGGGCAATAATCCCCTTCACAGGGGGATGGTACAAACAAATGGGGCAATAATCCCCTACACAGGGGGATGGTACAAACAAATGGAATGCTCCCCTACACAGAGGGATGGTACAAACAAATGGGGCAATAATTCCCTACACAGGGGGATGGTACAAACAAATGGGGCAATAATCCCCTACACAGGGGGATGGTACAAACAAATGGGGCAATAATCCCCTACGCAGGGGGATGGTACAAACAAACGGAATGCTCCCCTACACTGGGGGATGGTGCAAACAAATGGGGCAATAATCCCCTACACAGGGGGATGGTACAAACAAATGGGGCAATAATCCCCTACGCAGGGGATGGTACAAACAAATGGAATGCTCCCCTACACAGGGGATGGTACAAACAAATGGGGCAATAATCCCCTACACAGGGGGATGGTACAAACAAATGGGGCAATAAAATAATCCCCTACACAGGGGGATGGTACAAACAAATGGGGCAATAATCCCCTACGCAGGGGGATGGTACAAACAAATGGAATGCTCCCCTACACTGGGGGATGGTGCAAACAAATGGGGCAATAATCCCCTACACAGGGGGATGGTACAAACAAATGGGGCAATAATCCCCTACACATGGGGGTGGTACAAACAAATGGGGCAATAATCCCCTACACAGGGGGATGGTACAAACAAATGGGGCAATAATCCCCTATGCAGGGGGTAGTACAAACAAATGGGGCAATGATCCCCTACACAGGGGGATGGTACAAACAAATGGGGCAATAATCCTTTACAAATGAGGGAACAGCCTCCTACAAATAAGAGAATGGTCCCAACAAATGAGAAATGGTCCCAACAAGTGAGGGTATGGTCCCTGCAAATGGAGTTTTGGTAGGGGTTATTATTCAGATAAGATAAGATAAGATAATGTTGCTTATAGCCCAGCCGACCGCAAAGGCCACATCAGGGCTGTCACCACGTTAAAATGAACTCACCAGTCATAAAAAAAAAACAAACAAAACACACCTTTCACACATCTCTAGAAACGCACCAGAAACTTTGTTAAAATCTTTCCTTCCGTAAAATCTTAAATCAGATGAAAAATGTTAATCTCTCTCAAAAACTCAAGGATCACGTCAGGCGGACATCCCTGAACAGGATCTTCATGGACTCCGCTGTAAAATGTTTGTGTCTCACATCATGCAAGCCCCAACACTCTAAAAGAACATGTTTCATTGTGAGTGGCGCATGACATGGAATGCACCATGGAACTTCTTCACGCTTTAAAAGGTACGAATGGGTAAAATACGAATGGCCGGTGTGCAGCCGGCACAGAACCGTTTCCCCCTTTACGACCACCCGACGTAGATGGGAGGAAGTCCTTAAGGTTTGGACAGATCTGAAAGAGTTCGTTACTCGTCTGTGTGTTCCAATCCTCCTGCCAGAGGTCTCTCACATAATCGTTAATTTTGGTTTCACATCTGAGCAGGGATATAAATGTTGGACAGTTTCTCTCTTGTGGCGTTCTTGGGTAAACGATCAACCATTTCGTTCCCCCCCGATGCCAACATGACCAGGAACCCAAGCAAGAGTAAATGTTGTAACCGTCCGCTTTCAACTTGCTAAAAAGTTCAAAGAAATGTAAAAGTTCTGGATGCTGAAGTTGCGGCCAGCTATGGCCTCCAAAGCTGACAGCGAATCCGACAGAACCAGAAAGTCGCTCTTCGAAGATTGAGAGATTATCTTCAGCGCCAAACCAGAAGCGGCAAGTTCAGCGGAATAGACAGAAGCATCTGAATGTATAATGTTCCAACAGTATCTGAGAAGGAGCCCCAGGGCAGTAAGCAGCACAGGCCACTCCATCTTCAGACTTGGAACCGTCAGTGAAAGCATTTTGATAGGATGGGAATTTGGAACAGAGGTCAGCATACAATGCCTTGTACGCCAGAGAGCTGGTAAGATAAGATAAGATAATGTTGCTTATAGCCCAGCCGACCGCAAAGGGCCATATCAGGCTGTCACCACGTTAAAATCAACTCACCAGTCATATGAAAAAAAAAAAAAAAAAAAAAAACCTTTCATACATCTCGTTAAATGACATCGTCCAGAAACGCACCAGAAACTTTGTTAAAAATCTTCTGCCGTAAAATCTTAAATCAGATGAAAAATGTTAATCTCTCTCAAAAACTCGAGAAATCACATCAGGCGGGACATCCCTGAACAGGATCTTCATGGACTCCGCTGAAAAATGTTTGTGTCTCACATCGTGCAAGTCCCAACACTCCAAAAGAATATGTTTCATTGTGAGTGGCGCATGGCATGGAATGCACCACGGAGCTTCTCACTCTTTAAAAGGTAAGAATGGGTAAAAATACGAAGGCCGGTGTGCAGCCGGCACAGAACCGTTCCTCTTAAACGACCACCCGACGTAGATGGGAGGAAGTCCTTAAGGTTTGGACGGATCTGAAAGAGTTTGTTACTCGTCTGTGTGTTCCAATCCTCCTGCCAGAGTCTCTCACATAATCGTTAATTTTGGGTTTCACATCTGAGCAGGGATATAAATGTTGGACAGTTTCTCTCTTGTGGCGTTCTTGCTAAACGATCAACCATTTCGTTCCCGCCGATGCCAACATGACCAGGAACCCAAGCAAGAGTAATCTTGTAACCGTCCGCTTTCAACGTGCTAAAAAGTTCAAAGAAATGTAAAAGTTCTGGATGCTGAAGGTTGCGGCCAGCTATGGCTTCCAAAGCTGACAGCGAATCCGACAGAACCAGAAAGTCCCTCTTCGAAGATTGTGAGATTATCTTCAAAGCCAAAACCAGAGCAGTAAGTTCAGCAGAAATATACAGAAGCATCTGAATGAATAAGTTTCAACAGTATCTGAGAAGGAGCCCCAGGGCAGTAGGCTGCACAGGCCACCCATCTTCCAGACTTGGAACCGTCAGTGAAAACTTTTGATAGGATGGAAATTGGAACAGAGCTCAGCATAACAAAGCCTGTACGCCAGAGAGCTGGTAAGACTCTTTGGCGAAAAGCTGCAAGATCGAAACGAATCTCTGGCGTGAAGAAGGTCCACGGAGGTTGATCCGGAAACTTGGAAAAATCCGACACAACTCCTAGTCTAGACCTGCATTCCGCACGTGAGGCTGCATACGAAGACCAAACGCGGAATACATTCGGGTTGTTTTCAAACTACTTTGGAACGGAAGGACAAAGACACAGTCATAGGCAGGATTCTGCGGTTCTGAGAACAGTCGGATATAATAATCAAAGACAGTTTCAGCCTGCGGTTGGACAATGAAGGTTCACCCGCCTCCTGCGTACAGGCTGTACACAGGGTGGTGCGGAACGCTCCAAGACAGAGACAAGCCCTTGAGGTGGATAGGGTCCAAGAGTTTGAGGTAAGACGATCTTGCGGAGCCGTATACGGCAACAACCGTAGTCCAGTTTGGAACGGACTAAGGCTCTGTAGAGGTGCATGCAAAGTTTCTTATCAGCGCCCCAGTCGGTGTGCGCTAACGACCCGCAGAATATTCAGAGCTTTCTGCAAGAAGTTTTGAGTTTTTGATGTGGCTGAGAAAGTTGAGTTTTTGGTCAAAAATAACTCCCAGGAATTTGGCTTCTTTTACAACTGGAATGGTGGATTTGTCCAGACAAATTTCAGGATCAGCAAAGAATCGACGAAAATTGTGGAAATGAATTGACTGAGTTTTGGTACGGAGAGAAGGTAAACCCGTTTTTTCCCTCGGCCCACTGTATGATTTTGTTGACACAAAGTTGCAGTCGACGCTGTACACTGGCGTAAGAAGCTCCAACTGCATACAGCGCAAAGTCATCAACAAACAGAGAGGACTCGGTGCCCAGTCTTACCGATTGGACAATGTCATTTATTTTAATGCTGAAAAGGGCGGGAGAAAGGATGCCCCCTGAGGAACAACCCAACTCCTGCCCATGGATGTCAGAGAGTGTGGTGCCAACACGCACCTGGAACTGTCGATCGGCTAAAAAGTTTTGAATGAACAGAGGCAGGTGACCCCGAAAACCAAGTCTGTGCAGGTCCATGAGGACATCCTGTTTTCCACGTGGGTCGTACGCCTTTCGAGGTCGAAAAAGATAGCGACCACATGCTGCTTGTTAACAAAGGCATTGCGGATGGTGGTATTCCAGATGGATTAGATGGTCAAAACCGTCGAGTGGTAACTTCCGGAAACCGCACTGTTCACTGGCCAAAAGACCATCGGTTTCCAGCTTCCACATCAGACGGGAGTTGACCATCTATTCCATCAGTTACAGAGGCAGCTGGTCAGAGCAATTGGGCGATAGTTGGAAGGGTGGTAAGTCCTTTCCAGGCTTTGGAATGGGAATGATCAGGCTTTCCGCCAGGAGGGCGGAAAGGACCCTGTGGTCCAGATATGGTTATAGACTTGGAGAAGAGTCTGGAGACAGCTTTCTGGAAATGTTTCACAACCTGATAATGAATGTCATCCAGACCAGGGGCAGAATCAGTGCAGGTTTGTAAAGCTATTTGAGTTCAACGATTGAAAAAGGAAGATTATAGGTTCAGAGTTGTCTGATGTGAAATTGTAATGAAGATTCTCTCTAACCTCTTTGTTTCTTAAAAAGACTGCAGATTTATTTGAAGAAGAGGAGTTCTGTTGGATGGTGGAGGCCAACAGATTGGCAACAGCGTGATTGTCAGTGATCAGAGCATCAGCAAGTATTCAAGTGATGAAATGGAGGGGTTGGTGTTCTTTCCCTTTGATTTTCTAATGATGTTCCAAACTTTTTTCTTGGAAGTTTTAGATGTCACCTGGAGCAGAAGTTTCTCCAGGACCGACGTTTACTGACTTATGAAAGTGTGTCTCGATTTCGCACGTGAGTTTCTGATGGGCTCTAAGCGTTGGGACCCGAAGGTCGTTAGTAATACCCACGCTGAGCCCGTTTGCGAACTTTTGAAATTTTGTTGGCAGTCTGAATGAACCAGGGTGTTTTTGGCATTTGGAGTTTGTCGGAAGACACGGAATACAGTTTTAAGCACAGTTTATCACAGTGTCAGTCAGAGATTCGACTGGGTCTGGACTCTGAAAAAAATCAGTGTCCTGGAATTCTATTAAAAAAAGTGGTTGAAAAAAGATCCCAGTTTGCTTTCTTATATTGAGATGTTGAGAGACAGAGGCGGTTTCAGTTAAATATAGGCTGTAAAAAGAACAGGGAAATGGTCACTTCCGTGCAGAATCGTCATGGACCAGACCACTCATAGTCCAGACCAGCGAGGGGTCACAAACCGACAAATCTAAGCACGAAAGTGACCCTGGGAAGAGTGGAGATAAGTTGCAGATCCGTCGTTCAGACAACACAAATCCAAATCTGAAAGGACATCCTCAATTAGCAAACCTCTGGATGACGTACTGGCACTACCCCAAAGAGGATGTGACCGTTAAAGTCACCCAACAGCAAAAAAGGTCGAGGAAGTTCTTCTATCAGACTGACAAGGTCCTGATGACAAACCGGACAGAAGGTGAGAGAATAAAGGAACAGATTGTCACAGTCTTGTGGAGAGTGACTCTCGCAGCTACAGCCTGAAGGGAGGTAGACAGAGTGACAGGACTATACAACAAAGTTTTGTGTAGGAGAAGGGCAACACCGCCCGACAGTCCCCAACGTGGATGGTTGTGCAGGTTTCGAAAGAATATTAAAGCCAGAAAGAGTAAAGGTCTTCTGGCTTTGAATTTGAGTTTCTTGAAGAGCCACGACGGAAGGTTTAAGAGACTGACACAGAAGCTGCAGCTCCTCGAAGTTGGAATTATAGACCACGGATATTCCAATGGAATATTGTACTATCCATGGTGCAGAGGCGAAAAGGAAGAAATCAGGATCATCCCTCTTCAACGTCCGCTTCTAATGGAGCGAATTTATTAGTTAGTTTCACTGGACTGTGGTGGTCTTTTGGACCTGCTGGCAGACTTGCCTGCAGGTGACAAAGGCCTGGAGTTTGGAGATGGTGGAGGTCTGGATTTGGGAGATGGTGGAGGTTTCTTCCTCATCTCCACCATCTCCACACTGGGTTGAACTCCCTTGCCCGCACGGGCACTGAGCAGAGGAATTCGAGTTCGGGTGCTGGTTTTTTAATCTGCCCAGCAGCAGATGTTGTAGACTGCTGGGCAGTCTGAGGGGTGGCGGATTTTTTGCCTCCACCAGGGCATTCACTGTGGTTGGGAGGTGGTGGACCTGCTTCCACCAAGCTGACAGTTCTTCCTTGCAATGTCTTCAAAAATATGAATTCATCAGTCTGACAGCAGACGACCGAGTGGAAACTTTTACGGCCGAAGCACATGAAGTTGCTGTGGGCGTCTGACTGCCCACAACCGTTTGCGGGCCTCAAAAAAGGAATCTTCTTTTCTGTTTTAACTCTTTGTATTGTGGATTCCTGAATCCAAAGAAGACAGTTCTTGAAGAGGAGGGATGGTCGCCACCGCAGTTAGCACAATGTGCCGGATCTTTGCACGGCCCATCATGGGTTGCCTTGCAGCAAACAAACACCGCACACCTCCTGCCCAGAACACGCGTCTCTGACATGGCCAAACCTCTGGCATCTGAAACACCTCAACGGGGACGGCACATACAGCTGAACATGAACATTTAGGTAACCGACTTTGATGACCGGAGGCAGCACAGGGTTGCCAGAATGTCAGAAAGAGGGTGTTGGTGTCCACTCTCTCTGAACCTTTCTTTACCGTCACCCCTGCGCACCTCCGTCACACCTTGGGACGCCAGTTCCGTCTTGATTTCTGCCTCTGAGACCCCTGATAGATCTCTGCAGCGAATCACACCTTTTGACGAATTTAACTGTTTATGAGGAGTTCACCCTGATCTCCCTGTCCACTATCTTTGTTGCTCTTACAGCTGTTCAGATTGCTTTTTAGATCGACATGAATTAGAAACGAGCCATTCCTCAACCTTTTTGACTGACTGAGGTCACCTGCTAGACCTTGAAAGCCCTTCTGGATAGCAAAAGGGCTCAGAGCTGAAAGGGTCTTCCTGCATCCGTCCCTTCCATCACGAGCCAGGAAGCCCAGAAACCTGTCTTCTGTCTATTTCAGTATCTGAATCACTGTCTGTTTGAAAATCCCCGAAATAGGGATGCTGCCTTCCTCTTCCTTTTGGGGGGGTAGTTTTTTGAAAAAGCCATGTGTAATTTTATATATTCATCACTCCCTTTCCCACCCACCGTGAGTCCAACTAAGGGGCCAGGGCCAAGAATCACTGTCTGACCCCTTCCAGCCTTCAGAGAGATATACAACAGACAAAAACCTACCAACCCTATCCCCCCGATCATGCCCAACTCCCGGGAACAGAGAGCTGAGCACTACAGGGTTACCTTGGCCAGCCGGAGAAATGCCTGTTTTGACCCAGCCCCAAGAAGGGAGCCGATTAGTACACCCGGGCCAAATGTACTCCCTGTCTAGTGAGAGGTCCGAGCCAAAGTGATGCGTTGAAGCGCGCCCTCTCAATCACCAGGATCTCATTCCCCTCCGACACAGGTCGCACCGCACGGCCAACGCGGCGGATCTTAAGGAACACAGAGAGAAAAGGAGTGTGGAAAAGAAGACTTGAAGGGAGACAAGAAAGAAAAGCATCCGTTAAGAAAGGCAGAAGACAGAATAGGAAAAAGTGGGTTACTATTTGTCTGGGCCCTCCACTCCTAACCTTCTGACATGGGGAGACCCTACCAGGGGCATCAATTCCTACCACGTAATGCTTGGCCAGTCAGCAACTTGGCTATAACAGGCCTACAGTGTTCACAACTAACCATCTAGCTGAGTTTTGATGCCCCCGTCAGCAAAGCCTAAAAGATCACAGGACCACGCAAGCCCTCCGACCACGGCAAGGTTGCAACCCCCGGAGGGCAGAGAGCGGGTAAAACTTTTTGGGCGAAAAGCTCAAGATCAAAACGAATCTCTGGTGTGAAAAAGTCCACGACGTTGACCCGGGAAACTTGGAAAAATCCGAAAACAACTCCTAGGTCTAGACCTGCATTCCGCACGTGAGGCCGCATACGAAGACCAAACGGCGGAATACAATTTGGGGTTGTTTTCAAACTTACTTTGGAACGGAGGGTCAAAGACACAGTCAAGGCAGGGTTTCTGGTTCTGAGAACAGTCGGATATAAAAATTCAAAGACATTTTCACCCGTGGTTGGACGTAAGGTTCACCTGCCTCTGCGTACAGCTGTACACAGGGGGGGTGCGGAATGCTGCAAGACAGAGACGAGCCCTTGATGGTGGATAGGGTCCAAGAGTTTGAGGTAAACGATCTTGCAGACCGTATACAGCACAACCGTAGTCCAGTTTGGAAGGGCCCAAAGGGCTCTGTAGAGGTGCAACAAAGTTTTCTATATCAGCGCCCCAGTCGGTGTGCGCTACGACCCGCAGAATATTCAGTGTTTTCTGGCAAGCAGTTTTGAGGTTTTTGATGTGGCTGAGAAATTTTAAGTTTCTGGTCAAAAATAACCCCGAGAAATTTGGCCTCTTTGACAGCTGGAATGGGAGTTTTTCCCGACTTGAAGTTCAGGATCGGGAAAAAAAACTGACGGAAATTAGGGAAGTGAATACACCTGGCGTCTTTGTTGGAGAAAAGGTGAAACCATTTTCATCTGCCCACCGATGGATTTTATCTACACAAAGCTGGAGCCTGCGCTGGACACTCGGTACAGGCTTCCATTTTGCGTAGACAGCAAAATCATCCACAAACAATGAGCAGCTGAACCCTGCTGAACTGATTGAACAATGTTGTTGATTTAATACTAAAGAGGGCAGGAGACAGTATGCTCCCCTGTGGAACACCCAACTCCTGCTCGTGGACATCAGAGAGAGGGGTCCCAAACCCGGACCTGAAACTGTCGTTCTGCAAAAAATTTTGAACGAAAAGGGGAAGATGACCTCGAAAACCCAGATCATGGAGATCATGAAGTATCCCGACTTCCAGGTGGAAATCGTAGCCTTCTCCAAGTAAAAGAAAATTGCCACTGCATGCTGTTTGTTCAAAAAGGCGTTCCGAAGTGTAGATTCCAGACGAATAAAAAGGGTCAAATGTAGTCCGATGTTTGCGGAAACCACACTGTTCTTTCGCCAAAGGCCATCGGTTTTCCAGTTTCCACATGAGCCTAGCATTGACCATTTTCTCCATAAATTTTAAACAGACACAGCGGGTCAAAGCTATGGGATGGTAATTGAAGGATTAGAAAGATCTTTTCCAGGTTTGGGGAGGGAAATAATGAGGGCTTTTCCCCAAAGGGGTTGGAAAAAAACCTGTAGCCCCACAAAAGGGTGTAGACCTGTAGCAGTATTTTTCAGACCTTCTAGCGGAAGATGTTTCAACAGCTGATAATGGATTTCATCTATACCGGAAAAGGAATCGCTGCAAGAGAGTAAGGCAGATTTCAGTTCGTTTAAAACGTGAAGGAAAATTGTAGTCTCCATGTTGTCTGACAAAAGTTGCAGGTGTTTTTTCTTTAAGGGCTTTTTTTTTGACAAAAGTGGCTGATTTGTTAGAAGAGGGAATTCTTTTCAATTGTTGAAGCAAGCAGATTAGCAACTGCTTTCTTCTCCGTTATTAAAGAGTCAGCAAACTTGAGATGGTTCACAGTGGGACAGGTGTTTTTCCCTTTGTTTTTCTTAATGATGTTCCACACTTTTTCTTGGAAGTTTTCAAATGTCAGCCTGGAGCAAAAACTTCTCCAGGACCGACGTTTACTGATTTTAAAAGTGCCCTCGATTTGGCAGGGAGTTTCTGAGGGCTCAAGCGTTGGGACCCGAAGTCGTTGGTAAAACCCTGACGCGAGCCCGTTTCGAACTTTGGAAATTTGTTGGCAGTCTGAATCAAACCAGGGTGTTTTTTGGCATTTGAAGTTTATCGGAAGACACTGAATACAAGCTTTAGCACACTTGATCACAGTGTTAGTCAGTAAATTTCTGCTGGGTCCGGACTCTGAAGAAAATCAGTGTCCTGGAATTCCTTAGAAATAGTGGCTGCAAATAGATCCCAGTTTGCTTTCTTATAATTTAGATGTTGAGAGACAGAGACTTTGTTCAGTTATTACAGGTTGTAGAAGGAAAAGGAAAATGGTCACTTCCGGCAAAATCGTCATGGACAGACCACTCATAGTCCAGGACCAGCGAGGGGTCACAAACCGACAAATCTAAACACGAAAGTGAACCTGTGGAAAGTGGAGGAAAAGTTGCAGATCCGTCGTTCAGAAAACAAAAATTTCCCAAATCCGAAAGGACATCCTCAATTAGCAGACCTCTGGATGACATACGACACTACCCCAAAGAGGATTGTGACCGTTTAAGTCACCCAACAGCAAAAAAGGTCGAGGAAGTTCTTCTACCCAGACTGACAAGGTCCGATGAAAAACCCGGGGACAGAAGGGAGAGATAAGGGAACAGATTGTCACAGTCTTGTGGAGAGTGACTCCGCAGCAAACAGCCTGAAGGAGGTAGACAGAGTGACAGGACTATACAACAAAGTTTTGTGTAGGAGAAGGGCAACACCGCCCGACAGTCCCCAACGGGGAAAGGTTGTGCAGGTTTCGAAGAATATTAAAGCCAGAAAGAGTAAAGGTCTTCGGCTTGAATTTGAGTTTCTTGAAGAGCCACGACGGAATTTTTTTTAGAGACTGACACAGAAGCTGCAGCTCCTCGAAGTTGGAATTTAGACCAGGGATATTCCAAGGAATATTGGGTACTATCCATGGTGCAGAGCGAAAAGGAGAGAAATCAGGTCATCTCCTCTTCAAACGTCCCCTTCTAATGGACGAATTTTTTAAAGTTAGTTTCACTGGACTGTGGTGGTCTTTGGACCTCGGGCAGACTTGCCTGCGGGTGACAAAGGCCTGGATTTTTGGAGATGGTGGGGGCTGGATTTGGGAGAGGGGTGGAGGTTTCTTCCCACTCCACCATCTCCACACTGGTTGAACTCCCTTGCCCGCACGGGCACTGGACAAGGAATTCGAGTTGCGGTGCTGGTTTTTTAATCTGCCCCAGCAGCAGATTTTTGTAGACTGCTGGCAGCCTGAGGGGTGGCGGATTTTTTTGCCTCCACCAGGGGCATTCACTGTGGGTTGGGAGGTGGTGGACCTGCTTCCACCAGACTGACAGTTCTTCCTTGCAATGTCTTCAAAAATATGAATTCATCATCTGACAGCAGACTACCGAGTGGAAACTTTTACGGCCGAAGCACATGAAGTTGCTGTGGGCTGACTGCCCACAACCTGTTGCGGCCTCAAAAAGGAGATCTTCTTTTCTGTTTTAACTCTTGTAATGTGGATTCCTGAATCCAAAGAAGACAGTTTCTTGAAGGAGGGATGGTCGCCACCGCAGTTAGCACAATGTGCCGGATCTTTGCACGGCCCATCAGGGGTTGCCTTGCAGCAAACACCGCACACCTCCTCCCAGAACAGCGGTCTCTGACATGGCCAAACCTCTGGCATCTGAAACACCCTCAACGGGGACGGCACATACAGCTGAACATGAACATTTAGGTAACCCGACTATGATGACCGAGGCAGCACAGGGTTTGCAGAATGTCAGAAAAGAGGGTGTTGGTGTCCACTCTCCTCTGAACCTTTCTTTACCGTCACCCTGCGCACCTCCGTCACACCTTGGGAGGGCCAGTTCCGTCTTGATTTCTGCCTCTGAGACCCCTGATAATCTCTGCAGCGAATCAACCTTTTGACGAATTTAACTGTTTATGAGGAGTCACCCTGATCCCCCTTTCCCCACTATCTTTGTTGCTCTTAACAGCTGTTCAGAAGCTTTTTAGATCGACATTGAATTAGAACGAGCCATTCCTCAACCTTTGACTGCCCTGAGGGCCCACCTGCTAGACCTTGAAAGCCCTCTGGATAGCAAAAGGGCTCAGAGCTTGAAAGGGGTCCCCTTCTCCGTCCCTTCCATCACGACCAGGAAGCCCAGAAACCTGTCTTCTGTCTTATTTCAGAAATCTGAATCACTGTCTGTTTGAAATCCCCTGAAATAGGGGATGCTGCCTTCCTCTTCCTTTGGGGGGGTAGTTTTTTGAAAAAGCCATGGTATTTATTATATTTCATCACTCCCTTCCCACCCACCGTGGAGTCCAACTAAGGGGCCAGGGCCAAGAATCACTGTCTTGACCCCTTCCAGCCTTCAGGAGAGATATACAACAGACAAAAACCTACCAACCCTATCCCCCCTGATCATGCCCAACTCCCGGGAACAGAGAGCTGAGCACTACAGGGGTTACCTTGGCCAGCCGGAGAAATGCCTGTTTTGACCCAGCCCCAAGAAGGGGAGCCGATTAGTACAACCCGGGCCAAAGTGTACTCCCTGTCTAGGAGAGGTCCGAGCCAAAGTGATGCGTTGAGAGCGCTGGCCCTCTCAATCACCAGGATCTCATTCCCCTCCGACACAGGTCGCACCGCACGGCCAACGCGGCGGATCTTAAGGAGACCACAGAGAGAAAAGGAGTGTGGAAAAGAAGACTTGAAGGGGAGACGAAGAAAGAAAAGCATCCGTTAAGAAAGGCAGAAGACAGAATAGGAAAAAGGTGGGTTACTATTTGTCTGGGCCCTCACTCCTAACCTTTCTGACATGGGAGACCCTACCAGGGGCATCATTCCTACCACGTAATGCTTGGCCAGTCAGCAACTTGGCTATACAGGCCTAGCAGTGTTCACAACTAACCATCTAGCTGAGTTTTGATGCCCCGTCAGCAAAGCCAAAAGATCACAGGACCACGCAAGCCCTCCGACCACGGCAAGGTTGCAACCCCCGAGGGCAGAGAGCTGGTAGACGCTTTGCGAAAAGCTGCAAGATCAAAACGAATCTCTGGTGTGAAAAAGGTCCACGGACGTTGATCCGGAAACTTGGAAAAAATCCGACACAACTCCTAGGTCTAGACCTGCATTCCGCACGTGAGGCCGCATACGAAGACCAAACGGCGGAATACATTTCGGGTTGTTTTCAAACTTACTTTGGAACGGGGTCAAAGACACAGTCATAGGCAGGGTTTTCTGGTTCTGAGAACAGTCGGATATAATAATTCAAAGACAGTTTTCAGCCTGTGGTTGGACAGTGAAGGTTCACCTGGCTCTGCGTACAGGCTGAAACAGAGGGTGGGCGGAATGCTGCAAGACAGAGACGAAGCCCTT
Source organism: Conus ventricosus (assembly GCA_018398815.1). Lineage (NCBI taxonomy): Eukaryota > Metazoa > Mollusca > Gastropoda > Neogastropoda > Conidae > Conus > Conus ventricosus. The sequence continues at coordinate 9,839,425 of CM031626.1, forward strand.
GATGGTGGATAGGGTCCAAGAGTTTGAGGTAAGACGATCTTGCAGAGCCGTATACAGCACAACCGTAGTCCAGTTTGGAACGGACCAAGGCTCTGTAGAGGTGCAACAAAGTTTTCTTATCAGCGCCCCAGTCGGTGTGCGCTACGACCCGCAGAATATTCAGTGCTTTCTGGCAAGCAGTTTTGAGGTTTTTGATGTGGCTGAGAAAGTTAAGTTTCTGGTCAAAAATAACCCCGAGAAATTTGGCCTCTTTGACAGCTGGAATGGAGATTTCCCGACTTGAAGTTCAGGATCTGGAAAAAACTGACGGAAATTATGGAAGTGAATACACTGCGTCTTTGTTGGAGAAAAGGTGAAACCATTTTCATCTGCCCACCGATGGATTTTATCTACACAAAGCTGGAGCCTGCGCTGGACACTCGGGTACAGGCTTCCAGTTGCGTAGACAGCAAAATCATCCACAAACAATGAGCAGTCTGAACCCTGCTGAACTGATTGAACAATGTTGTTGATTTTAATACTAAAGAGGGCAGGAGACAGTATGCTCCCCTGTGGAACACCCAACTCCTGCTCGTGGACATCAGAGAGAGTGGTGCCAACCCGGACCTGAAACTGTCGTTCTGCCAAAAAATTTTGAACGAAAAGCGGAAGATGACCTCGAAAACCCAGATCATGGAGATCATGAAGTATCCCCGACTTCCAGGTGGTATCGTAGGCCTTCTCCAAGTCAAAGAAAATTGCCACTGCATGCTGTTTGTTCAGAAAGGCGTTCCGAAGTGTAGATTCCAGACGAATCAAATGGTCAAATGTAGTCCGATGTTTGCGGAAACCACACTGTTCTTTCGCCAAAAGGCCATCGGTTTCCAGTTTCCACATGAGCCTAGCATTGACCATTTTCTCCATCAATTTACAGACACAGCTGGTCAAAGCTATGGGATGGTAATTTGAAGGATTAGAAAGATCTTTCCAGGTTTGGGATGGGAATAATGAGGCTTTTCGCCAAGAGGTTGGAAAAAAACCTGTAGTCCACACATGGTTGTAGACCTGTAGCAGTATGTTCAGACCTTCTAGCGGAAGATGTTTCAACAGCTGATAATGGATTTCATCTATACCTGGAGAGGAATCGCTGCAAGAGAGTAAGGCAGATTTCAGTTCGTTTAACGTGAAAGGAAAATTGTAGTCTTCCATGTTGTCTGACGAAAAGTTGCAGGGTGATTTTTCTTTAAGGGCTTTGTTTTTGACAAAAGTGGCTGATTTGTTAGAAGAGGAGGAATTCTTTTCAATTGTTGAAGCAAGCAGATTAGCAACTGCTTTCTTCTCCGTTATTAAAGAGTCAGCAAACTTGAGATGGTTCACAGTGGGACAGGTGTTCTTCCCTTTGATTTTCTTAATGATGTTCCACACTTTTTTCTTGGAAGTTTTCGATGTCAGCCTGGAGCAGAAACTTCTCCAGGACCGACGTTTACTGATTTTAAAAGTGTCTCGATTTGGCACGGAGTTTCTGATGGGCTCAAGCGTTGGGACCCGAAGGTCGTTGGTACACCTGACGCTGAGCCCGTTTTCGAACTTTGGAAATTTGTTGGCAGTCTGAATCAAACCAGGGTGTTTTTGGCATTTGAAGTTTATCGGAAGACACTGGAATACAAGCTTTAGCACACTTGATCACAGTGTTAGTCAGTGATTCTGCTGGGTCCGGACTCTGAGAAAATCAGTGTCCTGGAATTCCTTAGAAATAGTGGCTGCAAATAGATCCCAGTTTGCTTTCTTATAATTTAGATGTTGAGAGACAGAGACGTGTTCAGTTATTACAGGTTGTAGAAGGACAGGGAAATGGTCACTTCCGTGCAGATCGTCATGGACAGACCACTCATAGTCCAGGACCAGCGAGGGGTCACAAACCGACAAATCTAAACACGAAAGTGAACCTGTGGAAGAGTGGAGGTAAGTTGCAGATCCGTCGTTCAGACAACACAAATCCAAATCCGAAAGGACATCCTCAATTAGCAGACCTCTGGATGACATACTGACACTACCCCAAAGAGGATTGTGACCGTTTAAGTCACCCAACAGCAAAAAAGGTCGAGGAAGTTCTTCTATCAGACTGACAAGGTCCTGACACAAACCGGGACAGAAGGTGGGAGATAAAGGGAACCGATTGTCACAGTCTTGTGGAGAGTGACTCTCGCAGCTACAGCCTGAAGGGAGTAGACAGAGCGACAGGACTATACAACAAAGTTTGTGTAGGAGAAGGGCAACACCGCCCGACAGTCCCAACGTGGATGGTTGTGCAGGTTTTGAAAGAATATTAAAGCCAGAAAGAGTAAAGGTCTTCTGGCTTTGAATTTTGAGTTTCCTGAAGAGCCACGACGGAAGGTTTATAGATTGACACAGAAGCTGCAGCTCCTCAAAGTTGGAATTTAGTCCACGGATATTCCAATGGAATATTGTACTATCCATGGTGTAGAGGGCGAAAAGGAGAGAGATCAGGGCATCTCCTCCTCAACGTCTGCTTCCAATGGAGTGAATTTGTTATTTAGTTTCACTGGACTGTGTTGGTCTACAGACCTGCTGGCAGACTTGCCAACAGGTGAAGAAGTCTGGATTTGGGAGACGGTGGAGGTTTCTTCCTCATCTCCACCATCTCCACACTGGGTTGAACTCCCTTGCCCGCACGGGCACTGGACAGAGGAGTTCGAGGGGGGATTGCTGGTTTTTTAATCTGCCCAGCAGCAGATGTTGTAGACTGCTGGGCAGTCTGAGGGTGGCGGATTTTTTGCCTCCACCAGGGCATTCACTTTGGGTTGGAAGGTGGTGGACCTGCTTTTCCACCAGAGTTGACAGTTCTTCCTTGCAATGTCTTCGAAAATGTAAAAGTCATCAGTCTGACAGCAGACTGATCGAGTGGGAACTGTTTTTAACGGCCGAAGCATAAGAAGCTGTTGGCGTCTGACTGCCCACAACCTGTTTGCGGCCTCAAAAAAGGAGATCTTTTTTTCTGTTTTGATTCGTTGTATAGTGGATTCCTGAATCCAAAGAGGGCAGTTTCTTGAAGAGGAGGGACGATCGCCACCGCAGTTAGCACAATGTGCCGGATCTTTACACGGCCCATCATGGGTCGCCTTGCAGCAAACACCGCACACCTCCTGCCCAGAACAGCGGTCTCTGACATGGCCAAACCTCTGGCATCTGAAGCACCTCAACGGGGACGGCACATACAGCTGAACACGAACATTCAGGTAACCAACTTTGATGACCGGAGGCAGCACAGGGTTGCAGAATGTCAGAAAGAGGTGTTGGTGGCCACTCTCTCTGCACCTTTTTTTATCGTCACCCTGCGCACCTCCGTCACACCCTGGGACACCAGTTCCGTTTTAATCTCTGCCTCTGAGACACCTGTTAAATCACGACAGCGAATCACACCTTTCGACGAATTCAACTGTTTGTGGGGAGTCACCTTGATCTCCCTGTCCACGAGTTTTGTTGCCCTCAGCAACTGTTCAGATTGTTTTTGTGATCTACACTGAATCAGAAACGAGCCATTCCTCAACCTTTTGATGGATCGAGGTCACCTGCTATACCTGAAAGCCCTTTTGGATAGCAAAAGGGCTCAGAGCTGAAAGGGGTCTTTCCTGCTCCGTCCCTTCCATCACGAGCCAGGAAGCCCAGAAACCTGTCCTCTGTCTTACCTCAATGTCAGAATCACTGTCTGTTTGAAAATCCCCTGAAATAGGGGATGCTGCCTTCCTCTTCTTTTGGGGGGATATTTTTTGAAAAAGCCATATTTAGTTTATTGTGTTTCATCCCTCCCTTACCCACCCACCTTGGAGTCCAACTAAGGGGGCCCGGGCCAAGAAACCAATGTCTTGACCCCTTCCAGGCTTCGGGAGAGATATACGACAAACAGAAACCACCAACCCTATCCCCCCTGATCATGCTCAACTCCCGGAACAGAGAGCTGAGCACTGCAGGAGTTTACTTGGCCAGCAGGGGAACTGCCTGTCTTGACCCAGCCCCAAGAAGGGGAGCCGATTAGTACACCCGGGCCAAAGTGTACTCCCTGTCTAGGAGAGGTCCGAGCCAAAGTGATGTGTTGAGAGCGCTGGCCCTCTCAATCACCAGGATCTCATTCCCCTCCGACACAGGTCGCACCGCACGGGAAACGCGGCAGATCTTAAGGAGACCACAGAGAGAAAAGGAGTGTGGAAAAGAAGACTTGAAGGGGAGACGAAGATAGAAAAGTCCAAATAAGGAGGCAGAAAACAAGAAAAGGAGAAAGGCGGGTTACTCTTAGTCAGGATCCTCACCCTTAGCCTATCTGACATGGGAAGCCCTACCAGGGGCATCAACTCCTTACCACGTTACGCTTAGGCCAGACAGCATCTTAGCTTCTCGGACCTAGAAGCAGTTTGAAAAAAACCAGCCTATCTCCGAGTATTGATGCCCCCGCCAGCAAAGCCTAAGGGATCACTGGACCGCGCAAGCCCTCCGACCACGACAAGGTCGCAACCCCCGGAGGGTAATATTCAGATGGGTGAAAATTCATTACAAATGAAGAATGGTCTCAACAAATAAAGGAATGGTTCCCTAAAAATGGGGGAATGGTCATGATCCTATACAACGGGCAATGTTCCTTAGGACTGAAAGAGTGGGTTTTTTTTTACAAAAAGGGCAATGGTTCATGCAAATGGTGGAAATGTCACTACAAATATGTGAATGGTCCATTCAAGTGGTGAACAGTTCCTAGAAATGCGAAAGAGGGCCACTACAAACGTCCTTACATTTATATCTTGAGCAAATAACCACTCAGAATAAGCCATCCTTTACACACTAAACAAGAATCACTCCAAGCACACCACAGTTTATCAGATTCAGCCATGAATTGCACAGTAAGCAACATATTACACCACAAGCAGATAACAAAGCAAATGCATAACAGGAACACAGCGCCGCACCTGCTGTCTCACTCTTTTGAATACGCCAGGTGTTCCCTTGAACAGTTGTAAAACCAAGTCCTAGCATGCTGGATCTTCTTCACAACACTGGATTGTAGCAAGATGCAGAGTCAGTGCAGAACATGCTACATATAATTATTTTGATTTCTGATTACAAATAAAAACAAATATGCAAGTGAATCAATTTTGATTATTTTCTATTAAAATGTAAATTTGTAATCCAAATTCTTTCTCTATAGTATATATGTCATGTAAGAAAATGATGTAATTCAGTGTTTTAGGTTATCACTGAATGACATACAAATTATCTGCCATGAAAGACTTCGCTATGTGGTTGATGTTCAAACCAGCTGCCAATGAAGTCTGCTGTCCTTTGAGATGCTTTCATCCTCTCAGACTTCCATTGTTTGCACCTTTACATGTACTTATTACTTTGTTTTTCATACTGCCTTTTTTTTTTTTTTTGACAACCAAATCCAACCACATGGAGTCTGTGCCTGTACAGGCAATACCATACAATCATGGGTCATTGTTCAAGGCTGGAATCTGTGACCAGGCTGTATGAGGTACCCATCTGAGCAATTCAGTCCTGTAATTCATTGCTCTTTCAGCTTTCTAGAAAACAAATTAAACTTGCTCTACATAGTGTAGTAGGCTGTTCAGTATACTAAAACCACACCTGCCTGGCACCATGTGTTGATAGAAAGAACACAGTTCCTTGTTTGCTTGCGTCTGTTTATATGCTTGTGACTACACCATATACACCACAATTTACACACTGAATGGAGAACCACTCAGAATACACCATCAAATACACCACAATTTACACACTGAATGGAGTAGAACCACTCAGAATACACCATCAAACACACCACACTTTACACACTGAATGGAGTAGAACCACTCAGAATACACCATCAAATACACCACACTTTACACACTGAATGGAGTAGAACCACTCAGAATACACCATCAAATACACCACACTTTACACACTGAATGGAGTAGAACCACTCAGAATACACCATCAAATACACCACACTTTACACACTGAATGGAGTAGAACCACTCAGAACACACCATCATTTACACACTGGACAAAGAACTCTCCACTGAATCAGCCACAATCTGCACAATGAGCACACAACACAAACTACTCCAATCGCTGTGTGGACTGACCTCCAGATGTTTCAGTCTCTGAGCAGACTTCTCCTTCAACTCCTTCACTTTGTCAGACTTCTCTTCGCCCAGCTTCTCCTCCTCTTCCAGGCTCATGTGGTCCTCCTCCTCCAGCTCACCATGATGGGGTGGATGCCGTTGGCTTAAGCGTCCCATCTCCAAAGCACTGTCCTCAATATCCTCAAACCACAAGGGCAGGAAATAGGCCGAGGACAAAAGGCACAGCGCTACCAGTGTAAGGATGATGGTCCGCTGGAGTCGAGATAGGCGGTACCATGACTGCAAAGGAGACATTTGACTGATACAAAAACCTACATGCAATACTAATTCAGTAATTAAAAAGTATTCATGGAAACCAAAATGTCATCAAAAATGACCACTACAATCAATACAAAACAAAACAAAAAAGTAAAAAATGGTGTCATTGCTCCAAAAGATAACAGCAACAACAGTAAACATACTTCTCCTTCAACATAAGACATAAATAACACACTCTATTTTTCCTTCATTAAGATCCATTATCCATTACTGCCATGCCTTTGAAGCCTTCTGTGCACTAACTCTAATCTCTGTTGTCAAAGAAAGTCCTGATGGGTGCCTTGCTATTTAGGAAAATTCTAAAATTTCAACCCTAGTCTACACAAGATGAGTCAAGCCAGTGTAGAACAAAACGTTCCCTGTACAAAGCTCACACCCCAAGTCATCAGGTGAAGGAAACTTCATCATCATTGGCCGTACTTTTTATATTTTACACTGAGCCCCTCACTACATTTTATCATCCTCATCTGATGTAGAAATTAGCGTGACACTGAAGAACTGCTCCAGTCAGTGTAATGAGAGGATCTAAGGTAAACAGGGTGTGGAGAGAGTTAGTGATAGTAAAAAGGGGGAAAGGGGTAGAGAGGGAGGGTGATGGTGAACATGTTTTTACAGGAGTGGTAGAAAGACAGCAATAAAAGGGATAGAGCCCAGTGGATATTTTTCTCATCAGCCATCTGCAGCCGCTTTGTGTTGAATGGAATACTGTCAGGATATCAGACAATTTCCTGTTTGTAGCCTAAAAAAAAAAAGTATGCTCATCTGTATTATGTGGATGCCAGTTGTATCAATAATATGCAAAACTGCGGGGCTAAAAAAATGGGGTGGGAGTAAGAGTGGAGGGAGGGCATATGCACATGATTCTGAGAAGTTACCTGTATTTAATGACTGATTTTTTAATTTTATTTTTTTCTGGGCACCTTGCAGACACTGAGCAAATAAATCTTAAGTCCAATTCAAGAAACAAAACAAGCACCTGACTGAGAACAACGGATTGGTCTCCCTTACTTCTCTGTCTTGCATGCACATTGAGCATACCTTCTGCCATCATGCACTGGACTGCTCAGCTTTTCTGACTTATACAGCATTCTCACTGCACTGAACCATCAATTTTCCTCAAATTTCACTGGTAACACACAGTTAGAGAACTTGTCAGGGCTCCCACTGATGTGCATTTTGTGTGTCCTACTGCACAAATTATCCCTTAAAAATGCTTCAGTTGTCAGCTGACCCATTAAAAGTGAAAACTATCAGTCTCTGGACCCTGTCAAATTCTGCACTGCGCAAAACCGCTGCTGCTAAGATTTTACTGCATGAGCCAGCAAATCATTTATGGTGTTTCTCAGTTAATGTTAAAAATCATAGTTGACATGTCACTTTGTCAAGCAAACATAGCCCCCCAAACATGCATCTCCTGATTGTAATCTATGCTGTTTAATGGAACATGAATGAATAAAGTAATGTTCAATAATCTTAAAATGGCTGCTTTCCTCTATTCCAATGTTTAATACTACATCCGTAATGAATATGAATTACTCTCTGACTGTATTCTCTCTGTATCTCTCTAACGCGTACACACAAACACACACAAAGTGACATGAAAACCATATATCATGAGTGCAACAAGAAAAAGAATTTTTAAACTGAAATAAGTTCACTCATGAGGGAGTTTTAAACACACACACACACACACTCACACACACACACACACACACACACACACACACACATGTATACACACACAAACACACACATGCATGTATGCACGCACATACATAAATTTGTATTCCTCAGTATACTGATTTGTAAGTTCATCCATATAAATAGCCTACAATGCAATGATTCATAGCAGTAAACTGAGTGGAAGGTCAAGACCCTTTAAATCAAGAAAACGGATGTCTCATGATTCCTTCAAATTGTGTTCTGAGAATCAGCTGACTATTTAAAAACAACAGCCAGCAGGTGCCCCAATTGTGCTGACTTTGCATGACTTTTGCAAGACCTTTGACATCAACTCAAAGATAGAAATTGTCGTCCTCGACTTTTCCATGGTTTCTGATATCCTCTGCCCAGCTCAGCTCTTGCTGCAGTTTGACACTAAATGACTAATGACAGGCACAGAACAAGGCCACACTGCCCTCCTTGGCTCTCCACCTTCCTCAGCAGGCAACATACGGAGATTTTGGTAGTTTGGTCAGGAATCTCAGGAGATAACTGGGTACTGGAGGACACCACAGATACTGTACTGTGAACCCATGTTTTTCTTTGCCACTTGAACAACTGTGAGCAAATGAATCCACTCATGGTATGCCTGTGTGACACACTCTGTGCCATTCTGATCAATGCACATTCTGGCATGGTACAGAGAAATTCCTATTATGTAACCAAGTGCCACTGATGCCCACACTACTTGATTGAAACCACAAGCTGACAATATTGACCAAATATTTAAACTTGACTGATGAAAGGAAACTTCTTTGTTAATTGATTCATCAAGTTGTCGAGGGATTAACCTTATAGTCTGTAACATTTTCAAAATTCCCCCTCTTCCTTCTGACAGCTTGAAAGGAATGGGTGATGCCATATACACTGGCTGAAAAAACGGCCACTTGCCTCTCAAATCTGTGAGTACTGAAGTTGATCGAATCTAATTAGTCTGATTTCTGGGTTTTACTTGTTAATAACACTTGTTACAGTAAATTGAGAGGATGCTTGTTATGTAATTAATGTTTATTTTACCAGAATGTTTATTCATCCAGCCCAATATTTGGTCACAGAGCAAAATCTGTTGAAATGTTGTTATCCAAAGTTTGATTATGAAATCAACAAATCTATTTTAAACGAAGAACATAGCAGGATGGGACTGATCTATGTTTTAGACTTGGACTTTGTATGTGGTTGCTTAATTATTAAGAAAAGCAATTATTAACAAATCTTAAATAAATGTTAGCGAACCGCCAAGAGAAATGTGGACAAATGAGTCACAAGACAAAACACGACGCGTTTCGACCTCTTAGGTCTTCTTCAGGCAAGACACAAATAAATAAGAGTGAAGAGATCGAAGCTGAGTACCAAATTCGTTCATTTTTGTTGTCTTATTTATTTGTGTCTTGCCTGAAGAAGACCTAAGAGGTCGAAACGTGTCGTGTTTTGTCTTGTGACTCATTTATCCACGTTTCTCTTGGCGGTTCGCTAACATTTTATTTTTAGATTTCCGCCTGCAGTCGTCTCACTTTGCAACTAACAAATTTTAACTCTCTAATGACAATATCATGAAGTGGATAAAGGAAACAGAATTTCTGACAGTCTTTTTACAACATCATAATATATTAAGCAACTGGTGTAAGGCATTGGCTTGCTTTGTCATCTGCTCTGACTGAGCATTTAGAGTGAAGAATAGTGTTAGGCTTAGCTGCTCGGCATGCATGTTTAATATTCTACCTTTTCCTTCCCATCTCCTGCCCAGGTTCTATGACTGACTTAGTCTAATGTTTCTTTAGTTAAGTTGCAATGTCAATAAATGTTGACTTTCTTGTGCTAAAATAGTTTCATGAATAAAGACGAAACAAAATTGTAAAGTAAACCAAGTTGTATATACAAGAGATAAAAAAAGGTATTGATTACTTTTCATTAAAATGTTATAGCATATAATGAAAAAGACCAACCATTCTGAAACAAAAATAAAAATCATAACATCTAACACAGCAGTTTCGGACCACAACCTTCATGCAGACAGAATGATGCAAATTATTACCATGATGAATTATTGATACCATATCGAGGAACCTTCTCCACTTTCCATCTTAATTCTCTTCCAATATCATTGGCTGCCTGCTTTGTGCGTTGACATGCAACTGAACTCACATGCTGTGTGATATCGTTGACACTGTTAATAGCGGTCATCTGGTTGACGTACATGATTTCCAGCTCCAACAGATCAAGATCCAGATCAAGATGCCAGAACTGACACAAATCACACAGCATGGCTCGCAGTCGACATCCTCCTGTACTGGTTGGCAGCATGATCGACAGACTGCAACACGTGTGTTAATGGTGTTTTCTGCATCCAAGGCCTGTATATTTTCTGTGTGATCTGACAAAGCTCCACTGATCCCTTCAGTACCGTAAGTTCTATTTCTAATAATGGTTGATGGTGAGTCTGGCATCGTGTTCTGGCACTCTGCATGTCTCCAGTACTGTGCATATTTATAACTGAAAGCTTGTCACCTGATGCTGGTAAACCGAGACAACCACACCCACTCCTTTCACAATACGGATCGTATTCTAAAATCAATAGTTCTATGACAACTGCACTTTCGTCTTCTCTTTCAGTCATTCAAAATCTCATGCTTACACCAAGTACAGCTGCCTGGAATCGATTGCACAGATTTAGACAGTGACGACAAAGTTAGGCTGGCTTGACGAACATGCTGCATAGCAGTCTGACGACACGTATGCAAACCAACAAAGCTACAAGTAGACACGTGCCATGTGGTATGCATTGATTGTCGTTAATTCGATGAACTTTTGTTTTTTACTTACGAAGACACGACTGCCGTTCTTCTTCGGAGGTTCCTCTTGTCCCCAAGCCCTATATGAGAGTGTAATCTCGTCGATTGGACATTTTGGTGCTATCACAGGTTTATGCGATGGGTAACATGTACTTTAGAGTGCGAAATTCGGGCTGTTTGTACCACTTTTTCGGGGTTTTCCGGGTGGGAACGATGCAAAGACACCGCGACTACCCTCACTGCCCACTTTGACTGTCCTGCCCACTTGTGGGTGCAAATAATTATTTCACTTCACAAGTAGGGATATGCATGCACATGCAATGCGCCATTTTGGTTGTGATCACATGGCCGAACGTCAACAACCAAATGGCGCATTGGATGTGCATGCATTGCTACTGTGAAGTGAAATAAATTATTTGCACCACAAGTGGGGCAGGACAGGTCAAAGTGGGAAGGGAGGTGGTCTTACGTCTCTTTGCATTGTTCCGAACCGAAAACACCGAAAAAAACGTGCGTACAAACAGCCCCATGAATTCGCACTCTAAGTACATGTTACGATTGTATTCACATTTGCCAAGACTGACTGTGCTAACCCACTGCCGAAGATTTGACAGTTTACACTCCCCACGTCGCCGTGTCGATCACGTATCAGCGTTTCAAGCAAGATGAAGAGTGAAGGGACACTACTCTAGCAAGAAGGGTTACTTTTCGACCGTTTCACGGGTCGTGCTTCAAGCTGTTTGCAAATAATGCGACTGGGGTGACAGAAAGAAAAGGGGAGCAGGGTGAGGTGGAGGGGGGGGGGGGGGGAGGTGGGGAAGTCTTAAATAGTCAAACAGCTGTAAAACGCACACATTTGGATTTGTTATCGCGGTGAATAGTGGGGGCTGGAGAGTGGAGAAAGAGAGGAGGGTGGGGATGGGAGGAGAGCAAATTAAGCACACAAAAAAAGAAAAAAAAAAGATGTAAAGCATATAAACGTACTTCCAGTTTATCCTGAATACGCGAGAGATATTCCATAAAGAGGAAAAACCGTCTTGGGCGGGTGTAACCGTTAGTAATGGCTATTCTGGTAAACATCGGCTATCGCCTGTGACCTAAAATGAACATACTTACAAATTTTCACAAAGATCGGCCAAGAACTTTCTGAGATTTTCCATAAAGAAGAAAACCATTATGGGCTGTTAATAACGGCTGTAACGTTAAACTTAAACATCGGGCATCATCCGTGACCCATAATGAACATATCTACAAATTTTCAGAAATATCGGCCACGTACTTTCTGAGATATTCCATAGAGAAGAAAAACCGTTACAGGCCGTTACAGCCGTTAGTAACGGCTGTAACGGTAAACTCAAATATTGGGCATCATCCGCAACCCATAATAAAGATACCTGCTAATTTTCACAAAGATCGGCCAAGTACTTTCCATAAAGAAAAAACAACAACAACAACAAAAACGTTACAGGCCGTAACGAAGAACATACCTATAAAATTTTCACAAAGATCGGCGAAGTACTTTCTGAGATATTCTATAAAAAAGAAAAACCGTTACAGGCCGTTACAGCCGTTAGTAACGGCTATAACGGGGTAAACTAAAACATCGGGCATCATTCGTGACCCATAATGAACATAGGCCTACCTGCTAGTTTTCACAAAGATCAGCCAAGTACTTTCTGAGATATTCCATAAAGAAGAAAAAGCGTTACAAGCCGTTACAGCCGTTAGTAACGGCTGTAACGGTAAACTTAAACATCGGGCATCATCCGTGACCCATAATGAACATACCTACAAATTTTCAGAAAGATCGGCCGAGTGCTTTCTGAGATATTCTATAAAGAAGAAAAAGCGTTACAGGCCGTTACAGCCGTTAGTAACGGCTATAACGGTAAACTAAAACATCAGGCATTATTCGTGACCCATAATGAACATACCTACAAATTTTCTGAAAGATCGGCTTAGAACGTTTTGAGATATTCTATAAGAAGAAAAACCGTTACAGGCTGTTACAGCCGTTAGTAACGGCTGTAACGGGTAAACTAAAACATCGGGCATCATCCGAGACCCATAATGAACATACCTGCTAATTTTCACAAAGATCGGCCAAGTACTTTCGGAGATATTCCATAAAGAAGAAAAAGCGTTAGAGGCCGTTACAGCCGTTAGTAACTCCCAGTTCTTAAAGAACAGGGATCTTTCTGAAAATTTGTAGGTATGTTCATTAAGGGTCACAAATAATGCCCGATGTTTTAGTTTACCATATATACCGATACTAACGGCTGTAACGGCCTGTAACGCTTTTTCTTCTTCATTGAATATTTCTTGGCTGATCTTTGTTAACATTAGCAGGTATGTTCATTATTGGTCACGAATAATGCCCGATGTTTTAGTTTACCGTTATAGCCGTTACTAACGGTTGTAACGGCCTGTAACGGTTGTTTTTCTTCATGGGATATCTCAGAAAATACTTGGTCGATCTTTGTGAAAATTAGCAGGTATGTTCATTATGGGTCACGGATGATGCCCGATGTTTTAATTTACCGTTATAGCCATTACAAAAGGCTATAACAGTCTGTAATATTTTTTTTCTTTATGGAATATCTTAGAAAGTGCTCGGGTGATCTCTGTGAACATTAGCAGGTATGTTCAGTATTGGTTACGGATGATGCCCGATGTTTTATTTTACCGTTATACCGTTACTAACGGCTGTAACGGCTTGTGACGCTTCTTCTTCTTTATGGAATATCTCAGAATGTACTTGGCCGATCTTTGTGAAAATTAGCATGTATGTTCATTATGGGTTACGGATAATGCCCAATGTTTTAGTTTACCGTTATAGCCGTTACTAACGGCTGTAACGGCCTGTAACGGTTTTTCTTCTTTATAGGATATCTCAGAAAGTACTTGGCCGATGTTTCTAAAAATTTGTAGGTATGTTCATTATGGGTCACGGATGATGCCCGATGTTTAAGTTTACCGTTATAGCCATTACTAACGGCCCATAATGGTTTTCTTCTTTATGGAAAATCTCAGAAAGTTCTTGGCCGATCTTTGTGAAAATTTGTAAGTATGTTCATTATAGGTCACAGACGATGGCCGATGTTTACCAGAATAGCCATTACTAACGGTTACACCAGTCCAAGACGGTTTTCCTCTTTATGGAATATCTCACGTGTATTCGGGATAAAATGGGAGTACGTTTATATGCTTTGCATCTTGTTGTTTTTGCGTTTGTTTTTTTGTAACTGAGTATACTTTTTGGGAATCGCTTAACTATTATATTTGCTTCAAATTCAATATATTTGCTTTCTTCTCTTATTGCTTGTCCTTTTTGTGCACTTAAAAAAACGCTTCATAGATGGATCATATATATATTATATATATATAAAATGAACAATATAAAAGTGTCCTTTAAAAAATCTAAAAATGCTCAACCCCTTGGGGAGCATTATCTGCTAAAAATATCCTGATGATAGCAAGGCTTGAAACAAGCTTGTAGATTTTAATACTTCATTAAAAAAAAATATTTTTTTTATATATATATATATATATATATATATATATATATATATTTACAATCCTAAAATTGTACTTTCATTCACTCACAAACCATTAGATTGTAATACATGAAATTCTTTATTCAGTCTAAGACACATAAGAGGTTTATAACATACTTACCGGCTCAAATTCTTGGATAAAAATTTGAATATGTACATCACAAGCTTAAAACAAGTGTATGTTGTAGACAGTGACTGAAAGTGAGAGGAATTTTTGTTGTATTTTATGATTTAACATGTGTTCATGATGATCTTGCTGAAGGAAATAAAAAAAGATTATAAGAAAAGGAATGAGCAGTAACCTGACAAACTGGTTCGCTATGAACAGAGGAACTGGCCATGTTATAAAATAGATAAAATGCTGCCACAAAATAGATATGTATCTTCTGATTTTGGAGAAAATGATTCACTGGGATGTAAGTTTTGCTCACTGTGTGTAGCGTACAAGCGCACGCAATAAACAGTTATAAATACTGAGCGTGAAGGAGGGTAGGGGGTAGTATCTGGGATAGTACAGACCACTGCAACGAACCTCATTGTGGATTCATATGAACAAGGAATGTAAGCTCTCAACGATGTTTCTATTGACATGAAAAGGACAAAATGTAATTTATCACAGGTGTAGGTGCGTAGCCTTCAAGGATGATGTGCTGATTATAAAACGAAAAGGATACCCTTCTTCTCCATGTCTCCATACATGTACACGTATGAATGTCAAATGAAAATACAGGATGCGAATCTTGGCTAAGGCTCCTTGACAGTAGAGAGGAATTTGAATGTCATGGAAATACGTGGATGTGGTCCTTAAGAGGGATGGTGTGTAACCATAGTGCTTTGTTAATTTCATTTCATTGTTTGGAGGATTTTATCATTTCCTGTTTAATAAAGTGGTTTTTACGCTATTTGTCAAAAAAAAAGCAATGGGCTTATACACCATTCAGCTGTTTCAATAGAATGCGTGCGAGCGTGCGTGCGTGCGTGCGTGCATGCGTGCGTGCGTGCG
>CM031626.1:9859944-9861346 GCA_018398815.1 Conus ventricosus
ATAGTAATAACCCTGGCATATGCACTTAGACACTGGGATGCCATACTCAGCTGTAAAGTATGCAGGCAGCTGCATCATTCTTCACATTCTCACAATTATCTTGACTGGGGTATCTTGACAGATGTGTTCTTTGCTTTTCCAGAACTGAAAACAAGATGGGCACCAAAGCCAAATATGCTGATTTCTTGTTTGCCAGTGCCTGTAATCCAAGATTAGATTTTGTTTTCTTAGCAGCCATTGTGAAACATATGCTGGGGAAAAAAAAGAAGAAAGTCAATGTTATAGATTGACGGGGTTTTGTATTATACAACGTTATTCAGGCATGACCTGCTGTCGTGAAGCGTGCTTGGTGGACAACCGGAAGCGTAAGTCTTGTCTTCAAGATTGCAGGGCATATGGTTTGGGGCCCAAAATGTCGGTGCATTCCATAAATTAACAATGAAACTATCAGAAAAAAGAGCTGATCGTAAAACAGTTCAGCCATTATCACACACACACACACACACACACACACACACACACACACACACACACACACACACACAGACAGCGCGCTCACCCACACACACATAGCCTACACACTCGTACACATACACTGACAAACAAAAAGACAGACACGTACACACCTGCACGCGCACGGGCACACACACACACACACACACACACACACACACACACACACACACACACACACACACACACACACACGCACGCACGCACGCACGCACGCACGCACGCACCACACACACACACACCACACACACACACACACACACACCGCCACTACAACCCATGCTATCATCACCAACGGTGAACCATGACTACATCACCAACACCAACAGCCATACAACCACCATCACCTCTCCATTCGTCGCCCAATACCCCTACCACCACATTGCCACCACCACCATTCCTTCCACGTGAGACTGGTCCACATCCCTCTACTCACATCTACTGATCTATCCCATCCACCTCACCCCCTCTCCCCAATCACACACGCACTACGTCACCTCACTCACCATTCTCGGCGGACCATGAAATGTAGTGGTCACAGATGACCGGCAGTGCCTCGGTTATGGACGACAGGAGAAGAGAGCACAGGTGATGATCACTCCACTGACGGCTACACTGATCGATGACTGACGCCTGTCGACACTGACATTGACCAAGACGGATGGGAACCGATGAGCAGAAATAACACACACACACACACACACACACACACACGGACAGGGAGGGGGGGGGGGGGGGGGGGGGGGGGGGGGGGGGGGGGGGGGGAGAGGAGTCGGTTGTTTCTCGGTTTTTCCTTGACATATTACTGTATGTTGTTGTTTTCATTGCTATTGTTGTTGCCCGTATTGTTGTTCTTATTGTTGTTGTACGTACGGGCGACACAGGGAAG
>CM031626.1:9861446-9886509 GCA_018398815.1 Conus ventricosus
AGCTATCAGACTTATTATCCATCAAATTCATATCTAATTTTGTTAATAATTATGTTATCTATGAGGTTCTTAAAAACATCATACTAGGTGCACATTTGATGTAGTGTTAGTTATTCCAAAAGTTGGTTACTCTATTAGTAAAAGTAAATTTTCTTAAATTCGTTCTAGAATATTGTTTAAATATCTTATCTTCACTGTTCCTTGTAACATTCTTCTGCGGAGTACAAAAAAAGCATGCTTTATCAACATCATCAATTTCATTAAATATCTTGTATGCTTGAATCAAGTCACCTCTTATTCTTCTTGCCTTAAGTGTTGGAAGTTGCAGATATTTTTAATCTTTCCTGATACGAGTAATCTTTTATATTATGAATCATTTTGGTTGCTCTTCTTTGTACCTGTTCTAGAGCTTCTGACTGTCTCTTTAGCATTGGATACCATACAGTGTTGCCATATTCAAGAACAGGTCTAACTAGTGTCTTATATGATTGCAAAAAAGTGTCCTTTTCCATAAATGTAAAGGTTCTTTTATTATTCCAATCATTCTGTTAGCTTTATTAATACTATTTACAATATGATTGTCAAATAGTAAATTTTTGTCAAAAGTCACACCTAGGTCTTTCTCTTCTTCACATTTACTTTTATTTTCCTTGCCCCCAATTTTTTTTTTTTTTTTTCTGTCCCAACGTCTGCACCACCTCAGAGGCTGTGCACCCACGCCGCTCATTCCGACACTCCGTCCACAGCCACAGCCCGGTCGGCCCCGTCGCAGCCCCAGCACCGGCAATCCACAGGGAGCAGTCAATGTCAAGTCGTCAAGAGGCAACCCACCGGAGGAGACACTGCACTGCTGCCGAGTCACTTCGGTGGTGTTCAGTGGCGCCTGTTCTGATCTAACATACGCAGGACACCACCTACTAAGCCCCCTACTGACGACAATAATTGCTTAGTCGCGGAGCCGGCGTGAGTGAGCACTCCCTCCGGAGGGCGCCACCACGTCCGTCCAACGACAGCCCCCATGGACTCGCCGATACCGGTGACCCCGACAGAACCAAATCAAGGCCCCAGATGTGGAGAGGACATCGAAACTGAGGTCACCATGAGAGCAGGGCATGAAGGGCCACAGAATTTGAGACATTTTTTAATATGCTGATCGATGAGAATGAGGATGATTAAGATGATGCTACAGATTTCCATTTCGGTCTGAGACTACATGACAGGGCTGTACTCTACGCTTCCTTTCATAATATATCCCGGCGTCAACCAGGCCCGAGAGATACAGGCACCTGCAGTGTTGGTCAGAAATTTGAGCAACACTCTCAGAAACGCATCCATTAAGTGGATGAAACTCGACTGTGTGGTCCCAGTCTTCCCAACTGAGTCCGCAGCAAACTCAACTCTGGGTAGGAGCCGGTCGGGGCAGAAAAAACCCACATGACTCTGATGGGATTCGAACCCACGACCTCCCAGCCGGGAGTCCGCGACGCTAACCACTTCGCCACGGCGGCTGGTTTGCCCCCAATTTTCACTATATACTCCTTTGTGGGGTTTGTTTTACCAATATGAAGTACTTTACATTTTTCTGCATTAACCCTCTTTAGTATGCACTTACCTCAGCTTAGTTACGCCGAAAACCATCGGCAAGGTAAGTAACTCCGTAATTTGAACATGTTACCCAATTAAAAAATTAATTTAAAAGAGAGGAAAGGAAATAGTCAAATGAAAATAATTTTAAAAAGTCCCTACGAATATGTATGTTGCTATATCATAAGTTTGAAGAATATCACATGAGCCATTTACTCGGGGAAAAAAAAATCTTCTTCAGAACTTTCTTCAGAATCGTACCTGGAACCTCATCCCAGTCGAGATCTAGGTCACTCTAAGCTTCATTACCCAGCACTTTCACTAAGTCTTATGCCGTAAATCCTAACAAATCACAGTATCTTCATCACTAGATCTCGTTATAGAACGGCAGAAATCAATGTTAGCGATGGCGAAAAACAGCATTTCGACCACAAAACTTTAAAAATTCGTAACCCGAGAACTACGGCACGTATCGACTCGCGGTTTTTTGCAAACGGAAGTAAATGGCCACAGGAAGAAGGAAGTCACGTTCTCGCTGTCACGGTCAAAAATAAACACAAGCAAAGTCGTGGTTAGTCGCCAGCCGGTTCGAATCGGCTTAAGCCCGACTCAGACATCCCGACGCCTTCAAAGTATCGCCTCAGCCAATTTGGGCACAGCGGGGAGGCTAATCCTCATCCTCCACGGAGACGGACCGGTCCACCCAGACAGACTAAGTAGCTGGACCGACAGGTCTCGATAGGTCTGGTCAGACATCTGGGCGCCTACCTAGACTCATCTAGCCAATTTACACTGACCAGTGCCCACACGTTAAGCCACACGGCGCCAGTTAAGTAGGAAAGGGGGGAAGGTAGTGCGTGGTGGGGTGAAATCTAGCTAATCAATTAAATGACCAATTGACCACCACAGAGAGTAAGGCGTGTAGGCGTGACTGTCATGATTTGAATATCCAATGGAATTAGAGGGAGATAACTTCGGGTATCAGGCGGTAAAATACTGACCAATGGTACTGGCCCTTGGACACGGAGTTAGGGCATAAAGTAATGCGTGAGTGAGAGAGGGGAGAACGAGGAGAGAGAACGAACAGGGAGAGAGAGATGAGGAGGTTCTGGGTATAGTCTCTGCAGGAGAGAAAAGGCAGAGAGATGAAGAGAGGAGAGGAAGAACGAACGGAGAGAGACTGAGAGAGGAAGAGGCTCTAGGTCTGCTTGAGAGAGAAGCAGAGAGATGAAGGGAGGAGAGAAGAGAACCAAGTTGAGAGATTAGCAGGAGATAGTCTGCAGAGGAAGGACTAAAGAGAGATGTGGGGAGAGAGAGTTGCTAACTAATGAAGAGAAAAAGAAAGAAAAGAAAAGGAAAAGAAAAGCAACCATGTCCATTTAATAGAGCAGACTAGGAGAGAGAGTGCAATGCGTTAATGCAGGGAGAAAGAAAGGAGAACAGATCGATGTTGATAGTCACTGTTCCATCTAAACCGGGGGTTCGACCTCATACCTGGCCAGCGCCACTTTCAATCGGCAGTCCAACCTGACCAATGCCAGCGGTCTGACCTGACCAGTGCCAGCAGTCCAGCCTGACCGGTGCCAGCAGTCTAACTTGACCGGTGCCAGCAGTTGTGTCGTGTTGTGAAAGTGACAGTGAAAAGAAGAAAAAAAAAGGAAAAGAAAAAGAGACAGTGATTCGTGAATAGTTAAGATCACCTGGCCAGGTAAAGTAGAAATCTATTTATACCCGGGTTAGTTAACGATGTTTTAGATAAATGATTTTGTGGAGTTCAGGAAAGAGAGAATGTTTTATTTTGTTTGATTCCATATGCATTGATGTTTCGTTCTATGATCATGTGAGTAAAGTTATAGACTTTACTAGTGGTTTGATGTGACGAATGCATGATACATGAATGAGATTGTAAGCAAGCTGTGAGTGTGTTTGGGCTGTGCGCTAGTCCTTCCTCCACTGACATCACCCGAGGTTGACACCCGCGAGACTTCCTTTTCTACGAGAAATATGGCAGCGCCCATTGTTGCCACGTGTTTACCGGGCGCTGGCAGGTGCTCAGGGTTTTTGGCTGTGTGATTTCCGGTTGGGCGCTAGCGGGTTCTCGGCTGTCAAGAGGGTTAAAATATAGGTTCCAAGTATCAGACCACTCTACTAATGTTTCAATATCCTTTTGTAATTCCTTATGCAATTAGAGAGTTATACAGTTTTGTGTCATCTGCAAAGACTTTACATGTACTCTTTAATTTCTACAGGGAGATCATTTATAAACACCGTAAATAAATATTGGTCCCAAAATACTACCTTGTGGTATCCCACTAATAACATCAGCACTATGAGAGAAGGAACTACCAATCCTTACCTTCTGAGATTCTTTTGATAAAAAGTCTCTAACCCAACCAAGTATATTTCTATTATTCCATAAGACTCTAATTTCTTTAAAAGTCTTTCATGTGGTACTGAATCGAATGCTTTTCTAAAGTCTAAATACAAAACATCTATATTCTCCTTTATCTATCTCCTTTGTGAAGTCTTCCATCACTTCTAAAAGTTGAGTCACACAAGACCATTTTGCACGAAATCCATGTTGACACTCAGCATATAATTTATTTTCTGTCATATGTTTAATAAATAGCCTCTCTAATAAATGATTCTAAAATTTTGCATATAATGCATGTTAAACTCACTGGTCTATAATTTCCTGGATCTGTTCTTTTAACCTTTTTTGAATACTGGAATGACTAGCTGTTTTCCAATCTGAAGGTACTATCATTTCTTTAACAGATTTAGAAAAGAGCATGTAAAGTGGGAAGGCCATTTCCTCGTTTAGCTCTTTTAGTATTCTGGATGGAATGGCATCCGACCACATGCCTTATTAGGGTTTTAAAGATTGAAGTTTCTTTTTTATTGCATCCACTGAAATGTCTACATTTTCTAACACTATGCCTTTTGATCTTAAGGCTGGACTTAAAACAGGCATATTTTTAGTATCTTCCCTTGTGAATACACTAGAAAAAAATGTATTCAAAATATCTGCCTTACCTCTATCTGTCTCCACTGTGTCACCATCCTTAGTCACTAAAGGGCTCACTCCAGTATTCATCTTTGTTTTCGATTGTACATATCTCCAAAAGGCTTTTGGATTTTGTTACATTCCTTTGATAACTTCTTTCAAATTCCTTTTTTGATTTCTTATTTTTTTATTACAAGTATTACGTGCTTTAATATAATTTTGATAATCTTTCCCCTGCTTTGTGACTAAGATCTCTGATACATATTATATTTCTTTTTTACAAATTTCATTGTCTTTACATTCATCCACTTTGGTTTGTTTTTTATTTTTCTTAATAATTTGTTTTGGAACGTTGTTTTCTATTAAAGAATTTAAAATACTTTTAATTTCCACCCAGCATTGTTCTACACTAAGATCATTGAGTTTTTTCCAGTCGATCTTCAACTCTTTTTTCATTTGCATAAAATTTCCTCTCTTAAAATTATATGACTGCTTTGATTCTTCTTTCCCTTGCTCCTCTCCTAGGTACAAAGAGAACATTAAAACCTCATGATCAATTTTGCCTATAGGAGCTAAGTGCTTAATGTCTGATATCATATTTTCGTCATTAACAAGTACTAAATCTAGTATATTTGATTTTTGTCCCTCCCTGTGTCTTGTTGGTTGTTTCACCATTTGGTTCAGAAATGCATCCTGTAGGTAGTTTATGAACTTTTGACCTCTTTCTCCAGAGCCAGTACCATGCCAGTCAATATCTGGGAAATTAAAATCTCCAGTAATACAAACATATTTGAATCTGATCTAATTTGTTTCAGCAACTCAAACATTTTTTCTTCATTTTCAATTGTTGAGTTTGGACTTTTGTAAATAGTTCCAATCAGTATTTTCCGTCTATCCTTATTTAAAAAGGTAATCCACAAGTTTCCATCAAAGTCATTTCCTTTTGTAAACTTGTATACTTTGGGATTTATAGAATCCTTCACATATACAGTTATACCTCTTTTGGGATTTTCATTGAAAAATAGTTTATAACCTGGCATTGAATATTCGACAGAATTTACCCCTTTTTGGTTTTTTCGCTATAGATTCTGTTACTACTATAATGTGAGGTTTATTTTCTTCAGCTAATAGAAGTAACTCATCTTTTTTGTTCAACAGTCCATCTGCATTTGTGTACAAGAACGTGTATGTGACGTCAACGTAAATTATGACGTCAACTTAAAATGACATAGGTAACTACATGACGAAAATAATGATTATGAGACAAGAGAAGGGAGGCAAGAACTAACGGCCGAGGATTTGGTGTCCAGCCTAATTTATTTGTTTAATCATCGTTTTTTCTCCGTAGTGTTACTATGTGGAGAGGCTGACTTTCAAGTCAGTAGTGCATCGATGTTCACTGTGTATGTGGGATACTTTTGATGACGGTACCAGCGGAATATGAAGCAGGAAATGTATTGTTATAAAATTGTTGTGAATGCTGTGCCGCCGAGAGTGACTTAAAACTCCTATAAGAATATTTATGTGCTCTAATTGTACCACCGCATGCGTGTCGGTGGCTGAATTTATTGATGTGAACATTGTAGTGTGAATACAATTACACGGAGAAGTTAATATTTGTTTTAGAATCAACGGTACGTCGAATCGAAGTTTATTGTGTTCCATGGACTTTGGTGAAATTGTGTTCTCCGGGGATTCAATATTGATTGCTGTACTTTGTGAATCTGCAGTTCTTCTATGGTTTACTGTGCTTTATGAATCTGCGGTTCTTCATCGGTGGATTGCTGTGTTTTTATGAATCTGCGGTTCTTCTTCTATGGTTTACTGTGCTTTATGAATCTTCAGTTCTTCATCTGTGGATTGCTGTGCTTTATGAATCTACGGTTCTTCTTCTGTGGATTGTTGTGCCTTGTAAATTTGCGGTTCTTTTCTGATAGTTCGGCGTAATATATTGTGCTTGCTGTGTTGAGACCCTGTTTCTTCTTCAATCGCTTGTGTTTTGTGAACGGCTGTGTTTACCATGTGGGGACCTTGGTTATCCTTCTTCGTCTTATTTTAAATGCTGTAGACTGTGGCTTGGGTACTGTGGAACTGAATACTTGATTATATGTGAGACACTGTGGACGGCGCCGGCGAGATCTGTGAGTGATATCACGATATGTAATATGATATCTGATGATTGATATCTTGATCTATATGCTGTGTAGCGACATGTATTAATTTGTACCAATTCACATGAATGTATGTTTTGATGGTTCAGGCAGCATAATTATAAAGAAAAGAAATCTAACTCGTGTGTTGCCTGGCTATCCATGTACGTATGGTGTGGGTGTGTATAGAGAATAATTATTACACGCATCCAAACTTTTGAGAGCGAGAGTCAGACAACAAAACACGCAACCGCACACCATCCGTAACATCTGGTGACCCCGTAGTTAAAGTTCTTTTGCTACTGAATTAAAAATAGCCTTAGTGGTAGGATTTGTTTTTGTACACCTATAATTGCCAATTAGAAGTGATAGGTCACGTTCACAGACTTTCCTTTTGAACAATTGAGTTGTGTTGTATGTTTTTGTTTTTATGACTGTTTTGTCTACTTTCTTTCCCGTCTCCAGCGTAACGGGGTATCTCCTTCTGTATAGTTTCAGGAGATACGAGGGCCTAGTTCCTAGTTCTTCTTTCTTTGTGGGCTTTAATTTTATTATCTTCAGTCATCTCTCCGATTATTTCTGTTTCTATCTTTACTTAGGGATTGTGTTGCTTCTTCAGCATTCTCAGGGTTCTTTTCTCTTGAATGAGTGAGTGTGTAGTGGCTGCCCTGAACCAGTTTAAAAAAAAAATTATTAGTAGTTTCATTTTGAATGCTTAGTGTGTAATACAACAACAACAACAACAATACATTGATTATATTGTTATTACTCTCATGTCATTGCTTGATTTATACTTGTTGCTGAAAATTTGGCATTGATTACCGATTGTGTTTTTCTTTCTCCCCATATCCCTAAAATCCTGTTTCATTGTTTATCTCTATCTTTGTGTTGGTTGGGTTTGATAATACTTAATCCTTTTAAGAGTGATTGTCGTTAATGTTTGTTTGGGGAAAAAAATCCTCTTTAGAAATCATATTTATTTTAGTGGACAGGGTTTCAAATTTTTTTTGCTTGTGATAGCAATGTTTATATTTGATCCACTAGTGTGTGTGTCGGGTTTGACAGGACATTATTTCATATTTTCATGATGGCACAGAAGGCTAAGGAAGAAAGTCCTGTTGTGTCCTCTGTGGACGAGGACAAAGTTTTCGCTAAATATTTACAACGAGGTAAGGTATGTGGTTTGGAGGGAGAAGATCTGTTGGCCTATGTTGACAAGTGTATTGCCCAGGACATGGAAAGAGAGAGAAAGAATGCGATTGAAAGAATGTCAGTTGAGAGTACAAGAGGAAACTAAAAGAGAGCAGATACAAGAGGAAACTAAAAGAGAGCAGATACAAATACAAGAGCAAGAAGAAACAAAAAGAATGCAAGAGGTAGAGGAAACTAAAAAGAAAACAGTTACAAATAACCTCTCAGCAGAGTGTGGTCTCGGGACAGGACAGTGAGAGTCAGGGTTCGGGTTTTCCCAGGTTTAACGCCCCTCGCCCAACCTTTCCTAAGTTGCCCCCTTTTAAAGAAAGAACTGATGATATAGACAGTTACTTGTTTCGTTTGAAACCCATGCTCGTTCCTTGGGATGGTCTGAGAGTTTGTGGGGGAACATACCTGTCTGCACTACTTGAGGGTTCTGCTTTAACTCTATCACAGTCTCGCTGAAAATAATGTGTCTTACGAGCTTTTGAAAGAGAGCTTGCTGAAAAAATTTCAATGTACTCCAGAATGGTTTTCGTAAGCGTTTTCGTGAGGCTAAGCCTAGCTCCGATGAACCTTTCGAGACCTTTGCAGTTGAACTTAGGCGTTTGTTTGACCGTTGGGTCTCTTTGTCAAAAATTGATCAGTCTTTTGAAGATCTGGTGGATCTTATCTTGCGTGAGCAGTTTTTGGAGTGTGTCTCTAAGGACCTGGCTACTTTTTTGTGTGAAAGAGATGTGAAAACTTTTGATGAAATATCAAGTCTGCAGAGTCATACAGACGTGCTCATCCAACTAAGGTGCTTTCTAGGAAAGCTGATGTAAACAATTTTGCTTCTGTTGGATACAAAACTCCTGGTCAATTTGATAGAAATCCGTATCCCGGTCAGTCTGATAGAACTCCATACTGTGGTCAGTCTGACAGAGGAAACAGATACTCTACTTTTCAAAACAGTGGCCACTACTATGGTTCCTCAGCTGATCGTGGAAGTAACTTTGGTGGTAGCTGTTACTGTGATCATCAGAGCTTTGGTTACTCAGCTGGTCGTGGAAATGACTTTGGCGGTAGCCGCCATCGTGGTCGTGGCACCCGTTATACCTCTGGCAGTAAGAGTTCCTCAGAAAGTGCTTCTGATCAGTTTGCAAGTGTTGTGTGTTTTTTGTGTAAAAAGACAGGACATGTAGCTGCTAGGTGTCCATGGAAGTCAGGTAGAAACCCCTGTAGAATTTGCACCCTTAGCCACCCAGATGAATGTCCTTTTGTAGTTAGTAACTCCACTGTTTGTCAAGAACTCAGCTGACAGCAAACAGTCCATTGCTTGTTGCTCTGTTCTTGATACTCCTTTCGCTTGTCTAGCTGCTGGTGAGTTCAAGGGAAAATTACGTTTGGAGTCTGGTTCTGTGAATGGCACTTTGAGTTCTGTTCTGCGTGATACTGGTGCTACTATTTGTGGCGTTCGCAAACGGTTAGTTTCTGACAGTCAGATGCTAGGAACCACAGTGAAATGTGTTTCTTTTGGTGGTCGTGTAGATGAGTTTCCACTGGCTACAGTTTCAGTCAGTTGTCCTTATTTTGTGGGCGATTTGACTTGTTGTGTCTTGGACAGCCCTATCGCAGATCTCATTGTGGTAATGTACCTGGAGTTTCTGTGAGCGGTGAGTTTAGTGATGAATCTGGTGAACCTTTCTCTTTAAGCCGCCATTACGAGGGCTAGAGATAAGCATGTTGGGGACAAAAAAGCCTTTGTGTCAGATCCCTGATGATCTGAACATTTCCAGTTCTGATCTTGTTCAGGAACAGAAGGACGAGTCATTTGAAGTGTTGCTTTCAGTTAACGTCTTCTGATGTGTCTGCTGTGTCTACTTTGATGTTGTACCTACAGTCGTTCTTTCACAAGGTACTTCAGTGCCTGGGTTAGAGATAGCGCCTTTGGCTTGTGAGCAGGAACAGGTTTTTCTTGAGCACTCTCCCAGGAGTTGGTCTTTCTGTGGATCCCCTCTCCGGAGTCTGTTTGTACTGTTCGTGAAGTGGTTCGTACAGTTGGTGTCGTCCAGGACTGTGATGACGCTTTAACCCATTCCCACTTTAACTGTTCCGATGGCGTCTTCTATGCCAGATGAAAATGTTCGTTCTGTACAGTTTGATTGTACTTTGTCTGACAAAAGTACCAGGAGTTGGGTGTAATCTTTGATGATTTTCATGACATTTTGACCCCCGAACCAGGTTCTTTCTCAGGTGATGTACTATTAGAGATCCCTCTTACAACAGATGTCCCTGTTAGAAAGAAATGTTATGAAATCCCCTTTTCTGCGAAAGAGGTTGTTGAGAGAGAGATTGGTATCATGTTGGATCTTGATATCATTGAGCCATTGAATAGTCAGTATGCATCTCCAGTTGTGTTCGTCAGGAAGAAAGATTGTACGTGTCGTTTCACTCCTGGGTGTGCTGAAGCTTTGAGGAAGATTCAGGGAATCTTGTCTTCTGCACCCGTGTGTTGTTACCTAGATTGGGTAATCCTTTTATTCTCAGGACTGATGCTAGTTCTGTTGGTTTGGGTGCTGTGTTGTTCCAGTAGAATGATGATGTTCTTCACCCAGTCGTATCGCTAGTCAAAAGTTGCTGAATCGCAAGAAGGCATACAGCACTATTGAGCGGGAGATGTTTATCCATTGTCTCTACCCCGTGGGGGTATGGAGAGGCTGACCGAGTGGTCAGTAGACATTGTATGTGCATTATCATCTGGGTGTGGGGTGCAGCCCGTGCCCAACCATTGTCTCTACCCCGTAGGGTATGGAGAGGCTGACCGAGTGGTCAGTAGACATGTGTGGTCTCTACCCAGTGTGGGTATGGAGAGGCTGACCGAGTGGTCAGTAGACATCGTATATGCATTGCCATCCAGGTGTGGGGTGCAGCCCATGCCCAGCCGCCGTCTCTACTCCATGTGGGTATGGAGAGGTTGTCTGTGAGGTCAGCAACAAGCTAGCATGTCAAAGGGCTTCAGAGTTCGTTGGACGACAACATTGTGTTCTTCTGTTGTGTGAGAGTCTCTGGAAGGACTCCACGAACTGCTTCCGTGAGCGGCTTCGTTTTCCGTCGAGTGAAATGTAATTTGTAGGTTTGTGTATTCTGCTGTTTGTTTACTTTTTCAAAAAAAACAATTCGATCATTGTTTTTTTCTTGAGGAGGGGGAGTATTTGTGACATCAACGTAAATTATGACGTCAACTTAAAATGACATAGGTAACTACATGACGAAAATAATGATTATGAGACAAGAGAAGGGAGCAAGAACTAACGGCCGAGGATTTGGTGTCCAGCCTAATTTATTTGTTTAATCATCGTTTTTTCTCCGTAGTGTTACTATGTGGAGAGGCTGACTTTCAAGTCAGTAGTGCATCGATGTTCACTGTGTATGTGGGATACTTTTGATGACGGTACCAGCGAATATGAAGCAGGAAATGTATTTGTTATAAAATTGTTGTGAATGCTGTGCCGCCGAGAGTGACTTAAAACTCCTATAAGAATATTTATGTGCTCTAATTGTACCACCGCATGTGTGTCGGTGGGCTGAATTTATTGATGTGAACATTGTAGTGTGAATACACGGAGAAGTTAATATTTGTTTTAGATCAACGGTACGTCGAATCGAAGTTTATTGTGTTCCATGGGACTTTGGTGAAATTGTGTTCTCCGGGGATTCAATATTGATTGCTGTACTTTGGAATCTGCAGTTTCTTCTATGGTTACTGTGCTTTATGAATCTGCGGTTCTTCATCGGTGGATTGCTGTGTTTTTATGAATCTGCGGTTCTTCTTCTATGGTTTACTGTGCTTTATGAATCTTCAGTTCTTCATCTGTGGATTGCTGTGCTTTATGAATCTTCAGTTCTTCATCTGTGGATTGCTGTGCTTTATGAATCTACGGTTCTTTTTCTGTGGATTGTTGTGTCTTGTAAATTTGCGGTTCTTCTTCTGATAGTTCACGTAATATATTGTGCTTGCTGTGTTGAGACCCTGTTTCTTCTTCATCGCTTGTGTTTTGTGAACGGCTGTGTTTACCGTGTGGGGACCTTGGTTATCCTTCTTCGTCTTATTTTAATGCTGTAGACTGTGGCTTGGGTACTGTGGAACTGAATACGTTGATTATATATGTGAGACACTGTGGACGGCGCCGGCGAGATCTGTGAGTGATATCACGATATGTAATATGATATCTGATGATTGATGTATTGATATCTTGATCTATATGCTGTGTAGTGACATGTATTAATTTGTACCAATTCACATGAATGTATGATTTGATGGTTCAGGCAGCATAATTATAAAGAAAAGAAATCTAACTCGTGTGTTGCCTGGCTATCCATGTTACGTATGGTGTGGGTGTGTATAGAGAATAATTATTACACGCATCCAAACTTTTGAGAGCGAGAGTCAGACAACAAAACACGCACTGCACACCATCCGTAACAGTGTATGACAGTTCCTGCACAGATTTTCTATCTACATACCTTTTAAAACTATTCACATGTTCTTTGTTCTTGTATTTTGATTGTCAGTTTTCTTCTTTATCATCCTGGCCAGGCCTAGGTTTCCACTGTACTTTCACTATTTTCCCACCTCTGATTCCAATGTCTTTCTCCCCTTTCTCAATCCTTTTTCGAAGCTCTTCTCTTAGTTCTTTGTTCTTTTGTCTTTCAATTGGTGTGTAGTCTGGGTTTATATATATCCTCTTTTTTTGCTCTGTCACCCCTGCATTTATTTTGTGGGCATTTCTCAATATTTCTTTTTTTATCTCCTTGTTTTGGACGCTTACTCTAAGCAGTCTCGGTTTTGTTCCGATATTGTATTTTACTGAACTTGGCTTTTTTTTTTTTTTTTCTTTGAACAAAATAGGTCTATAGTCTCCAGATCTATTTGACTTCATTTAGTTAAAGCCACCAAGTCTGTGAATAACAGCCTAGTATTTTCAACAAAATTTGTAGCATTGCAGCCCTGCACAGAAGACAGAGAAAGGGCAAACTGAAAATGAGACAACCACAGTGGACTTTGTCTATTCTCTATTTCACTTTCCATTCATCAGACAAATAACAAAAACTAAAATTACATTATTTTTCATCAGATAGACTAACTTTGTTTAACTTCAGTTCTTTCCCTTGAATTTTGATCACCGGTGATCGACAGTTTTCTTCCTGGAATTATGGTATTTAAAACAACATTTTTGTTATCTGAAGCAATATATCGCCTAAAAACCTGAAACAGACACATTCATCACAAAAATATTATTTTAGAAATAATGCGCAGAATGTTATGAAAAAAAAGAACATCCCTGAAAAATGCTAAAAATCTCGAAAACTGTTGAGAGTTAAACTGTTGAGTTGATGTCGAAGGCAATCCAACCAGACGTCTCTCGTTGCTGCATTCACTCAGCAACAGATTGATTGTCAGCCTCTCTGTAAGAAAACACCATTTCCCTGTCAATTTTCTTTTCATTACCATTGAGAGATTGAAAAGAATGTACACAATGAAGTCTGAAGCAAATAGATAAGGACTTAAAAAGTAAACTTGTCAAAGGAGTTGTTACTTCTTCACTCAGAGGTCTTCTGCTGCAATCATGTTAGTACAGACAGATATAAACAAGAACGACAACCAACCAACCAAAACCCCCCTTAAATTCATCTGCTGAACCACTGTACAAAAACAGGCAAAATAATACATATAAAGCTTATCAAACAGGAAACTTAAAATTTGTGCATATCACACACACAAAATTTGCTCTATACCTAACAGAAAATAATGAGTAACCAAAAATAAAAACCATAATGTTATCAGCCCACAAACTTAGATATGCATAGGTTCATGCATAAAAAAATATGCATCAAGTACTCCTGTAAATAAAAAATCATTATGTAAAACCCAGTGTCTGACATCGATAGAAAATTGTGAAAAAGAACACATGCGCAGACAGAGTGAAACTATAATTTTGGGGAGGTGGTGGTGGCTTAATTTTACGTCTTTTTCATCCAGCAGATGATATTAGATGGAAAAAAGAGGTGGGGGTGGGGGGTGGGGGTTTGGGGGGGGGGGGGGGAACAAAAAAAAAAACAAAAAACACTTAAGTCATTTCAACACATACATCTGCATACACTTATGAAAAAGAAAACGGCTATCAGTTAAGGACCCTCATAAAGTCTAGCTACATCGGATCTGGCTAAAGGGGGGCGCAAACTCAATTATGCAAGAGTCAGACAGAACTTGACTCTCATTTTCATATTTGTCAAGATTGATACCTTTCGCCTATAATTTAGTTAAAACTGGACAATCTAATAAAAGGTGATGCACACAGATGAATTTTCCACAGACACACACAACTTCAGGAGAAAATTTGGTCTTCCATGTGTTCAGCCTTAATTTTGTGATAATCTTAGCAAGATGGCGTTAGCAGCTAGACATTGTGTAGCATTTTTCACAGAAAAAGGTTTGTAAATGTGGGTGTTCCAGTTGAATAGTATTTCACACTTTGGAAGGATGTAATGGCAAATTTAGCACACATTCTGAACAGTTTTGTGCACCAATTTTAGCTAGATTATCTGCTATTAAATTCCCTCCGGACCACAATGTGAAGGACCAACAGATTTGTTGGAGCTAAAACAAAAATGCATGCCAGTCTGCAACAGAATGAATGACACTTCTATACAATGATTAAAAACAACAGTTTTTTGAGACTATTGCATTATACTATGCAATGAATGACCCAAAACAATTCATGATAAAATCAACACACATAACATTATCAAAGTCATTTAAAAGCTTCTTTCAAAGTGAAGAAATTTGCTGCCCCATCATGCTATTGACAATATAGATGATCTTAATGTCATCCAAAGATTAAACGTTTTCTGCTCTTTCACACACGCACACACCTTCCTCTTTTACACAGAGATAGTGGGAGGAAGAAGGGTGCCTTTCTAAGACTGGGTCCAGCCTTCACAAGATGTCGTTGCTCAGTGAGGTCAGGTGCTGACTGTAGAACAAGAACAAGCAAAACCAACCAACCAAAACCCTTTTCAATCCATCTTTCTGAACCACTGTATCAAAATAATGCAAAATAATACAAATAAAGCTTATCAAACAGGAAACTTACAATGTCACATCACACACAGAATTTGCTCCATATCTAACAAACAGAAAATAATCAATTAAAAACACCCCAGTACTTATTCCCAAATTAGATTAATCAAAAAGATTTCAAACACAACATAACAGAACAGGGGGAAAAGCATGCATACAGAGGTGAGTGAAAGTTCCAGTGGTAACTCTAAAAGTGCAAGCAAATCTGTTAGAAATGAATAGCATCATGAACACTATGACTGAAAACAATTTCTAACACACACAACAGATCTGTAGAGAATGATAGCATCACTGAACACTATGACTGAAAACAATTTCTATCACACACAACCAACATGCTTGATTATTAAAATTCACAGCTGTCAAACTGAAGAACTGTTTGCATACCTTGCTATGGCAATACACCTGATCTAAAGTCACATCGCTGTCAGAATTTAAAGAATGACAGCACACTTACATACACACACAGAGATACTAACCAACAAACCCTCCCCCCCCCCCCCCCTTTCCATCTACAGGCAAGATAGAGAGGAAGATAATAGATCCAACTGTCTCAAACCGTTGCACCGATCAGTCAGGTTCAGCATTAACATCAGCCTCAGGCAGATGTGCGTCATCCCTGTAAAACAAAAACAGAAAAAAATTACCTTTATTTCTTTTAATAGCTAACTAACATCCAAGCACATTAGGACCTCACCTCAGAAAAGAAATCCCAAACTTTATCTTAGGGTCAGAAGTCTTACAAGCCATTTCTTGATTACTCGTGTAAAAATGACAATATAGCGCACAAGTTAGGACATGCAGTTTCATTTGTATTCCTAATAACTGGGAATCTTTAAGTACAGCTCAGTGCTTGTTCCTGAATATCTTTACACCAAATAATATCAATATTGCTGTTAGTGCAACAACCACTTTGTAAAGAACAGTATTGGGAAAAACGCATGCATACAGGATTGAAAGTCGATGCCAGAGCTTACTTAAACCTACATGCCAGCCTGCAACAGAATGATATGCAATAAATGAAAAACAATTCATGCAACGATCAACGCACATAATGCCATTCAAGGCTTCTATCAAAGTTAAGAATGTTTCTGCTCTCACACATGCACACACATACTCACAAGGTAGGAGGAAGAAGTGCTCCTTTGTCGGACTGGATCCACTTGTAGAAGGCACTACCCAGGTAAGGTCTGCTGCTGCGTTACACATCCACAGCAGATCAGCAGCATCACTGTAAAAGATGAAGAAAAAGATTACCCTTTTGGTTCCAATAGCTAATGTCAAGCCGAGTTCTTTATTGGACCACACCTGTAATAAGAAAATCCACATGGTATCCTTAGGCCAGAAGTATCACAAGCCATCTTTCGAGTAATCATACAAACAATAAAAACACAATGTATACCAGGCACAAAACATAGGACATGCATAAGTTAATGCATAAAAAATATGCAGTCAAGTACTCCTTGTAAATAAAAAAAATCATTATGTACACCCAGTGTCTTGATATCGTTAGAAAATGTGAAAAAAACACATGCACAACAGAGTGAAACTGTTAATGTTGGAGCTAACAACAAAAATGCATGCCAATCTGCAACAGAATGAATGACACTTCTATACAACGACTATAAACAGTTCATGAAACTATCGCATTACACTGTGCAATGAATGACGAAAACAATTCATGATGTAATCAACACACATAATCATTAATCAAATTAGCTGCCCTATCATGCTATGACAATAAGATGATCTTAATGTCATCCAAAGTTTCTGTCAAAGTTTAAATGATTTCTGCTCTTTCACACATGCACACACCTTTCTCTGTACACAGAAGATAGTGGGAGGAAGAAGAGGCCTTTCTAAGACTGGATCCAGCCTTCACAAGATGTCGTTGCTCAGATGAGGTCAGGTGCTGACTGTAGAACAGAACAAGTAAAATTAACAATAACCTTTAGCTTCAAACAACTCCTTTCAAACAATTACATTAGGCCTTGCCTAAAGTAAGAAAACTGAACAGTTTAGCTGAACTATATATTTCAGTCAGTAGTCTCACAAGCCATTCCTTGACCAGTCATGTAAAAATGATAATATAGCACACATCAAATACAAAACATAGTACATGCACAATTTCATCACCATTATATTCCCAGTATTTGTTCTCCTGAAATATCTTTTCAGCAAACAGTTCAAAATTCATGTTTGCAAAACAAACATTAGATAAATAACAAAACTGGCAAAAATGCGTCCATATTAAGTGAAACTAAAGTGTCGGTGACAGCGCCAGCGATAAACATGCATGTCAATCTGTAATGGAATGAATGCAATGACTGAAAACAATTCATAATATAATCAACACACATGGTGTCATCCAAATCTAACAATTCACAATACAACCAGCACATACATCATCCAACGTTTTTATCAAAGCATATAACTCACATGCTATAGGACACGTCAAGACTTGATACTACTTTCAGTCACACCAACTGTACTATTCCACTTGACCTAAAAAATGAAAAAAAAAAAAAACCTTTCAAAAAGGCAATAAAGTTGTGATTATCCTTCCTACATTTTCTTCTACTTTTCTTCCTCTTTTTTTTTTAGTCTACAGATCTATGTTGACTTCATTTAGTTAAGGCCACCAAGTCTGTGAATAACAGCTTCGTATTTTTTTAAAGAAAATCGTAGCATTGCAGCTCTGCACAGAAGACAAAGGGCAAACTGAAAATGAGACAAACACAGTGGACTTTGTCTATTCTCTATTCACTTTCCATCCATCAAATGACAAAAACTAAAATTACATTATTTTTCATCAGATAGACTAATTAACGTTGTTTAACTCTTCAGTTCTTTCCCTTGAATTTTTGATCGACAGTTATCTTCCTGGAATTATGGTATTTATCTCAAACTGTTGAGAGTTAAACTGTTGAGTTGATGTCGGAGGCAATCCAACCAGACGTCTCTCGTTGCTGCATTCACTCAGCACCAGATTGATTGTCAGCCTCTCTGTAAGAAAACTACCATTTCCTGTCAGTTTCTTTTCATTACCATTGAGAGTTTGAAAAGAATGTACAACAATGAAGTCTGAAGTAAATAGATAAGGACTTCTAGGAAAAGCAAACTTGTCAAGGAGTTGTTACTTCTTCACTCAGAGGTCTTCTGCTGCAATCATGTTAGTAGCAGATATGTAAAACAGAACAACAGCGAAAACCAACCCACCAAAACCCCTTGCAATCCATCTACTGAACCACAGTATCAAAATAATGCAAAATAATACATATAAAGCTTATCAAACAGGAAACTTACAATGTGCACATCACAACACAGAATTTGCTCCATATCTAACAAACAGAAAATAATCGATTAAAAACACCCTAGTAACTTATCCCCAAAACAAGGTTAATCAAAATGATTTCAAACACAAACAGCAAAACAGGGGAAAAGCATGCACACAGAGTATGAGTGAAAATGCCAGTGGTAACTCTAAAAGTGCAAGCAAATCTGTTAGAGAATGATAGCATCACTGAACACTATGACTGAAACAATTTCTATCACACACAACAGATCTGTTAGAGAATGAATAGCATCACTGAACACTATGACTGAAAACAATTTCTATCACACACAATCAACATGCTTGATTATTAACATTCACAGCTGTCAAACTGAAGAACTGTTTGCATACCTTGCTATGGCAATACACCTGATCTAAAGTCACATCGCTGTCAGAATTTAAAGAATGAGCACACTTACATACACACATGGAGATACTAACCAACAACACCCCCCCCCCCCCCCCCCCATCCCATTCCATCTACAGGCAAGATAGTAGGAGGAAGATAAATAGATCCAGCAGTCACAAAACGTTGCACTGATCACGTCAGGTTCAGCATCAAACATCAGGCAGATGTGCGTCATCCCTGTAAAACAAAAAACAAAAAAAAATTACCTTTCTTTTAATAGCTAACTAACATCCAAGCAATTAGAACCTCACCTACAGAAAGAAAATCCCAAACTTTATCTTAGGGTCAGAAGTTTTACAAGCCATTTCTTATTACTTGTGTAAAAATGATAATACAGCGCACAAGTTAGGACATACAGAGTTTCATTTGTATTCCTAATAACTGGGAATCTTTAAGTACAGCTCAGTGCTTGTTCCTGAAATATCTTTACACCAAATAATATCAATATTGCTATTAGTGCAACAAACACTTTGTAAAGAACAGTACTGGGGTAAACGCATGCATACGGATTAAAGTCGATGCCAGAGCTTCTTAATGTACATGCCAGCCTGCAACAGAATGATTGCAATAAATGAAAAACAATTCATGCAACGTTATTGCACACAGTTTCATACAAGGCTTCTATCAAAGTTTAAAATTTTTCTGCTCTCACACATAGCACACACAACTCACAAGGTAGGAGGAAGAAGTGCTCCTTTGTCGGACTGGATCCAGCTTGTAGAAGGCACTACCCAGGTAAGGTCTGCTGCTGCATTACACATCATCCACAGGCAGATCAGCAGCATCACTGTAAAAGATGAAGAAAAAGATTACCCTTTTGGTTCCAATAGCTAATGTCAAGCTGAATTCCTTTAAATAATACATCAGGACCACACCTGTAATAAGAAAATCCACATAGTATCCTTAGGCCAGAAGTATCACAAGCCATCTTTTCGAGTAATCATACAAACAATAAAACACAATGTAAACCAGACACAACTTAGGACATGCATAAGTTCATGCATAAAAAATATGCAGTCAAGTACTCCTTGAAAATAAAAATCATTATGTACACCCGGTGTCTTGATATCGTTAGAAAATGTGTGAAAAAAAACATGCACAGACAGAGTGAAACTGTTGATGTTGTAGCTAACAACAAAATGCATGCCAATCTGCAACAGAATGAATGACACTTCTATACAACGACTATAAACAGTTCATGAAACTATTGCATTACACAATGCAATGAATGACGAAAGCAATTCAGGATATAATCAACACACATAATCATTATCAAATTAGCTGCCCTATCATGCTATGACAATACAGATGATCTTAATGTCATCCAAAGTTTCTGTCAAAGTTTAAATGTTTTCTGCTCTTTCACACATGCACACACCTTTCTCTGTACACAGAAGATAGTGGAGGAAGAAGAGTGCCTTTCTAAGACTGGATCAGCCTTCACAAGATGTCGTTGCTCAGATGAGGTCAGGTGCTGACTGTAGAACAAGAACAAGTAAAATTAACAATAACCTTTAGCTTCAAACAACTCCTTTCAAACAATTGCATTAGGCCTTGCCTAAAGTAAGAAAACTCTGAACAGTTTAGCTGAACTATATATTTCAGTCAGTAGTCTCACAAGCCATTCCTTGACCAGTCACGTAAAAATGATAATATAGCACACAAATACAAAACGTAGTGCATGCACAATTTCTTAACCATTATATTCCCCAGTATTCGTTCCTGAAATATCTTTTCAGCAAACAGTTCAAAACTGATGTTTGCAAAACAAACACTAGGTAAATAACAAAACTGGCAAAAATGCGTCCCATATTTAGTGAAACTAAAGTGTCAGTGACAGCGCCAATTGATAAACATGCATATACAATCTGTAATAGAATGAATACACTGAAAATAATTCATGATATAATCAACACGCATGGTGTCATCCAAATCTAACAATTCACAATACAACCAGCACATATATCATCCAATTTTTTATCAAATTTTAAAAGTTTTCTGTACACACACACACACACACACATTCTCATTACAGGAGGTAGAAATGCTCTCCTCTTACAAGACGGATCTAGCTTTCAAAAGTGTGTTGCACTAAACATCAGTGTAAGCAGATCTAGCTTTCAAAAGGTGTTGCACTAAACATCAGTGTAAGCAGATCTAGCTTTTCAAAAGGCAAATGAAACAAACTGCGGCGTTACTGAAACACGACAAAAAAGCAGAAGAGCACACAAAACAAAGTGTGAAGTAACGACGATTTAATGAACGACACAAAACAGGACAAGAAATTTTCGGCAAAATGCCTTCCTCAGCGACAAAAAAATACAGACATAAACATGCACAATACTCCCCTTGTGAAGCCAAAGTGGTGAATGAGGTCAGGTGCTGACTGTAAACAAGAAGCTTTCAAAAGGTTGTTGCGCTACACATCGTGTAAGCAGATCTAGCTTTCAAAAGGTGTTGCACTAACCATCAGTGTAAGCAGATCAAGCTTTCAAAAGGTGTGCACTAACCATCAGTGTAAGCAGATCTGCAGCATCTATGCAATACAAGAACAAATTCAAAAAGATATTTACTTTGTTCTGAACATCTAACATAAACCAGAGTTCTTTTCAACTATCACACTAGGGCCTCACCTGAAGTATGATAATCCACACTGATCTGTCATGCCTGCCCTGAAATCAGATAATCCATACTGATTTGTCATGCCTGCCCTGAAATCAGATAATCCATACTGATTTGTCATGCCTGCCTGAAGTCAGATAATCCATACTGATTTGTCATGCTGCCTGAAGTCAGATAATCCATACTGATTTGTCATGCCTCGTCAGCAATGCAACTGATTTCATGTTGGCTGAAGTAAGATCATCTATACTGATTTGTCATGCCTCAGTCAGCAATGCAACTGATTTCATGTTGGCTGAAGTAAGATCATCTATACTGATTTGTCATGCCTCAGTCAGCAATGCAACGATTCATGTTGGCTGAAGTAAGATCATCTATACTGATTTGCCATGCCTCAGTGAAGAATGCAACCGATTCATGTTGGCTGAAGTAAGATCATCTATACTGATTTGACATGCCTCAGTGAAGAATGCAACCGATTCATTTTGGGTAAGAGTCCAGCTGACCACGGTCATCTTGTGGGTCAGGGTCCCTACTAACGGACAATGACAAACTCATACACACTTCATTAAAAGCTTTTCTTGACACACAAAGACAGCACATTGCAAAAGTGTACTGCACAACCACACACATACACACAAGGAGATCCTCACCAACATCAGTTTCCTTAACTGTTCCACTTTTCATCTGTTTCTCATGAGAGTATCATGCTACTTACAGCTCAGCTGACAGAAGGTGCCATGTTACAGTTGTCATCTCCTCAAAGCTCTACCAAGTATTGAAAACAACAACAGAATGCACACAGAGACAGACAACTAATTGAAACAGATTTCCTAAACCATGTTTAAATAATTAACTCTTTGGCGATGAGCCAAATGGACCAAGTGATAATGCTGTGGATGGGCTGTTCAGGCCAAATAAAAAAAAAAATTCAACACTTACAAAAAATGACAAAGACATATAAATTTTGAAGAATTTTCAAAATTCTCTTTTTTCCATAGATGCTTCTATTGCTTTTGTTCTTTTTTTCCCATTTATTTAAAGTATGTCACTAAATTCTCAACAACAGAAAAGTTTGAAAAAACTTTACTTACAGGCATGCAATACCTATCAGTTAATCCACTTGGAAGAATTATGCGATGAATCCACACCGTAAAGTTTGCTGAGTCATACTATACAGTTTGAGGTCAAAGGTTGCACTGCACACTGTGAAAAACCAAAGAGTCACTGCACTGGAGAAGACAGAAACGCAAATCCTATAAAGACATCACATTAAAAAAAAAAAATGGAGAAAAACTCAAGATGCATAACTTCATGCATATAAAATATGTAATCTTCAATGACTGACAAAAGCAACTGATGAACTAAAATAATCAACACACATAATTCTCTCCAAATTCATGAACAGCTTCTGCCCAAAATGAGGAATCAGCTATACCACAATGCTATGACAAGACTCATGCAGACAGGGATCAGTCGACCGGATCAACTCAGTAATTTTTGTTTTTGCTTTTTTACCAGTCCCATTTGTATTTGTACGAGTATGGCAACACATTGGTATTCTCATCTCAAGTTACTGCCTTCCAAGTATTGTAAACCGATAGTCATCCTGTCATTTTTCAAAATTAAATCTCCTTGGTTTTTTTTCTTTTCTTGAAAAGTTTGAAGTCACTGTCAACAGTCAGTCGGTAGAAGTCAACAGGAGTGGGTGTGGCTTGAAAGTCAGCTGGCAGTGGTAATTTCTGAGGTCCCAGTGAAAGGAGAGCCAGTGGGAAGTTAGGTCTTTTCACCCTTCAAACATGCATTCCTCTTCCACCTCATCAATATCTACAGTCAAGTCAT
The DNA here is from genome assembly GCA_018398815.1 of Conus ventricosus. Lineage (NCBI taxonomy): Eukaryota > Metazoa > Mollusca > Gastropoda > Neogastropoda > Conidae > Conus > Conus ventricosus. The sequence continues at coordinate 9,884,712 of CM031626.1, forward strand.
CTCGTATAACACTGTCACTGTCATTTGAGTCACTGTCAGTTTCTGTCTCACCACTGTATAGGTCGCTTGGCAAATCGTAGATGTCACTTCCAAAGTCATCATCTCGTACAAACTCCATGTCACTGTCATCAGAGAAAATCACCAGATATTGCTGATAATCATCACTACCTGAAAGGTCAGGCTGGATATCCTGAACCGTCCTGTGTCAAGTTCAATCACCTGCTTGCTGTGAGTATGGCCTGAGTGCTGCCATTTTTCTAAAGAAAGTTGACCTTCAACCTGCGTCGGAACAATACTGAAAAACAGCATTGTACACAGTCAACAGTGTAAGGAAAGAAAAGTGCATAGGAAAAGAGTCCTTTTCTAAAGGACTTGTGCTTTCCCTTTGACTGGACCTGGCTTAGCATACTAGAAAAAATTCAAAATTCACCAACGCTTTGGCTTCGGCACATCATTTTGTGACAGAAATCTGCTGATGCTTAAAGGTTCAGCAGAACGCCAATGACCTAAACGTCTTTTTTCCTTTAAAAGCTTAGATGAAAAAATACTAATCTCTTTCAAAAATCAAAAATCACATTAGAGGGAACATCTCTCAACAGTTATTTCTTGGCGACAGTGGTAACGTGCCATACCAATTTTCACTACTTAATTTCAAACTGAATCCATTATAAGCCGCTTATCACTGAAAGCGTTTTTGACCACACACAGTCACCATCCCAATAAATGCTGTCATTTCTATCACATCAGGGCAAGTCAGATATGCAACCTTTAAAGCAATACAAAAAGAAAATCAACATAAAATCCTTATCAAAACACTATAAACTTAAAGCATATAAAAGGCAAGATCTGAACTATCTGAACTAAGGGCTGCCTTCATCCCTGTCAAGGTGTATGATGGTTTAACCTGATGGGAGTGCAATGTGAGCTGGCCTGGCTACCTGAAAAGTAACAATTATTGCCATGAGACACTTACCTTATCTTTCTGTCTCACCAAGGGCCATTCTCAGAAACAACTACTGCCATGAGACACCCTATCTTTCTGTCTCACCAAGGGCCATTCTCAGTAACAACTACTGCCATGAGACACTTACCCTATCTTTCTGTCTCACCAAGGGCCATTCTCAGTAACAACGACTGCCATGAGACACTTACCTATCTTTCTGTCTCACCAAGGGCCATTCTCAGTAACAACTACTGCCATGAGACACCCTATCTTTCTGTCTCACCAAGGGCCATTCTCAGTAACAACTGTGCCATGAGACAACCCTATCTTTCTGTCTCACCAAGGGCCATTCTCAGTAACAACTACTGCCATGAGACACTTACCTATCTTTCTGTCTCACCAAGGGCCATTCTCAGTAACAACTACTGCCATGGACAACCCTATCTTTCTGTCTCACCAAGGGCCATTCTCAGTAACAACTTGCCATGAGACACCTATCTTTCTGTCTCACCAAGGGCCATTCTCAGTAAAACTACTGCCATGAGAACACCCTATCTTTCTGTCTCACCAAGGGCCATTCTCAGTAACAACTACTGCCATGAGAACACCCTATCTTTCTGTCTCACCAAGGTAGCCATTCAAGTACAATAATGTGCCATAGACCACCGCCCCAAGGGCCATTCCGTTACGACACTGTAAACACTACCACTTCGTTACAAGGGATTCTAGTAAAATACCCATGAGACACCCTATCTTTCGTTACAGGCCATCTAGTAACACTATGCCATGAGACACTTACCTATCTTTCTGTCCCAAAATCAGAAAAATATCCCCAAAACTTCCCCCTCCTTTTTG
>CM031626.1:9887509-9920998 GCA_018398815.1 Conus ventricosus
GCAGTAGTTGTTACTGAGAATGGCCCTTGGTGAGACAGAAAGATAGGGTAAGTGTCTCATGGCAGTAGTTGTTACTGAGAATGGCCCTTGGTGAGACAGAAAGATAGGGTAAATGTCTCATGGCAGTAGTTGTTACTGAGAATGGCCCTTGGTGAGACAGAAAGATAGGGTGTCTCAAGGCAGTAGTCAACAGTGTGGTTTCCGCAAACATCGTAGTACAGTTGACCATTTGATTCGTCTGGAATCTACACTTAGGAACGCTTTTTTAAACAGACAGCATGCAGTGGCAATTTTCTTTGACTTGGAGAAGGCCTACGATACCACCTGGAAGTCGGGGATACTTCATGATCTCCACGATCTGGGTTTTCGAGGTCATCTTCCGCTTTTTATTCAAAATTTTTTGGCAGAACGACAGTTTCAGGTCCGGGTTGGCACCACTCTCTCTGATGTCCACGAGCAGGAGTTGGGTGTTCCACAGGGGAGCATACTATCTCCTGCCCTCTTTAGTATTAAGATCAACAACATTGTTCAATCAGTTCAGCAGGGTTCAGACTGCTCATTGTTTGTGGATGATTTTGCTGTCTACGCAACTGGAAGCCTGTACCCGAGTGTCCAGCGCAGGCTCCAGCTTTGCGTAGATAAAATCCATCGGTGGGCGGATGAAAACGGTTTCACCTTTTCTGCTACAAAAACCCAGTGTATTCACTTCCATAATTTCCGTCAGTTTTTTCAGATCCGGAACTTCAAGTAGGGAAATCTCCCATTCCAGCTGTTAAAGAGGCCAAATTTCTGGGAGTCATTTTTGACCAAAAACTTAACTTTCTCAGCCATATTAAAAACCTCAAAACTGCTTGCCAAAGGCACTGAATATTCTGCGGGTCGTAGCACACACCGACTGGGGCGCTGATAGAAAAACTTTGTTGCACCTCTACAGAGCCCTGGTCCGTTCTAAACTGGACTACGGTTGTGCTGTGTACGGCTCCACAAGATCATCTTACCTCAAACTCTTGGACCCTATCCACCATCAAGGGCTTCGTCTCTGTCTTGGAGCGTTCCGCACCACCCCTGTGTACAGCCTGTACGCAGAGGCAGGTGAACCTTCACTGTCCAATCGCAGGCTGAAACTGTCTTTGAATTATTACATCCGACTGTTCTCAGAACCGCAGAATCCTGCCTATGACTGTGTTTTTGACCCTCCGTTCCAAAGTAAGTTTGAAACAAACCCGAAATGTATTCCGCCGTTTGGGCTTCGTATGCAGCCTCACGTGCGGAATGCAGGTATAGACCTGGGAGTAGTTTCTGATTTTTCCAAGTTTCCGGATCAACCTCCATGGACCTTTTTCACACCAGAGATTCGTTTTGATCTCGCAGCTTTCCGTAAGGAGTCTACCAGCTCTCTGGCGTACAAGGCTTTGTATGCCGAGCTCTGTTCCAAATTCCCATCCTATCAAAAAGTTTTCACTGACGGTTCCAAGTCTGAGGATGGAGTGGCCTGTGCAGCCTACTGCCTGGGGCTCCTTCTCAGATATTGTTGGAACATATACATTCAGATGCTTCTGTCTATTCTGCTGAACTTACTGCTCTAGTACTGGCTTTGAAGATAATCTCCCATTCTTCGAGGAGGGACTTTCTGGTTCTGTCGGATTCGCTGTCAGCTTTGGAGGCCATAGCTGGCCGCAACCTTCAGCATCCAGAACTTTTACTTTTTTTTGAACTTTTTAGCAAGTTGAAGGCGGACGGTTACAACATTACTCTTGCTTGGGTTCCTGGCCATGTTGGCATCGGCGGGAACGAAATGGTTGATCGTTTAGCCAAGAACGCCACAAGAGAGAAACTGTCCAACACTTATATCCCCTGCTCAGATGTGAAACCCAAAATTAACGATTATGTGAGAGACCTCTGGCAGGAGGATTGGAACACACAGACGAATAACAAACTCTTTCAGATCCGTCCAAACCTTAAAGACTTCCTCCCATCTACGTCGGGTGGTCGTAAAGAGGAAACGGTTCTGTGCCGGCTGCACACGGCCATTCGTATTTTACCCATTCTTATCTTTTAAAGAGTGAAGAAGCTCCGTGGTGCATTCCATGTCATGCACCACTCACAATGAAACATGTTCTTTTAGAGTGTTGGGACTTGCACGATGTGAGACACAAACATTTTACAGCGGAGTCCATGAAGATCCTGTTCAGGGATGTCCGCCTGACGTGATCCTTGGGTTTTGAGAGAAATTAACATTTTTCATCTGATTTGAGATTTTACGGAAGAACGATTTTTAACAAAGTTTCTGGTTCGTTTGTAGACGATGTCATTTAACGAGATGTGTGAAAGGTTTTTTTTTTTTTTTTTTTTTTTTTTTTTTAAATGACTGGTGAGTTGATTTTAACGTGGTGACAGCCCTGATGTGGCCCTCTGCGGTCGGCTGGGCTATAAGCAACATTATCTTATCTTATCTTAAGGCAGTAGTTGTTACTGAGAATGGCCTTGGTGAGACAGAAAGATAGGGTAAGTGTCTCATGGCAGTAGTTGTTACTGAGAATGGCCTTGGTGAGACAGAAAGATAGGGTAAGTGTCTCATGGCAGTAGTTGTTACTGAGAATGGCCTTGGTGAGACAGAAAGATAGGGTGTCTCATGGCAGTAGTTGTTACTGAGAATGGCCCTTGGTGAGACAGAAAGATAGGGTAAGTGTTTCATGGCAGTAGTCGTAACTGAGAATGGCCCTTGGTGAGACAGAAAGATAGGGTGTCTCATGGCAGTAGTTGTTACTGAGAATGGCCCTTGGTGAGACAGAAAGATAGGGTAAGTTTCTCATGGCAGTAGTTGTTACTGAGAATGGCCCTTGGTGAGACAGAAAGATAGGGTAAGTGTCTCATGGCAGTAGTTTTTACTGAGAATGGCCCTTGGTGAGACAGAAAGATAGGGTGTCTCATGGCAGTAGTTGTTACTGAGAATGGCTTTGGTGAGACAGAAAGATAGGGTGTCTCATGGCAGTAGTTGTTACTGAGAATGGCCCTTGGTGAGAAAGAAAGATAGGGTAAGTGTCTCATGGCAGTCGTTGTTACTGAGAATGGCCCTTGGTGAGACAGAAAGATAGGGTAAGTGTCTCATGGCAGTAGTTGTTACTGAAAATGGCCCTTGGTGAGACAGAAAGATAGGGTAAGTGTCTCATGGCAGTTGTTGTTACTGAGAATGGCCCTTGGTGAGACAGAAAGATAGGGTGTCTCATGGCAGTAGTTGTTACTGAGAATGTCCTTGGTGAGACAGAAAGATAGGGTAAGTGTCTCATGGCAGTAGTTGTTACTGAGAATGGCCTTGGTGAGACAGAAGATAGGGTAAGTGTCTCATGGCAGTAGTTGTTACTGAGAATGGCCCTTGGTGAGACAGAAAGATAGGGTAAGTGTCTCATGGCAATAATTGTTACTTTTCAGGTAGCCAGGCCAGCTCACATTGCACTCCATCTGGTTAAACCATCATCACACCTTGACAGGGATGAAGGCAGCCCTTAGTTCAGATAGTTCAGATCTTGCCTTTTATATGCTTTAAGTTTATAGTGTTTTGATAGGATTTTATGTTGATTTTCTTTTTGTATTGCTTTAAGGTTGCATATCTGACTTGCCCTGATGTGATAGAACTGACAGCATTTATTGGGATGGTGACTGTGTGTGGTCAAAAACGCTTTCAGTGATAAGCGGCTTATAATGGATTCAGTTTAAAATTAAGTAGTGAAATTGTATGGCACGTTACCACTGTCGCCAAGAAATAACTGCTGAGAGATGTTCCCTCTAATGTGATTTTTGATTTTCTGAAAGAGATTAGTATTTTTTCATCTAAGCTTTTAAAGGAAAAAGACGTTTAGGTCATTGGCTTTCTGCTGAACCTTTAAGCATCAGCAGATTTCTGTCACAAAATGATGTGCCGAAGCCAAAGCGTTGGTGAATTTTCGAATTTTTTCTAGTATGCTAAGCCAGGTCCAGTCAAAGGGAAAGCACAGAGTCCTTTAGATAGACTCTTTTCCTATGCACTTTTCTTTCCCTTACACTGTTGACTGTGTACAATGCTGTTTTTCAGTATTGTTCCGACGCAGGTTGAAGGTCAACTTTCTTTAGAAAAAAATGGCAGCACTCAGGCCATACTCACAGCAAGCGGTGATTGAACTTGACACAGGACGGTTCAGTATCCAGCCTGACCTTTCAGGTAGTGATGATTATCAGCAATATCTGGTGATTTCTCTGATGACAGTGACATGGAGTTTGTACGAGATGATGACTTTGGAAGTGACATCTACGATTTGCCAAGCGACCTATACAGTGGTGAGACAGAAACTGACAGTGACTCAAATGACAGTGACAGTGTTATACGAGATGACTTGACTGTAGATATTGATGAGGAGGAAGAGGAATGCATGTTTGAAGGGTGAAAAGACCTAACTTCCCACTGGCTCTCCTTTCACTGGGACCTCAGAAATACCACTGCCAGCTGACTTTCAAGCCACACCCACTCCTGTTGACTTCTACCGACTGACTGTTGACAGTGACTTCAAACTTTTCAAGAAAGAAACAAACCAAGGAGATTTAATTTTTGAAAAATGACAGGATGACTATCGGTTTACAATACTTGGAAGGCAGTAACTTGAGATGAGAATACCCAATGTGTTGCCATACTCGTACAAATACAAATGGGACTGGTAAAAAAGCAAAAACAAAAATTACTGAGTTGATCCGGTCGACTGATCCCTGTCTGCATGAGTCTTGTCATAGCATTGTGGTATAGCTGATTCCTCACTTTGGCAGAAGCTGTTCATGAATTTGGAGAGAATTATGTGTGTTGATTATTTTAGTTCATCAGTTGCTTTTGTCAGTCATTGAAGATTACATATTTTATATGCATGAAGTTATGCATCTTGAGTTTTTCTCCATTTTTTTTTTTAATGTGATGTCTTTATAGGATTTGCGTTTCTGTCTTCTCCAGTGCAGTGACTCTTTGGTTTTTCACAGTGTGCAGTGCAACCTTTGACCTCAAACTGTATAGTATGACTCAGCAAACTTTACGGTGTGGATTCATCGCATAATTCTTCCAAGTGGATTAACTGATAGGTATTGCATGCCTGGTAAGTAAAGTTTTTTCAAACTTTTCTGTTGTTGAGAATTTAGTGACATACTTTAATAAATGGGAAAAAAAGAACAAAAGCAATAGAAGCATCTATGGAAAAAAGAGATTTTGAAAATTCTTCAAAATTTATATGTCTTTGTCATTTTTGTAAGTGTTGAATTTTTTTTTTATTTGGCCTGAACAGCCCATCACAGCATTATCACTTGGTCCATTTGGCTCATCGCCAAAGAGTTAATTATTTAAACATGGTTTAGGAAATCTGTTTCAATTAGTTGTCTGTCTCTGTGTGCATTCTGTTGTTGTTTTCAATACTTGGTAGAGCTTTGAGGAGATGACAACTGTAACATGGCACCTTCTGTCAGCTGAGCTGTAAGTAGCATGATACTCTCATGAGAAACAGATGAAAAGGTGGAACAGTTAAGGAAACTGATGTTGGTGAGGATCTCCTTGTGTGTATGTGTGTGGTTGTGCAGTACACTTTTGCAATGTGCTGTCTTTGTGTGTCAAGAAAAGCTTTTAATGAAGTGTGTATGAGTTTGTCATTGTCCGTTAGTAGGGACCTGACCCACAAGATGACCGTGGTCAGCTGGACTCTTACCAACATGAAATCGGTTGCATTCTTCACTGAGGCATGACAAATCAGTATAGATGATCTTACTTCAGCCAACATGAAATCGTTGCATTCTTCACTGAGGCATGGCAAATCAGTATAGATGATCTACTTCAGCCAACATGAAATCAGTTGCATTGCTGACTGAGGCATGACAAATCAGTATAGATGATCTTACTTCAGCCAACATGAAATCAGTTGCATTGCTGACTGAGGCATGACAAATCAGTATAGATGATCTTACTTCAGCCAACATGAAATCAGTTGCATTGCTGACTGAGGCATGACAAATCAGTATGGATTATCTGACTTCAGGCAGGCATGACAAATCAGTATGGATTATCTGACTTCAGGGCAGGCATGACAAATCAGTATGGATTATCTGATTTCAGGGCAGGCATGACAAATCAGTATGGATTATCTGATTTCAGGGCAGGCATGACAGATCAGTGTGGATTATCATACTTCAGGTGAGGCCCTAGTGTGATAGTTGAAAAGAACTCTGGTTTATGTTAGATGTTCAGAACAAAGTAAATATCTTTTTGAATTTGTTCTTGTATTGCATAGATGCTGCAGATCTGCTTACACTGATGGTTAGTGCAACACCTTTTGAAAGCTTGATCTGCTTACACTGATGGTTAGTGCAACACCTTTTGAAAGCTAGATCTGCTTACACTGATGTGTAGCGCAACACCTTTTGAAAGCTTCTTGTTCTACAGTCAGCACCTGACCTCATTCACCACTTTGGCTTCACAAGGGAGTATTGTGCATGTTTATGTCTGTATTTTTTGTCGCTGAGGAAGGGATTTTGCCGAAAATTTCTTGTCCTGTTTGTGTCGTTCATTAAATCGTCGTTACTTCACACTTTGTTTTGTGTGCTCTTCTGCTTTTTTGTCGTGTTTCAGTAACGCCGCAGTTTGTTTCATTTGCCTTTTGAAAGCTAGATCTGCTTACACTGATGTTTAGTGCAACACCTTTTGAAAGCTAGATCTGCTTACACTGATGTTTAGTGCAACACCTTTTGAAAGCTAGATCCAGTCTTGTAAGAGGAGAGCATTTCTACCTCCTGTAATGAGAATGTGTGTGTGTGTGTGTGTGTACAGAAAACTTTTAAATTTGATAAAAACTTTGGATGATATATGTGCTGGTTGTATTGTGAATTGTTAGATTTGGATGACACCATGCGTGTTGATTATATCATGAATTATTTTCAGTCGTATTCATTCTATTACAGATTGATATGCATGTTTATCATTGGCGCTGTCACTGACACTTTAGTTTCACTAAATATGGACGCATTTTTGCCAGTTTTGTTATTTACCTAGTGTTTGTTTTGCAAACATCAGTTTTGAACTGTTTGCTGAAAAGATATTTCAGGAACGAATACTGGGAATATAATGGTTAAGAAATTGTGCATGCACTACGTTTTGTATTTGTGTGCTATATTATCATTTTTACGTGACTGGTCAAGGAATGGCTTGTGAGACTACTGACTGAAATATATAGTTCAGCTAAACTGTTCAGAGTTTTCTTACTTTAGGCAAGGCCTAATGCAATTGTTTGAAAGGAGTTGTTTGAAGCTAAAGGTTATTGTTAATTTTACTTGTTCTTGTTCTACAGTCAGCACCTGACCTCATCTGAGCAACGACATCTTGTGAAGGCTGGATCCAGTCTTAGAAAGGCACTCTTCTTCCTCCCACTATCTTCTGTGTACAGAGAAAGGTGTGTGCATGTGTGAAAGAGCAGAAAACATTTAAACTTTGACAGAAACTTTGGATGACATTAAGATCATCTGTATTGTCATAGCATGATAGGGCAGCTAATTTGATAATGATTATGTGTGTTGATTATATCCTGAATTGCTTTCGTCATTCATTGCATTGTGTAATGCAATAGTTTCATGAACTGTTTATAGTCGTTGTATAGAAGTGTCATTCATTCTGTTGCAGATTGGCATGCATTTTTGTTGTTAGCTCAACATCAACAGTTTCACTCTGTCTGTGCATGTTTTTTTTCACAATTTTCTAACGATATCAAGACACTGGGTGTACATAATTTTTTATTTTCAAGGAGTACTTGACTGCATATTTTTTATGCATGAACTTATGCATGTCCTAAGTTGTGTCTGGTTCAATTGTGTTTTTATTGTTTGTATGATTACTCGAAAAGATGGCTTGTGATACTTCTGGCCTAAGGATACTATGTGGATTTTCTTATTACAGGTGTGGTCCTGATGTAGTTATTTATAGGAACTCAGCTTGACATTAGCTATTGGAACCAAAAGGGTAATCTTTTTCTTCATCTTTTACAGTGATGCTGCTGATCTGCCTGTGGATGATGTGTAATGCAGCAGCAGACCTTACCTGGGTAGTGCCTTCTACAAGCTGGATCCAGTCCAACAAAGGAGCACTTCTTCCTCCTACCTTGTGAGTATGTGTGTGCTATGTGTGAGAGCAGAAAAATTTTAAACTTTGATAGAAGCCTTGTATGAAACTGTGTGCAATAATCGTTGCATGAATTGTTTTTCATTTATTGCAATCATTCTGTTGCAGGCTGGCATGTACATTTAAAGAAGCTCTGGCATCGACTTTCAATCGTATGCATGCGTTTACCCCAGTACTGTTCTTTACAAAGTGTTTGTTGCACTAATAGCAATATTGATATTATTTGGTGTAAAGATATTTCAGGAACAAGCACTGAGCTGTACTTAAAGATTCCCAGTTATTAGGAATACAAATGAAACTCTGTATGTCCTAACTTGTGCGCTATATTATCATTTTTACACAAGTAATCAAGAAATGGCTTGTAAAACTTCTGACCCTAAGATAAAGTTTGGGATTTTCTTTCTGTAGGTGAGGTTCTAATGTGCTTGGATGTTAGTTAGCTATTAAAAGAAAGGTAATTTTTTTTGTTTTTTGTTTTACAGGGATGACGCACATCTGCCTGATGTTGATGCTGAACCTGACGTGATCAGTGCAACGTTTTGTGACTGCTGGATCTATTTATCTTCCTCCTACTATCTTGCCTGTAGATGGAAGGGATGGGGGGGGGGGGGGGGGGGTGTTGTTGGTTAGTATCTCCATGTGTGTATGTAAGTGTGCTGTCATTCTTTAAATTCTGACAGCGATGTGACTTTAGATCAGGTGTATTGCCATAGCAAGGTATGCAAACAGTTCTTCAGTTTGACAGCTGTGAATGTTAATAATCAAGCATGTTGATTGTGTGTGATAGAAATTGTTTTCAGTCATAGTGTTCAGTGATGCTATTCATTCTCTAACAGATCTGTTGTGTGTGATAGAAATTGTTTTCAGTCATAGTGTTCAGTGATGCTATTCATTCTCTAACAGATTTGCTTGCACTTTTAGAGTTACCACTGGCATTTTCACTCATACTCTGTGTGCATGCTTTTCCCTGTTTTGCTGTGTTGTGTTTGAAATCATTTTGATTAACCTTGTTTTGGGGTAAGTACTAGGGTGTTTTTAATCGATTATTTTCTGTTTGTTAGATATGGAGCAAATTCTGTGTTGTGATGTGCACATTGTAAGTTTCCTGTTTGATAAGCTTTATATGTATTATTTTGCATTATTTTGATACTGTGGTTCAGTAGATGGATTGCAAGGGGTTTTGGTGGGTTGGTTTTCGCTGTTGTTCTTGTTTTACATATCTGCTACTAACATGATTGCAGCAGAAGACCTCTGAGTGAAGAGTAACAACTCCTTTGACAAGTTTGCTTTTCCTAGAAGTCCTTATCTATTTACTTCAGACTTCATTGTGTACATTCTTTTCAAACTCTCAATGGTAATGAAAAGAAAACTGACAGGAAATGGTGTTTCTTACAGAGAGGCTGACAATCAATCTGGTGCTGAGTGAATGCAGCAACAAGAGACGTCTGGTTGGATTGCCTCCGACATCAACTCAACAGTTTAACTCTCAACAGTTTGAGATAAATACCATAATTCCAGGAAGATAACTGTCGATCAAAATTCAAGGGAAAGAACTGAAGAGTTAAACACGTTAATTAGTCTATCTGATGAAAAATAATGTAATTTTAGTTTTTGTCATTTGATGGATGGAAAGTGAAATAGAGAATAGACAAAGTCCACTGTGTTTGTCTCATTTTCAGTTTGCCCTTTGTTCTCTGTGCAGAGCTGCAATGCTACGATTTTCTTTAAAAAAATACGAAGCTGTTATTCACAGACTTAGTGGCCTTAACTAAATGAAGTCAACATAGATCTGTAGACTAAAAAAAAAAAAAGAGGAAGAAAAGTAGAAGAAAATGTAGGAAGGATAATCACAACTTTATTGCCTTTTTGAAAGGTTTCTTTTTTTTTTTTCATTTTTTAGGTCAAGTGGAAAGTACAGTTGGTGTGACTGAAAGTAGTATCAAGTCTTGACGTGTCCTATAGCATGTGAGTTATATGCTTTGATAAAACGTTGGATGATGTATGTGCTGGTTGTATTGTGAATTGTTAGATTTGGATGACACCATGGTGTTGATTATATTATGAATTGTTTTCAGTCATTGCATTCATTCCATTACAGATTGACATGCATGTTTATCGCTGGCGCTGTCACCGACACTTTAGTTTCACTTAATATGGACGCATTTTTGCCAGTTTTGTTATTTACTAATGTTTGTTTTGCAAACATGAATTTTGAACTGTTTGCTGAAAAGATATTTCGGAACAAATACTGGGAATATAATGGTGATGAAATTGTGCATGTACTATGTTTTGTATTTGATGTGTGCTATATTATCATTTTTTACATGATGGTCAAGGAATGGCTTGTGAGACTACTGACTGAAATATATAGTTCAGCTAAACTGTTCAGTTTTCTTACTTTAGGCAAGGCCTAATGTAATTGTTTGAAAGGAGTTGTTTGAAGCTAAAGGTTATTGTTAATTTTACTTGTTCTTGTTCTACAGTCAGCACCTGACCTCATCTGAGCAACGACATCTTGTGAAGGCTGGATCCAGTCTTAGAAAGGCCTCTTCTTCCTCCCACTATCTTCTGTGTACAGAGAAAGGTGTGTGCATGTGTGAAAGAGCAGAAATCATTTAAACTTTGACAGAAACTTTGGATGACATTAAGATCATCTGTATTGTCATAGCATGATAGGGCAGCTAATTTGAAAATGATTATGTGTGTTGTTGTACATCATGAATTGTTTTCGTCATTCATTGCACAGTGTAATGCGATAGTTTCATGAACTGTTTATAGTCGTTGTATAGAAGTGTCATTCATTCTGTGCAGATTGGCATGCATTTTTGTTGTTAGCTCCAACATTAACAGTTTCACTCTGTATGTGCATGTTTTTTTTCACATTTTCTAACGATATCAAGACACTGGGTGTACATAATGATTTTTTTATTTACAAGGAGTACTTGACTGCATATTTTTTATGCATTAACTTATGCATGTCCTATGTTTTGTGCCTGGTATACATTGTGTTTTTATTGTTTGTATGATTACTCGAAAAGATGGCTTGTGATACTTCTGGCCTAAGGATACCATGTGGATTTTCTTATTACAGGTGTGGTCCAATAAAGAACTCGGCTTGACATTAGCTATTGGAACCAAAAGGGTAATCTTTTTCTTCATCTTTTACAGTGATGCTGCTGATCTGCCTGTGGATGATGTGTAATGCAGCAGCAGACCTTACCTGGGTAGTGCCTTCTACAAGCTGGATCCAGTCCGACAAAGGAGCACTTCTTCCTCCTACCTTGTGAGTATGTGTGTGCATGTGTGAGAGCAGAAACATTCTTAACTTTGATAGAAGCCTTGAATGGCATTATGTGCGTTGATCGTTGCATGAATTGTTTTTCATTTATTGCATTCATTCTGTTGCAGGCTGGCATGTAGGTTTAAGTAAGCTCTGGCATCGACTTTCAATCTGTATGCATGCGTTTTTCCCAATACTGTTCTTTACAAAGTGGTTGTTGCACTAACAGCAATATTGATATTATTTGGTGTAAAGATATTTCAGGAACAAGCACTGAGCTGTACTTAAAGATTCCCAGTTATTAGGAATACAAATGAAACTGCATGTCCTAACTTGTGCGCTATATTGTCATTTTTACACGAGTAATCAAGAAATGGCTTGTAAGACTTCTGACCCTAAGATAAAGTTTGGGATTTTCTTTCTGTAGGTGAGGTCCTAATGTGCTTGGATGTTAGTTAGCTATTAAAGAAATAAAGGTAATTTTTTTTCTGTTTTTGTTTTACAGGGATGACGCACATCTGCCTGAGGCTGATGTTAATGCTGAACCTGACGTGATCGGTGCAACGGTTTGAGACAGTTGGATCTATTATCTTCCTCTCTATCTTGCCTGTAGATGGAAAGGGGGGGGGGGGGGGGAGGGTTTGTTGGTTAGTATCTCTGTGTGTGTATGTAAGTGTGCTGTCATTCTTAAATTCTGACAGCGATGTGACTTTAGATCAGGTTATTGCCATAGCAAGGTATGCAAACAGTTCTTCAGTTTGACAGCTGTGAATGTTAATAATCAAGCATGTTGGTTGTGTGTGATAGAAATTGTTTTCAGTCATAGTGTTCAGTGATGCTATTCATTCTCTAACAGATCTGTTGTGTGTGTTAGAAATTGTTTTCAGTCATTAGTGTTCAGTGATGCTATTCATTCTCTAACAGATTTGCTTGCACTTTTAGAGTTACCACTGGAACTTTCACTCACACTTGTATGCATGCTTTTCCCCTGTTCTGTTATGTTGTGTTTGAAATCATTTTGATTAATCTTAATTTGGGAATAAGTACTGGGGTGTTTTTAATTGATTATTTTCGTTTGTTAGATATGGAGCAAATTCTGTGTGTGATGTGCACATTGTAAGTTTCCTGTTTGATAAGCTTTATTTGTATTATTTTGCATTATTTTGATACAGTGGTTCAGTAGATGGATTGCAAAGGGTTTTGGTTGGTTGGTTTTGCTTGTTCTTGTTCTACAGTCAGCACCTGACCTCATCTGAGCAACGACATCTTGTGAAGGCTGGATCCAGTCTTAGAAAGGCACCCTTCTTCCTCCCACTATCTTCTGTGTACAGAGAAGGTGTGTGCGTGTGTGAAAGAGCAGAAAACGTTTAATCTTTGGATGACATTAAGATCATCTATATTGTCATAGCATGATGGGGCATGCTAATTCTTCACTTTGAAAGAAGCTGTTAATGACTTTGATAATGATTATGTGTGTTGATTTTATCATGAATTGTTTTCGTCATTCATTGCATAGTATAATGCAATAGTCTCATAAACTGTTGTTTTTTAATCATTGTATAGAAGTGTCATTCATTCTGTTGCAGACTGGCATGCATTTTTGTTGTTAGCTCCAACAAATCTGTTGGATTCCTTCACATTGTGGTCTCGGAGGGAATGAAATAGCAGATAATCTAGCTAAACTTGGTGCACAAAACTGTTCAGAATGTGTGCTAAATTTGCCATTACATCCTTCCAAGTGTGAAATACTATTCAACCTGGAACACCACATTTACAAAACCTTTTTCTGTGAAAAATGCTACACAATGTCTAGCTGCTAACGCCATCTTGCAAGATTATCACAAAATTAAGGCTGAACACATGGAAGACCAAATTTTCTCCTGAAGTTGTGTGTGTCTGTGGAAAATTCATCTGTGTGCATCACCTTCTATTAGATTGTCCAGTTTTAACTAAAATGTATAAGGCGAAAGGTATCAATCTTGACAAATATGAAAATGAGAGTCAAGTTCTGTCTGACTCTTGCATAATTGAGTTTGCCGCCACTTTAGCCAGATCCGATGTAGCTAGACTATTATGAGGGTCCTTAACTGATATGCCGTTTTCTTTTTCATAAGTGTATGCAGATGTATGTGTTGAAATGACTTAAGT
The DNA here is from genome assembly GCA_018398815.1 of Conus ventricosus. Taxonomy (NCBI): domain Eukaryota; kingdom Metazoa; phylum Mollusca; class Gastropoda; order Neogastropoda; family Conidae; genus Conus; species Conus ventricosus. The sequence continues at coordinate 9,901,102 of CM031626.1, forward strand.
GTTTTTGTTTGTTTTTTGTTCCCCCCCCCCCCCCCCCCCACCCCCCTCTTTTTTCCATCTAATATCATCTGCTGGATGAAAAGACGTAAAATTAAGCCACCACACCTCCAACATTAATAGTTTCACTCTGTCTGCGCATGTGTTCTTTTTCAACATTTTCTATCGATGTCAAGACACTGGGTGTACATAATGATTTTTTATTTACAAGGAGTACTTGACTGCATATTTTTTATTCATGAACCTATGCATATCCTAAGTTTTGTGTCTGATACACATAGTGTTTTTATTTTTGTTTATTCATTATTTTTGTTAGGTATAGAGCAAATTTTGTGTGTGATATGCACATTGTAAGTTTCCTGTTGATAAGCTTTATATGTATTATTTTGCACTGTTTTGATACAGTGGTTCAGCAGATGAATTGCAAGGGGTTTTGGTTGGTTGGTTGTCGTTCTTGTTTTACATATCTGTCTGCTACTAACATGATTGCAGCAGAAGACCTCTGAGTGAAGAAGTAACAACTCCTTTGACAAGTTTACTTTTTAAGTCCTTATCTATTTGCTTCAGACTTCATTGTGTACATTCTTTTCAATCTCTCAATGGTAATGAAAGAAAATTGACAGGAAATGGTGTTTTCTTACAGAGAGGCTGACAATCAATCTGTTGCTGAGTGAATGCAGCAACGAGAGACGTCTGGTTGGATTGCCTTCGACATCACTCAACAGTTTAACTCTCAACAGTTTTCGAGATTTTTAGCATTTTTCATGGATGTTCTTTTTTTCATAACATTCTGCGCATTATTTCTAAAATAATATTTTTGTGATGAATGTGTCTGTTTCAGGTTTTTAGGCGATATATTGCTTCAGATAACAAAAATGTTGTTTTAAATACCATAATTCCAGGAAGAAAACTGTCGATCACCGGTGATCAAAATTCAAGGGAAAGAACTGAAGTTAAACAAAGTTAGTCTATCTGATGAAAATAATGTAATTTTAGTTTTTGTTATTTGTCTGATGAATGGAAAGTGAAATAGAGAATAGACAAAGTCCACTGTGGTTGTCTCATTTTCAGTTTGCCCTTTCTCTGTCTTCTGTGCAGGGCTGCAATGCTACAATTTTGTTGAAAATTACTAGGCTGTTATTCACAGACTTGGTGGCTTTAACTAAATGAAGTCAACATAGATCTGGAGACTATAGACCTATTTTGTTCAAAGAAAAGAAAAAAAAAGCCAAGTTCAGTAAAATACAATATCGGAACAAAACGAGACTGCTTAGAGTAAGCGTCCAAAACAAGGAGATAAAAAAAGAAATATTGAGAAATGCCCACAAAATAAATGCAGGGGTGACAGAGCAAAAAAGAGGATATATATAAACCCAGACTACACACCAATTGAAAGACAAAAGAACAAAGAACTAAGAGAAGAGCTTCGAAAAAGGATTGAGAAAGGGGAGAAAGACATTGGAATCAGAGGTGGGAAAATAGTGAAAGTACAGTGGAAACCTAGGCCTGGCCAGGATGATAAAGAAGAAAACTGACAATCAAAATACAAGAACAAAGAACATGTGAATAGTTTTAAAAGGTATGTAGATAGAAAATCTGTGCAGGAACTGTCATACACTGTTACGGATGGTGTGCAGTGCGTGTTTTGTTGTCTGACTCTCGCTCTCAAAAGTTTGGATGCGTGTAATAATTATTCTCTATACACACCCACACCATACGTACATGGATAGCCAGGCAACACACGAGTTAGATTTCTTTTCTTTATAATTATGCTGCCTGAACCATCAAATCATACATTCATGTGAATTGGTACAAATTAATACATGTCACTACACAGCATATAGATCAAGATATCAATACATCAATCATCAGATATCATATTACATATCGTGATATCACTCACAGATCTCGCCGGCGCCGTCCACAGTGTCTCACATATATAATCAACGTATTCAGTTCCACAGTACCCAAGCCACAGTCTACAGCATTAAAATAAGACGAAGAAGGATAACCAAGGTCCCCACACGGTAAACACAGCCGTTCACAAAACACAAGCGATGAAGAAGAAACAGGGTCTCAACACAGCAAGCACAATATATTACGTCGAACTATCAGAAGAAGAACCGCAAATTTACAAGACACAACAATCCACAGAAAAAGAACCGTAGATTCATAAAGCACAGCAATCCACAGATGAAGAACTGAAGATTCATAAAGCACAGCAATCCACAGATGAAGAACTGAAGATTCATAAAGCACAGTAAACCATAGAAGAAGAACCGCAGATTCATAAAAACACAGCAATCCCCCGATGAAGAACCGCAGATTCATAAAGCACAGTAAACCATAGAAGAACTGCAGATTCACAAAGTACAGCAATCAATATTGAATCCCCGGAGAACACAATTTCACCAAAGTCCCATGGAACACAATAAACTTCGATTCGACGTACCGTTGATCTAAAACAAATATTAACTTCTCCGTGTATTCACACTACAATGTTCACATCAATAAATTCAGCCACCGACACACATGCGGTGGTACAATTAGAGCACATAAATATTCTTATAGGAGTTTTAAGTCACTCTCGGCGGCACAGCATTCACAACAATTTTATAACAAATACATTTCCTGCTTCATATTCCGCTGGTACCGTCATCAAAAGTATCCCACATACACAGTGAACATCGATGCACTACTGACTTGAAAGTCAGCCTCTCCACATAGTAACACTACGGAGAAAAAACGATGATTAAACAAATAAATTAGGCTGGACACCAAATCCTCGGCCGTTAGTTCTTGCTCCCTTCTCTTGTCTCATAATCATTATTTTCGTCATGTAGTTACCTATGTCATTTTAAGTTGACGTCATAATTTACGTTGATGTCACAATACTCCCCCTCCTCAAGAAAAAAAACAATGATCGAATTGTTTTTTTGAAAAAGTAAACAAACAGCAGAATACACAAACCTACAAATTAATTCACTCGACGGAAAACGAAGCCGCTCACGGAAGCAGTTCGTGGAGTCCTTCCAGAGACTCTCACACAACAGAAGAACACAAGTTGTCGTCCCAACGAACTCTGAAGCCCTTTGACATGCTAGCTTGTTGCTGACCTCACAGACAACCTCTCCATACCCACATGGAGTAGAGACGGCGGCTGGGCATGGGCTGCACCCCACACCTGGATGGCAATGCATATACGATGTCTACTGACCACTCGGTCAGCCTCTCCATACCCACACTGGGTAGAGACCACACATGTCTACTGACCACTCGGTCAGCCTCTCCATACCCCTACGGGGTAGAGACAATGGTTGGGCACGGGCTGCACCCACACCCAGATGATAATGCACATACAATGTCTACTGACCACTCGGTCAGCCTCTCCATACCCCCACGGGGTAGAGACAATGGATAAACATTCCCGCTCAATAGTGCTGTATGCCTTCTTGCGATTCAGCAACTTTTGACTAGCGATACGACTGGGTGAAGAACATCATCATTCTACTGGAACAACACAGCACCCAAACCAACAGAACTAGCATCAGTCCTGAGAATAAAAGGATTACCCAATCTAGGTAACAACACACGGGTGCAGAAGACAAGATTCCTGAATCTTCCTCAAAGCTTCAGCACACCAGGAGTGAAACGACACGTACAATCTTTCTTCCTGACGAACACAACTGGAGATGCATACTGACTATTCAATGGCTCAATGATATCAAGATCCAACATGATACCAATCTCTCTCTCAACAACCTCTTTCGCAGAAAAGGGGATTTCATAACATTTCTTTCTAACAGGGACATCTGTTGTAAGAGGGATCTCTAATAGTACATCACCTGAGAAAGAACCTGGTTCGGGGGTCAAAATGTCATGAAAATCATCAAAGATTACACCCAACTCCTGGTACTTTGTCAGACAAAGTACAATCAAACTGTACAGAACGAACATTTTCATCTGGCATAGAAGACGCCATCGGAACAGTTAAAGTGGGAATGGGTAAAGCGTCATCACAGTCCTGGACGACACCAACTGTACGAACCACTTCACGAACAGTACAAACAGACTCGGGGGATCCACAGAAAGACCAACTCCTGGAGAGTGCTCAAGAAAACCTGTTCCTGCTCACAAGCCAAAGGCGCTATCTCTAACCCAGGCACTGAAGTACCTTGTGAAAGAACGACTGTAGGTACAACATCAAAAGTAGACACAGCAGACACATCAGAAGACGTTAACTGAAAGCAACACTTCAATGACTCGTCCTTCTGTTCCTGAACAAGATCAGAACTGGAAATGTTCAGATCATCAGGGATCTGACACAAAGGCTTTTTGTCCCCAACATGCTTATCTCTAGCCCTCGTAATGGCGGCTAAAGAGAAAGGTTCACCAGATTCATCACTAAACTCACCGCTCACAGAAACTCCAGGTACATTACCCACAATGAGATCTGCGATAGGGCTGTCCAAGACACAACAAGTCAAATCGCCCACAAAATAAGGAAACTGACTGAAACTGTAGCCAGTGGAAACTCATCTACACGACCACCAAAAGAAAACACATTTCACTGTGGTTCCTAGCATCTGACTGTCAGAAACTAACCGTTTGCGAACGCCACAAATAGTAGCACCAGTATCACGCAGAACAGAACTCAAAGTGCCATTCACAGAACCAGACTCCAAACGTAATTTTCCCTTGAACTCACCAGCAGCTAGACAAGCGAAAGGAGTATCAAGAACAGAGCAACAAGCAATGGACTGTTTGCTGTCAGCTGAGTTCTTGACAACAGTGGAGTTACTAACTACAAAAGGACATTCATCTGGGTGGCTAAGGGTGCAAATTCTACAGGGGTTTCTACCTGACTTCCATGGACACCTAGCAGCTACATGTCCTGTCTTTTTACACAAAAAACACACAACACTTGCAAACTGATCAGAAGCACTTTCTGAGGAACTCTTACTGCCAGAGGTATAACGGGTGCCACGACCACGATGGCGGCTACCGCCAAAGTCATTTCCACGACCAGCTGAGTAACCAAAGCTCTGATGATCACAGTAACAGCTACCACCAAAGTTACTTCCACGATCAGCTGAGGAACCATAGTAGTGGCCACTGTTTTGAAAAGTAGAGTATCTGTTTCCTCTGTCAGACTGACCACAGTATGGAGTTCTATCAGACTGACCGGGATACGGATTTCTATCAAATTGCCCAGGAGTTTTGTATCCAACAGAAGCAAAATTGTTTACATCAGCTTTCCTAGAAAGCACCTTAGTTGGATGAGCACGTCTGTATGACTCTGCAGACTTGATCATTTCATCAAAAGTTTTCACATCTCTTTCACACAAAAAGTAGCCAGGTCCTTAGAGACACACTCCAAAAACTGCTCACGCAAGATAAGATCCACCAGATCTTCAAAAGACTGATCAATTTTTGACAAAGAGACCCAACGGTCAAACAAACGCCTAAGTTCAACTGCAAAGGTCTCGAAAGGTTCATCGGAGCTAGGCTTAGCCTCACGAAAACGCTTACGAAAACCATCTGGAGTACATTGAAATTTTTTCAGCAAGCTCTCTTTCAAAAGCTCGTAAGACACATTATTTTCAGCGAGACTGTGATAGAGTTAAAGCAGAACCCTCAAGTAGTGCAGACAGGTATGTTACCACAAACTCTCAGACCATCCCAAGGAACGAGCATGGGTTTCAAAACGAAAACAAGTAACTGTCTATATCATCAGTTCTTTCTTTAAAAGGGGGCAACTTAGGAAAGGTTGGGCGAGGGGCGTTAAACCTGGGAAAACCCGAACCCTGACTCTCACTGTCCTGTCCCGAGACCACACTCTGCTGAGAGGTTATTTGTAACTGTATTCTTTTAGTTTCCTCTACCTCTTGCATTCTTTTTGTTTCTTTTTGCTCTTGTATTTGTATCTGCTCTCTTTTAGTTTCCTCTTGTATCTGCTCTCTTTTAGTTTCCTCTTGTACTCTCAACTGACATTCTTTCAATCGCATTCTTTCCTCTCTTTCCATGTCCTGGGCAATACACTTGTCAACATAGGCCAACAGATCTTCTCCCTCCAAACCACATACCTTACCTCGTTGTAAATATTTAGCGAAAACTTTGTCCTCGTCCACAGAGGACACAACAGGACTTTCTTCCTTAGCTTCTGTGCCATCATGAAAATATGAAATAATGTCCTGTCAAACCCGACACACAACACTAGTGGATCAAATATAAACAATTGCTATCACAAGCAAAAAAAATTTGAAACCCCTGTCCACTAAAATAAATATGATTTCTAAAGAGGATTTTTTTCCCCAAACAAACATTAACGACAATCACTCTTAAAAGGATTAAGTATTATCAAACCCAACCAACACAAAGATAGAGATAAACAATGAAACAGGATTTTAGGGATATGGGGAGAAAGAAAAACACAATCGGTAATCAATGCCAAATTTTCAGCAACAAGTATAAATCAAGCAATGACATGAGAGTAATAACAATATAATCAATGTATTGTTGTTGTTGTTGTTGTATTACACACTAAGCATTCAAAATGAAACTACTAATAATTTTTTTTTTAAACTGGTTCAGGGCAGCCACTCACACACTCACTCATTCAAGAGAAAAGAACCCTGAGAATGCTGAAGAAGCAACACAATCCCTAAGTAAAGATAGAAACAGAAATAATCGGAGAGATGACTGAAGATAATAAAATTAAAGCCCACAAAGGAAAGAAGAACTAGGAACTAGGCCCTCGTATCTCCTGAAACTATACAGAAGGAGATACCCCGTTACGCTGGAGACGGGAAAGAAAGTAGACAAAACAGTCATAAAACAAAACAATACAACACAACTCAATTGTTCAAAAGGAAAGTCTGTGAACGTGACCTATCACTTCTAATTGGGCAATTATAGGTGTACAAAAACAAATCCTACCACTAAGGCTATTTTTAATTCAGTAGCAAAAGAACTTTAACTACGGGGTCACCAGATGTTACGGATGGTGTGCGGTGCGTGTTTTGTTGTCTGACTCTCGCTCTCAAAAGTTTGGATGCGTGTAATAATTATTCTCTATACACACCCACACCATACGTACATGGATAGCCAGGCAACACACGAGTTAGATTTCTTTTCTTTATAATTATGCTGCCTGAACCATCAAAACATACATTCATGTGAATTGGTACAAATTAATACATGTCGCTACACAGCATATAGATCAAGATATCAATCATCAGATATCATATTACATATCGTGATATCACTCACAGATCTCGCCGGCGCCGTCCACAGTGTCTCACATATATAATCAACGTATTCAGTTCCACAGTACCCAAGCCACAGTCTACAGCATTAAAATAAGACGAAGAAGGATAACCAAGGTCCCCACATGGTAAACACAGCCGTTCACAAAAACACAAGCGATGAAGAAGAAACAGGGTCTCAACACAGCAAGCACAATATATTACGCCGAACTATCAGAAGAAGAACCGCAAATTTACAAGGCACAACAATCCACAGAAGAAGAACCGTAGATTCATAAAGCACAGCAATCCACAGATGAAGAACTGAAGATTCATAAAGCACAGTAAACCATAGAAGAAGAACCGCAGATTCATAAAAACACAGCAATCCACGATGAAGAACCGCAGATTCATAAAGCACAGTAAACCATAGAAGAACTGCAGATTCACAAAGTACAGCAATCAATATTGAATCCCCGGAGAACACAATTTCACCAAAGTCCCATGGAACACAATAAACTTCGATTCGACGTACCGTTGATCTAAAACAAATATTAACTTCTCCGTGTAATTGTATTCACACTACAATGTTCACATCAATAAATTCAGCCCACCGACACGCATGCGGTGGTACAATTAGAGCACATAAATATTCTTATAGGAGTTTTAAGTCACTCTCGGCGGCACAGCATTCACAACAATTTTATAAAAATACATTTCCTGCTTCATATTCCGCTGGTACCGTCATCAAAAGTATCCCACATACACAGTGAACATCGATGCACTACTGACTTGAAAGTCAGCCCCTCCACATAGTAACACTACGGAGAAAAAACGATGATTAAACAAATAAATTAGGCTGGACACCAAATCCTCGGCCGTTAGTTCTTGCTCCCTTCTCTTGTCTCATAATCATTATTTTCGTCATGTAGTTACCTATGTCATTTTAAGTTGACGTCATAATTTACGTTGACGTCACATACACGTTCTTGTACACAAATGCAGATGGACTGTTGAACAAAAAAGATGAGTTACTTCTATTAGCTGAAGAAAATAAACCTCACATTATAGTAGTAACAGAATCTATAGCGAAAAACCAAAAAGGGTAAATTCTGTCGAATATTCAATGCCAGGTTATAAACTATTTTTCAATGAAAATCCCAAAAGAGGTATAACTGTATATGTGAAGGATTCTATAAATCCCAAAGTATACAAGTTTACAAAAGGAAATGACTTTGATGGAAACTTGTGGATTACCTTTTTAAATAAGGATAGACGGAAAATACTGATTGGAACTATTTACAAAAGTCCAAACTCAACAATTGAAAATGAAGAAAAAATGTTTGAGTTGCTGAAACAAATTAGATCAGATTCAAATATGTTTGTATTACTGGAGATTTTAATTTCCCAGATATTGACTGGCATGGTACTGGCTCTGGAGAAAGAGGTCAAAAGTTCATAAACTACCTACAGGATGCATTTCTGAACCAAATGGTGAAACAACCAACAAGACACAGGGAGGGACAAAAATCAAATATACTAGATTTAGTACTTGTTAATGACGAAAATATGATATCAGACATTAAGCACTTAGCTCCTATAGGCAAAATTGATCATGAGGTTTTAATGTTCTCTTTGTACCTAGGAGAGGAGCAAGGGAAAGAAGAATCAAAGCAGTCATATAATTTTAAGAGAGGAAATTTTATGCAAATGAAAAAAGAGTTGAAGATCGACTGGAATAAACTCAAAGATCTTAGTGTAGAACAATGCTGGGTGGAAATTAAAAGTATTTTAAATTCTTTAATAGAAAACAACGTTCCAAAACAAATTATTAAGAAAAATAAAAAACAAACCAAAGTGGATGAATGTAAAGACAATGAAATTTGTAAAAAGAAATATAATATGTATCAGAGATTCTTAGTCACAAAGCAGGGGAAAGATTATCAAAATTATATTAAAGCACGTAATACTTGTAATAAAAAAATAAGAAAATCAAAAAAGGAATTTGAAAAAGAAGTTATCAAAGGAATGTAAACAAATCCAAAAGCCTTTTGGAGATATGTACAATCGAAAACAAAGATGAATACTGGAGTGAGCCCTTTAGTGACTAAGGATGGTGACACAGTGGAGACAGATAGAGGTAAGGCAGATATTTTGAATACATTTTTTTCTAGTGTATTCACAAGGGAAGATACTAAAAATATGCCTGTTTTAAGTCCAGCCTTAAGATCAAAAGGCATAGTGTTAGAAATGTAGACATTTCAGTGGATGCAATAAAAAAGAAACTTCAATCTTTAAACCCTAATAAGGCATGTGGTCCGGATGCCATCCCATCCAGAATACTAAAAGAGCTAAACGAGGAAATGGCCTTCCCACTTTACATGCTCTTTTCTAAATCTGTTAAAGAAATGATAGTACCTTCAGATTGGAAAACAGCTAGTCATTCCAGTATTCAAAAAGGTAAAAGAACAGATCCAGGAAATTATAGACCAGTGAGTTTAACATGCATTATATGCAAAATTTTAGAATCATTTATTAGAGAGGCTATTATTAAACATATGACAGAAAATAAATTATATGCTGAGTGTCAACATGGATTTCGTGCAAAAAGGTCTTGTGTGACTCAACTTTTAGAAGTGATGGAAGACTTCACAAAGGAGATAGATAAAGGAGAATATAGATGTTTTGTATTTAGACTTTAGAAAGCATTCGATTCAGTACCACATGAAAGACTTTTAAAGAAATTAGAGTCTTATGGAATAATAGGAAATATACTTGGTTGGGTTAGAGACTTTTTATCAAAAAGAACTCAGAAGGTAAGGATTGGTAGTTCCTTCTCTCATAGTGCTGATGTTATTAGTGGGATACCACAAGGTAGTATTTTGGGACCAATATTATTTACGGTGTTTATAAATGATCTCCCTGTAGAATTAAAGAGTACATGTAAAGTCTTTGCAGATGACACAAAACTGTATAACTCTCTAATTGCATAAGGAATTACAAAAGGATATTGAAACATTAGTAGAGTGGTCTGATACTTGGAACCTATATTTTAACCCTCTTGACAGCCGAGAACCCGCTAGCGCCCAACCGGAAATCACACAGCCAAAACCCTGAGCACCTGCCAGCGCCCGGTAAAACACGTGGCAACAATGGGCGCTGCCATATTTCTCGTAGAAAAGGAAGTCTCGCGGGTGTCAACCTCGGGTGATGTCAGTGGAGGAAGGACTAGCGCACAGCCCAAACACACTCACAGCTTGCTTACAATCTCATTCATGTATCATGCATTCGTCACATCAAACCACTAGTAAAGTCTATAACTTTACTACACATGATCATAGAACGAAACATCAATGCATATGGAATCAAACAAAATAAAACATTCTCTCTTTCCTGAACTCCACAAAATCATTTATCTAAAACATCGTTAACTAACCCGGGTATAAATAGATTTCTACTTTACCTGGCCAGGTGATCTTAACTATTCACGAATCACTGTCTCTTTTTCTTTTCCTTTTTTTTTCTTCTTTTTCACTGTCACTTTCACAACACGACACAACTGCTGGCACCGGTCAAGTTAGACTGCTGGCACCGGTCAGGCTGGACTGCTGGCACTGGTCAGGTCAGACCGCTGGCATTGGTCAGGTTGGACTGCCGATGAAAGTGGCGCTGGCCAGGTATGAGGTCGAACCCCCGGTTTAGATGGAACAGTGACTATCAACATCGATCTGTTCTCCTTTCTTTCTCCCTGCATTAACGCATTGCACTCTCTCTCCTAGTCTGCTCTATTAAATGGACATGGTTGCTTTTCTTTTCCTTTTCTTTTCTTTCTTTTTCTCTTCATTAGTTAGCAACTCTCTCTCCCCACATCTCTCTTTAGTCCTTCCTCTGCAGACTATCTCCTGCTAATCTCTCAACTTGGTTCTCTTCTCTCCTCCCTTCATCTCTCTGCTTCTCTCTCAAGCAGACCTAGAGCCTCTTCCTCTCTCAGTCTCTCTCCGTTCGTTCTTCCTCTCCTCTCTTCATCTCTCTGCCTTTTCTCTCCTGCAGAGACTATACCCAGAACCTCCTCATCTCTCTCTCCCTGTTCGTTCTCTCTCCTCGTTCTCCCCTCTCTCACTCACGCATTACTTTATGCCCTAACTCCGTGTCCAAGGGCCAGTACCATTGGTCAGTATTTTTACCGCCTGATACCCGAAGTTATCTCCCTCTAATTCCATTGGATATTCAAATCATGACAGTCACGCCTACACGCCTTACTCTCTGTGGTGGTCAATTGGTCATTTAATTGATTAGCTAGATTTCACCCCCACCACGCACTACCTTCCCCCCTTTCCTACTTAACTGGCGCCGTGTGGCTTAACGTGTGGGCACTGGTCAGTGTAAATTGGCTAGATGAGTCTAGGTAGGCGCCCAGATGTCTGACCAGACCTATCGAGACCTGTCGGTCCAGCTACTTAGTCTGTCTGGGTGGACCGGTCCGTCTCCGTGGAGGATGAGGATTAGCCTCCCCGCTGTGCCCAAATTGGCTGAGGCGATACTTGAAGGCGTCGGGATGTCTGAGTCGGGCTTAAGCCGATTCGAACCGGCTGGCGACTAACCACGACTTTGCTTGTGTTTATTTTTGACCGTGACAGCGAGAACGTGACTTCCTTCTTCCTGTGGCCATTTACTTCCGTTTGCAAAAAACCGCGGTCGATACGTCCCGTAGTTCTGGGTTACAAAATTTTTAAAGTTTTGTGGTCGAAATGCTGTTTTTCGCCATCGCAACATTGATTTCTGCGTTCTATAACGAGATTAGTGATGAAGATCTGTGTTTGTAGGATTTAGGCATTAAGACTTAGTGAAAGTGCTGGGTAATGAAGCTTAGAGTGACCTAGATCTCGACTGGGATGAGGTTCCAGGTACAAATTCTGAAAAAAGTTCTGAAGAAGATTTTTTTTTTCCCCCGAGAAAATTTGGTCATGTGATATTCTTCAACTTATGATATAGCAACATACATATTGTAGGACTTTTTAAAATTATTTTCATTTGACTATTTCCTTTCCTCTTTTTTAAAATTTAAATTTTTTTAAATTGGGTAACCATGTTCAAATTAGGGAGTTACTTACCTTGCCGATGGTTTTCGGGTAACTAAGCTGAGGTAAGTGCATACTAAAGAGGGTTAAGCAAAAAAATTTGTAAAGTACTTATATTGGTAAAACAAACCCACAAAAGGAGTATATATTTGGAAAATTGGGGGCAAACCAGCCGCCGTGGCGATAGGGGTTAGCGTCGGCGGACTCCCGGCGGGGAGGTCGTGGGTTCGAATCCATCGAGTCATGTGGGTTTTTCTCCCCCGAGGGCTCCTCCCCAGAGTTGAGTTTGCTGCGGACTCAGTTTGGGAGACTGGGACCACACAGTCGAGTTTCATCCATTTTAATGGATGGGGTCTGAGAGTGTTGCTCAAATTTCCCGACCAACACTGCAGGTGCCTGTATCTCTCGGGCCTGGTTGACGCCGGGATATATTATGAAAGGAAGCGTAGAGTACAGCCCTGTCATGTATCTCAGACCGAAATGGAAATCTGTAGCATCATCTTAATCATCCTATTATCTCTCGATCTGCATATTTAAAATATGTCTCTAAATTCTGTGGGCCATTCATGCCTGCCTCTATGGTGACCTCTGTTTCGATGCCCTCTCCACATCTGGGGCTCTTGATTTTGGTTCTGTCGGGGTAACCGGTATCGGCGAGTCCATGGGGGCTGTCGTTGGACGGAGTGGTGGCGGCCCTCCGGTGGGAGTGCTCACTCACGACGCTCCGGACTAAGCTATTTTTTCGTCAGTAGGGGGTTAGTAGGTGGGTTGTCCGGCGTTTGTTAGATCTGAACAGGCGCATGGAACACCACCGACGTGACTCGGCAGCAGTTGCAGTGCTCCTCGGTGGGTTGCCTTTTTTTCTTGACGACTTGACATTGACTGCTATGGGGTTTGCCGGTGCTGGGGCTGCGACGGGGGGGTCCCGACGGGGGCTGTGGCTGTGGACGGGTTAGTGTCGGAAATGAGCGGCGTGGGGCACTGCCTCCTGTAGGTGGTGCAGACGTTGGGACAGATAAAAAAAAAAAAAAAATTTTTTGGGGGGCAAGGAAAATAAAAGTAAATGTGATGAAGAGAAAGGTCCTAGGTGTGACTTTTGACAAAAATTTACTATTTGACATCATTTTGTTATATTAGTATTATTAATGCTATAGAATGATGGTTTATAAAAATAGTACCTTTGACATTTATGGAAAAAAGGAACTTTTTTGGCAATAATATAGACACTTGTTAGAGGTTCTTGATTTGGCAACTCTGTATAGTTATCCAATGCTAAAGAGGACAGCGAGCTCTTGAACAGGTACAAAGAAGAGCATCCATAATGTTCTTAATTATAAAGATTTCTCGTTTCAGGAAAGATAAAATTTCTGCAACTTCCAACATTAAGGCAAGAAGGAATAAGTGGTGATTTGTTTCATGCATATATGATATTTAATGAAAATTGTTGATGTGATAAAGCTTGCTTTTTTTGTCTCCGCAGTAGAATGTTAAAGGAACAGTGAAGATAAGATATTTTATACTATATTCTAGACCGTTATTTAAGAAAATTTTCTTTTACTATTAGAGGTAACCAACTTTTTGGAATTAACTTACACTTAACTTCAATGTGCACGAGTATTGATGTTTTTTAGAACCTCATAGATAACACGTGAATGTTTAACAAAAATTAGAAGAATTTGAGGGATAATAAGTCTGAGCTAGCATATCGACTGGACACGGTTAAGAAAAAAAAAAAGGTATTTATACATCAGGAAGGGGCGATTAAAAGCCTTAATAGGCTAAAGTTGTAGTTGAGTCCTTATAGGCTAAGTTGTATTTGATACAACGCCCCTGAGCCTGATCTTGAAATAATAAACAAAGTGGAAGATAAAGTAGAAGAAAATTAGGAGATCATCAACAGTTTTATTGCTTAGCGATTTTTTTTCTTCATTTTTTAGGTCAAGTGTTTAGTTACAGATGGTGTGTATGTGTAAACCCGTGTCCTGTGGGTTTTAAAGTTCTTTAGGTCCCAGCGTACTTGAACCCTTAACAACCCTTCCTTTTATTTTTGGGTGAGGTGCGCGCTTGTTATGTATCTTGGTCCTAACTACTCTTCACATTTTCCAATATAACAGACTGGAGTCCACAATCAGAGTAAGAACAAAACAAAAGTGTTTATTTGAATAATAGGGACTAACTAAGCAAAAAAATAATAAAGGAAGACAAAAAGAAACAAAACTCTTCCCAGTTCAGCCCAAAATATTTCCTTTCCAACAGTATGGCCTATCCATACACAACCACAGGGAAAAATTAAACAGCTGAGATCCCGGGGAACTTTTTTAGAATTTTACAGAATTTAGAGTTTCAAAGTTTTTAAAGTGATTTTAGAAATCTTAAATCTTTATGAGTGTTAAGAGCCTTTAGGAGTTTAAGATTCCAGTACTGACAACCAAAACAAAACCAAGGGTCTCAAGCCAAAAGAAAAATCGTATGAAAAACAACATAAACATAGTGATTTTTTTCTGTCGGATCTTTCCACATTAATTTCTTCCATTAAATCAATGGCTACACATGATACTGAAAAGACAACCATGGCTGAAAAGAAAAATTAAACTACAACCCATAACATCTTAAACATATTAAAAATACACTTGCAAAATCAACAAACACATGTTACAAGTAAACTGAAAACAATGTGAAATATGCCAATAAACTGACTTTCCCTAGCCCTCTGCTTTTACAGTAGGGAAACCCGTCAGTGAGTTGCATGTCACCCATGCCACATGGAAATTTTCCCTTTGTCTCTGACCACATGTTTCACAACCCTGCCATTTTGCCAAACAGCATGGTCATAAATTGCTTTGTCATCCCGTGTTATCTTTTGCCTGTACAAGATTTTTCCCATGAGAAAAATCAAACAAAGTATACACTGAATGCTACTGAGCATTTCCTGCTCAATAATTATTATCAACACTGTGTCACATCTCCATGTCACAGTGTACTCAACAATTTTGATACGAGGTGTGTTTCCCACAACACCTCCTATCGCTCCATTTTGGTCGCTCCTGCGCCCTTCCAACATTAATTTCCCAATGGTCATCAATTTCCAAACAGGTATCGCACTTCTCCATTTTTTTTCTGTTACTAGCACATTTATATTGTTTTTCCACAAACATTATACAAAACAATGAATACAAATCCCGTATCTTTGAGAGCAACTTGCCCTAATTCAGATCAAATACACCTGGACAATATCAGCGAAGATCTTGCCAATACAATACACAATAAAAAATCTCACATTCTAAATAAACCATAATTCAAAACATACACCAGAATCCTTTCCAAAACATTCACATTCTACTATAAACTATTTCATACCAGTGTCCACAGGTGAAAAGTAGGTTGCATGAAGGCTTACTACATTCTAGTCACAAAGGCCTACCAGTCTTTGTTCAGTCTACCTAGAACCATGTGGCCAACCCTGTGGCCCACCAGGTGCAAATTTCATTTCTTTCCCAACTCCTTCCTTCTTTGGGAAAAACTTTTGGCTAATCACTTAGTTCCCTTTTTTGTCTATACCATAATGAAGCCTGCAATATAAACAAATGTATAAAATTCAATTTCAAAACAAGACAGTCACCCACCTCTGCTGGTAGTGGCAGGGAACAGCCCTAAAACCCTCTCCGCTTGCTCTGGTTGCAGCTGGACCTCTGTGTCTAAGTAAAAAAAAGGGTTGGCTAGCATGTGGTGGTTCTTGTTATAACAGGAGGGACCCACATGGTCACAAAAACAGGAAGTCACATGGGCGCCTCCCCAGGACATAATCATTTCTTTGTTGTAATTGGAAATTATTTTAAATACCTTCCTATTTAAATGAGTGATCCTTAATTTATACAACTAGTAAAGATTTCCTAGAATGTTATAATAATAGAAATCCCTAATACAATTTTTTTATGTTTTGGTTGTTTGTTTATTTTCTGCGGGACTACTTCCTGCTTAGTAAAAATTTCCAAACTATACATACAGCATCTGTGCAGTTTTCGACTCTTTCTGTTGTTTGCACAGATGTTATGCAGAACCAACCTGGCTGTAATCTACCACAGAAATTCCTTATTTTATGTGGGGGGTTACAACTGAAAGTACTATCAAGTATTTGACTTGTCCTAGAGCATGTGAGTTTATGCTTGCATTTGGAATACTCTGAAAATGTCTGAGCACTTTTCAGGCCTTTGCAGCTCTGTCCACGTCACTGACCACCACAGTTCAAGTTCTCCCTTTCTTTGTCCCCCATGTCATTCTTCATTAGAGTCTACTGTTTTCTTTCATCTTGAAGTTCTCCCTTTCTTTGTCTCCAAAGTCACTCTTCACTACAGTTTTCTGTCGCCTGGAATTTCTCTCTTTCTCTGTCTCCCGTGTCACTCTTCACTGCAGTCTACTGTTTTCTGTCGCCTTGAAGTTCTCCCTCTGTCTCCCATGTCACTCTTCTCTACAGTCTACTGTTTTCTGTCGCCTTGAGTTCTCCCTTCACCGTCTCCCATGTCGCTCTTCTCTACAGTCTACTGTTTTCTGTTGCCTTGAAGTTTTCCCTTTCACCGTCTCCCATGTCACTCTTCTCTACAGTCTACTGTTTTCTGTCGCCTTGAAGTTCTCCCTTTCACTGTCTCCCCTGTCACTCTTCACTACAGTCTACTGTTTTCTGTTGCCTTGAAGTTCTCCCTTTCTCTGTCTCCCCTGTCACTCTTCACTACAGTCTACTGTTTTCTGTCGCCTTGAAGTTCTCCCTTTCTCTGTCTCCCGTGTCACTCTTCACTGCAGTCTACTGTTTTCTGTCGCCTTGAAGTTCTCCCTCTGTCTCCATGTCACTCTTCTCTACAGTCTACTGTTTTCTGTCGCCTTGAAGTTCTCCCTTTCACCGTCTCCCATGTCACTCTTCTCTACAGTCTACTGTTTTCTGTCGCCTTGAAGTTCTCCCTTTCACTGTCTCCCCTGTCACTCTTCACTACAGTCTACTGTTTTCTGTTGCCTTGAAGTTCTCCCTTTCACTGTCTCCCATGTCACTCTTCACTACAGTCTACTGTTTTCTGTCGCCTTGAAGTTCTCCCTTTCACTGTCTCCTATGTCACTCTTCACTACAGTCTACTGTTTTCTGTTGCCTTGAAGTTCTCCCTTTCACTGTGTCCCATGTCACTCTTCACTACAGTCTACTGTTTTCTGTCGCCTTGAAGTTCTTCCTTTCACTGTCTCCAGAGAAAAAAGATTCAGCACTTAATGCGAGATGTTTGTATGTGTGTGTCCCTTCTCTCCCAATCTTCCTTTTTTTTCAAGATATTGGTCACCTTAACAACATACAGATGAAGATTTCCTTTTTACAGAGCAATATCTGGAGATGTGTTGATTGCCACTAGAAAACAGAAGAACGGAAAATGGTCTGATTAGCAAATTTTTCAAATATTTTGGGGAGTCAGTCTTGAATTTTCTTGTAAAAATGTTAAAGTTCTCTTGACAATAGCAATTTACCTCCAACTGCTCAAAAGAAGCCATAATTTCACCCTTATTCAAGAAAGCAAGATAATGTAAAGAATGTAGTAAACATAATGTAAATGGGAACATTAGGTGGAGTTTAAAAGAGGTTATTCCACGAGAAATCAACTTTAACTCTGCTTGCTACTGTTAAGAAACAATTTGCAGATGATGAAAGTTGTTTGTTGCATTGTGAAGTGAAAGCATAAGATCAGGTGCAACATTATGCGAGTTTGTGATGTGCACGCTTAGGGTTAACTCGCTTCAACTGGCCAATATGAAGTCAACATTCCTCTGTATACTGGTGTTTGCACACATTTTTTCTAAAAATCAATGAATAAAATACATCACAACAAAACACTTGAAATTTGGACGCATGGTTCCCGAAGGTGGTGTATGGCTGCCTTAGTAGCGGGATAAAAATGCTCATACACACAAAAATCCACTGTTTGTATATACAGGCAGTGTCCGCAGAAGTATCAGCCAGCGTACACAGAAAAAAGAAAGGATACATGATTGTGTGATTGAACAAGATCAGTACAAAGTTTCAAAGCTGTAGCATATACCATACTCCTTTTGTAGTTAAATGAGAAGAGTTGTTTTACATATTTTGTGAAACTCAAGGCATATAATCTAAATTTCTCTTGTTGAAAAAAGGCCTATTACATCATAAATTTTCAAAAAGCCAATGAAATGTAAACAAAGTAGCTACTTGACAGTTTCTTTACCAAGCAAAATAACTAAATAAAATATAACTTTGTAGTTTGTCATTCAGCATTCTACATGAGACTGGGCAATTTAGTATAGGAGAAAAATCATTAAAAAATAATGGCTGCACACACACTCTTGCAGTTTTGACACTAAATAACTGTGTACCTGTGTAAACAAAGCACATAATTTCAAAGCTTTTGCTGTTTCAGTACTCTCTCAGTTACAGGAAGAAGATGGGGTATTTTTTATGAGGTTAGTTGGAAATATAAACAGGTGTGAACCTATGCTTCTCTTGAAAAAAGGGCTTTTTCTATAGAAATATCATTTAGAATGCTGGCTACACAATGACTACTTGAAAGTTTCCACAGTATCAAAAATGAACAAACACCAATCATACAGCATTGACCATGTGGTCACTGTGGTCCACTCCTGTCATGTTAACTTTGTAGTCCTGGGCAGCTATGGGCTTTATCTTCCTGTCTGTCCTTGTGGTGATATAATCTCACAGTCTCAAGAAACAAGAGCCTCACAATCAAAATCTCGATTTTACTCAGTCTTCTCGTCAATCATAAAAGAAAATTTGTCAATATAAGAATATAGGATTCTGGATTTGTCAAGTTTAGCACATTTGTCCACATGTACATGCACAGAATTGAAGAAGTGACGCACACGCCACATACACGCACACACAAACACACTAGTACACTCTTGCAATACACAATTACAATATTATATGTACGTATATGTTGTGTACACGCACACATCACACTACACACACCACCACCACCACTACTACCACACGTACAGAACAAATAATAATGACTTAATACCTTAGAGTAAAACATGGACCTGATCTGGTTGAAAAAGTCCAAGAGGGCATGGTCAGTCATGCCTTGCAACTTCAGTCCATGTGTTTGCTGGCCTGTGATGGAACACAAGAAAAATCTCCATGCCACTTTCTCCTCATGAACCGCAGAAAATCTTCCCCTCTCTGGTGTGTCGGTGGTTCATTTGCACATGCACCGCCTCGAGCTTCGCCACCCTCACTGCACTGTCACTCACCCCACCCACTCCTCACCATCTCTCTGAAGGTTGCCATGTTCACTTTCCAACGCACTTTCACGCTCTTCAGACCGGCTAAATTTGCTGTCGTCATCGTGTTCAGTATCTTCAAGGTCTGATCCTTAAGTTTGAACAAGCTCAACAGCTTTACGTAAGCTGTACACACATGTTCCCTGTCTGCTTCTCACATACTTAGTCGAAAAGTTTGAGATGCTATTGTGATCCAACTCCAAAAAGTACTGGGCCTGTGTAAAAATAGGTCAATGGTCAGCCAACACATCACAACGTGGCCCATGCAGCAGC
>CM031626.1:9921098-9961098 GCA_018398815.1 Conus ventricosus
ACCCCTGTAACGAAATCTCATCTTTTCAGCTTTATATCACGAAGCTCCCCATCCAGTTGATCAGGGACTTTTTGCAAGGGCTTTTCCTTGTTCATACTGCGGGGAAGTGGGCTAGATCATGATTAACTTATCACATGCTTCTTTCCACACGGGGAAACAATTCAGTGAAAACTATGAACTGTGAGTCAAGGGCTGCGTCATTTTCTTAAGCGAAAGCATCGTCCCTGCCTTCACCCAAGAAAACTGTTCAGTCTTCTGTGTTCCTGTGATGATGGACACACCGTTGTGGTGAGTCATCTTGCTCACCACAACCATCGTCGAAGCTACTGACCACTTTCACCGACCCTAGCCCTGGAGGCGTAACAAGATGGCTCTCTACACAATGGATAATTACTTGTCCCCACAATTTGCCGGTAGGCTTTAACGTCTTTGTTGTTTATCCTCTGAACCTTCCAATCCCTCCTCCGTTCAAAAATGGAAATGGCTCGTGCTTCAAGTTATTGTATATCGTTATCACCGCAAGAAACTTGGTAGAATTTTATGTAATGGCTCCACCATATATAGCGAATTAAATCTAAATAAACAAACAAATAATTCAAATCAGAATTTTTTCTACTAAACAAACGGAGACAGTGATGGGTCTGACGGAGAGAGAGAGAGAGGGGAAGAGAGAGAGAGAGAGAGAGAGAGAGAGAGAGAGAGCATAAAAAACAATTTTTTAACGTTTAGCATCCATGCCTTAAGAAATGGCTGAACAATGATAACTTAGTCAAATGAAATTTGAAAAAGAAGGGGAAAAAACGCAAAAAAAAGTGAAAAACGAATAAGAGGCAAAAAAAATAGGTCAACTCAGAAAAAGGAGACCCAAACGTATAAATCATACCTGGGGCACCGATCATCATTTAATCAGAGCTGTCTCCCATTTTAGCATTTTTAAACCTCATTCACACTTGCATCTCTTCCTTTAAAAGGTAGGGAAGAGGAGAGTTGATTGATTGATTGATCTTTAATACCCAAGGATGAAGATTTTAGGCCAAAGCCTAGTCTTACAATCTGCCCTTGTCATGCATACATTATTCAGCACATATCATTCATACAGACAATTCAACATAGCAACATGATAATCTAATTCTACAATGATAAGCAAACTGCTCATAAAACCCACAAATTTGAGATGGGGGATGGTAAAACAAAAGGAAACTTACAAGCAAACAAGCAAACAAAAACTACAAAAGGAGAAAAGGTCAGAGGAGGGTGGGGAAGAGAGAATGGTAGGTGGGGGGGAGGAGAAAAGGGATGGTAGACAGAGTGGGAGTGGGGATGAGCGATTTTAACGGAGAAAGGTTTTTGTTGAGACGATTTATCCAAAGTATGGTTCACAAAAAGACGTAGCGAATGGACGCAATCATTTGTAATCGATAATTTAACTACTGAGACATAAATGTTTATGCAAATGTTCCTTGAAAGGTTTTAAAGTATTCATGTTTTGTAGATTCGGTGGAAGTGAGTTCCAGACTATGGTCCAGAGTAAGCTAGGCTTGTTTGTATAGATCAATGCGTGGTAGGGAAGAAGAAATTTTCGTCGAGCCAGAAAAGCTGTTCGATCTTGTAAAAAGGGCATTCATATAACATGGCATAGTATCTGTCAAGATTGTAAACATAAATGATGCCTTGTTAAATTTCCCAAATTTGGGCCTATTCGAGGAAGAAAGTTCAGCGTTTTTAGTTTTCGTCTGTTGTTAAGATACAGCTGGATGAGTAGCTTTCCCTGCACGCTATGGAGAGAATTCAGCCTTTTTTTGTGGACGTCACTACTGCCGTCCCACACTGTTGAGGCGTAATTTATACGTGACATTATGTGCGCATTGAAGAAAAGTTTAAGCACATTACTGTTGACGTAGCGCTTTAATTGAGATAACAGGAAAAGGTGTTTTGAGACTACCTTGCAAAAGTTATTTAGATGAGATTGCCATTTAAATTTTTTATCTATCTTTTAACCCTAAAACACGATGCTCATCTACCTGCTCGATTAGAAGTGTCATTCAACTGAAGTTTTAGGCAAAGAGGAGTCAACTGGTTTTTTTTGGGCGGGTAGCTATAATCATAGATTGGTTTTGGCTGGGTGTATGAGCATTGAGTTTGAATGACACCAGTCGACACGTCGTTTAATTTTCCCCTGGAGAAAAATTTCTATTGTCGTAGATCACTCCCTTTTTTCGTTTGGAGCGACGATTCATCACAAATAAATCTGTCGTGCCCTTTTTCACTGATACGGACAATGGTAAACATTGATGAAGATGCAGAATAGTGGGGGGCCTAGTACAGAGCCCTGTGGGACTCCCTGTCTTACAAAGTCTGAAGTGGATGGTTTTCCATTAAGCGCCACATACTGAGTCCTATCGTTAAAGTATGATTGTAATAATGAGATTGTCGGGGTATGGTTCAAGTAGACAGATAGTTTTTTTGGGAAGAATGGAATGATCAACAAGATCAAACGCCTTTTTGAAGTCAAGAAGACAACCCTGCCCATTTGTGAGGGTTCATAATTGAAAGCCATGAGTCACACATTCGTGAAATGCTGTGTGGCAGGAATGATTAGTTTCGGAATCCAGATTGGAGTGGGTGGAAATAGTTTGTTTTCTCCATGAACTGAGATACGTGTGTGTGTATGTGTTTTTCAAGGGTTTAGATAGAATCGATAGTAAGGAAATAGGTCTGAAATTATTTGGATCCGACAAATCATTTGATTTTGGAAGGGGGATTATTTTTGGCTTTTTTGAACGCCTGGGGGAAAACATTATTTTCAATGGATAGAATTATATATGTATGTAAGAGACTCAACAATGTAAGGTAGAGCAGTTTTGAGAAGAAATGGGGGTATGTTATCAGGACCCATGGATTTTTTTCTTTAATTGCGCTATGTGCAACCTACTTCATGTACAGCAAGAAGGGGAATTTTAATTGAGTTACTGACCCAAAGTTTTTGTTTGCAAAATGATATTAGGGAAGTGGGGCATGTATTCATTTGGTGCTCTTAAGTCTGTGAAGCTTGAGTAAGGGAAATCTGATATGACAGAAAGTGGGTTTTTAAAAATTTGTCCGGGTGAGTTGGTGCTTGAAAGTTTGTGAATTTGTACGCTTGTTGCGTACAATAGGGGTTTATTGCCCTCCACATTGGCGCTGGGTTTTTTGCATCCGTTATCTTTTGACTGAAGTAGCTCGTTTGGTTTTTTCAACTTCGTTTAAAAACAAAGTTTCTCTGCTCTTTGTATTCGTCAACAAATTTGCTGCCTTGAGTTGGTCACGTAATAGCATTCTTGCAGCAATTCTGGAGTTACCACGGGTTCATCTGCGGATGCCTAACTCTTTTTTGATGTAACGGCGCGTTTTTATTTATAAAGGTGAGGAATGTTTGGTCCCAGAAGGACAGTGCATCATCGACGTCTGAGTAATTATAAGTTAAGTGAAATGGGGAAATGTTTAAGTCATAGAGGTATCTGCTTCATTAAACTTTTTGAAAGAGCGGTATTGGATGGACGTGTGACCCTTTGGGTGGTGGTTTTGGAGTTTTAAGGGACCACGTGCAGAAGACGGGACATGATCACTAATACCAGAATGTACCAACTGAACATCTAGTATTGGGGATTTGTTGTTGTGAAAACCCAGATCAATAAGTGTCGCAGTTGTTTTAGTTATTTCGTTGGGTTGTACTAACTGATGGAGTGCATGAAGTGATATGTACTTGTCCAAGCGGGGTTGTTGTTTTAACATATCAATATTGAAGTCCCCTAACAGTGAAATATTTGAATTGTTGTGACAGATCCAATCCATCATTTGTACAAGTTTTCATCCCAAATTCGTATGTGGAAGAGGGTGTCTATAAAATGTCCGATTTTTAAATTTGGCGGTGATTTGGAGTTTTTTATTTCAATCCAGATACATTCAAAAATATTAGTTTCAAGATCATTCTGCGTCGGGTAATGTTGGCAATTGATTGATGAATGTATACGGCAAGGCCCATATGTTGGGGTGATCACTGTCGCGTCGTTCAAAGTTGTATTCAGGAATGCAATAAGGTTATCTGTTATGCGAGAGTCTAACCTTGTTTACTTTATGCCAAATACTTGTACTGGATGGGTGACGTTTTAAGAGTGATGAGATTTCATGAACCTTATTAAAAAAATGATAGAAAATTGAGATGCCCAACTTGAAGTCCTGGACAGTGGATTATGAGAAGGCATGGGTAGAAAGGGGAACAGAGGCACAAATCGACGAGGAAGACAGTTTTCACAAAAAAGACACAGAGAATTATGGGTTTTAAAAACAACAGCAAAAACAACAACAACGAATACAGGTGAAAAAAGTAACGTTTGTGGATAACGCACATATGACAAGCGCACACAGAGAATTTAAAGGTTAACTATTAGCCTAAAACAGATAACAGGATGTATCTTTAGAAAATTCAATTAGTCGTAAAGCAACAAACAACAAAAAGAACAATGGTTGAAGCACAATGCGAACAAATAGAAAGAAGAAAACAAAGTAAACAGGCTTAAAGCAATGAATGACGATAACACACACACACCAAAAAAAAAAAAAAAAATTTACAGCGGTGCAAATAAAGAGAAAGCGAGAGTGCTAGAGCACAATCCACTTTAGAGCAGGTTTAAAGAGTGTAGATGAAGAAAAGGCAAACAAAGCACACAAAAAAGACAAAACAAAAACAAACAATTAAACAAACAAACAACAACAACAACAAAGCCAAAAAGAAAAGAAGAAAAAAAAAAGAAAAAAAAAAGTTTTTTTTATATTTTTTTTTATATCTGTGATTCACGAACAGTTTTGGGGGGTGATAAAGTAGTCCTGGTCCCAATGTCAGGAGGCTTGGGTTTTAAGTTTTTTTTCTCTCCACAAAACGAGAGATCGAAGTGTAGCACAATAAACACAATCGATGTTCTGAGCACAAACAGAAGCAGAAATAAGTGAAATGTTCACACATCCTAGTGTTCCATGAGTAGACCATATGATATACTTGTTCTGGAAAAAACAACAACAACAAAAAAACAAAAAAATAACAAACGAAAACCAATAAGAAAGGAAGGTGAAGGGGATGGGGAGGGGGGGGGGAGTGTTGGAGTGGTGAGGGAAAGGGTATTTAAACTTGTAGAACTTGTATTAACATAGTGGGGCTTGTATAATAAATTTGCGCTCTCACGAATGCACAGACGCGCGCTTGTATTCATGCGCCGCGCACACACACACACTATCGCACACACACACACACTTATGCACACGCACACATGCTCACACACCCCACACACACACACACGCACACACAACACACAGCCCCAACGCCACGCTTTGCATTCACACACACACACACACCACACACACACACACACACACACACACACACACACACGCGCACGCGCGCACACACTCTCACATTTACACACACAGACACACACACGCACGCACACACACAAACACACACACAACACACACACACACACACACACACACCACACACACACACACACACACTGTGGATATGCTCACACTTGAGTCTCGAAACACCACGCATTTTAGGGCGGAGGGAGAATATGGAAGTTGAAATCGGGTCGCCGGAGGTGGAAGATAAGGTGGATGTCGGGTCGCCGGAGATGCAGGATGGGTAGCTGGACGCCGGGTTGTCATGGATGAGACAGGGGTAGCTGGATGTCGGGTCGCCAGGGGTGGAGGATGGGAACAGACCCACCTGTTGATCCAGGCATTATAGGTGGCTGCAGAACCGGGGGCAGGATGGCGGTCTGAGGGCTGCGGGGTAAATGAACACCAAGTGAACCAGTGTCTCTTTGGGGTTCATATCGTAGCTGGGAGGGGCCCGGGGGGGGCGAGGACTGCATCCAGCTCTCGCCACATTGTCTTCAATGGGCGTCCTCAGCAGAGGTCGTCTGCAGTATTTTTGGGTCGGCGTATTTGAGGCTGTACGCCAACCGTCCCGTGCCTTTGGGCTGGGGTGGAGGGGATCGGTGTACAATGTCCTTGCGTGAGCTCCGCTTTTGGGGGATGAAAATGGAGGTGTGGTCGGCATATACAATGTTTTCTCTGGCACACACTGTAGTTTGGGTCCCAAATTGGAGAGGTGGACGGTCTTTTTTAGAGGTGCTGTCCCATTTGGGGGGAGGAGGAGGAAACCAATAGTCTAGCCTGAGGAAAACATGTTTGATGTTTTTGATCAGCTGTGCCCATGTGTTTTCCGGATTGATGTATGTTTGCACGTGTTTATTCCAATGTGTACTATGATTTGCTGTGTGGTTGTTGTTGCGTGGAATGTGTTTAATGCCAATGAATAAGATCATCGACAGTGAGACCTGGAACACTGATGATTTGGCTCTTACCTTGTAAAATAGGAGGCTTGGGGAATGTTACGTATGGCTGATCTCCTATAAATGACATTTGAGATATCAGTGTCAACCCTTAGTTGTGCAAGAAGCTGACGAGGTGATAATGTGTTGTTGCTGCTAGTCTGACCCTGACTGTTTTGAGTGCATCATTAACCACTGTCTTGACTGGTGTTTTTGTTGTTCCCGTGGTGGTGGTTTCTGTTGTGGACTGTTTCCAGCCCGTTGTGTCAGTGGTCTGAGCAGTAGTGTCTTTATCTGAGATGATATTGCTGGGTTTGTTTGGAGTGAGGGGGACATTTGTAGTGGTAGACTGTGTCTGCACTGTGGCTTGATCAGAGTGTGGTCTGTTTTCTGAGTCGTTCTAAACCTCATGCTCCCCATTTCATTAACGTGGAGCAGCATGGAGAACTTTTTTGGAGGTGGGGAAGGCGGACAGAGCAGAAACAGTATGGCTGCCAGATGGTGTGGTTTGGTTTTGGGGTTGGGTGAGGTATAAACTGGTTTGTTTGAGGTGTTCGAGTTCAGATTCAGGGGATTGTTTTCGCTTCTAACGGCGAATACTTGTGGTGTGAGAGTGCAAGAGTTTTGAAACC
Source organism: Conus ventricosus (assembly GCA_018398815.1). NCBI lineage: Eukaryota > Metazoa > Mollusca > Gastropoda > Neogastropoda > Conidae > Conus > Conus ventricosus. Next base: position 9,928,099 of record CM031626.1, read on the forward strand.
CTTTTACAATAGTTTTGACCAGAGTGTTGACCTTTTGTTGAGGTTGTGTACTGCGGTTACATTTTGTAGGCGTAGAATGGGGGGGTGTTTGCTTGATTTTGAGGACGCAAGCCCGCGTGCCGCTTTTTGTGTTGCTTGTATAGAGGGTGGGCGTGGTGTTTCACATCGGAGTGGGCAGGTGGTTGGTTTTGTTTTGTTTTGGGGGTTTGCATGCTCATGTTTTGACTGGAAGAGCTTCGCTTCTGCTTTTTTGGAATATGTGGAGTATTTGTGGGGAGGCTGGGGTGAACTGTGTGTGCATGTTCCCTCGGGGGACTTTGCGGGACCGTAGGGGGGGGCTTTGGCGAGGATGTGGATTGGACGGGTGGATCAGAGCTGGCTGAGGGGTGGGATTGGGCTTGTCAGCAAATGCAAAACGGGAGATGAGGAGGTCCCCTGGGGGGGCGGGATGTCCTGTGCAAGAGGCACCAGAAGGGAGCGTCCCTTTAGGGAGGGAAGGGAAGATCAGACAGGTTGTCGCATACAGCCTTGTTGAGGGTTTGGGAGGGAATTGGGGTCAATGAGAAGATTGTTCGAATCACCTGGGTTAGTGATTCGAACTCATACCGCAGCCATTTCTTGCACAGGTTTCCCTGTACAAGAACATGCCTGTCGTGTAAAAGACAGTGATGGTGATGAGTTTTTAGGTGGTACAGTTGACTTGCACCTTGGTCCGGTACAAGTCACATGGAGGCTGGTGGGATAGAGGAAAAAACGCATTGTCGCTGAAGACAAGAGCCGATTAGGCTTGGCGTAGTCGGCCCATTGTACGCTGAAACTTGGTCTGTTTTTAATGTCACCGACATAACGTTTGTAAAATATTTGTCTTTCGATTGGGAAGAGGTGTATTTGGGAAATTTTTAAAAGTGAGTTGCTTGGGGTCTATTTAATGTCAATCTGGGGAACCCGTCACAAAGCGCGTCCAAAGTTATTCGTGACCACAAAACATGGCTGTGGAAGCATGGGGAGGGTGAAGAGAAGGAGTGATGTGGGGGGGGGGAGGGGATGTGGAGAGTGAGGGTGGGGAGGGGGATGTGGGGAGTGAGGGAGGGATGGGGGAAAATAATCACGGTCAACTCATGGTCAGAGATGGTTCAAACTACAAAGGTGCCGATAAACAGCCCTGCCCGTCGCGAACCAGTGACACTTGGAGCTAAAGGATAAGGATAGGGTTAGGTAATGGAGCAGGAAGAAAACGGGGAGGGGGGGGGGATTGGGGAGGAGTAGGGGGTATGGATAAACGCGGCGCTGCCAAGTAAACGCCAAAAAATCAAAGTCTAAGCTCCACACATCGTGGCCCCCTTTAAAGGAGGATAAACAAAGACTACTGTTTGGGAGGCCGGGGAGACAACACCGTTGGGGGGGGGCTGAAGACAAACAGATGCTGGGGCACTGATAACCCTTCACAGCTGCCCGGCTCACACAGGCACAGGCACACGCACTATTACAGGTACTTGGCCCCTTTCCCTTTTCCCAACGAGAAGGTACGATGGAAGAAAGAACGCTCTTGGGAGTGGAAAGGGCCAAGATGCACAAGGCACCAGGAACACCACGGGGCCCCTTCGGCACGGTCCAAAAATACCGGCGAAACGAGGGCCTGGCTACTAAGTGGCCATTGAAGACACAAACACGGGCGTTTGTTAGGGCCAGCAAAAAGGGATAAGACAGCACTTCCCCCAAAGGGAGGCTGTGCCGAACTCCCACAAAAACCGTAGGTTTGTATTAAGAAAAACGAAAATCAAAATAATTTCCCTTTTTCCCGTTTAGAAAACCAACAAATATATAGGGAATCCAGGGCAAGACGTAATCCACACACGTCTTTAAAAAACTCAGCGTTTGGGTCACAGCAGTTAAATTTAAAAAAGCAATAATGCCAGCTTTCCTTGCGTCCGCACACGCAAACCCGAATAACAGAGAGGAAAAGGAAAGAAGAGAGGAGAGAGAAGAGGGGGGGGGGGGGGGAAGGGGAGCCACGGATAGAGCAAAAATTTCACAATAAGAGTGATACTGTTATTTGAATTTTTTACCGAAAAAATTTTTCCTGTTTAAGACCGTCAAGGGTTAAAGTCACCAATTTTTTTTGGCCTACATACAATTTTGCTTTTTCCCCTATACAAAAGTTGTTTTCATACAAATTTTTACGGGGGGCATCGTCTTTTCGCCCCCTGGTTGTTGTTGTTTTTTTCCCAGTGATTTTTTTGCAGTTTTTCAACTACTGCTTTCATCTATTTTTCGGGTCTTCTTTTAATCAGTCTTCCAAACGTTTGTGTCACTCTGGGGCCGAATTCCAGCCACTGATACATTGAATGAAAATTTGGTCTCCCACTTTTTTTTCAGATTATAAAAAATTTTCTTCGCCACTGATCCCATTGAAAAACGTGTTTGGTCTCCTCAGCTTTTCTCAGATTATACTAAATTACTTTAGCCACTATACGTTTTTGGGGTTGGATCTCCTCAGCTTTCTGCAGATTATACTAAAATTACTTCAGCCCGATACGATTGAAATGAAAGTGTTTGGATCCCTCAGCTTTTTTGCAAATTACTAAATTACTTTAGCCACTGATACATTGAAAAAACGTGGTTTGGATCTCCCCCACTTTTCTGCAGATTATCTAAATTACTTCAGCCATGATACATTTAAAAAACGGTTTGGGTCTCCCCCAGCTTTTCGCAGTTAACTAGAATTTCTTCAGCCACTGAACATTGAAAAAAAACGGGTTTGGTCTCCTCACTTTTCGCAGATTATACTAAATTACTTCAGCCCTGATACTTGAAATGAACGGTTTGGGTCCCCCTTTTTTCAAATTTACAGAATTACTTCAGCCAAGATACATTTAAAGCGGGTTTGGTTCCCACTTTTCTGCAGATTAACTAGAATTACTTTACCACTGATACGTTTAAAGAACGTGGTTTTTGGATCTCCTCAGCTTTTTTGCAGATTATACTAGAATACCCGTTCGACAGTTCCTTCGGTGATTTTGTGCCCCAATGTCTTTATTTTCAACAAAAAGATACGCGTTTCATCTTTGCCCCTTTTATAAATGAACTAAGGGGAAAACCAAACTCTTGGGGCTTTTTAGCAGTTTTTTAAGATGACAATTTTAAAAAAAAAATGTTTTTTATTCCCCAAACAATGGGGAAACAGAATGCAACAAAACATACCTTTCGACCTCTTTGTCTCTTTTGGGTAAAACAAACAACAATCAGGATAGAGAAAACGAAGAACGAACAATTCTTATCTTTTCCCTATTTGGCGCAAAATGGGTTTTAAATTTAAAAAATTTTTAAAAAAAAGGGGACGGGTTTAAACGTAAAATCGCCCAAAAAAAGCAACTCACCAAACTGAATAGGGACCCACTGGATTTCTTCCCCCCTGCAAGGGGGGGCTCAGACAGCAAAGTGCAATCCCAAAGCGTTGAAAAGCTTTCTTGTCACCGTAAATTTACCCGAGACTAAAGGCCTTGACAGGCGAACCGGGGGAGCAACATTGGGATAGCTACTGTCGTTTAACGCTTTTGTTCGTGATTTTCTGAACAGCAGACCCATGCGAAATGTCGTTGGGTTACGGACATGGGCACGGCAGTTACGGGCGTGTGGGAGCCTTTCCGATCCGGGGTGTTTGTTCAAGAGCATAAAAGCCTTCCTTTTTTGCTGGAATGAACCTGTCCCCACCACGATCACATCACGGGGTTTTCCCCCTGGGGTATCTGGACCTGAAAAAAAAGAACCCGGACTTTACGCTGTTTTACCACAAAAATCATTCGACATTCGCAGATTGGTTATCGTTGTCTTTCTAACATGGAAGGGCAAGAAAACAAAAGTTTTTACCCCCACCAAAAAAACCCGCATCAATCCCCGGGGTAAGCTAGTCGTACACTCCCCTCTAAAAGAAAAAGGGCAGGGAAAAAATTTTCTCACACGCGCTAAAGTTACTATTTTCAGGTGCGCTGCCACCCTTCTCATCCTCACTTCGCAAACCCCTATACTGACCATACCCTCGTTACGGCCCCAAAAAACTCCCACCCACATCTTACAGTCATGATCCCTTTAAAAGAGAACGGAAAAGGGCATTCTGGCTCCCCCGGGTCTAAACCCTTTTTCGACCGGCGACCAGAACCCCCTTTTCCTTTTCCTGATAAGCAAGGCTTCAAAAACCAAAAAAAAAAACATTACTACAACAAACATACGTGTGGGTTATCCGTTTTCAAACAATTTACTAAATTTTTTCAGATTTTGTTTTTGCAAATCCTTTTTTTTTCCCTGATCGTTTTAATAACACTTTTTTCACCAAACTTCATCAAATGCACCTTCTTTCTGGAAATAAAACTACAGTCTTTAACGTTCCTAAATTTTTTTTAAAACCGATTTATTTTTGACATAAAACCACCCTTACCCCAGCGCCCCCAAAAAAAGCTAGTTTCGCAAAGTGTTTCCCTTTTTTTAACATGTCTCTTTTTCTGCCGAACACCTATAATAAATATGTCTGCTTCCTCAAAAAAGTTTATAAAACTGTTTTTAAACACTCACTTAGTTTTTGCGGATTAACTAAAAACATTTCATCCGTCCATAAAACCTTTTACGTGATATTTTTTTCCATTTAAGTGTTGGACCCAAAAAATACAAAAAGATCAAAATTTTTAACATAAAATTTGTAACGGTCGAGAAAATATTGTTTTTTCCACAACCATTTGTCCACAAAATTAAAAAACAATAGGGGTTTTTTGTCATAAAGTTTAACGCCCATAGTTTTTTTAAAAAGAAAAATCTAATCCTTATTGTTTTATCATGCTCCTGTTAAAACTTGTTTAGTATAATAAAACCTATAAGGCTAAATGTGTAGATTTTAACCCCTTTATTCTGAAGATTGTTTCTATTTAGACTAATATTTTATTTTGTTGCTTGTTGTTTTACCTTAATATCCCACCATTGTTAAGAAAGACGACGGGAACTTTTAATTTTTCAACGTCTAAGTTTTTTCCCGCTACTTAAATTCCTTTTAGAAGGCGTCACGACGCCCCCAGCCCCATTCCCCTCACATCTTTAAACAGAAATTTTAAATATCATTTGAACGCATCTCCAATTTTTTTTGTGGAATGAACTTAATTTTGTAGACGCATCCTTTTCCGTTTCCTTCTGTGGAGGATTACTGTTTTTCTCCCATATGGCTTTATTTCAATCTCTTCCGATATTGTCATCTGGGATACGACTTACATGTAAAGGGGGCCCAATTGAATGCTTTTCTAAACTTTTTTTGAGGGTAAAAAATGTAAAGGGGTTATGAAAAACAAATTTTTTTTCCCATTCAAAAATGGTTTTAAAAAACCCTTTTAGGTCGGTTTCGGGGAAATATTTTTTTATTATCTGGCCAGCATTATTTGCTTCACTTGCTAGTTGTTCTAGTTTAGGGAACTTTTTGCGTCGCCCAAACCCTTTGGGGGTTATATCACCCTCTTTATGTACTGAAAACCATAAAATGCCTATCTCACCATCGTTTAAAGTTCGCAACGTCTCAAGGCTTTTAATTTAAAGTTTTACTCTCACAGGGGGCTAAAAGCTCCCGTTCTTCTGCCCACGCGACATTTTTTAGTACAGTTTTTATTTTATTTCCAAAACAATGTGCAGGTATCACATTTTACCACTTGCCTTTTGTCTTTGACTTTTTTATTAAATGATCGACCCTCCCACAAACTAATCTTTTAAACTGTAAATTAGGGAATTGTAAAATTTTCATAATCCAATATGCCTTTCCCTACGAAGAGCTCTTAAAAACAGTGAGGGCCTTCCATTATATAAGTTTCCATCAGTGCTTAGCTCATCCAAATGAACATAAGTAATGAATGTAATGCAAGATCGAGCGGATTTTCCCCTCATAAGTAGTTTCGTCTGGCGCAACTCTAAAACTATGAATGTCTCGATTGTCAGTTGCAAAGCCAAACATTTTAGCTAGCTCTCCATCAAAATAGTAACCACTTCTTCTTTTTCAGGTTTGAAGGTAACATTGTTTTAGATTTGCGTTGTTAAGTTGAGAGTAAGGTCAAAGTTACTCATTGCTTCTTTTAGCGAACAAAACCCGTAATAACCATCAGGTATGATTAAATGGCCAACTAAGTTTCCTTTCCCAAAGTCATATTTTTAATCTTATTATTCCTTAGGATTCAGTTATATTAAACCATACGATTTTGTAGAATATTTCATGGAGTGCTACCATTTTGGTCTGCAATCGTTATCAATAGCATGTTCTAAACACAAGGACTGTCTTGAGTTGTTATTGTTACAAACATTTTTTTTAAACGAAAAAAAAATGATTGCGTTAAAAATAACTAAAGATGCAAAATATTCTGTTGGGCCGCACTACAATTTTAAAAATATAGCAACGATACTCTGTCATTGCTGGGGACCCAGACGGACACTTTTCAAAAAAAGGTGAGACTCCATTAAGCAGATATTTTAACCCTCCTTTTAAAAAAGACTACATCGCAAAAGTGTGGTTCAGTCATCCGATGCAGTTTTATAAAAACCATTTTAAACTTTGCTGGTGTTTTGTGCATCAACGGGGGTGTGGAGTGTGGGATCTAATCACTTAAATCATCCTGATTCCTTTGGTGAGGTCAGTGTATAGATTTCATTTTATTACACCTTTAAAACGTATTTTGTCTGAATTGCAAGCACCATTACCAAATGACAAACCGTTTAATCCATTCACAACAGAATAGACATGAAGCTTTGAAAGGATCTGTAACGAATTCAATATTAATGTTAAGACAGACTTTAGACAAAAGTCGGATCTTATCATGGCCTAGGCACCCCTTATTTTGGGGCGTGCACAGAAAGTATAACTATGACTGGAATCCTCCTTTCACATCTTCTCTTTAGGCACAGCGTTCACCTCGGTCCATAGAGCAAGAGCATAAAAAAGCATGGACAAAAATTTTTCTTAGACATATCGAGGGCCTAACTCAACGGGAATAGTACGAATAAACGACTCTATTCGACTTTCGTTTGGTGTTTGCTAGGTTCGGGAAGCACAGACAAGGTCGAGCATAACTGATTCTTCTACTGGGTTTGATGCACAAAAACAATACTTAGCAAATTAGAGGGGACGCCATTAAAATTCTACAGTTGATTTAGATCAAGTATAAAAAGGTACCAAAATGTTTTACAATTCGCAAGATCGAAAGTAGAAATTTGCTGTTGGCACGGGGTTTTTACATGCTGCCTTCTGCCTTAGGGCTCCAGATTAGGACAATAATAAACTACAAAAAATGAAATCATGGTGGCAGGCAATGAACAGAAGGTGGGGAAAAAAGTCATAAATTCTGGGCCAGTAATAGTAAAAAACAATAAAAAACACTAGACCCCCAAGATTAAGTCATCCAATCCCGAGCCCAAAGCCCAAAGGCCGTTGAAGTAAAAAATAATAACATGATATAAAAGCAGCGTTGGGTGGATTAAACTGCTTTAGGATTACTTGTCTTTATCTTACTAAATAGTAACCCATATTTAAGAGAACTAATGCCCCATAAGGCTCGGCCATAAAGCCAACTACTTTGCTTGCAGTAGACAAAAGCAGCTAATAACACTCCCTAAATACCTGGTAAGAGTCCCATAGCTTACCAGCTAATTTTTTTTTAATAAACTCGCAGATGATCAAGCTGTTTTTTTACCCATGATTTATCAGGGCATGGTGATGGAGGCACTGAACTTTGCCCTCCACCCACCGCCTGTAATAGCCATCACCAGGTACTTATTGCAAAACCAAGGCTGTTTTTAACGCTTGCTAATGTGACTTCCTTGCTCTCTAAACAGTGTTCGTATTCGTTCTGCTAGCGTTGCGTCTTCATATAAAATTTTTTCGATAGTTTCTCTTATTCTATTCACTTGAGTTCGTAATTGGTCTCGGTTAGTAGTTAGCACTTCTAGTCTTGCTGATCTTTCTTGTTCAAGATCTTTTAGTCTTTGTCTTTGACTTGACTTGACTTGGTCCCTTAGACGTCGGTCCGTAGGGCACCCCTGAAGCAGTGACAACCATCCTTCTCCATTCCTCTCTGTTCTCCGCCCTCTGCAATGTGTCTCTCAGCCGCAGGCCTGTCCATTCTGTGATGTTATCCTCCCATCTTTTCCTTTGTCGACCTCTTCGCCTTTGTCCTGGTACTGTGCCCTGCATGATTGTCTTGGCAAGGCCTGTTGATCGTGTGATGTGTCCATACCATTTCAGTTTGCGTCTTTTACTGAGGTTAGGAGATCGACATATGGACCAATTTCATTCACGATGCGCTTTTTAACTTCCACATTGCTGATGTGATCTCTGTATGAGATGCCAAGGAGTCGTCTGAAGCACCTCATTTCCATTGTTTGGATCTTTTTCTCAAGATCTGATTTCAACGTCCATGACTCACAAGCATATAAGAATATCGCCATGACTAAGGATCGCATCAGTCTAATCTTTGAGCTGATGGAGATGTTTTTATTTCTCCAAAGAGGCGTTAGCTTAGATAGCGTAGCTGTGGTCTGAGCGACTCTTGAGATGATTTCAGGTCTTGATCCTTCATCTGAGATTGTTGCCCCCAAGTACTTAAATGTGTTGACTGGTTCAAGCTTTTTGCTGTTGATGGTTATGTCTTGGGTAAAGCCGATTGGGTTGTTAGTCATGACCTTTGTCTTTTCCGCACTTATTTCCATGCCATAATCAGCAGAGGTGTTGTTGAGTCTGTTGATCAGGTGCACTAGCTCTTGTTCGTTTCCAGCTAGTCCATCTATGTCGTCGGCAAAACGGAGGTTGGTGATGATTCTCCCTCCAATGGTTACAGTTCCTTCATGGTCTCGACGAAATACCCAAAAAAGATATCATAGTGGTACAAGGTGACTGGAATGCTAAGACCGGAAAAGACTCGTGCAAAGACTGGAAAGACACATGTGGACCCTATTGTAACACTCTAACAAATGAGAGAGGATTGAGACTCCTGGAATTTGCAAAGTCAAACAACCTGAAGATAACGAACACCTTCGGTCCACACAAGATGTCCAGGAGAATAACATGGCATAGTCCTGGAGGATTATATCACAATCAAATCGATTACATCATGGTAAAACAACGCTTCCAGTCGAGTGTCAACATTGCCAGAACCAGAAGCTTCCCTGGAGCAGACATTGGAAGTGACCACGAAATGGTCCTCATGACATTCGCACTCCGCCTCAAAAACAACAAAAAGAAAGGAAACATCAGGTTAAAGTTCAATCTGGAGAAGCTAAAAGACCCTAACATAAAGGAAGCATTTTAAGCAAATATTGGAGGAAAATTTGCACCTCTACTTGTCCTGGCAAATGAAGACATCAACATAGAATCCTTCACCAACTCCTTCAACAAAGCTGTCACAGAAACAGCAGCAGAAGTGCTTGGTAAACATCGGCCAAAGAAGAATCCATGGGTCACCGACGAAATTCTGGAACTTTGTGACAAACGTCGTGAATTGAAAAACAAAAAGAACAACCCAGAAGGAAAAAGAGAGTACAATGATGTTAACAAGAAGGTTAAAACTGAGATGAAGGCAGCAATGGAAACTTGGATTGACAACCAATGCCAAGAGATTGATAATAATTTGAAAAACAAACAACAGCAAAGCAGCCTATAAAATTGTCAAGGACCTAACGAGAAAGAAACAAGCCAAGATAACAACGATCCATGACAAAAACGGTAAATGTCTCAACGATGATGAAAAGATACTACAACGATGGACAGAATACTGTTCTGAGCTTTACTCGCACAACGCTGAGGGAAATTCATCAATCCTTGTCGCACCGGAACCAACAAATAACAGCAAGGATAATATAACACGTGATGAAATCATTAGAGCCTTATCATCAATGAAAGCAGGAAAATCGCCCGGTGTTGACAACATACCAGCAGAATTGATTAAGGCAGGAGGTGATCCAATGGTGGACATGTTACTTGCAATATGCAACAGAATCTGGGAAACCGGGGAATGGCCTACTCCTGGACGCAGTCACTTATCATCACGCTACCAAAGAAAGGCAACCTACAGCAATGCCAAAATTATCGCACGATTAGCCTCATCAGCCACCCAAGCAAAGTTATGCTGAAAGTAATCCTAAATAGACTGAACCCACAAGCAGAAAAGATCATCGCTGAAGAACAGGCGGGGTTCAGGCCAGGACGAAGTACCATAGAACAAATATTCAACCTAAGAATACTGTGTGAGAAGTACAACCAAAACCAACAACATCTGTACCACGTATTCATAGACTTCAAGAAGGCCTTCGACCGAGTGTGGCATGAAGCATTATGGGCAACAATGAAACTCTCCAACATCAATGCCAACCTCATTGGAACTATTGAAAGCCTCTACAATAAAGCCACCAGCGCCGTTTTCTTCGGTAACAACATAGGCGAGTGGTTCCGAACTACCGTTGGGGTGCGACAGGGCTGTCTACTCTCCCCCACACTTTTCAATGTCTTACTTGAGAGAATTATGACCGATGCTAGAAGACCATGAAGTCTTTGTCTTATTCTTTCTTTAATCTCACGCCCTACGATGCGGTCGTCAGTCTCAGCGATTTTTTCTTTTTCTCTTTTTAAAATTGCTATCTGTTCCCTAGTTTTGCAAAATTTTTTTGTTAATTCGCCTTTGATGTTTTAAAGTCCCAAATAAAGGGGCAAATAATTCTCTTTTTCAGGTCCGGGTCCGTTTTAAAGTTTTTAAAAGGGGTTTCTTTTTTTAATTGAGTTCTGCCTACTGTTTTTCTTACTTGTCCGCTGTTTACTAAATTTTTAAAAATTTCTTTTTTGCTTTTGGGTTATCGGTTAGTTCTTGTAGTGTTTTTTTTAAAAGTTTAGAAACTGCCTCCCGTATCAAATTTTGGGTTTTGGAAAAGGGCCAAGGCGTTTTTCGCCCCGGTTGCACCGACCCTTTGCGAATTTATCCGCCCCTAAAAACCCCCTTGATGATCTCGTTTATACGTAAGGGGAAAACACTTTCTCCTTTGTCGTTTCAAAAAAACAAAGGGGTTATTTTTAATTTAAAAATTATCAGGGTATATATTTTTCGGGAGGTTCTAGTTCAAAACTTTTTATAAGGGACCCGGCCCTTTTCCCTTTTCTTTTAATTTTCACCCTTTGCCCCCCCTTTCCAATTTTCCCCCCGGAAATTTGAGAGCGCGAGGGGTGGGGGTTCAAAGGAGCCCCTTTATCCATTTCAGCGTCCCAAATCACTAATATCATAATTCTTTTTTCATCTAAAATTTCCCCCGCCATGTTTTTTAAAAAATTTAAAATTTTTATTTTTTTTTATAAAAATGTCAAAAGTAAAAGGCTCGTTCTTGACCCGCATAGAAGATGAAAAAACCCCCCGTGGCGGGGAAGGGGAAAATTAAAGGGAATATTACTTTTCCAAAAAATCCATTACTATTGATCCCGATCAAATTTTTTACTTTTAAATTTTCCAACCTGGAGCAATGATTTGATTGTCCCAGGCTCTGCAGGGTTTACTTTAAAAATAGAACTCGCTTAACCAACAGACAAACCAAACAGTTGTCCAAAATTTTGGGAGGGGCCCAATCTTTAAAAAAATTTCTGTAAAACTTGGGGGAAAGGGAAAAATTTTTTTTTAAAACCCAAGCAGACATTTTTTTAAACCCTTTTCCAAATTCTATGGCAAACCCCGGGGAAGAAAGGGAAATCTTCCCTTTTAAAAGAATGGCAATGAAAAAGCATTTTAAAAACTTAGAATAGGCCCGAACTCGCCTCAGTGCAAAAAAGCAGAAAAAAAGGCTTTAGCTGTAAGTTATCTATGGTAATCGCTTTTCCTTTCCCCTAAAATTTTGAGTTTTTAAAAAAGGCAGGCGCCATATTTTTAAAGGGGCTTTTTTAAAAGACAGATTGTCATACAAAACTAATTTTTAAAAATAAATTTACAAACGTGTTACCCGATCAACAAAAACCAAAAGCAAAGTACAGAAATTTCTGAAAATTTTCGTTAGAGTTTGATTTGTTAGCAATTTAAATTTAGCAAGGCTAAATTGAGCAAAAATAGAGTCACAATTAGAAATATTACGAAAAGCGCGTCATCATTAAACCCTTCCAAAAAGCGGGGGCCCCCGACCAATGGAATTTTAATCTTAGTGTCGCACCCAAAAATCCTTAAAGGATTTTTGCTGTTTGAAGATGAAAAAACCCTTTCCCCAAGAGAAGTGAAAAGTTTTTTAAATTTCCAAAAAATAACAAAAAGTGCAATGTAAAATTTGGGAGGGGGTATCCAACCAAATCTACGGCAACCCGGGTTTCCCCCTTTAATCATTTTTGACGAAATAAAAAAATTTTTTGGGGGGGGAGGGTAAAGTTTTAACCCACCAGCCCTTGCGTCTAAAGATCTACCCTTCACAGGGGTTAGGCTTGATATTTTTTAAAAACAAAAAATAGGGTTTTAAAATGGTTTGGGCCCTGGGTTTTTAAAACAGGGGATAACGGTGCAGGGAAGGGGAGAATTTTTAAAAAGACGTAAACTTTTCAAATTGAGAAAGAAAAAACCCGATAAACCGTTAAATGTACATTTTTTTTTATTAATTGATGCACAGCTGAATATTGAAAAAAAAAAAAATAAAAGATACGAATACTAAATTATTTTTTTCTTTTTTTAAAAAAGATGTCTTTTCCCAAGGGTTTACCCAAAATTGGGGCCTCCCAGCGCCAGAGTCCCCAAGAGACGAGATAGTAGAAACCCCCCAAAAAACCCTTTCCGATTAACCAACTTTAAACACAAATGCTAAAAAAATAGAGCAAGCCCTTTTCCCAAAATACAGAAAAACCCAAAACGAAGGTATTCTCCCGCCCTTTAATGTTTGTTACCTATTTTAATCTGGACATCGACTTAAGCGCCGCACACAGGAAAAAAGGGGGTCCTTGGCATCGGGCATGGGCCAAACCTTCCCCTTTTAACCTCTAGGGGGTTTGTCTTTTGCTTGGCCTGTGTTCATTAGCTTTAGGTGCTGCGGCAAAAAAAAAAAAAACTAAACCCAAAAGCACACAGCTATAGTTCAACTGATAACAGCAAAATTTAGTTCCTTAAAGCGATTATAAAAAAGGCACTAGCTGACTCAAACACCCGGATGAAGAATTTTAAAATCGTTTCCCCCCCCCCCCCCCCAAGGCCGATTTTGATGATAAAAAAGCCCAAAATTTTAAATTTTCAAAAAAAAGGGCGGGAAAAATTTTTCTAAAACACCCAACCCTGAGCAAAAAAAAAAAGGAATGTTAAAAAAAAGTAAACGAAACTTTTAAACTCTGCTCAAAAACATTTTAAATTTAAAAACCCCCAAAAGGGGGTTCCCTATTTAGTTTATGAGCCCAAAAGCACAAAAAGACCTTCGATATTGTTTAATTTTTTTTTGATTTAAATAAATATTTGGGGTTAGAAAAGAAAATCAGCAAGGGGAAAAAAATTGAAGGTCCCGACGAATTTTTTGAAGCAATGCAAGAAGATTTATCAAAGCACTGGGGTGATATTGATTTAGAAGTCATTTATCCAGAAAAAGTACAGGAAGTGTTTCTCAAGCTTTTTTTCTCCCAAATTCCGGGAAACTAACAAAAAACCCACCAGTTTAAAATAATGTTAGCTGTTTTTAAACGACATATAAAAAAAAAATAAAAGAAAAAATCTAGAAGTCTGGGGTTTTAAAAATAAAAAAAAAAGATATTTTTTTCTAAAAATGACTTTAAAACCCCGGGTTGGGGGAGACAAAATTCTTACACAGTTTTTTATGTGGCCGTGAAGAACCAAAATGAGAGGCTCGGTGGGCAAGGGGGAAAATCCCAGGATTTTTTTAAAACAGGCTAAAATATGGGGCCCTTGGGTTGGGGAAAGGCTTACATTTCCCCTACCTCCCGCATTTGTTGCAAAAAAAGGGGGTTCAAAATAAAGGAAAAACCGGAAAGCAAATGTTTTAAGTGGTGGTTCTCGCAAGGGTGCATCACGCCTGCAAAAAAAGCAGAGAAAAGGGGTTAAAATATCACCCTTTTCATCAATGTTATAACTTTAGTGGGAAAATCCTTTCCTGTTGGTAAGACCAAATTGATCGTTTTGGGAAAACAAAACAAACCAATAACTGTTAATATCACCCCATGGGATGAAAGGGAAAAACATTCCCAAAAAACCTAATTTAAAAGGGCCAAAAACAGTCCCATTTGGGGAACCCCGAAAAAAATCCCTTTATTAAATAATAATGTTTTCACCCAAAAGGGGTACCCCCCATTACCCATTGTTTCGCACAATGATTTGACGTTGCATATACTAAAAAAAAAAAAGCAAACAAGAATTTTTGTAGAAAATTTTAACAAGAAGGGCCCTCCGTTTTCCCGCCGCCCCTTGAACATAAGAAAATTGTATCCCGGCCCCTTTTACTTTAATACAGAACTTAAATTTCGGCCCCAGAAGGCCGTAAAAGGGTTTGTTTTAAGAAATGGAAAAAGGATGCAAAATTTCCCCCAAAGTTGTTTACGCCCGACTTCGAATCACCATTGTTCCCTTTTGGGAAAGGGGCCCGCGCCCCCAAAAACTTCGAAAAACAGTTTTTTGAGTAAACATCAATTTTTTCATTTGCCTTTATTATGTTAGGTCGGATGGCGTTCCCTTCAACGCCCGAATTATACAGGGGACCCAAAGGGGGCTAGGGAAAATTTTTACAAAACGCAAGGGGCCAAATGCGTAAGGATTGTTCTAATAATCGGGAAATTTTTCTGAAATTTAAGATGGGCGCCTGAAGACCAACAACAGAAAGGGCTTCGCCCACATTGTTGGTTTTGGGGGTTTTGAAAATCAGTGAGGGAAAACCCAAACCAACAGGGGGCCTTGGCGGCCACGGGTTTAAAAGACCATGATCACATTAGTGGAAAGTTTAGAGGAGCAGCGCACAAAAACTGCCCAAAAATTTAACTAAAGTTTGAAACCCAAAAATGGAAACCCGCCTGTAAATTTTCATAACTTCGGGGGAAAGAAATCTCACTTATAATGAAAGCAGTGGGCGATGCCCTTAAAGGGTGTCATGCATTTCACAGTCAAACAGAAAAGTACATGTGTTTTTACCCTTTAAAAAACATTCTTTTTAGGAAATCTATCCCGCACCCTGTGGGGCATTAAATCCTGGCTATGTCCTTAAAGTCCTGCCCAATAACGGAAAAATATTTTTACCCCAAATCTTGTTAAAAGGGGGTTTTAAACCCCTTTTTAATACTGAACCCGTTGGCCCAAAAGGGTTTACGAAGCCACCCTTTCCCCCTAAAGGGGCCCTTCTTTTTGTCTTGAGGAAAGGACATTTGTGATTTTATTACCAGATGCTCAAGATGCGTGGCCCCAAATTAATTGTAAAAAACGATGGGGACTATCATGATTCATACTTATGGCTGAGTTGTTTTTTTGGCGGATATTTTTTTAAAAAAATTTTAGAAAGACCTCATGAACATTTTAAACTTGGACCTCCCCCATACATTTCTTTGGGGCCCGGGGGTGAGCTGGGAGCTTTCTTAAAAATTTACTGGAGTACAATTGGGTTTATTTCTGGGCCTACCCCAAAGATTCAGAGATTTAAAACGGATTGCGTGGAGGAATTAGTATGGCGTCGCATCATTTTACTTGGGAAAGCAAAAAAACAAAAACTTAGACGAAAATTTTATCCGAGTAAAAGGTTTTAAAATTCTCATGTTTTTTAGATCAAACAATCTGTAAAGGTTGGGGTATGGCGCAAACGCTTCCTTTCGCAACCCTTTTAAAAAATACACCAACTGGGACAATAAAATTTAAAAAGGGATTAAAGTGGTTGGGCAGTTTTTACCCCCGGTCAACAGCGTGGAAACAAAAACCCAGAAGTACTTAGAATTCCCCTGAACCCCCCCGGGCCCCGCCTAATGACTATCCCTTAGCAGCAGAAAGCCTAAAGAGAATCCAAGGAGCCCCCTAAACCCTTTTACCTAATCTTCGGGCAAAAAAAAAAATTTTGTCTGTTTATTACAGACTTTTTACAATTTTATTTTTTAAAACATGGTTTTAAAATTAGAGCTTCATCATATAATTTCTTTTTTATCCCAAAAACAGTTCATGAAACCCCTAATCATGAAGAAACTGATTTTTAGAAAATAAATCCCCAGAAGCCCTTTAGAAAAAGACTTTTTCAAGCTGTTTAAACCCCTGTTTTCGGGAAAGGCTATGGAGAAATCCCCACAAGCCAAAAATGTTTGATTAGTTACCCAAAAAGAAGAAAACAAAATTTGCTGACTTCAAAACCTAATTACAGGACTTCAGAAGATTTTCTGCCCCTTTTTTGGGCCCATAATGATAAAAAAAAAAGAAAGTAAATTGGAAAAACCTGTTTTTACTGGTTTACTTTTTTGGGGAATTATCAAATTTTTTGGGTTTAGAATTTCTTTATGACTACTTCAAACCCTTGTATCCAGAGTCTCGGTACTTTACACAGTACAGACATTTTTTTGTTTAGATATCCCTATGAAGACATCTAAAAAAGACATGGAATTAGAATTAAAAGCGGGGGGAGGGTACACACTTGATTATCAAAAGATTCGCCTTTGCATTCAATTACTAATAAAAAGTTTTAGGAAGATAAGGGTTTAATTATCGGGGAAAAAGGGGGATTAAGGAGTTTATTGGTTTTAAGGTCGGAAATGTACGTTTTCGAGCCAGGAGAAAAAACCATTAAGAAAGAAAAGGGGATATTCCAGGTTGGCTTCGACATATCCCCATGACAACTACAAAGAGGCATTGTTTGACAAAAATTTTCATAAAAGAAAACGAAAAAAGCGATCAATTCTACATGGATAACACAACTTTTTTGAAACAAAGAATCATTAGTTTAAAACAAACACAAAAACGTGTGTTTGTTAATCCAGGTTTTCATATGCATAGGGACATTGGGGAAAAGGAAAACCGTCAAAATTTAAAGCGGAACTGGTTGGGGGAATTTCGCGTTTTTCTTTCAAAAAGATCTTTGAGGACTGGCTGTTTTTTGTGTCAGTTTTTCCCAAAAAAATACACGGGCGGTTTATTTTTACAATTCTTTTTATTTCATATGGATCAACACTCCAAAATGGATCGGTTGCCCCGAGCGAGTTTCCCCTTTGCTTCCCCCGGGGAATAAAAGGTACCTTACTTTCATCCAAATGGGAATAGTTTGCTGGATGAACCAAAATCTTCAGCAAAATTTATTGTTTGTTTTTTGATTGCTTTTAGGTTTTGCCCTTTTTAAATTTTTATTATTATTGCGCGCAAAATGAGGGGGTTTCTAACCATTCTTGTTGCGGAATTGTCAATCACCTCTGTGATAGGGGGAAAAAAGTCTTTCAGAAACTGTTTGTTTAAAATTTTAACTAAAGCCGTGATCTGTGAACCCCGGGGAAATTCTTTTTTAAAGGTAATCTTTTTTTAAAAAAAATGATTTTCCCTTTTCCCTTTTAAATTCTTTTCCTCATCGACTTGAATCATGCGAGGATAAATTAAAGGGCCTTGTTTGGGATATCAGTTGTATGGCAACAGCAACGGAAGCATCTTTTGTTATGGTTCCGCATTTTTTATCTTGAAGTAGTCAAGACTGTGAGTGGGACTTAAAACTTTTTGTTAACTATATGGGGGTTATAAATCCATTTTTTTTTCCTTCATTTACACAAATTTTCTTATTTCTCCCCAAAAAAATTCCCAACTTTTAATAACCACCCTTCCCCTTTTTTCCACCCCCCCCTATACTTTTTTTTTTCCCCTTTACCCCTTCCAAAAAACCCCCCCTTTTAATTTAATGAATTTTCCCCCCCCCTTTTTTACACACTATTATCGCTAAAATAGAAAACCGTAATTACCAACCCCCAATAAACCCAATTTTTGTTTTTTTTTTTTTTCCCAATCTTCCCCCTTTCCTTTTTTTTGGGGAAATTTGATTTTTTCCTGTTTTTTATTTTTTTGCTTATAAAATTTTAAAAAATTTAAGCCCCAACCCCCCCCCCCCCACCATTTTTTAAAAAATTAACTTTTTAAATTCCCCCCTTTTCTACGAGATGTCCCACCCCCCAAATGCCCCCCATGCTTTTTAAAGTTTTTTTCCTCTCCGCCTCAAATTAAAAAAGAGAAATTTTCCCCCCCCCAAAATTTGAATCCCACCCCTACCGGGGGCCGGGGGAACCCCGGCCTATCATCTTTAAGGGTAAAGCCATTTTTTTAAAAATGTTTTTTTTTTTCATATTTATATTTCGGGAAATTTAAATTCCTTCCCTTAACTAAAAATCTTTCTTAGCAAACCCAAAGCTGCAAATAATAGAAAATTCAGCTTTGCAGAATCCTCAAAGTCTAGTTTGCCAAGATCTGCCTTTTTTAATTTTTAACAGGTTTTCCCAAACCCATTGAGAATCCACCCCTTAGGGCCCCCCAATCAACAGCAGAAGGGTTTTAATAAAAAGGTTAGTAATATTTTTTTTCGGAGCTCTTTTTAAAAAAAAATAAAATAATTATAATTAAAAAAAAACCCTTGAAAGCGATGATTTGCTGGGAGCTACAGAGGGGCCTTTAACACGTTTTGGGACTTAAAAGGGGGAAGAATTTTGATGTTTAAAGCTATTATCCCCAAAAAAGGGAAAAAGGTTGTATTTTTTGGGCCCGCATGTGGGAAAACAAAAACAGTTCCTGGGAAACTAAATTTTTTCAGCATAGAAAATTCAACAGATGTCCCCGCAAGACTTTTTTAAAATTCACAATAGGGATGAAGCGCAGTGGGGGCGGAATGGTTAAAAAAAATGTGGGGCAAACGGTTCTTAGTTTGTAAACAAACTAGCAGTAGATTTGCCCCATTATTTTTGAAAAAGATTTTTACGTATGGGTTTAACGCAAATCCAGTTTTAAAAAATCATTAGGTCTCTAAAAACTGCGATTTTGTTTTACAGTTTTTGGGAAAATTGTTATTTGCCGTTTAAAATGGGATTAAAAACTTTTGATCATATAGATTTTATTTTTCCAAACAAAATGAACCCAGTCGGGGAAAAAATCAGCAGAATCAGGGGAAAAAAAGAAACAGAAAAAAAAACCCGAATCAGGGGGAGAAAGTGACAAATGGGAAAAACAAAGCATTTCCCGGGGGCGGGTTTTGCAAAGGGGGAAAAAGATAGCCCGAGTTAAACAGGGCAAAAAAAATTAAAGTTACAATCACAGAATATAACTCTAATGAAAACATAACGCCCAAAAAAAGTTGATTCAAACCCAGCTCCAAAAACAAAAACCCAAATTAATTCAAGGGGAACCAAAAATCTTTATGGAATATTTGGAAAATTTAAAAATGTTTGCCATTTTTTTTCCCCCCTTGCCCGCTGTTGGGGGCGGTTTTAAAACGGTTTTTAAAATTTTAAAAAGAATGGCGACAAAAACAAAAGCAGCCAAAAAAACTGAACCATAAATACAAAAAAAGGGGGAACAGCCCCGCAGCACCGGGCCCAAAAACAAAAAATCCTTTTTAAAACCAATTTTTAAATGGGAAAAATATTTTTAAATAAAAATAGTCATGGGGGATTTTTTATTTTTTTAAAAAGGGGTTTAAGTCAATAAAAAAAGAATGGAGTCTTTTAAAAACATTTCCCCTAGACCCAAAATTTTAAACAAAGCGGTTGCTTTGGGTTTTAAGAACTTTATTTAAAAATCATGCGGGCCGATTCACACCAAGGGCGTTTTAAAAAGCCATCCTCAACCAAAAAAAGCGTTTTTTTAGGCTGGTGTAATATATTAACCCTCTAAATATTTAAGTAAAAACTAAATTGTTTTTTTTCATAAATTTTAAGATTTAAATTGAAAAAGAAATTGTTTTGTTTACTTAAAGGGGCGGGCTTAATTTTCAATCTTTAGGGAAATTAATTAAGGGAAATTAATTAAGAACTTTAAACAAAAGCCCTTTTTAAGAACTTGAAATAAATTAATTAAAAACTTAATTAAAGGGAAATTAATTAGAATTTTTGGATGACTTAAGTAAGGGAAATTAGAAGTTACATGAGTTGTGCATGGTTTGGGGGGGGGGGTGGGTTTGGGGGGGGTGGGGGGGGTGGGAAGCGCCACCCTTTTAATTAAATTTTTAAAAAACAGATGTTCAGAAAAATTTTTATAGTTTTTTATCCCGTAAAACAACCCAAAACCAAAACAAAACAGCACACACGCACAAAAATTAAAAAATAGGGAATGCTTTTCATAGGGAAATGGAAAAAGGGTTTTTTGGGTTTTCGGCTGCCCCGTCTCTCTTCAAAATTTAAGTTTTTTCCAAAACAGCCACCAAGTGCATTTTCAAAAGGGTTGATTTAATTTAAAAAAGACAGGGTTTAATTTAAAAAAAACTCTGTGGCCGCTTAAAAAAAAAAGCCAAAAAAAAATTTAAGCAGGGCGTTTTAAGCGAAAAACAGTGAAGCCAGTAATACACAATAATACAAAATTAAAAAGTGCTTGGTGAAAAAACAAGGGAGTCCCAAATTTTAAACAAAACCACCGCTCATGCATAGCGTTTCTATATTTAGAGCCACGTTTGTGGGAGGGGGTGCAGTGGTTTACAGTTTTGGGGCGCACTTCGGCTGGCAAAAACCGTTCGATCCAACGGTATCTAAAAATAGATCTAAAGCAACCTTCTTTCAACCCGTGGCTGCCGGCTTTGGGAAAACCCTGCGGATCCGAAAGGGGGCTAAAAATAGATCTTACGTCACCTGCTTTTAGCCTGGTAGCTGAGTTTTGTGGGGCTCTAATCGCCAGTAGTTAGAAAACCCGTCATTGTATATTTGGGCCCTTTTATGGAGACAGTTCTGGGGTACACATACTCTCCCCCATACTGGTAGATGTATAACGTCCCGCCTAACCCTATCTAGTTTGTTTTTTCCAGAAAAATTCAAAAAATCGTTATTCGGGGTTTAAAAAGTTTTTAAAAATGGGTTTTGGGGTTTGCTACCCCAGTTCAAATTTTACTGATTCCTAGCTTGTGAAAAATTTTGGGTAGGGTTTTAAAAAAACACACAGAAAGTTTAAAGGGGTTTTCTAGCATACGAATCAGCCATGTTCACTTGCGTCTTGAAAAATGAACGCCATGTTTGTAGCGTTTTTGTTTTTTTAAACATGACTTGAGCTGTTTCAAGCCAGCGCCCAACAATTAACGCGTGATGGATTGTTTGCTTTGGCCGACTTTCAACAATGCAGCGCCATTTATTAGATAAGGAACCATCTCATCAATAGTCAAACACGTATTGAAACTGGCTACATCTTGTTCAGCAATATTTCTTTCATTTTCTTAAACCAACAAACCTTTAAGATAGTCGTTCATTTCCAAAGCAGTCGGTTCACTTTTTTCATTTTCTAGAAAAGCAATGCTTCTTTTGTTTCGCTGGTAAAGAACATGCTTCACCTAATTCTTTTTTCAAACAAATACTCTAACATGCTAGTAAAGTAAGCCCTGAGATCTTGAATAGCACGATTCTGTTCTTCGGTAAATCGGTTTCGCCATTTTTAGAATAACGCAACCAAGCACAGTACACAGCACAGTAAACGCGTCCTGCTCGTCGGCAGTCAGTGGGGAGAATGATGAAACCGGTGTTGGTTAACCTAGTCATGTGAGCGCCGTAAGCCTACGCTTAATTGTAACCCCTCGCTGATTGGCCGGGCTGTGACATCGGCCCATCGCGTGTTGACGTGGCAGCCTCGATGTGATAGTGCCTAGCGAGAAAGTTCAAGAACGTTAGCTGATGCAATATGTTGCAATGCGCTGCGATTTTTTTGTTTCTTTTCGTGTGTGTGTGTGTGTGTGTGTGTGTGTGTGTGTGTGTGTGTGTGTGTGTGTGTGTGTGTGCCTTCGTGTTGTACCGATTTTTTTGTTTCTTTTCGTGTGTGTGTGTGTGTGTGTGTGTGTGTGTGTGTGTGTGTGTGTGTGTGTGTGTGTGTGTGTGCAAGCAACGGCCAAGGCCTAACGCTCAACCTGCTACCGTCCGTGCTGTTTAATCTGCTTAAAAGCTGAAAACACCAACACGGTACGATCAGCCCGAAAGGTAAAGCCTGATACACACCACACACACATAAACACAGCGTTCGCTCGCCGCTTGCCGTGTAATCATATGCCCCTGTCAACTACCGTCTCATTCTCACCTGTCGTTCTCTTTCTCTCTCTCTCTTTCTGTGTGTGTGTGTGTGGGTCTGGCTCTGGCTGGCCCCGTAGTAAGTAATCGGATAGTGCGTTAGTCTTATCACATGATCCGCCCGGGGCCGCCGTACATGTTACATGGGTGGGCATGTGTGTGTGTGTGTGTGTGTGTGTGTGTGTGTGTGTGTGTGTGTGTGTGTGTGTGTGTGTGGTGGTGTGTGGTGGGTGTGTGGTGTGTGTGTGTGTGTGTGTATGTGTGTGTGTGTGTAAAATGATGTATTGAAAACGATCAGGAAAAAAATAGGATTAAGCAAAAACTGAAATCTGAAAAGTTTAGTAAATTAGTATTGAAAACGGATAACCCTACACAGTATGTTTGTTTGTAGATAATCGTTATTTTTTGGTTATTGAAGTCTTGCTTATCAGAGAACAGGAAAAGGGGCATTCTGGAGTCGCCCGGTCGAAACTGGTTGAGACCGGGGGAGCCAGAATGCCCCTTTTCCTGTTCTCTAAAGGCTTGTCGTCAATTCCCGTCTGTCATTTGTCAACAAATAGGTTAAACTTGGCAAACTGCGTGCTCCATTCTGATTGGTCAGTGCCTTCTGAATCGGCAAATCACTTGGCACGATCGTGAAGCAGATGTTGGTTCGTAACTTGAAACGGTAGTGTCGCGAAGCAGAAACTCCAGCTGTTGAGATGACTATCCAAATGACGCGGAACTTCTATTTCTCCATAGCGGAGGTTTGAAAAAAAGAAATATTGCTCTCGCCTGAAGGACAAATGGCGGCATTCACCACATGGTCGACACAAGCGATCGTCTGTCCTGGTCAGTTGGGCAGCTCTTACTGTCCTATCACACGCTGAATGTTTCCAGGAGAGCATGAAACGTGCAGATGTTAAAATTGAACGTTCTACACATCTATTCTTCGTGCCTGTCTTGCTGAATCTCGACGGTCCCAGCTTAATTCTGCCATCGTCAACGAGGATGCATCCAATGTCCTAAAATGGATGTACGTTAAGAATAGTCTTCATCAACGGTTCCCTTCAGGAAAGGATTGCATAACTGTGCACAAGTGTTCCCCTCCACTCCACTCCTCCTTCCTCTCACGGAGTCAGCTGGACACTGAATGAAACAACATCACCAACCAAACAAACAGTGGAATGATCTCAAGGCCAACACTGCGAGGACTCCTAGAGATTGGGGCAAACTCATACTGGGCCTTTCCAATAACAGACACAAATGATCAAACACATGTCAACTAAGATAAGACTTTGAATCTCTCAGGGCCCCCAGCGCATACTGTAGACGTGTGCGCGCTGGTGTGTGTTCATCAGTGGGATGGTGCCAGCGTGTTAATTAGAGAGTCCCAGGACGCGAGTGTGCAAGCCTTGGTGTGCATGTGTGAGTGCGTGTGTGAGAGAGGGAGTGAGTGAGTAGGGGTGTGTGTGTGTGTGCGTGTGTGTGTGTGTGTGTGTGCGTGCGTGCGTGCGTGCGTGCGTGCGTGCGTGCGTGCGTGCGTGCGTGCGTGTGTGTGTGTACGTGGGTGTGTGTGAAGGGGAGAAGTTGTTGTTCTTATTGTTAAGTGTGCGTGTGTGTGTGTGTGTGTGTGTGTGTGTGTGTGTGTGTGTGTGTGTGTGTGTGTGTGTGTGTGTGTGCGCATGCACGTATATTTTGTTGTATTTGGTGGTGTTGTTCTTGTGTTTGATCCTAAGTCATATTCTAAACATTCACGCACGCAATCACTATACACACACTTACACGCGCGCGTGCACACACACACACACACACAAACGTGAGCGCGTACGTGCCCTCGCTCCTATGCACACACAAATGCATATGTGTGCATGTGCACGTCCACACCCACACGTGTGCACATATACACGAATACACATGAACGCACAAATGCATACACACACGCACATGCCCACATACAAAGATACACACGTATACACATATGTACACACACATATGCAGATGCGTGTGTATGCTCACACAAACCCACAAATTACACACACACACACACGCACTTCTGCACTAACGCACACGTGCAGACATACATGCAGGCACACACGCGCACACACGTGCACACACACACACACACACACACACACACACACACACACACACACACACACACACTCACACACACATATT
Organism: Conus ventricosus; assembly: GCA_018398815.1. Taxonomy (NCBI): domain Eukaryota; kingdom Metazoa; phylum Mollusca; class Gastropoda; order Neogastropoda; family Conidae; genus Conus; species Conus ventricosus. The sequence goes on from CM031626.1 coordinate 9,952,439, forward strand.
TGTGCGTGCACACATACACACACACACACGTGCACGCACACACACACAAGCGCGCACACACGCATGCGCGCGCACACACACACACACATGCGCACACGAACACACATGGGCCAATACCCACACATCCATACACACACGTGTACATTCACTACACACACATACAAAAAAAAAGACAACCAATGTTAGGTAGGCGCTCAAGGTCTAACCAGCGCATTGGGCTAATGCGTAGGTCAGACATCTGCTAAGTCGTAGCCACGAGACCGTCTTCTTCAGTTCTCTCATCTTAGTTGTTAGTTTATTTATCAATCAGCTAAAGATTCATGCGTAGTGTGGTCTCAAAACTTAGCGGATGTGGTGTAGCGTATATGGACTAGTCCGCACGCAGTGACGCCTCCTTGATGAAGCTGAAACGGCTCTGAAAAGAATTCAGTTTTTCCTGTTAACTTTCTACGATTTTTGTCTAATGAGTCTTTCTCAAAAGTGTTCTGTCTCTAAGATTTTGTATATTCATTTGTTTTCTATTGAACATTGTCCTGTCTTCACAATGAAGAGTTGTTCTACATCTGTGTTTGTCCGTTGTTCAGTGGTTTATTTTCCTACCTGCTTGTTTTTGAGGCGGGGACAGTGTGAGTTGGGGGCTGGGGCAAGGTTGAAGGTGGAGGGGGAGGGGGAGAGGGAGGGGAGTTCCTTCAGTGGCATTCTTGAATCCAAACTTTATCAGCTGTCAGTACGATTGGAATTAATTCGATACGCGCATAACTGGCCTTTTCACAGTAATCTGACAGTTCTGTAGTGTGTTAGTCATGCTATCTGTCGATAGCGTCAACTTGGACAATATGACGCTGTTCTGTTATTCAGGTTTGTATTCAAACGGCATGGAACATTTCCTTTATTTCAAGCAGTTATCTGTCCCTTATGTCATTAGATAGAACCGCCCCAGCCCTGATGTGGCCCTTTGCGGTCGGCTGGGCTATAAGCAACATTATCTTATCTTACTACCCCCCCCCCCCCCCCCCCCCACTCCCAACAGCAACAACAACAACAACAAAATATATACATATATATAAAATAAATGAAATATCATGCCGGTTAACGACAATTTCAAATCCTTTCATGGTCACGGCAGAAAATGCGATAAAAAAAACAACACACCACACAAACTCACCGAAGCGAAGAGGCACACCGACGTAGACCTTCTCCAGTTCACCCTGGCCGCTGTGGTCAACACAGGTGAACGTGCAGTCCACGGAAGCGTTGAAGAACTTGGTCTTGTTGACAGGGATTTCCGCCGTCAGGATGTAGTAGTTGTTCACCGGAGATTTCGGGTGGAGGGAACAGCCGGCGTAGCTCTCCTGCCGCTCCACGTCTCCGGCGGTGTAGTCGCTGAAGACGCAGACCTCAGCGCTGTAGGTGGCCGAGGTGACCGACATGGTGACGGACGTCACGGGGCGAGAGGCCGAGCACTTGTTCGAGTCCAGCGCTCGTTTGTTGACGTAACAGTGGCAGCTGCCGGTCGGGTCGTGGTCAGAGAACTTGGTGCACGAAACCATGACGTCCGCTTGACCTGAAACGCAGGGACTGAACATTACTGCACCATCTGTCATTTTCAGGTTTCAATCTCTCTTTCCTCCCCCTCCCCCACCCCCCCTCCAACGAAACCATGATGTTCCGCTTGACTTGAAATACTTTTACAGAATAGTCATTTCTGTCATTTCATGCTTTGATCTTTCTTTCCTCTCTCTCTCTCTCTCTCTCTCTCTCTCTCTCTCTCTCTCTCTCTCTCTCTCTCTCCTCTCTCTCTCTCTCTCCCTCTCTCTGAAACCAAGGTGTCGTCTGGACCTGAAACAGAGTGATTGTACAGTATTGGCATTTCTATTATTTCATGTTTCTCTCTCTCTCTCTCTCTCTCTCTCTCTCTCTCTCTCTCTCTCTCTCTCTCTCTCTCTTTTCTCTCTCTCTCTCTCTCCCTTCCCCTCTCTCTCTGTCTCTCTCTCTGGTAATCTCTGTTTCTATCTCCCTCCCTTTCCCTCCTCTCTCTCTGTCTCTCTCTCTCTGTAAATCTCTGTCTGTCTGTCTGTCTGTCTGTCTCTCTCTCTCTCTCTCTCTCTCTCTCTCTCTCTCTCTCTCTCTCTCTTCTTTCTCTCTCCACGAAACCATGACATCCGTTTGCCTGAAACACAGGGATTGGACAGTATTGTCATTCCTATCATTTCATGTCTCTCTCTCTCTCTCTCTCTCTCTCTCTCTCTCTCTCTCTCTCTCTCTCTGAGCAACAAAAAGAATTGAAATTCTGTAAACAAGCTTTTGCCTAGTCCGAACATCTTTCAAAACGGTCACGCTACATTTTTAAACAAACACACACACACACACACACACACACACACACACACACACACACACACACACACGCACGCACGCACGCACGCTCACACACACTCTCACACACACACACACACACACACACACACACACACACACACACACACACACACACACGCAGGCACGCGAGCACGCACGCACGCACGCACGCATACACACACACACAAACATTGGAGGAACGCCCATTCAGAGTGAAAAATAAAGAAACAACATTGTAATTGAGCATACAGACAATATTCAAAATGTGAAAAAAAATGTAACAATGGGTTATGAACTCACTTCAAAAATTAAAAAAAGGAGAACAATGACAGAGAATGTCGCCTAGCGACCAAACGCGAAGGAAAAGATCTGACGGTACCATGTTAAAAAAAAATTAAGTTTTCTTTAACATGCATTTATCGTAGAAAAGAAAGAAAAATCCATAGCAGTTCACCATTTAGGCCTGTCTGTATTACGCTCTTCCGCTGGCGCCACGACGCAACAACTGTGAACTAAGTATAAACTAATACTGAAGGTTTTAGAAAAGAATCGATCTTGATCCATCCCTTTCCCCCATAAGTATATGCATACGTTGCACGTATCGTACACATAAAGTTCAGCGTGAATGTTTAAAAAAAAAGGGGCAAAACTCAACACCACAAACTTACATCCCTTTAAAGGGGGGCACTGGCCTTTGGATCTTATGAATCTCATTTCATTAAAAAGAAAGAAAAAAAAAAAGAAAGAAATTGGTTCGAAAGAGTTGATGTGAAAACACTGTCCCTCACAAGCAAACTAGATTAATCACCATTTTGACTCTCTCCAGCTGAACATTTGTTGTGAAGAAGATAATCAGAAAGTTTTTTCCCGAGATGACTTCTCTCAGTTTTATGTCTGCATACTTTTGACGCTGCAAGTCTACCATCATACTGACGCTGGGGCTTTTTTTTTTCCTTCTGCGGATTATTATATGATTTGCGCGATGAAATGTAAACAATGTATATTTGCTTAATGTACGTGTGAAAAAAGGCAATATTTGACCTAGTGGCGCTTCGTTCCAAGGTCATCCGCTTGGACAATGCAAGATAAAATTCATGAGTCCAAGTTCATGTGGAAATGGCTTTGTCGTGATCACAGTCGAAGTTACTTCTCATGTCACGATATCTTTGCACCTTTATGTCACACGCACATCAGTTGATCTCTTTGTTTATCTGTTGGTGTAGATGTATTTATGTATGTGTGTGTGTGTGTGTGCGTGTGTGGTGTGTGTGGTGTGTGTGTGTGAGTGTGTGTGTGTGTGTGTGTGTATTTGTATGTAAGTATGTATGCATGCATGTATGTAGTTTGTCTATTTCTCTGTCTGTGTGTCTATTTCTTTATCTATCCATCTCTATGTCTCTATTTATCCACCATCCATCCATCTATCTGTCTGCTGTTTTATGAATATGTATGTACGTGTCTGTCTATCTATCTGTCGTTTTATCTATCTGTCTGTCGTCCATCTATCTGTTTGTCTGTCTGTATATCTACCTATCTATTTGTCTGATTATCTATCTATTTTATCTATCTATCCATCCCTCCATCTATCTTTCTCCCCCCCTCTCTTTGGCCGCAGTATAAACACACACACACACACACACACACACACACACACACACACACCACACACACACACACACAAACACATGCGCACACACACACACACACACACACACACACACACACACACACACACACACACAACACACACATTCACATACACACACACGCACACACACACACGCACACACACACAACACACACACACACACACACACACACACACACACACACACACACACACACACATTCACACACACCACACACACACACACACACACACACACACACACACACACACACACGCACGCACGCACACACACACACACACACACACACACACACACACACACACGCGCGCGCGCGCGCGCGCGCCAACACACACACACACACACACACATCACACACACACACACACACACACCACGCACGCACACACAACTCACCCAAAGTGTATAGGCACACCGATGTGATTTTCTCCAGCTGTCCCGACCGCTGCCGTCAAGACACGTCAGCGTGCAGTCCATGAAGGCGTTCAAGAACCTGGTATGGTCGGCAGGAAGTTCGGCCACAAGCACATAGTAACGGTCCACCCGAGAGCGCGCGTAGAAGGAGGAAGCACTTGGCGTAGCTCTCGCGCCGTTCAACGGGCCTTGGTGTAGCTGCTGAAGACGCAGACGTCGGCGGTGTATGCGTCGTGGTGAATGGACATTGTCACGGCGGTTCTAGATCGTGCTGCGGGCATTTATGGGAGTCCAGCTGGTTTATCAAGGAGCAGTAACAGCGGCCTGTCGGCTTCCTGTAGATGAACTTGTCGCAGGAGTACGATGCATCAGCGAGCCTGGAACAGCGATGGAACAAAAGGCTGTATCAGCACTGTGATACGTTTGTGTTTCAATCGTTTTTATTGCTGAAACTTGTAGTTGGTTTACGAAGAATATTACACGTCAGCTTTGTTTTAATCGTTGTTACTGATCGCTGAAATTGGTACCAAAAAAAAAAAATTAAAAAAAAATTGACAGCTTTGTTTTAATCGTTTATTACTGATCGTTGTAGTTGGTTTACAAAGAATTAGGTCAGCTTTTTTTAATCGTTAATTACTAATCGTTGGAGCGGTTTACAAAGAATTAAGTCAGTTTTGTTTTAATCGTTTATTACTAATCGTTGGAGCTGGTTGACAAAGAATTAGGTCAGTTTTGTTTCAATCGTTTATTACTAATCGTTGAGTTGGTTTACAAAGAATTAGGTCAGCTTCGTTTTAATCGTTATTACCAATCGTTGGAGCTGGTTGACAAGAATTAAGTCAGTTTTGTTTTAATCGTTATTACTAATCGTTGGAGCTGGTTGACAAAGAATTAGGTCATTTTGTTTCAATCGTTTATTACTAATCGTTGGAGTTGGTTTACAAAGAATTAGGTCAGGCTTCGTTTTAATCGTTTATTACTAATCGTTGGAGCTGGTTGACAAAGAATTTGGTCAGTTTTTGTTTAAATCGTTTATCACTGACAGTGTAGTTTGTTACAAGAATTAGGAGCCAGCTCACAGAGAAGTAGTCCTGGTTGACGGTACGTATCTCGTGCTTTGCTTGACATACCTGTCACCGCGCGATGGCCGTGAAGCTACCCAAAGTAGAGAGCGTCAGTACACTCAGTGCCGGCACCTAGTTACACAAAATGTCTTTATTCAGTAAGATCTTGATGATCTCAAAGAACAGCAAAACTCTGAAGACGCGACGGGACTACTGACTTTTTTCTGTTTAAAAAGGAAAAAGATATCTAAAAAAACCTGATTGGTATGCCAGTCAATGAACGAACGTGTGAACCTTGCAAACTGTAATGAAACAGACCAAAAACAACACAGCAAACAGCACCACATTGTCGAGATACAGATGACAAATCGTACATGTGTCTCTGTGACCTTCTCGTCTGCTTCCTCTTTGGAACTCTCTCAACATTGTTGCACCGTGAGTTCAACACATGGCCGTTTTCATTGGAGGAGAGTAACAGGAACCAGGAACGACTCCTTATTGGAAAGACTTCTTCCTGGATGCGGCCCGGCCCCCTTAGCGTGTAAGGAGTTCAGGGCCGAAACACTTGTCTGAGGAGTGGTTTCTTCTCTGAGCACCTTCTGCTGTCAAGCTCTCCCTAGAGTGTCTTCCTACTCGCTGCGACCTGCAGCAAACAGACTAGAAGGGGTTTGAGCACGGCGGTCACTGGGTTTAGGTGTGGAACCACAGCCTGAGGTTTGATGGCTGGCTTTCCGCTGATGCAGTCGAGTGGAATCGGCGGTTTCAGAACTTTTGAAACAGCACTTTTCATATATCTGAAGGTCTCTTGCAATATTCCTGTTCTTAATTGCCATGTCTAAATAACGATACCATCAACCGTTTTTTTCTTCTGAAAATGGGATTCCTACCTACATTCCCAAGGTCAAAAACACACACAAAAACCTATGTACTACATAATGTATTTTTCTAAAAATCAGTTGTGACTTAAATCATCAAAGAATTTTTTCTTCTGAAAATGGGATTCCTACCTACATTCCCAAGGTCAAAAACACACACAAAAACCTATGTACTACATAATGTATTTTTCTAAAAATCAGTTGTGACTTAAATCATCAAAGAATACATACGCAGACACATGCATCTACATTTGTGTACATCCACACATACACACACACACACACACACACACACACACACACACACACACACACACACCCACACACACACACAAACACACACACACACACATGAAGATGCACACTAGGGCACACACATACACACACATGTTGCGAGTTCTCTCTCTCTCTCTCTCTCTCTCTCTCTCTCATCTCTCTCTCTCTCTCCTCTCTCTCTCTCTCTCTCTCTCTCTCTCTCCACACACACACACACACACACACACACACACACACACACACACACACACACACAGAAACCAGCAGTAGCGCAGACATTGTTGACTAAGCACTCAAGGCCTGACCATGGCATTAGATTAATACGTAGGTCCAACATGAGAGCTAAGCCTAGTCTACGAGCCCCTCATCTCATTCTATTTCTTTCTGCAGTTGTTCGTTTCTTTTGTCATCTAACTACGGTGCAAATGCACTGTGGTCTCATAGCTCAGCATACGTTGATGCGACGAGCGTGAGCGCCCTACGATTACAGTAGGACCGTATCCTTACAGCAGTCCCACGCTGACCATTCTGTGTGTATTTTCGGCACTTTTGTCAATCCATCACAAATCTTGTATATGTAATTCATGCGCCGTGTTTGGAATCTACTCCAAAGAAGGGCTGTTTAAAAAGGAAATGTGATTCTGTAATAAAACACAGTAAAGTAATGTACCCCCACCCACCTAATGAGTGCATGCATCCGATAGCATCTGTGCTTTACACGCGTTCAATAGGAACGAGGTCAGTGCCTTTGTCCGCACCATCCGTGGTCACTATCAGAGAGAGAGAGAGAGAGAGAGAGAGAGAGAGAGAGAAGAGAGAGAGAGAGAGAGAGAGAGAGAGGAGAGAGAGAGAGAGAGATTGAGAGAGAGAGAGAGAGAGAGAGAGAGAGAGAGAGAGAGAGAGAGAGAGAGAGAGAGATTGAGAGAGACAGAGAGAGAGACAGAGGAGAGAAGAGAGAGAGAGAGAGAGAGAGAGAGAGAATGAGCCCGCATGCCGTTAAGTACGAAAACAGCGTCTTCCCCAGCGTGGGAATTTCACTGCAGGCGCACGTCAGCCGGAACTGACTCTGTCACAGACAGCTCGTGCCATGCGCGCGGCTGTGGGAAGAACGAGAACAGGCTATATCTGCAAGGGAGAGAACGAGAACAGGCTATATCTGCAAGGGAGAGAACGAGAACAGCTATATCTGCAAGGGAAAGAACGAGAACAGACTATATCTGCAAGGGAGAGAACGAGAACAGCTATATCTGCAAGGGAAAGAACGAGAACAGACTATATCTGCAAGGGAGAGGACGAGAACAGGCTAACTCAAGGAGAGAACGAGAACAGGCTAATCTGCAAGGGAGAAACGAGAACAGGCTATACTGCAAGGGGGAAGAAGAAACAGGCTAAAATCTGCAAGGGGAAAAAACGAGAACAGCTATATCTGCAAGGGAGAGAACTGAACAGGCTATATCAGCAAGGGAAAGAACGAAAAAGGGATAACGCAAGGGAAAGAAACGAGAACAGGCTATATCTGCAAGGGAAGAACGAGAACAGCTATATCGCAAGGGAAGAACGAGAACAGGCTATATCTGCAAGGGTGAGAACGAGAACAGCTATTCAAGCGGAAGGAAGAACGAAAACAGGCTATATCTGAAAGGGGAAAGAGAACGAGAACAGGCTATATCTGCGAAGGGAGAGAACGAGAACAGGCTATCTCTGCAAGGAGAGAACGAGAACAGGCTATATCTGCAAGGGAAAGAACGAGAACAGCTTATCTGCAAGGGAGAGAACGAGAACAGGCTATCTCTGCAAGGAGAGAACGAGAACAGGCTATATCTGCAAGGGAGAGAACGAGAACAGGCTATATCTGCAAGGGAGAGAACGAGAACAGGCTATATCTGCAAGGAGAGAACGAGAACAGGCTATATCTGCAAGGGAGAGAACGAGAACGGGCTATATCTGCAAGGGAGAGAAACGAGAACAGGCTATATCTGCAAGGGAAAGAACGAGAACAGGCTATATCTGCAAGGGAAAGAACG
>CM031626.1:9966098-9971098 GCA_018398815.1 Conus ventricosus
ATGACCCCCCCCCCCTTCCTTTCAAATACACCACACACAACCACACACACACACACACACGCAACGGAGCATGCCGTACGTTTGCTCAACAACTCTTCACTTCTGACACTAATACAGTAAGTCATCATAATGGAAACACTAATACAGTAAGTCATCATAATGGAAACACTAATACAGTAAGTCATCATAATGGAAACACTAATCCCAGTAAGTCATCATAATGGAAACACTAATACATTAAGTCATCATAATGGAAACACTAATACAGTAAGTCATCATAATGGAAACACTAAAAATTAATCGACTGTTAAACACAGATATCAATAAGTACACAGATATCAATAAAGTACAGATTATTATTGACACCCCAAATACTGTACATCTGAAAAAGTTTATGTAAATAAATCCGCCGAACATGAACCCAAAGCATCACAAGACAAAACACAACGCGTTTCGACTTTTAAAGATTTATTTCGATTTCCGCCTGCAGTCGCCTCACTTTGCAACTAAAACAGTAAATCATCGTCATGGAAACACTAAAACAGTAAATCATCGTCATGGAAACACTAAAACAGTAAATCATCGTCATGGAAACACTAAAACAGTAAATCATCGTGATGGAAACACTAAAACAGTAAATCATCGTAATGGAAACACTAAAAACAGTAAATCATCGTAATGGAGACACTAAACAGTAAATCATCGTAATGGAAACACTAAAACAGTAAATCATCGTCATGGAAACACTAAAACAGTAAATCATCGTCATGGAAACACTAAAACAGTAAATCATCGTCATGGAAACACTAAAACAGTAAATCATCGTAATGGAAAACACTAAAACAGTAAATCATCGTAATGGAAACAGTAAAACAGTAAATCATCGTAATGGAAACACTAAAACAGTAAATCATCGTAATGGAAACACTTTTAAAGATTAATCAGCTAGGACACGCATAAATCGATTAAATACAGATGATTATTGACACCAGTACAGGAAGTCATTATAATGGAAACAGGGTTAAAGATCAATCAACTATGAGACACATTTAATCGATTACATACAGATGATTGAATAGTACTGCATATAAATGAAGCATCAGTTAACTCCCTACAGTTCTTGCCCTTGATTTTTTTTATCACCGGTGATTGAAATCTTAAAACATGTGGCTACTAAAAATAAAAGGAAAAGATGCTCCCAGGATTCACCGAAAGGGGGAAAGAATGATGAATCCATCGGTGCTCAACCAATCACGACTGCAAATCCCAAACGGACTATGAACATGGACCAAATGGAATATCCATGTGTCTGTGGAAAGCGTTCGCTACCACCCGTGGCATGAAGATCCACAGAACAAAGATGGGATGTGTGAAGACTCATCTGAATGAGCAGCAGCGCACTGCATCAGCAGATAAGACGTCGGAAGACCAAGGCCAGGATTTTAAACCACAGTGCCAAGGACATCCACGCTGTTGGTTCGGATGAGGAATTTGCACAGGCCCTCGATGCCAGGCGCCTGAAACTCAACCTGCCACGAGCAAACGAAACTGAAGATTGGGAGAAACTGGATGCAAAAATCGTCCAAAGACTCGATGCACTGATAGGGAAAAGCACCCTGGAACACAAACTAGCGACATATGGGGACATTGTGTATGCCACATGTAGAGACGCCTATGGAGTAAAACTACCCAAAGAGAAAACACCTCCAAAGAAATCCAGACGCCAAGAAAAGATGGACAAGATCAGAGTCCAAAAGAACAACCTCAAGAAGCAAATGAAGACCACACTGCCAGCTGAAAAACAAGGCTTGGAAAAACTGTGGGAAGACCTGAAAGAAAAACACAGCGCCCTCAGCAAAGCGGAATCTGCGAGGAAGAGGAAGAGCAAAAAGAAGAAGACACAAGAGCGCTTTTTCAGAGACCCCTTCCAGTTTGCCAGAACACTGTTTGAGCAGCCAAAATCTGGACCCTAAGTGTGGACAAAGGAGTCTTGAGCAGCATCTGAGGAAAACATACTCTGACTCACAGAGCAAAGCACCACTCGACATTCAAGGTCTGGTGTGGCCAACCAACCCTGAGGAACAGTTCAATGGCAAGCCTCCAACGTTGGCGGAAATCAAGAAGGTGGTCGACAAAGCCAGAGCCAAATCATCACCAGGGCCAAACGGAATACCTTACCAGCTTTACAAGAAATGTCCCAAGGTGCTGGAGTGGCTCCACAGGCTGCTGCGATCGGCTTGGAGAAACCAGAAGATCAGCGGCCAGTGGATGACGGCAGATGGTGTGTACATCCCCAAAGAGCAAAACGCAAGTGACATCAGCCAGTTCAGGCCAATATCACTACTGAACGTCGAAGGGAAAATCTTCTTCTCTGTCATGGCAGCAAGGCTGACCAAGTACCTGATGGAAAACAAGTACTTGGGTGTGTCAGTCCAGAAAGGTGGCATCCCAGCGTGGCTGGCTGTGTAGAACACGCCACAATGATCTGGGACGCAATCCAAAAAGCAAAAACAGAAAGAGAGACCTGGACGTAGTGTGGCTTGATCTGGCAAAAGCATATGGATCTGTGCCCCATGAGATGATACAGTTGGCTCTTGAGATGTACCATGTGCCAAAGAACATCCGCGACATGCTCAAGAAGTACTTCAATGGCTTCGCAATGCGGTTCTCTACCAAGGAGTACACAACTGATTGGATCAACTTGGAAGGGGCATTGCAATGGGCTGTGCAATTCCCGATACTGTTCGTGCTGGCAATGGAACTCATCTTTAAAGCAGCAACAAACAACGCGAGACAAACAGACCTTGGGGATGGATACAAGATGCCTCCTCTCAAGGCCTTCATGGATGACACTACAGTGATTTCATCCAGAGAAGACGAGACACGTCATGTGCTGGAGAGGCTGGACGACATAGTTGCCTCATCCAGAATGAAGTTCAAGCCAAAGAAATCACGGAGTCTCTCACTGAGGAAAGGAAAAGTGGCCGAATCTGTGGTCTTCAGTGTTGCCAACCAGGCCATTCCAACAGTCACAGAAGAACCAGTCAAGAGCCTTGGAAGATGGTATGATGATACGTTGAAAGACACACAAAGAGCAAAAGAAACCAAGCAGATGGCGGAAGAAGGCTTGGAGACCATTGACCAGTGTAGGCTCCCTGGCAAATACAAGGTCTGGTGTCTGCAGTTCATGCTGATACCAAAGCTCCTATGGCCTCTGATGATATACGACATCTGCACCAGCACAGTGGAGGCAATGGAAGCCAAAATCAACAAGTTCACAAGGAAATGGCTTGGTCCCACCCTGTCTGACTGACATTGCGCTGTACTGTCGCCAAGCAAAGCTCAAACTACCACTGAAATCCATCCTGGAGGAATACAAAGCAGGGAAGATCAGACTTCAAAGCATGCTGGAGGACTCAGGACAAGGTGGTAGAAGCAATCAAGCCCCAGCTGAAGACAGGCAGAAAATGGAAAGTTCAAGAGGCGATGGATTCTGCAAAAGAAAGTCTCAAGATCAGAGAAATAACAGACACACACAGACCAACAGACAAGGACTGGGGGTGACCAAAACTGAATGGTGGTCAAAGGCCAAAGGAAAAGCCAAAAGAGACATGATGATTCAGGAGATGAGAAAAGAAGAAGACCAAAAAAGACTCCAAAAAGCAGTCCAGCAGAGCCAGCAAGGGGAATGGACAACGTGGGAGAATGCACTCCAAAGAAGTCTAACTTGGAATGACATTTGGCAGGATCAGCTTCATTCTCAGATCTGCATATGACCTTCTGCCCTCAAATGCAAACCTGGGGAAGTGGGGGAAAACGGACGATCCTGCATGCCCCTCTGCCATGAAAAACAAACAGTGGAGCATGTTCTAAGCTCATGTAAAGTAGCCCTGGCCCTGGCTCAAGGAAGGTTACACATGGAGGCACAACCAAGTGCTCAAAGAGATTGTACAAGTAGTCTGGGCTAGTACCAACACCACAAAAGGGGAGAATCAGGACTCCAAAGCACCCGCAACATTCTTCACGGCAGGAGGCAGCAAATCATGGCCAAGAACAACAGTGCCACTCGAAACATGCAGGCAGAGTCTGCTGGATGGGGCAGATGACTGGGAGTGCACTGCAGACCTCCCAGAATGGAAGAGTCACCCAGAGATCATCAGCAAGAGTGGCATGAGACCAGACATAGTAGTCCACTCTAAGTCAACCAAACAGCTGATCATGATCGAGCTCACGGTGCCATATGAGAACAGAATGGAGGCAGCTCAATCTACAAGACTGAAAAGTAGCTGATCTGGCAAACAGCCTGAGGAGAGAAGGCTATCAGGTCAAAGTCCACACTGCAGAAATTGGAGCTAGGGATTGTAGAACTCTGCATACAGCTCATGAAACAGCTCTCAGTTGCAGGAAGAAAAACCGAGCCCTGAAAGCAATGGCAGAAGCGCAGAGAGGTGTTCAAGCTGGATCTGGTCAAGGAGGAACAAAAGTGAACTTCATAAGGCTTAATTTCCCTACAAATATCAGGTGTCCCTGTGGCTCAGTGTTAAAGCGCGAGTCATTAAGTAGAAAATGAGCATGTCCAGAGGGTCTGGGTTCGAATCCAGCATGGCTCGTCCCAAGATGGGGGAAAAAAAAGGGGCAGCAGAGGGAATCCGGAGTCATGAACCGGTGTGCCAACCCCCCTAGAGTGTCAGGAGATAAGGGCCGAAACACTTGCTTGAAGGGGCTTCTCTTCTGAGGACTCTCTGCTGCCACGCTCTCCACGAGTTTCTTTCTACATATATATATATATATATATCTCACCTAAATACGTTTTTTTCAGTAATTAAAGCAAGAGTTTGCTAGAACAAACCTAAACAAACACGTTTACCTTGAAAAAAAAAAAAAAAAAAACATTTGAAATATGTCGGGTATTGTGCATAGTTTTTGTCCAAAAAGGTAAAAACCAAACCAAACCAAAAAACCTTCGAAAAGTATGGAGAGTTTAAACACACGACAGTTTA
>CM031626.1:9976098-10003598 GCA_018398815.1 Conus ventricosus
TTTCAAGTGCTCAACCCCTTTGGGGGAGCAACACTAGTTAAAACAAGTAAAAAGAGGAATCTTAAAACTGATGACAGCGCAACGCGCTCGAAACAAATTTGTAGATAGTTTTAAGATTCCCCCTTTTACTTGTTTTATATTATATATATATATATTATATATATATATATATATATATATATATATATATATATATATATATATATATATATATATATATATATTATATGTATATATATATATATATATATATAACACACACACACACACACACACACACACACACACAAGCTTTCTGAACCGGATCTTATTGAAAGTTCAGTTTTGATTCAGGAGTTTAACGGAATTGGGTTACGAGGCTGTTTTTAGTTCTATTTACTTTGGAATTTTGAATCTTCATCCAGATGGTAGAACATTGCAGTTTTTTGAAAGAAAATGAGAACTGTCGGCAGCAATGTTCACAGCTTTTTGTGTGACACGACGTTTATACAATTTATCTTTCCACATGTATTCACCACTCTGTTTATAATGTTTTGTTTTTCACGCCAAGATTTCCAAACCAGCGTAAAAAGTCAAAGGACAGCACTGATTCTACAGAACAACGTGGTTGTCATTGCAATCAACTGGGCTGTTATAAACCACAGCAGCTGCAGTGACTTCCCACAGCAATGCGCAGAGAATGCGCTGCTCCATAAGTCATCGCCTTGACCACCAGTACTGCCAGTCATCACACAGACAACTCTACAGTAGTTAGTCAATAAGTCAAACATATGAATAAGGTAAATACTATTGGCTGATTGCCCTACATACAAAATGAAGCAATAGCTAAACATTGATTGTCTCTATATGCAAAATGAAGCCACAGCTAAAAGATCGATTGCCCCTACATACAAAATGAAACAATAGCTAAACACTGATTGTCTCTATATGCAAAATGAAGCCACAGCTAAACGATCGATTGCCTGGAAATACAAAACGAAGCAATATCCAAACAACGACTGCCTCTAATACACAATGAAGCAATAGCTAGATATCGACTGCCTCTACATACAGTATATACACAATGAAGCAATAGCTACATATCGACTGCCTCTACATACAATATATACACAATGAAGCAATAGCTACATATCGACTGCCTCTACATACAGTATATACACAATGAAGCAATAGCTACATATCGACTGCCTCTACATACAGTATATACACAATGAAGCAATAGCTACATATCGACTGCCTCTACATACAGTATATACACAATGAAGCAATAGCTACATATCGACTGCCTCTACATACAATATATACACAATGAAGCAATAGCTAGATATCGACTGCCTCTACATACAATATATACACAATGAAGCAATAGCTACATATCGACTGCCTCTACATACAGTATATACACAATGAAGCAATAGCTACATATCGACTGCCTCTACATACAGTATATACACAATGAAGCAATAGCTACATATCGACTGCCTCTACATACAGTATATACACAATGAAGCAATAGCTACATATCGACTGCCTCTACATACAATATATACACAATGAAGCAATAGCTACATATCGACTGCCTCTACATACAGTATATACACAATGAAGCAATAGCTACATATCGGACTGCCTCTACATACAGTATATACAAAATGAAGCAATAGCTACATATCGACTGCCTCTACATACAATATATACACAATGAAGCAATAGCTACATATCGACTGCCTCTCACATACATATATACAAAATGAAGCAATAGCTACATATCGACTGCCTCTACATACAATATATACAAAATGAAGCAATAGCTAAACATCGATTGCCTCTACATACAATATATACAAAATGAAGCAATAGCTAAACATCGATTGCTCTGTCTACAAAATGAAGAAATAGCTATTCATTGATTTCCTCTACATACAAAATGAAGCAATAGCTAAACATTGATTGCTCTGTCTACAAAATGAAGAAATAGCTATTCATTGATTTCCTCTACATACAAAATGGAGCAACAGATAGACATTGACTGGCTCTCTATATAAAATGAAGCAATAGCTAATCATACGACTTAATAAGAGGAAAACCACAGAGATGGAAATGGATGAGGAGAAGACAACTTACTACATTTTTCCCCAGAATCAGAGGGCTGGCATTGTAGACCCTGTCTGCACACAGTGTGGGGATGACTACAGTCTTCACCGGTAGTAAGCACCTTTTCTGTCAGAAACACAACAAACGTTACCTTCACCTTTCATTTCAAAGTGAAAGTACAATTTACAGATCATGTAAATAAATAAGAAATATATATGTCATAAAATATCAATGTATGTATTACATGAATAAATCACAGCACTGCCAAAAGACTTTGCGTCTGCGGGGAAGACAGTTCTAGAAGTTATACCTGGATGTAAGCTGCCCCCCCCCCCCCCCCCCCCCACACACACACACAACCTTTACCCGTCTCGCTAAAAGCATTAGGAATTCAGAGCTAAAACAGTTATATGAGGTTGTTGCTAAAAGCATAAGGAATTCAGAGCTAAAACAGTTATATAAGGTTGTCGCTAAAAGCATAAGGAATTCAGAGCTAAAACAGTTTATAGGGGGGGGGGGGGGGGGGGGGGGGGGGGGGGGGTGGTGTGGTGTGTGGGCTTCTCTAAAAACCAGTTGTCCAGCTCTCCATAGAGTGTTTTCCTATTGTGTGGGCATTCAGTACTCTGTAGTTAGCGATCAGAAAGGAATGAGATGAGCTTAAAAGGCACCAGCAGACACAGTGGTAATAAAAGGATTGAACACAGACTGCTGCGTTACTGAAAATGACTCAAAATACAAATAAACACGCAAAAACAAGATGTGAAGTACTGGAAATTCAATAGATTGTACCAAAACAGACATGTGAATTTTCGACACAAAGTCTGTTCAAACGCGACAAAGCACTGTTTTGCTCATGACTGATGTTTGGTAATTAAAGCCACTGAGTAAAGGGCATGTAAGAGAGAAGTCTGTGGAATATAGGAAGAGAAAACATCGTGAACAAAAAATATTGTGAACGGGCAAAAGGTGGGTAGAGTTTTCTGGCAGTAAACCCAGAGGTCTATATGTTAAGTTTTTTTTCTCTGTTTCGTCGTCTTCGAGATTTGAGCAGCATTAGAATTTACTAAGAAGAGGGCAAAAGGTGGGAAAATAAGAGTTTTCTGGCAGTTCATTTAGGGGTCTATGTAATAGTTGTTTTCCCCCTCTGTCTCATCGTCTGTGGGATTTGAGTGGCATTACTCTCTTTCCTCTCATTCTGGCTCCCCATCCACAGCCGCACCCTGGCCCATCCCTCCGTAGCCCCAGCACTGGTTATCCACATGGAGCAGTCAGTGTCAAGTCGTCAGATCGTTTGCTACTTTAAATAAAAAAGGAACGTGGAAGACAGACAAAAAAATGGAAGGTTGGGACACAGCGGAGCGGGGTCATAAGCTTTTAACAGACTTATCATAGGTACGACCATACATATACGCTTTAAACAGACTTATTACAAGTACGAGCATACATACAAGCTTTTAACAGACTTATTACAAGTACGAGCATACATATAAGCTTTTCACATACTTATTTTAAGTACGAACAAACGTATTGTTATTTCTTGAATTAATTCACAATCCATCATTGATCTCAACTTTAAGAATAGTCAAACACAGCCAACAGCTAGTTATGATGATGTATAGCCCAGCACTACGGGATGTACCTGGCTTTAATGCACTCAGTGGCATATAATTATGACTGAGGACTGGTGATGGTCAGCGTGTTCTCATGACTTAAGACAACGACAACAGAACTACATTTCTGCCCAATAGCGAGTGTGTAGTATGTGCAGCTGACTAAGTGTTTACTGTCGGCAAATGGGTTTCCATGACGAAAACAAGACAGTGACTTCCACTCACTGCACACTGATTTATCACAGGTAGCTGAGGTCACACAGTCATCGTCACTGCTGCAAGCTTTACCCATTATCATTTCTGGAACGAAATGATCAGGAATGATACGACGATTTACATCTGGATTTCTTTTTAAAGGCAACACGTATTTACACACACACACACGCGCGCACGCACGCACGCACATTTACGCACTCGCACACACACAAACACACACTTACGTACCCCCCCCCCCCCCCCCCCCCAAGTACATACACATACATAAATCCATTAACACACACACACACACAACACACACACACACACACACACACACACAAATACACACACATGCTTAGCTTTATTGCAGTAAACACAGTGTACTGTGCCTTAGACTTTTGGTGACATTGTTTTGTTTTAAGTGATGTTGACGTTTTTTGTTTTTTTTAGTGATGTTCTCTAAACACATCTGTTGCCAATCCAAATGAAACGAAGGTGGAAGGCAGAACATATAAGGACACAGTGACATAGAAGAGCAGGAGCAGTGTGCCTTCAGTAGATCAATCACTAGTGGAAACACTTAATTATTTGCTCAATTAATCAAAAATCCGTTGATAACTTCATCTTAGACAATGACCAATAAAGTTCATACAGGACAGGAACTGGACTACCGTTCACAGGACCTGTGCAGCACGTGCTGCTGACCGAGCGTTTATTGTGAACAAATGGAGTGTCCATGATGAAAACCACACAGTGAAATTCACTCACTGCACACAGATTCGTCACAAACAGCTGACGTCCACACAGACAACCTGTGAGATGTTCACTGCATTTGTGTTACTTGTGTGTGATTCAGCCGCACGTTCCTCATCGCTGTCTGTTGGACTATGTACAACAGCAACCGCCATCCCTTCCCACACCAAGGCACAGAGTATATGCTGCTCCATAAGTCATGCATGGCTTTGGTGTAAACAGAACTTGATTCAAAACAACAGCACAGGATTACACCCGTAAAAAGAGCAGCAGTTAGCTTATATCGCGCTCTGAAATATACAATACACTGACAGTTCACATGGCAACTGGCAGACCAATACAAAATCAATTACTAAAACGACGTGGTGTTTTGATACACAGTCTATGAATACAGGGAAACAGCGATCATCTGATCTGACCAGAAAGTACATGAATAAATGAATGAGTTGATAGCAACATCAAGAAACGAAGAGCAGAGGAAAAAATGAGACAGAGGACCAATTTCCCAATTACAATTTTTCTAAACCAATCGTTCATGATACCAGAGAACGTTATACTTGCACACTCCAACACTCTCACACACACACACACACACACACACACACACACACACACACACACACACACACACACACACACACATACACACACACACACACACACACACACACACACACACACACACAGAAAAACGTTCTATTTGAAATCAGTGTGATTCAGTAACGAGTCTGTGCACGGTCTCAAATCTGAACATATTCGCATTTGCATGAAGCTTGGGATTAGCGTTCAAGAGAATGTGAACACCACACTGAGCACCACACTGAGCACCACACTGAGCACCACACTGAACACCACACTGAGCACCACACTGAGCACCACACTGAGCACCAGCACTGCCAGTCGTCACAATGAAAACTCTACAGTCAACAGATCAATGAAAACTCTACAGTCAACAGATCAATGAAAACTCTACAGTCAACAGATCAATGAACACTCTACAGTCAACAGATCAATGAAAACTCTGTAGTCAATAGATCAGTGAAAACTCTACAGTCAACAGATCAATGAAAACTCTACAGTCAACAGATCAATGAAAACTCTGTAGTCAATAGATCAGTGAAAACTCTGTAGTCAATAGATCAGTGAAAACTCTGTAGTCAATAGATCAGTGAAAACTCTACAGTCAATAGATCAGTGAAAACTCTACAGTCAACAGATCAATGAAAACTCTACAGTCAACAGATCAATGAAAACTCTGTAGTCAATAGATCAGTGAAAACTCTACAGTCAACAGATCAATGAAAACTCTACAGTCAAATAGATCAATGAAAACCCTACAGTCAACAGATCAATGAAAACTCTGTAGTCAATAGATCAGTGAAAACTCTACAGTCAACAGATCAATGAAAACTCTACAGTCAAATAGATCAATGAAAACTCTACATTCAACAGATCAATGAAAACTCTACAGTCAAATAGATCAGTGAAAACTCTACATTCAACAGATCAATGAAAACTCTACAGTCAATAGATCAGTGAAAACTCTACAGTCAACAGATCAATGAAAACTCTGTAGTCAATAGATCAGTGAAAACTCTACAGTCAACAGATCAATGAAAACTCTACAGTCAAATAGATCAAACACATAAATCTGGTAAATTTCGTCATTACATACAAAATCATGCAATAGCTAAACACGCAACGTTGCGTAAAAAAAAATCACAGGGATTGAAATGGAATGAGGTGAAGACTACACCGTTTCCCAGAATCCGTGGACTGGCATTGCAGACCCTGTCTACACACTGTGTTGGGAAGACTGCAGTCCTCATTGACGGAAACCGTCTTTTCTGTCGGGAATAATTATCAACAAAAGATTACTTTCACCCTTCATTTCAAAGCGAAACCAACGATTTTACAGATCACGTGCAGAAATCTATATTCACAAATCAAAGCAACAGAATTTCTGACCTGCAGATTGACATCTAGAAGACCTAACCTGAATGCAGTCTGTCCCCTTTCTCATCCCTTTCCCCCTCCAAAAGTAAGGAGTTCAGGGCCAAAGCCATTGTATGAGGGGTTGGGCATCGGATGGTAATGTCGCTTTGTTCTTTACAGACATCCGCTGGATGGTAATGTGGTCTTGTTCTTTGTAGACAAACATTGGATGGTAATATAGGCTTGTTCTTTATAGACATGCATTGGATGGTAATGTGGGGTTGTTCTTTGTAGACAAACATTGGATGGTGATATGGGTTTGTTCTTTGTAGACAAACATTGGATGGTAATGTGGTCTTGTTCTTTGTAGACAAACATTGGATGGTAATATGGGCTTGTTCTTTATAGACATCCATTGGATGGTAATGTGGGGTTGTTCTTTGTAGACAAACATTGGATGGTAATATGGGTTTGTTCTTTGTAGACAAACATTGGATGGTAATGTGGTCTTGTTCTTTGAAGACAAACATTGGATGGTAATATGGGCTTGTTCTTTATAGACATCCATTGGATGGTAATGTGGGGTTGTTCTTTGTAGACAAACATTGGATGTAATGTGGGCTTGTTCTTTGTAGACAAACATTGGATGGTAATGTGGGCTCTTTTCTAAAGACCAACTGTCAAGTTCTCCATAGATGTTCTTCCTACTGTTCTGAAATTCACTAATGCCCTGCAGTTAGGAGTCAGAGAGGGGTTGTGAGGGGCTGCAAGGCGCTAGGAATTAGACATACAATGCAACGGCACTACACGCTATGGAGCAAGGAGGAATGTTAGCGTGGAGTCTATGAAATGCAGGAAGAGAAAAAAAATGTGAACATAAAAAGCTGTCATCCAGAAGAGACCAATACTGAGTAAATATCAACAAAAAAGTTATCTAGAAGAGACAAAACAGTGGGTAAACAGAAGTTCCAAGCAGTAAATCCACCGATAAATAAAGTGACGTGCGTGCAAAGAATTGTTTGTCCGTCTCCTCGTCTGTACGACGTAAGTGCCATTTCTCCCTAACCACACATTCCAGCTCCCCATCCACACCCACATCCCAGTTCGCCCCGCTGCAGCACCAGCACCGGCAGTCTACAGGGAGCAGTCTTGTCAAGTCGTCAGGAGGCAACCCACTGAAAAAGACGCTGTGCTCCTGCTGGGCCACTCTGGTGAAGTTCAGCGGCGCCTCTTCTGATCCAGCATACGCAGGACACCACCTACTAAGCCCCCTAATGACGGCAGTAACTATTTAGTTTAAGATAAAAAGAAACAATTGTAGGAGCAGATGGGGATGGGGTTGTGGATGGGGAGGGCTTCTTCTTCACATGCCACTTGTCGATTTCTACATGGTGTCGGAAAGGAATGAGAGGAGCTGAAAGATACCTGGATTTTAGGCATATGATGCTATGGTTATGATGAAAGCCTTGAAATTTAGGAGAATGTCGATATGGTCTGTGGAATACATGAAGAGAAACAAATTATTAACATAACGCCAGTCTTCATCGGCAAAAAACCGTCTTTTCCGACCGGAATGTTACAAAAAAAATTACTTTCACCTTTAGTTTAATATAATGATTTTCAGATTATGTGTGGGACTTTGTGTACAGGAGTCACACCAACGCTCAAAGACTTTTTGGCTGTGAGATGGCATCTTGAAGTGATCAGACCCTCCTTAAGAGTGAAACATCAGGGCCAAATCAACCGTGTAATGGGGGGAGGTAGGGAGCGGGAGTGTGTGAGCTGTGAAGATACGTGCAGTTTCTTGCCACTGTGTGGAGATTTACAAAAGCCTTTATTAGGGGGTCGGAAAGGACATAATTATAACACAATGGTATCAAACGCAACGGACTTAAGGGGTATTGTGATGAAGTTTGTGGAATACAGGAAGAGAAAAAAAATGCAATATAAAATCATGTTCCGAAGAAGAAGCAAAACCGATGGTGTGTAGAAATTTCTGGCTTTTAACGTAGTGTTTTGTATGTAAGATTAATATTTGTGCTGTTGCTTTTTTTCCCAAGCGATGTTTTTCTGAACATACCTATTGCTAGTTTGAGTGAAATGAAGGACAGAAAACAAATGGAAGGCAGGGACGCTCTGGAGGGAGGTTGTGGGCATCGACAGACTATCACAAATGATTCCTGACTGCAGATCGTTCTGAAGACTGACAATCGTTAAAAAAAAAAAAAAAAACAACAACAACAACAACAACAAAATACAACAGAAATTGTCAACCTTTCGGTCGTAGACCGTCTTCGGAACAGATGACATCAAATGACATCAAATGAAAGACAAATAAAACGTGTAGATAATGACGCACAAATCTTCAACGTTTCGGTCGTAGATCGCCTTTAGAACTGATGACATCAAATGAAAGACAAATAAAACGTATAGATGATGACGCACAAATCTTCAACGTTTCGGTCGTAGATCGCCTTTAGACAAACAAATACATACATGTATACGTCATCATCTATGCCCACTTATTTCTCTTTCATTTGATGCCATTAATCCCGAAGACGGTCTACGATCAAAACTGACGATTTCTGGGTATAAAAAGTTTTGACTGCCTGGGTTCTTTCACAAAGGATATAAAAAAGGTAGAAAAAACACTTGAACCCACTTGGGAGGAGAAGAACTGGGTACTTCGGTTCGTAGAACCTTCAAAGCAGCTAAAGAGAGCGAGTGCAGCTTAAACACAAGTCACTGTCACTGCAGGAAAAAAATTATGACGTCGATGGAATATCTCAGTGACGAAATACATTATGACGTATGGATATACTGCAGGGGGTGGTGGGGGTGGGGGTGGTAGTTGGAAAAAAAGGTGAGAAAGAATCTAGATAGTGAGGGGAAGGGGGATGGTGAAGATGAGGGGGGGGGGAGGGAAAGGGGAGCAAATAGGAAAAATGGGGAGGAGGGGGGGGGGGTAGGGATAGCTGTGATTTGATCTAGTCTTTAATGTTGAGGCCATCTGGCGCTGTGGTACCCAGATGGTGGATGATCTTTTTCTCCATGTTTTTTCTCTTTAAGAAGTCTCCCATGCTGTTGCGCCAAACCACTGCAATGGAGAAGTGGCTGATGTTGTGGAGGTCGGTGTTAAAGTGGGCTGCCAGAGGGGTTTGTTTTCTCTGGAGGATGCTGCCCCTGTGCTCCTTGCAGCGCTCCTCCGGTGTGCGGTAGGTCTCACCTACATAGAGACGGCCGCATAGGCTACAGTGGACTATGTAGACCAAGTCAGTGGTCTGGCAGGTGAAGCTGCTCTTCATGGCGAACTGGCGTCCTGAGGGCCCTTGAAGGTGAGTGTCTTCGTATTGAGAAAGGGGCAACACTTGCACTTCGGTTTATCACAGCAGCTGTTGCCAAGGGGGTGACGGTCCTGAGAGGCTGTAGGTTTGAAGGATGACCTAACTAGAAGGTCGCCAAGGTTTCGATCTCGTTTGAAGGCCATCCGGGGGGGGGGTTTCTGGAAGGTCTTTCCAACTCTAGGGTCAGTCTGCAGGATGGGAAAGTTCCTGAAGAGAATTTTCTTCACTTCCAGGTTGTGAGGGTGGTAGGTCAGCGTCAGGACGGTGCGATCATTGTGATCTTCCTTCGTTTTTGGTGTTAAGGCCTGCTCTCTGGGGATGTCCTTGGCCTGGTTCAGTGCCTGTTTGATCAGCTCATCGGGGTATCCTCTTCTTTTGAAGAAGCTGATCATCTGGGCTGCCTGGGTGTGGAAGTCTTCCTCGTTGCTACACAAGCGTCTGAGGCGGAGGAACTGGGAGAATGGATGGCGCGTTTGGTGGCAGTTGGATGGCTTGAAGAGTAGAGAAGGTAGGAATGAGGGTCTGTGTTCTTGTAGTGGACTGAGGTGGAGATGGTTAGGTTGCCAGGTGTGATCATGAGTTTGATATCCAGGAAGGGAAGAGAGCTTTCAGATATTTCGTACGTGAACTTCAGAGATGGGTGAAAGGCATCAGCAAAGCTGATGAAGGACAGCAGCTCGCTTCTGTCCTCTGTCCACAGGCCCACACAGTCGTCAATGTAACGGCGAAAGAGGGCTGGCATGGGGCCACTGTATTGTTGGAAAATTTGGGACTCCACGTAGCCGACGAACAGGCACGCATAGCTGGGACCCATGCGTGTTCCCATGGCCATAGTGGCTATGGGAGTACGTTTATATGCTTCCCATCTTGTTTTTTTTTCTAGCAAATCTTCAGAACATCCTCAAAGATAGTTCAGATTATGTATAACTCAACACAGCATGCTGTATCTGGTTTCAGTACATTCAGTGTGATCAATCATGAATCAGTCTGGTGGTGGCTGTTGTGGTCTTATGGATATGAACAACGTCAACAGATTACTTTGAACAAGTTATTCTACAGGTTGTGCTGCGGACAAAGTGATTACTATTCATGAACAAACGAAGCTCCAATGATGAAAATGGCGCAGCGATCTACATACTGCACACAGACTCATCACAGGCAGCTGCCGTCACACAGCTGCAAGGTTTTCCAACCATGAGTTCTGAAATGATTAGAAATGATGCGACTTACAGGTGGGATTTTTTTAAGGCAGCACACACACACACACACACACACACACACACACACACACACACACACACACACATATATATATATATATATATATATATATATATATATATATATATATATACTGAACAACATTAAAAACGCACCGCTTGCCAAAAGACCCAGACAACGTTGGTAGTACAGAATTATTTAATGAAAGTAAGCATATTTGATTACGCATCCATTTTTCAATTAAACAAAATGTCTGTTCTTGACAAGAATGGCCGAATTCATCTGAAATTAGCAGGTGACTTCACTAGGGTCCCTGTCAAAAAGTACACCACGACGAGCATGTCCGTCCGCGAGCTCTAATACCGAGTGTGTCCGCCATTTGCCCCGATGCACGCTTGGCAGCGCCTCCTCATGGAGTAGACAAGGTTGTGCAAGAACGCCTGTGGCAGTCCATCCCACTCCTCGGTCAGTGCGCGCCTCAAATGATCGAGAGTCTGTTGACGTCTTCCACGGGCCACAAGACGCCCCAGCTCATCCCAGACGTGTTCAATGGGAGCCATGTCAGGGGACAGAGATGGCCAGGGCAACACGGCAATGTTGTTCACCTGGAGAAAACGCAGCGGTGGCTCTTGCGGTGTGGGGTCGTGCATTATCATGCTGGAAGAACTGCAGCTCCGGGTGCTGGCCAAACAGTGGGACGACGTGGTTCTGCAGCACCTGCTGGTACGTGTTGGCATTCACATGGTTGTCAAAAAAGTACAGAGGTGTCCGGTAGTCATGACTGAATGCCCCCCAAACCATCAGACTGCCCCCTCCCCATCTATCGGCTTCAAACACGCAGCAGTTGGCGTAGCGTTCCCCGACACGCCTCCAGACTCTCATTCTCCCGTCAGCATGAGATAACGCGAAGCGACTTTCGTCAGAGAACAGCACAGCTCT
This sequence comes from Conus ventricosus, assembly GCA_018398815.1. Taxonomy (NCBI): domain Eukaryota; kingdom Metazoa; phylum Mollusca; class Gastropoda; order Neogastropoda; family Conidae; genus Conus; species Conus ventricosus. Next base: position 9,988,193 of record CM031626.1, read on the forward strand.
CCACTGACGTCGTGTCCATGGCAGATGCTGGTTGGCCCACTGCAGGCGTTGCTGACGGTGTCTACGGGTGAGGACTGGGCCAACATGAGGGCGTCTTGCATTGAGCCCTGATCTTGCAATCGACGTCGAACGGTTTGTCCAGACACTGGACCCATCGACCAACCACCTGGCGACATGTTTCTGCTGCTGTAAGGAATCGATTAAGAAGATGAAGCTGTCGAATGTATCGATCTTGCGCTGGTGTGGTAACACGAGGTTGGCCCGTTCGGCGCCGATCAGTGGTGGAACCAGTTGCTGCCAAACGTTGTGATAGCCTTACAATTGTTGAGTGACTGCAGTTCAGTTGTCTGGCTGTCTCTCTCGATGACACACTGACCATCAACATTCCAATGGCTCGCTCGCGTTCTTGCATAGACAGTCGCGGCATTGTTTTCGGACCACTTCGCCTGGTCGAATGACAACTGATACCGTTTTCCAGTCGGCATGACTTCAAACTCACCATTTGAGACAAAGAAACAGATGAGCTACGTTCAGTCTCGGCCCCAGTGGCAAAAAAAGTGTTTTGGGCGAGTTGCACGTGGGCGTCACACGAACGTCGGCAAGCGCGGAAAAACCGAGGCAGTGTGAATCTGTGTCCCTTAAAAATTGTGTTAATATACCAAATCCAAATACACATTTTTTCCAAATGGGAAATCGGCAAATCAAAACGGTGCGTTTTTAATGTTGTTCAGTATATATATATACACACAAATTCAAAACCAGCCTGCTGAGGCTTCAAGCAACGTCAGCTGGGGCACAAAGCATGTCCCGTTCTGTAAGTCTTCGTGACTAACACCAGTACAGTAACTCGTCACAAAGAAAAGCATACAGTGATTAGTCAAAAAAATAAACCCATAATTCAATTATACACAATTTATTCAATGTAATTACATATAAACTGACGTGATTAGTCAAAAATTAAACCCATAATTCAATTATACACAATCTACTCAATGTAATTACATATAAACTGACGCAGTAGTAAAACATACAATGTAAGTATTGCAGGTAATGAAATGGAACATTTTGAAGGCAGCTATGGTTTTTTGTTTTTATTTCACTGAGACAGTGGGCCGTTACTGTAGATCCCATCTACACACAGTGATGACACGACCACGATCTCCAAGTGTCATTTTTTTGTGTTGGGAACATCAAACAAACCTTTCCTTTCATTGTTCATGTACACAAAAACTTTAATATGAATGTACTGGCAAAACTCTGATGGGCCCACTTGTTCAACCCCATCCAAATACGATTACTTCTTCAAAGGGAATCGATATCATATATACAAAGCATTGATATTATATCCGTCTCCATACATATATATATATATATATATATATATATATATATATATATATATATATATATATATATATATATATATATATATATATTCATATCTATATCTGTCTTTAAATTTTTTTTCTACGTGTACATGATTTAGATCGGTTAATCGGACAAGTGCTCCTTAAGAATGGGGCACTGGTCTTAAAACTGAACAAAAAAACATTCGTATTCCCTTCGTAGCAAATGTGTGTGTGTGTGTGGTGTGTGTGTGTGTGTGTGTGTGTGTGGGTGTGTGTGTGTGTGTGTGTGTGTGCGTGCGTGCGCCAGTGGTCCGATGGATATCAGCAACATCACTGAATTAAACCTCAAAACAGAGTTTACAGAATATGATACTATATGTGCTCGCTACGAACACCAAGATGCTTCCTTGATGAATACTCTACAGTGACGTCACTTACTGCAAACTGCTTTGTCACAGGTAGCTGACGTCACACAGTCATCATCTTTGCCGCAAGGTTTTCCCACCGTCATTTCTATGACGAAATGATTAGGAATGAAACAACACCACATATTCGTCTACAACAAACATGCACTCAAACGCACATTCATATGCATACAGACGCATACTTACGTACACACTCGTGCACACACACACACACACACACCACAACACACACACACACACACACACACACAATATATATATATATAATATATTAATTGTTCAGCAGTATATATATATATATATATATATATATATATATATATATATTATATATATATATATATATATATATATATATATACATATGCACATACACAACACACACACACACACTGAACAGACACACAAAATACAATGCAATATTTATTCCTTTTGCCCACAACATACACACACTGAACACACACACTCACACAGAACACACACACACCCGTCTAATATCACGGATAGTGGATAGACGTTAAATGAAGGACACACACACACACACACAACACACACACAACACACACACACACACACACACACGTGCGCGCACGCACAAACGTACACGCACGCACACACACACACAACACACACACACACACACACACACACACGCGCGCGCGCGCGCGCGCGCGCGTCGCGGTGCGCATACACACATAAAATATTCACATTAAACCAGGTATATTTTTAACTCCTTAAAATTGATCATAATTATGCGAGGGCAAGAGAAGGGCGGCGATGCGAGGAGGGCATAGTGATTGCCTGGCGTTCGGGTGCAGGTGAGTAGAGGGTCTTTGGATCATGTCAGTAAGAGGTGTGGGGATGGGTGTGGATGAGGTGTGGTTTCACGGTGAAAACTGTACAGTGTTCCACTATGTAGAGGTGTGAGTATTCCACTATAGTAAGAGGTGTGAGTGTTCCACTATAGTAAGAGGTGTGGGGATGGGTGTGGATGAGGTGTGGTTCCACGGTGAAAACTGTAGTGTTCCACTATAGTCAGAGGTGTGAGTATTCCACTATAGTAAGAGGTGTGAGTGTTCCACTGTAGTAAGAGGTGTGGGGATGGGTGTGGATTGAGGTGTGGTTCCACGGTGAAAACTGTACAGTGTTCCACTATAGTAAGAGGTGTGAGTGTTCCACTATAGTTAGAGGTGCGAGTGTTCACTACAGTAAGAGGTGTGAGTGTTCCACTATAGTAAGAGGTGTGAGTGTTCCACTATAGTAAGAGGTGTGAGTGTTCCACTATAGTAAGAGGTGTGAGTGTTCCACTATAGTAAGAGGTGTGAGTGTTCCACTATAGTAAGAGGTGTGAGTGTTCCACTATAGTAAGAGGTGTGGGTGTTCCACTACAGTTAAGAGGTGTGGAGTGTTCCACTACAGTAAGAGGTGTAAGTGTTCCACTATAGTAAGAGGTGTGGGGATGGGTGTGGATGAGGTGTGGTTCCACGGTGTGAAAACTGTACAGTGTTCCACTACAGTAAGAGGTGTGAGTGTTCCACTATAGTAAGAGGTGTGAGTATTCCACTACAGTAAGAGGTGTGAGTGTTCCATATAGTAAGAGGTGTGAGTGTTCCACTACAGTAAGAGGTGTGGGGTGTTCCACTATAGTAAGAGGTGTGAGTGTTCCACTACAGTAAGAGGTGTGAGTGTTCCACTATAGTAAGAGGTGTGAGTGTTCCACTATAGTAAGAGGTGTGGGTGTTCCACTACAGTAAGAGGTGTGGGTGTTCCACTATAGTAAGAGGTGTGAGTGTTCCACTATAGTAAGAGGTGTGGGTGTTCCACTACAGTAAGGGGTTTGGTGAGTGTTCCACTATAGTAAGAGGTGTGGGTGTTTTCCCACTACAGTAAGAGGTGTGGGTGTTCCACTACAGTAAGAGGTGTGAGTGTTCCACTATAGTAAGAGTTGTGAGTGTTCCACTATATAAGAGGTGTGGGTGTTCCACTACAGTAAGAGGTGTGGGTGTTCCACTACAGTAAGAGGTGTGGGTGTTCCACTACAGTAAGAGGTGTGGGTGTTCCACTACAGTAAGAGGTGTGGGTTTTCCACTACAGTAAGAGGTGTGAGTGTTCCACAACAGTAAGAGCTGTGGGTGTTCCACTGCAGTAAGAGGTGTGTGTGTTCCACTATAGTAAGAGGTGTGGGTGTTCCACTACAGTAAGAGGTGTAGGGGATGGGTGTGGATAGGTGTGGTTCCACGGTGACAACTCTACAGTGTTCCACTACAGTAAGAGGTGTGGGTGTTCCACTACAGTAAGAGGTGTGGGTGTTCCACTACAGTAAGAGGTGTGGGGGATGGGTGTGGATGAGGTGTGGTTCCACGGTGGAAAACTCTACAGTGTTCACTTACTGACACCGACCCTTCACAGGTAGCTGGTCTCCACACAGTCCCATCTGTGCTGAAGGTTTTCCCGTCATTATTTCTGGAACAAGATTACTATGGTAGCGATACAGCGATTTCATCGACAGACTAACTGTTATTTATTCCTTTTTTAAAATACAATACATGTACACGTAGACGTAGGCAACATACATCCACACTTTTACAAAACACACACACACACACACACACACACAACACACACACACACACACGCACACACACCTCATACACATACATGCTCGCACACCCAACACACTGACACACGCACATGCTCGCACATACAAACACACTCATTATGCATGCGCGCGCGTGCGTGCATGCACACACACACATACACACGCACACACGCACAGAAACACGTGCGCACGCTTGCGCATACATTTGTACACATACATTCCAATTCATTCTAGTTTTACTCTTAACTCCTTCATACGCTAGACCGCCGACTTCCTCAGTACATGCACAAGTAAGTGCAGTAGCTTGTACGAGTTCGTTGTAGATCCTGTGGCAGATGTATCGCTTGCAGACGACAAAATTCACCAGGCGGTATTGAAACGAAGAGGATCCTTTGATTTACAAACGTTTAAGAATATGGGAACAACAAACAGCGATCAACTAACCTTCAGGTGCAATAAGTCGGTAATGTGCTAGGGATTCACGGAGACCTGGTAAACATTCTTACATAATCTCGAATATTCCAGTCGTATTATCAATCGATCCGAAAACAAAACTGAATGATTATGCTTACGTTCACTTTCCAAAGGTTTTCAATTAATCAACGATAGCACTACACTGACCGAAAACACAGAGATCTAAAAGCGATGCTTACGTTCACTTTCCAAAGGTTTTCAATTAATCAACGATGGCACTGCACTGACCGAAAACACAGAGATCTAAAAGCGATAAGTAAAAGGAGGCTTGCAACTCGTCATTATTGCCATCACGTCTTTCGCGAAAGTTCCTCCTCTCTTGTCTCCCTTTGAAACTGTAGCATGCACCGATGACGGAGATAGAAAGAGAAGGGTGTTTCAATCGCCTGACTCTTCGTGAAGGGGCCAAGGGGCCAGTGGTGGGGCTTAGGATTTTGTGGAAGTAGCGGGTGCGGGGGTGGGTGGGTATTGATGGGTTAGGATTCCTCGACGAACATAACGAACGGTGATTTCACTTACCGCACACTGACTCCTCACAGATAGCCGGGGTCGCACAGACGTCATCTCTGCTGCAAGGTTCACCCACCATGATTTCTGAAATGAGATTACTATCAAGGATACAAACATTTCATTGATAGACTACTTGTTATTTGGTCTTTTTTTTTAATTTACAAAGCACATGTTCATGCATACATATGCACACACATACACACTCACACAAACAAACACAGACACACACACGCAGACACAAAGACAGACAGACATACTCTTGACATTGCTGTGACCAGACTGCCTCTTTTCATAAAAAGGTGAGTACTCCATTGAAGAGCTATCTTAACCCCCTATTGAAAACGACCACATCAAGAAAGCGTGGTTTAGTCATCCGATGCAGTTTTATCAGAACCAGTTAAACTTTGCTGTGTTTTGCGCATCAACGGGGTGTGGAGTGGCGTATGCTGATCATTTAAATCACCATGATCCTTTGGTGAGGTCAGTGTACAGATTTCATTTCTATTACACCTTCAGACGTATTTTGACTGAACTGCAAGCTCCATTACCAAATGACAAACCGTTTAATCCACTCAGCAACAGAATAGACATGAAGGCTTTTGAAAGGATCTGTAACGAATTCAATATTAACATCAAGACAGGCTTTAGACAAAGTTGGATCATAATCATGGCCTAGGCGACCTTTATTTTCGGGGCACGCACAGAAAGTATAACTATGACTGGCATCCTCCTTTCAAATCTTTCTTTTTTGGCACAACGTTGAGCCCGGGTCCCTACAGCAAGAGCATAAAACAGCATGGACAACATTTATCTTAGACACTTCTAAGGGCCTAACTAGAGCGGGAATAGAACGAATAAACGACTCTATTCGTACTTACGTTTGGTGTTTGCTAGGCTCGCAAGCACAGGCAAGATCGAGCATAACTGATCCTTCTACTGGCTTTGACGCACAAAAACAATACTTAGCAAATTTAGAGGACGCCATTAATTCTACAGTTGATTTACCTTCAAGTATTCAAAGGTACCAAAATGTTTTACAATACGCAAGATCGAAAGTAGACTTTGCTGTTGGCACTGGTTTATACATGCTGCCTTCTGACCTCAGACTCCAGATAGGCACAATAATAAACTATAATAATGAAATTCTTATAGCAGGCAATGAACAAAAGGGTTTGGGGAAAAAAACGACATAAATTCTGAGCCAGTAATATTACAAACAATAAAAGAACACCCAAGATTAAGTCATCCAATCCCCGAAGTCCAAACCCCAAAAGTCATTGAAGACTCAGCAAAGCTCGCGGACTCTGTTCGCGATGACCATGAATATGAAAAGACAGCGCTTGTTCTTGGATAACTGGCATAGGATTACTTGGTCTTTATCTTACTAAATAGTAACCCAACTATTACAAGAACTAATGTCCATAAGTGCTCGGCCATAAAGCCAACTACTTTGCTTGCAGTAGACAAAAGCCAGCTGACGATACTCCCCAATATTCCTGGTAAAGGGCGTCCACGGCTTTACCGGCTAATTTTTTTAATAAACTTGCAAGATGATCAAGCTGTTTTTTACCCATGATTTATCAGGCGAGGCGATGGCGGTGGAGGTACTGAACTTTGGCCACCGCCGCCTGTAATAGCCAACACCAATGTACTTATTGCAAATCCTAAGGCAGTTATAAACGCTTGCTAATGTGACTCCTTGCTCTCTAAACAGTGTTCGTATTCGTTCTGCTAGTGTTGTGTCTTCATAAAAAAATTTTTTCGATAGTTTCTCTTATTCTGTTCACTTGAGTTCGTAATTGGTCTCGGTTAGTAGTCGTCCCCTTCTAGTCTTGCTGATCTTTCTTGTTCAAGATCTTTTAGTCTTTGGGCTATTCTTTCTTTAATATCAGGGCCCTAAGTTGGCGTCATCAGCCTCAACGAGTTTTTCTTTTTCTCTTTTTATATGCTCATCTAGTTCACCTAGTTTTGCTAAATTGTTTGTTAATTCGCCTTTGATGGTTCTTAAAGTACGATCAAGGGCTGCTATTTCTCGCATGGGTAGCGGTGAGTCGTGTATAGTCTTTAACGCTGTTTCTTCTGAAAAACTGGTTTCTGCTTCTATTGCATTTATTAATTCGTCTGCTGATTGATTTAATTCTTTAAGTTCCATGTTTTGCATTTGGTTATCTGTCGGGAGTTCTTGTAGTGTGTTTTGAAGTTTAGCAACTGCATCCCTATCTAATTTTGGTCTAGCAATGCCAAGGCGATTTTGTACGCTCGCAGGGAGTCTATTTCTAATTGAACCCACGGCTAAAAACTTGATGGGTCTTTTTTAGTTGTAAGCTGAACAAGTTGCCCTCGGTCGTTTTTCACAGACAAATGACCATCTTCTAATTCAAAATCATTTGGGTCTATAAATTCGGGACGTTCTTGGCCTAAACTTTTGTAAAATGCTTCGACCGTACTTTCTGTTAATTCACGCCGCATTGAGAGCGTTGAGCGATGCTGTGTTAAAGGGATCATTTCACTCATGTCGTCTCCAGGGTCAAAAACATCATAATCTTCTTCATCTTCAATTCTTGCCATGGTTTTAAATAATTAATTAATTTTTTATTTTGTTTATAAAAAAATGTCACAAGCACATGGCTCGATTCTTGACCCGCATAGAAGACTGAAAGAACCCTTTGGCGTGAAGGGAAATAAGCGGGCTATTACTGTTCCAAATAATCCATCTACTATTGATGCAGATCAAATTCTTACTGTCAAATTTCCAGACCTAGGAGCAGATGACGTGATTGTGCCAGCTCTGCGCGTCTTACTTTCAAAATAGTACTCGATTCAACAACAGACCCAAACAGGACAGTTGTACAGAATCTGGGGCGGGCAATCGTTAAGAAAATTTCTATAAAACTTGAGGGGCAAGAAATATTTTCTTTACACAATGCAGACATATTTTTAACCTATTCTGATCTATGGCTAACAGGGAATGAAAGGGCTGATTTTGCGTTTCAAGGAATAGAAAATGAAGTAGCACTAAAACATAGAATAGGTGCCGCAGATACTAAAGACGGCAAAAAGTATGTGGCTGTAAATTTTGCGTTTGGAAATCGCTTTTCCATTCCCTTAGATTTTGAGTTGTTAAAAGCGCATGCGCCATACTTTCAAGGAGCATTAAAAGACAGATTGTCATATGAACTAACTTTTAATGAATACAAACGGGTTATCAAATCATCAGACACCGAAGCAAAGTACAGCATTTCTGACATCTCGTTAGAGTTTGACGTTGTTAGCAACCCTAATTTAGCAAGGCTGATTGAGCAACAATATCAGTCAAAATTAGCAATATATTACGAAAGAGTGATTCATTATACAACATATCCTAGAAGCAGGGCAGACACTATATGGAATTTTAGTTTTAGCGTCTCAGCAAGATCGCTTAAAGGTATTTTATTGCTGTGTGAAGATGAAGAACCATTCAAAAGAGGAAGTGAAAAGTTTTTTAATCCAAAAATAACGAAAGTACAATGTTCGATTGAGGGCAGTCCTAACCAAATCTATGCTAGCGGGCTTAAACCTTATCAGCATTTTGATGAAATAAGAAAACTGTTTGTAGGTGGGAGTGTAGAAATCCAACAGTTGACCTTGTGGCTAAAGATCTACACCTTCACAGCGTAAGACTTGATGATTATTTAACAACAAAATACGGTCTATGGATTGACCTAAGGTCAACAGAGGATAATCAGTTACATGGAAGTGGGAGAACTGTGAGAGACGTAATAAACATTCAAATTGATAAAGAAGAAGAAGCCGATAAACCGCTTAATGTACATTTGTTTTTAATATATGATGCGCAGCTGAATATGAAAATAACAGATTAAAAGATATACAATACTAAATTATTTTATTTTATAAAAAGCATGTCTGTTCAGGTTTATCCAAATGTGCCTACAGCGCCGCCAAAAGAAGAGATAGTAGAAACCCCTAACATAAAAACCTTCAGATTAACAAACATTACGCAAATGCAGCAAGTACTAGAGCAAGACCTTTCAAAATACAGCAAAACCAAACGAAGGTATTCTGCTGCCTTTAATGCTGTTACATATGTTAATACTGGAGCATCAACTATAAGTGCTCTATCAGCAGGAACGAGTGTTGGTCTCTTAGCAACAGGCGTAGGTGCGCCCGCAGCTTTACCTCTAGGCGGTTTGTCTTTAGCTCTCGGCCTGTGTTCATTAGCCGTAGGTGCTGCTAGCAAAAAAATAAAAACTAAACTCCAAAAGCACACAGCTATGGTTCAACTAATAACGGCTAAACTTAGTTCGTTTAAACTGACAATAAATAAAGCGCTTGTTGACTCAAACATCACGGATGAAGAATTTAATCGTTTACAGGCCGATTTTGATGACTACAAAAGACAAAAGTTTGATCTTCAAAGAAAGGCGAGGGCAAGTTTTTCTCAACAGCCAGACGCCGAGCAGATAAAAAAGGAATGCTTAAAAAAAGTAAACGAGACATTAAACTCTGTTCTAAACAGCTCACATTAACAACGCCAAAGGGCGTTTATACTTTAGTTTATGAGTCCAAGCGCAAAAAGACCGTTGATATTGATTCTGATTAAGAATTTTTTTTTTAATTTAAATAAATATTTTGAGTTAGAAAAGAAACTCAACATGGCTAAGACATATGAAGGACCAGATGAATTGTTTGAAGGAATGCTTGAGAGAGAGCGTTTATCAAGAGCACTGAATGATATTGATTTAGAAGTCATTGACCCAACAAACGTACAGGCAAGTGTTGTTCATGCTATTTCTCAAGTTCCAGGTAAACTAACAATAGACCCGCCAGTTAAAGTAATGTTAGCTGTTTTAATCGACTATGTAACAATAAATGAAGAAAATCTAGAAGTCTGGGTCTCAACTAAACAACAGACTATTCTTTCTCATAATGACTTAACACCCGGTTGGGCAGACGAACTGCTTACACAGTTTGACGCTGCCGCTGAAGAAGCTAAAATGAGAGGCTCTGGTTGGTCAGAGGCGAAGTCTTAGAGATCAATTAAAACAGTCTAAGTATGCACCGATTGTAGGCAAGGCTTACATTCCGCTGCCTCGAGAGTTGGTAGCGAAAAGAGCAGTTCTAAACATAAAGAATTCAGACAACAAATGTTTTATGTGGTGTGTTCTCGCAAGGCTGCATTATATCCGCAAAAACGCAGAGAGAGTGTCTAACTATCGTCCTTACATCAATGATCTTAACTTTAGTGGGGTGTCCTTTCCTGTTAGTGTAGACCAAATTGATCAGTTTGAAGAACAAAACAAACCAATAACTGTTAATGTATACACATGGGATGAGGAAACAAATTTGGTGCCAATTAAAGTGTCCAAGAACAGTCCAACAATAGGCGAACCAGACAAAAATCATGTTGACTTACTACTGATGTTTTCACCAGCGGGGCTACCGCATTACACATTAATACGAACAATGAGTAAACTAATGCAGCATACTTCAAAAGATGGGCACAAACAAGAATTCTGTAGAAAATGTTTAACAAGAATGCCATCTGTTCAAGCTGCGAGCGAACATAAGAAACATTGTAAAAGTTCTGTAGACTGTAATACGGAACTAATTACACCTCCACCCGGATCTAAAGTTAGTTTTAAGAACTGGAAACGGATGCAAAATTCACCATATGTTGTTTACGCAGACTTTGAATCACTCATTGTTCCTTATGAAGGGCCAGCGCCACAAAAACTTTGAAAAACAGTCTTAATGAGTAATCATCAAATTTGTTCATTTGCTTTCATCGTTGTCAGGTCGGATGGCGTTCATTCAAAGCCAAAATTATATAGAGGGCCAAAATGCCGCAGAATACTTCTTAGAACGCATGCAGCAAGTGCGCAATGACTGTTCTAATAATCTAAACTTATCTGAAATCATAATGACACCTGAAGACCAACAACAGTATGCCTCAGCCACACATTGTTGGATTTGCGGTTTAGGTCTCTCATCAGACGCAGAGAATCCGACAGTAAGAGACCATGATCACATTAGCGGAAAGTTCAGAGGAGCAGCGCACAGTAAATGCAATCTTCAACTAAAGTTTGATCCTAAGACATGGAAGCTGCCCATCTTCTTTCACAACTTGCGAGGTTACGACTCTCATCTTATAATGAAAGCAGTGGACGATGCCTTCAGGGTGTCATGCATTGCACAGTCATCAGAAAAGTACATGTGCTTTAATCTAAATAACATGTCTTTTTATGACTCTATGCAACACATGATGGGTTCATTAGAGTCACTGGCTATGTCCTTAAAGTCCTGCCCAATAACGGAAAAATATTTTGACTCAACTCTTGTTAGAAAGGGTGTTTACCCTTATGAATACATGAACAGTTGGGAAAGGTTTGACGAAGATACACTTCCGCCTAAAGGCGCGTTCTTTTCTAGTCTTAGAGGAAAGGACATCAGCGACTCCGATTACCAGCATGCTCAAGATGCGTGGCAGAAGTTAGATTGTAAAACGATGGGAGACTATCATGATTCATACTTGAGGGCAGATGTATGTTTGTTGGCGGACGTCTTTGAAAATTATAGGAAGACCTGTATGAAACATTATAGCCTGGATCCCGCGCATTACATTTCTGCGCCCGGGATGAGTTGGGATGCTTTCTTAAAGTTTACTGGAGTACAGATTGATTTATTGTCAGATTTACCAATGATTCAGATGATTGAAAACGGATTGCGTGGAGGAATTAGTATGGCGTCGCACCATTACTGTAAAGCAAACAACAAATACTTGGACGACTATGATCCGAGTAAAAGGTCTAACTATCTCATGTATTTAGATGCAAACAATCTGTATGGTTGGGCTATGGCGCAATCACTTCCATTACGCAACTTTAAAATGTACACAGGCGGCGATCCGAATAATATTCAAAAGGCATTAAAGTGGTTGGGCAGTTTAACGCCTGATCAACAGCGTGGATACATTCTAGAAGTTGACTTAGAATATCCTCATGAACTCCATGACTTACATAATGACTACCCATTAGCAGCAGAAAGTCTAAAGACAAATCCAAGAGAGCCGCCTAAACTTGTGCCTAATCTTCGAGGCAAAAAAAATTATGTCTGTCATTACAGACTTCTACAATTTTATTTAAGACATGGTTTAAAGTTAACAGCTGTCCATCGTATAATTGCTTTCGATCAAGAACAGTTCATGAAACCATACATCATGAAGAACACTGATCTTAGAACTAAATCCACAGATGCTCAGAAAAAGACTTTTTTAAGCTGATGAACAACAGCTGTTTTGGAAAGACTATGGAGAATCCGCACAAGCGCAAAGATGTCAGATTAGTCACCAAAGAGAACGAAGCAATTAAGCTGACTTCTAAACCAAATTATCAGGACTTTAGAAGATTCCATGATCACCTTTTGGCATAATGATGAAAAAAAAGAAAGTCAAATTGGACAAACCTGTATTTATTGGTTTACTGTTTAGAATTATCAAAGCTTTTGATGTTAGAATTTCTTTATGACTACTTTAAGCCCTCGTATCCTGAGTCCAGAGTACTTTACACAGATACAGATAGTTTTGTTATAGATATCCCTACTGAAGACATCTATAAAGACATGGAAATGGAAGCGGCTAAAGGGCATGCGGGATGGTACGACACATCTGATTATCCTGAAGATTCACCTTTGCATTCAATTACTAACAAGAAGGTTTTAGGAAAGATGAAGGATGAATTATCTGGAAAGGTGATCAAGGAGTATGTGGGTTAAGATCGAAAATGTACAGTATTTCGAGCCAGGAGAAAATCATTAAGAAAGCAAAGGGAATATCTCGCAGCGTTGTGCAGTCAAACATATCGCATGGCAACTATAAAGAAGCATTGTTTGGCAATAAGACTTTTCATCATGACAACGTAAAACTGCGATCTAATCTACATGAGATCAACACAACAGTTGTAACAAAGAAGTCATTAGATAGAACAAACACAAAACGGGTGTTTGTTAATCCAGAGTTTTCATATGCAATTGGGCACTGGAGAACTGCATAAACAGGGGGTTTATATTTTTCATCAACTTTTATTATAAGATCAATCATAGCTTCATCCAATTCATTTAAATCTTTTCTCATGTTTGCTTGATGCGTTCGAATTTTTTTTATTATTTCAAGATATTCTTTTCCCCAATTTGGGGGTTTGAGTTGTAGGTGATCTGGATGATTTAGCATGCATTGATTAATCCCGAAAATGTTTCCTTAATAGCATTACACGCATGAAATGATTCCCGTATCATTTTCAAGGTCTCTTCCTTTACCATTCTTGTTTCGTTCTGCACTTCCTTCTGAGCTTCCATTTTAAACTCAAATATATTTACGTAAATTAATTAAGCAACTGGAACTGTGTCTGGTGGGATTATCTGCAGTTCTTCCTTCACAAAAGATCTTTGAGGGCTGGTTGTTTTGTTGTGTCAGTTTCTCGTAAATAATACACGGGCGGATTCATTTTTACAATTCTTTTTATTTCATATGGATCAACACTCCAAACCGGATCGGTTGCCCTGATGCGAGTGTCCCCTTCTGCTTCCCCCGGTAAATAAAGGTACCTTACTTTCAAACCAAATGGTAATAGTTTGCCGGATGAAGACTCTCCTTCAACAGCATTTATTGTTTTTCTTTTGATTGCTTGTACTGGTTTTAGGCCTTTAAATTCTTCATTATTCATTGCGCGCAAAACTGAGGGCAGTCTTCTAACCATTCTGTGTTGCGAGAATTGTCAATCAGCTCTCTGTGATACTGGTAGGAGAAAAGTCTTTCGGCTAACTGTTTGTTAAAGTTGTCAACTAAAGCCTGTGATCTGTGAACTCCTGGAATGCCTCTTTTAATGGTAACTCTATGTTTTAACAATAATTGATTCACTTGGCCTTTAAATTCTTTTCCATCATCAACTTGAATCATGCGAGGATAAGTTAGTGGCCCTCGTTGGTATATCAGTTGTATAGCGACAGCAACAGCAGAAGCACTCTTTTGTGTTAATGGCTCCGCATCTTTGTATCTTGAAGCCATGTCAATGACTGTGAGTGCGTACTTAAATCTTTTTCGCCTAATCCTATCAGAGGGTAAATATAGAAGATCCATTTGATGGGTGTCGTTTGGAGTTGTATTAACAAAGTGTGGTCTCTGTATTCGTCTAGGGGCAGGTAAATAAATTTGCCAAATTGCTTGTTTAGATAACCATTCCTTTGCTGTTTGTTCACTGACCCCCGCCGCTTGGCTTAGCTTTTTAATTGCTGTGATGCCCTTCCAATATCCTTTGGGCGAATAATAGATTTTGTTCATTTTTTATTCAGCCAATATTATGTGCAACAAAATACACGACGGCATACCAACGACATAAACCCGATTTCTTGCATCTTTTGTTTTCTGATGGTTGATAAAAGTCACTGAATTTTGGTGGGGGCAATGTCTGGACTGGTTTGCCTGTTACTAGATAATATTGTTTTATTGCTTGATCAACTCTTTAAATATGTAAGCTGCATGCCCCTGTTTTTTCAGTGTGTCATTAATAAAATCTAACTGCTCAAGTCTCTGCTTTTCATAGGCGTCTTGTGCAGCTGCTAGTTGCTCCATAGCTTTGTTATGTCTTTTTCTCTCGCCGTCATCCCGCAGTTTACTAAATGCGAAATTACTTCCGCTAAAAGCAAGTGCATTCACCACAGCGCCGCCTATCATTATTGCGAGTGAAGCCATTTTTTTAAAAATGTATTTTTTTCTTACATATTTATATTGTCTGGAATTATTCCTTGCTTAACTAGAAAATCTTTCGTAGCAAACGAAGCTGCAATGATAGCAATTAGCTTTGCTGAACCTCAAAGTCTAGTTTGCCAAGATTCTGTGGTTTAATTCTTAACAAGCTTTACCAAGCATTGAGTATCCTACACTTAGGCCTCCAATAACAGCAGAAGGGTATACAAGGTTGGTAACAGTTTTTTCGGTGCTCATTTTTATAAATAAAATAATTATAATTATTAAAAAACATGAACAGTGATGATCCCCT
>CM031626.1:10022296-10057296 GCA_018398815.1 Conus ventricosus
AATTTTTAAAAACCAAACCCAAAAAAAACGGAAGTTGGTTTTTTTTTTTAATTTTTTTGGGTGGTTTGTGCCCGGGGAAAAAGGTTTCCCAAATGGGGTTTTGGGGGAAGGGGGGGTGCGAAATGAATTTAAGAAAAAAAAAACAGCAAAAAACAAATTCAGTAAAATAAAAAAAAAATAAACCCTACTTTGCTAATCATGCCTAAAAGCCCAGCGGACTGAAAAAAACCAATAGGTGTCACGACCCCCCCCGGGAGGTCTCCCTGACGGGAACGGTCTAATGGGAGTGAAGGGAGTGACTGAACTCCACCCCCCCGCAAAGAACACAAAAAAATTTACGATACAACCCCCATTTATTCACCCCAACAACACTAGTCAAAATAACTTTCCCAAAACACACACAACGCAAAATCCAATAAGCATTTAAACACCACGACAACCCCAAAATTAACATTTAAACCCACACACGACATACCCAAGCGAAAACAAGCATTTCAACCACACAACAACCATAATATAAAAAAGGATTTCCAGCACCTTTCCCTTTTCCGTGCTTCGGTGTTCCCCCCACCCCCCGCCCCCCAAATCCACTTACCCCCGGTGCATCGTCCCCAAAACCGGGTCGGTTTTTGAACGAAGTTTTTTCAATCCCGACCCATGACACACACACACACCCAAATGCCGACACAGAGCGAACCACAGTGTCAGGGCTGTGGGGAGCCCGAGGACCGTGGGGAACGCGTCCCGTGGATGAGGCGTTGTCGCTGAAGGTCCCGGACGGGGGTCAGGATCCCCCCAAAAAGTCCACTCTCCTCAACCAGTGCGGGGGCCCCAACAGCGCAAGCTTCGGGTGAACCCCCCGGGGGGAGGGGAAAACGAAGGGAATGGAAAGGAAAAAAGGGAAGGGTACGGGGAACCCCCGCATCAGTACGGTCTGGCATTGCTGCAAACCCTAACAGCCCCTCGCATGAGGGGCGGGGGGGCTTCCCGAACAAATTAACAGCCCAGCCAACACAGCCCTGGCAAACCAGTAAAAAAACCCAACTGAGGATTTTGCAAAGCCCTCACACAACAGGTAAAGATTACATTCCGGGCTAACACACGAATAAAAATTTATATCTTCATCCTTCCCTCCTCACGTTCAACATTTTCCTTTCTTAGGAACTGAACTATACAGCAACCATTGCTTTAAATTCCCCCACATTTGCAAAAAAATTCAATGGCACAATTACCCCCACATTTTATAGCAACATTTCAAAAATGACACAATTCTCCAACCCGCACCCAAACAACTAATCAACGACCACGTCGCAAAAAAAACTCGTTCCCCCTTGCACACACAAACAGAGGGTGGCCGAAAATAAAAAACCGGGATTGGACGGGGGGGACGAGCGAGACCAAGCGAGTCCCAACCCAAAATCACCGGTTCTCTCTCATCCCCCCCCGGTACTGCGCCGACTACCGCATCCCCAGATGGTAAACGGAGAAAGACTTTGAACTAAACAGAATGGCGGGTTTAAGATTAAATTTAAACCCAGGAAAAGTTTTCCAAACAATATTTTTTTTTTTTTTTTAAAAAAAAAGGAAAATTTGCGCAAAGAGAAAAATTTACCGGCAAACAAAAAAACAAAAAAAAAAACAAACGAACCACAAACTGAGCTTCCAGCTACCCGTGGGTCCCCAGAAGGGCGGGTAAAGCGACTCTCTGCCCCTGTCCGTTGGAGACCGCAGACAATGCGGAAAAGAGTGATTCCCCCCCCTACAGCCGCTGTAGGAAGAAGGTCCCGACCGTACTCGACGAAGGGGTTGAGAACCAAACCGGAGCAGGCGCTCCCAGGGCTCCCCGTCGAGTGAAAGAAAACCGCCTAACCGAGGTCCAACATGCCACCCTACTACATGAGAATCCTCAAGCCAAAAGGGGAATGCAGCACGTGGGGGCAGGTAAAAAACAGGTAGAGGCCGAAAAGACAGCCAGTTCAAGCAAAAGGTACCAGCCCCCAAAAACCTCGGATAATTGCAGGGGCATGGAATTGGAGAGGGAGAGAAAAGAAAACCAAACCCCTGGCTGAACACATTAAGTGAAAACACACCACAACCCAATTAAGGACGGTCACGACAAAAACAACGCAATAAAAAAATGAATAATTCCCACCACCCTAGAGGGGGTCAATGTCATAGGCCTGGACAAGCTCGTGACAAGGGACCATAAATATTCAACCACGAAAAAGTACAACACACCACAAAGAATAACCTCAAAAATACAGACAGTCTTCCCTAAAATAAGTGTCCCCCCCGGACAGTTATTTCTTAGATGTAGGTTTTTAAAGGATAGTGTCGTTGACACTGTTTCCCCGGGGACCAGCGTCCGAGGGACATTCTTTTCTAAAAATAACGTCCCAGGGGACATGAATTGTGGGACGCCTATCCCGTGTTCACTAGTTTTAGGACCAAATGGTAGGGGGGACGCAATGGCACGTGTTGTTTTGGGACCTAATGGAGGGGACCAATGGTATTGGGACCAAGGTACTGGACGCAAGGTGCTGGACGTATGGACGGGGACCATGGGTACGGGACGTAATGGTACTGGAACGTAATGGTCGGGACATCGACATTTTCCCCTCTCATTTCATTTTTTTCTGTGCCGTTTTTTAGCGTAAGAAAACACAACAAAAAATTTTGACAAAAAAATCCCTTCAAAAAAAAATTGTTTGTACCATTTTAAAAGAGCACTCAGAATTGTGTTAAAAAACAACAACAACAAATTGGAAAAAAAATTATCTTTGTGTGACTTAAATGAAAAATCTGATTCTTTTAAACTCCTACATCACTTATTCGTTTTAGCGTTCGCCTTTTTTTTTTTTAAAAACCTCACGTTCCCAGTCATTTACTTTTATTGCCTGCCTGAGCTTTTCTTCAAAAAATTTATTCCCCATTACAGTATTTTAAACCCTGAGGTGGGGGTTCTGTTCCTTAAAACCAAAAAATTTCCATTGGCAATCACTTTTTTGAAATGTTTGTTTGTGGCAAGACTGGTCGCTAAATGCTGGCTGCATGTATCCACTTTTGTTTCTCTGCTCGCTTTGCCTGTTGTTTTGCTGTCGTTTGCTCAGCTCGCTTTGCTCTGCTCTGCTTTGCTCTCCTGCTTTGTCACTCGCTTTGCTCGTCTGCTTTGCTAGCTCTTTTGCTTTGCTCTGCCTGCTTTGCTCTGCTTGTTTTACCTGCCTGTTTTGCTCACTCTGTTTTGCTCTGCTCTGCCTGTGGGCGTATTAGTTTTGCTGGCCGGGGGTTGCATCGGGGGGCCCATCCTAGCGTTTTAGTCCCCTGGTCGGCAAAACCTCTTTCACTTCAAACCGATCTGGGGGTTTCCAAACCCACATCCTTCCGGAGGTGACCCCCGGTAACTGGGGGGCCCGGGGCCCCAGGGTAAACACACGATTAAAGGGGTCAAAATTTTGATAAATAGGGGTAAATATCTCAAACCAAGCTTCAAAGGGAGAACAGGGGGAGAGGATGCAACTTCCAACGGGTTGAAGGGGGAAGAGAGCGACATCCTGCGCAGTTCAAAGGTGGGGGGGTATGAATTGAGTTAGGGGTTGCCTACCATTGCAGCAAAGACTGGACGCCCGGGGGCTCTGTGGGGGAAACCTTTTTTGGTTCAACGGGGAGGGAAAACCGGTTACAGCAATGCCATGGAGTGCCAGATAGATACCCGTAGAACATCGGCATCCACTGCACCGCTCATCTTCCACGTGTTGATTTGTTTGTATTGGTACAGGTGGTCCGGCAGAGAGTGAGGTCAACGACGCGCAACTCTTCCCCACTTTAAACAAAAACCATGCGCATGTTTCAGTCCATCATCCTTTATCAAATATGGTGGACTATATTTTGTGAGTGCGTGTTTTTGGCGGACGGTGTTTGCTAAAAAACCCAACCTGTGTTAGCCCCGAACACAAACGTCGTGACAAGCCCGAGCAATGGAAATCGCCCAGTAAACATGAGGCTAAATTGGGGACAGTTACGGATGGGTGCGGTGCGTGTTTTGTTTTCTGACTTCCCCTCTCAAAATTTGGGTGCGTAATAATTATTCCCTCACACACCCCACCATACGTACTTGGGTAGCCAGGCAACACCGAGTTAGATTTTTTTCTTTTTAATTTCTGCCTGAACCATCAAAAAAACATTCATGTAAAGTACAAATTAAACATGTCACTACATAGCATATAGTCAAGATATATCATATTTCAATTTTTTATTTACCACATATCTCCCGGCGCCGCCACATTTCCAAGATACATCATCACACTCGGGTTCCACAGAACCCAAGCCCCAGCTACAACCCAAAAAAAAGAAAAAAAGAAAAAACCAAGGGCCCACTATAAGCACAGCCGTTCACAAAAACCCAAACGAGAAAAGAGGAAACGAATCTCCCCGTAACAACACAATAAAATCAGTAGAAATTTCAAAGAAAAACCGCAGTTTCATTCACAAGGGACAGTAATCCAAGTAGAAAGGCCGCAGATTTACAAAGACGGCGATCCCTATGAAAAATCGCGATTCTAAAGCACAGTACTCCCCAAAGAAAAACTGAAGATTTTAAACACATTCCCCGAAGAAGAACCGCGATTCATAAGGCCAGCAAATCAAAATTGAAACCCCCCCAACACAATTTCACCAAATCCCATAAACACAATTAAACTTTATTCGACGTACCTTGATCTAAAACAATTTAAATTCTCCTGTATTGATACCAGTGTCCCCATCAAAAAATTTACCCCCGACACCTGCGGTGGGACAATTTACATTAAATATCTTTTCAGGAGTTTTAAGTCACTCCGGCGACATAATTCCAACAAATTTTTTAACTAATACCTTTTCCCGCCCCCAATTTCCCCTGGTACCCTATCAAAAACACCCCATCCAGTGAAAATCGACACTACTGCTTAAAACAGCCTCTCCCCAAAAGTAACACTACGGGGGAAAAATTGAATAAACAAATAAATTAGCTGGGCACCAAAACCCCGGGCCCTTAGTTCTTCCCTTCTCTTTTCTCATATCATTCTTTTCGTCATGTAGTTACCCAGTCATTTTAAGTTTACGTCTGTTTACGTTGACGTCACAAAACTCCCCCTCCTCAAGAAAAAAAAACAATGACCGAATTTTTTTTTGAAAAAAAAAAAACAAAACGCAGAAACACAAACCTAAAAATTACATTACTCTAAAAGGAAAAAGAAACCGCTACGGAACGTTGTGGAGTCCTTCAGGGACTCTCACCCAACAAAGAAACAATTTTTCGTCCAACGAAAATCTAAGCCCTTTTACAGCTGCTTTTGTGACCTCACGGACAACCTCTCCATACCCCCACGGAAGACGGCGGCTGGGCATGGGTGCAAACCCCCAACCCCGATGGCAAGCTATTATTTCTACTGACCACTCAGAGCCCCCTCCATCTCCCCGGGGTAGAGACAAGGGGTTTAACATTCCCGCTCAAAAATGCTGTCGCCTTCTCACGATTCAGAAAATTTCGACTACGAATACCTGGGTGAAGACATCTCTTCTACGGAGCAATACAGCACCCAAATCAACAGAACTAGCATCATCCTGAACACAAAAGTATTAACCAGTCTAAGTAACAACACACAGGTGCAAAACAAAATTCCCCCACTTTCCCAAAGCTTCAGCACTCAGGGTGAAAAGACACGTACAAACTTTCTTCCTGACGAACACAACTAAGATTAACGGCTTTCGATGGCTCAATGATTCCCAAAATCCAACATGAAACCAATCTCTCTCCAAAAACCTCTTTTTTCGAAAAGGGGGTACATAACTTCAGTGACTCCTCACATCGGCTTTTAGCCCATCCAGTAGTTGTTGATTGAATCATTTTTCCCCCGGGCCCCAATTTTAAAGGGGAAATTAAAGGGTTGACTAGTGTAGCGGGCGCCCCAAAATAATTGTTGGGATATCTTCAAGAAACAAAAGGGTCATTGGGTGAAATGACCACTGGTAGAGTTTTTAAAAAGGGTGGAAGGTAAAGGGCTGGTCAGTGTTTTTAACACTGAGTATCACCACAGGAGAAGGGGGGAAAAAAAGTCTTTTTTAACCCAGCGAGGGCCTAAAGACTCGAACCTTCGGGGGTGGTCCTCTTTGCGCCCTCTTCCCAGGTGGTGTAGATGTGGGGGAAAGCTACGGGGGGGTTTCTTAAAAAAAAAGAGAAAGAAAAAAATTCATATTTGAATTTTGGAAGCGGTTATTCCGAACCTTATTCTTTTTGCCCTTCCCCTTTTACCCTTCGCCTTCCCCCTTCATTTTCCCCCGTGAGGGGGTTTGAAGATGGCCATGGGGGGGAACACCTGGTTTTTTGCCCCAGCAACCCAACTCCAGGGAGGGGGTTTGAAGCTCGTCTTTCGCAAGAGACAGAAGAAGTGGGGAAAAGAAGTCGAGACTCGTATCTCCGGACAGGAAAATTTCGGGGGGGCGTTTTGTCTCAGGAGACAGGGAATGGAAAAGCAGGGAGTTTTTTTGAGGCGGGCAGGTCCCTGATTAGGGGAGTTTTGTATTTCCGGGTTCGGATTTTTTGGTAACGGAATGTAAAGGGCCCATAGCTTTATGAAGGGGGAACTATTTATTTTATCCTCGGTGTGAGGAGAGATCAGGGAAGTTTGATTTGTCTCCGGTGTGGGAGAGTACATGTGTGAAGATTGATTTGTCTCTGGGTGTGAGGGAGATACATGTGGCAGATTTATTTGTCCTCAGTGGAAAGGTACAGTTGTAAACTCTTTCAAGGGGTTATGATTTAGTAAATTTTTTCCCCCTGAAGGAGGGGGGGAGAAAAAAACATTGGGTATGCCCCTTTTTTGGTTTTTTGGGAAAAAGATTGCGTGTGGATGGAGTAAATGCTGTCATGAATGGGGGTATGCAAAAGTGACGTGGCAGTGGTGCCCCCGCTCCATTTCCCCGGGGCGTAGTGCCGTTTTTTTTCCCCCGGGAAAAAAAAAAAAAAAAAAAAAAATTTTCTATTTGCCCTTGGGTTAAAAAAAAAAAGATTTATTTTTGTCCCCTCGGGGGTTTTTGAGGAAAAAAAAAAGGTTTCTTTTTGTGCCCTAAAGGGGTTTGAGGAAAAAAAAAAAGAAAAAAATTATTTTATTGTTGTTTTAAAATTTTTGCTTTTGTTGTTGTTTTTGCTATTTCTATAGTGTTTGGGGGGGTTGACATTTCTTTTGGTTCCCCTTACCGTTAAGGGTTTTTTTTTTTTTTGGTAATTTTTTTTTGACCCTTCCCCCCCTCGGGACCGAAGCCCCCCCTCCTTTTGCTCGAACCGGCAGAAAGGGGGGCGGGGCTTGGGGGGTCGCTGCCCTTTCCCCCTTTAAAGTATTAAAGGTTTTTGTCCCCTTTCCCAGCTGATAGCCCCAACCTTTTCCGGGTTTTAGCGGGGGACATGGCTTGGGAGTCAAAGTCTTTTCCCTTCTAAAATATCTTTTTTCTTTCGCTTTCCTATTGTTTATTTTGTTTTTTCCCCCCTTGCCCCTCAGAGTGTGGGATCAATTTCTCCTCCGTCACGTAATAGTGTGGTGGTGAGGTTGATTACCGCTTGCCCAAAAAACATTTTTATCTTTTGATCTTTTTTTTTTTGGGTGTGGTGCGAATTTCTTTGATTTTGGGGTGAATGTGCATTTATTGATTGAGGTTTTTTTTGAAATTATTACTGAGTGTGGTGTATATTGTGCGTGATTTTTTTTTTTCCCCTCCGTTTCAGGGGAGACAGTGACCATAGGGTGTGTTAGGGTTTTTTCCTTTTCTTGTTTCGCTCACTATTCCGGCCCTGTGTATCCTTTCTTTCCTTTTCCCCCCCCTTTTTTAAAAATCTTTTTAAACCTTCTCCTCAAAAGCCCCTATTATTTTCTTTTCTACAATTTCATCTTTTAGGAAAATTTTCCCGTAGTTTGTTTTTTCTTCCCCTCTTTTTAATTTTTTGGATTCCATTTGTTTGTAAATTTATTTTCTTTTTTTTGTATAAGGGGTACATTTGTTTTGTAAATTCTTTTGAAATTAATAAAAAAGAAATGCAACAAGAACTTTTTAAGAACAAAAAATTTATAAAGAATTTATTTTCAGAAACTTTTTTGTGTTTATTTTTTTTTTTTTGGGGAAAAAACATTTTGTATTAAACTTCTTTTTGTTTTCAAAATTCCAAATTGTAGCAGTTGCAAATTTATTTTTGGAAAAATACTTTCCCTTTGGGTTTTTCATATCTACCCTTTTTTTAGTAAGCGGTTTTCTTTTTACACCGGAAATTGAATTCTGTATTTGTATATACTAATTAGGGTTTTGGAAAATAACATTATCATTACCCTTTTATTTTTATACTTTGAGATTGTTTGGTGTTTAACTGACGTTCTTTATGGATTTTTTGATAGAATGTTAAACAACGAACGGGGGGGTTTTGGAAAAAACTTAAAACTATGTGCAAACAATGCACAGATAGGGCAGACGGGGCAAGCAGAGGGAAGTTTAAAGAAAATAACACAGAGGGAAGCTGAAGAAAAAAATTACAGAGGGAACCCGAATTGAAGAAAAAGATTACAGAGGGAAGCTAAAGCTGAAGAACGTAAATTTAATGGGGGCAGTTGAACTAAGACGATGTAAAATTAAAAGAATCCAGGCATCGAGGAAACCCTCCCCGTCTTTTCCGCACCATGCCTAACCAAAAGCGGCATATATTCCTTTTTTTCCGCTTTGGGGAAAAAAACGGATGACATTGAAATTTTTCTTTTCCGATTGAAATCACGCAACGTTTTTGGGGTTTGGGCCCAAAAGGAAAAAGTGGCATTGTATTTGCGTCGTTGTTTAAGGGGTGCGCGACTTTTTTCCAAATCACTTGAGCAAAAAAAATTTAAACTTGGACTTGAAAGAAAAACTCCTCAAAAAATTTCAATTTCTGTGATCGTTTTTCACAACTTTTCCGTTTGTGCCCCCAAAAAGGAAACTTTCCGTCTTTTTGACCGTATAGTCATTTTTTGGATCGATGGATCGTTTTATCAAAAACAACAGTTTTCAGTCACGCGAATCTCCTTCTTAAGAACATTTTTTCCGAGCGTAGCAAAGATCTGGCCACTTTCCTTAAAAAGGGCATTTTGAAAACGTGGGGGAAATGTGCAAGGGGTGTAGTATTTATCGCTCCCCAGATAAGGGCGGGCTAGGAAAGGAAAATTTTCCCATCTTTGAGTTATGCTCAGTACTATCCCATCGGGCGGGGAAGTTACAGAAAGGAAATCGTGGGCTTTTTTGAGTCCTAAAGGGATTACTACAGGAACGGACGGGGATTTTTCCGCGGTCGAGTAAACTTTCGTAAATCCCAGATCACCGCCGGACAGACCGTTACTTCTCAGCAAACGTTCCGGGGGTCGGGGCAACGACCCAGTAGACCTTTTGGGCCTTCGTGGCCAAAAACAAAGTTCACAAAAAATCAGCGGGGCCGACAACAATCCTGTTTTTTTTGTGAGGCAATTTCCCATCTGAAAAAATTCCCCCTTTCAGACCGGGGATTCAAAACCCGCATTAGCCCCACTGATTGTAAAGAAGGCTTGTTTTGACACCAGATCAATCTGTGATGGACTGGTGTTAGAAAAGGGAAACCCATAATGGATTGCAGGCTTGGGTTTTGGGGAACACTGGTGCACCACTGCTGGTGTAGGGAAATCTTTCGTGCTTCAAGACCAGTATCTAAACACTGTCCAAAAGGTTGGGTCTTTTGGGGGAAAATTTGAAACTTTTCCCTTTGGGCAAAATTTCAGTCGAACACCGTCACCCCGGGGTTTTTCTTACCGCCCTGTGTCATTGAAACCCATCTGCGATTGTCTTGGGCAATTTGCCAGTGTCGCTACAGTACATGGGGTGCGGAGGTCGTTTGTTCCTTTCTTGTGGGACGATCAAATGTCATAGGCAGGGGGAAAGGGGTACAAAGCCGCTAAAAGTCTCAAAATGGTGAATCCGATTACCCCAGAGATTTAAAGAAAAACAGGGAAAGAGAGACGCTGACGACAATACTTTTTGCGCAAAACGACGCACGACGTACAAAGGAAAAACCCCCGACATACTGGACTCAACTTTTTCTACGGGGGGACCGGACAGGACAAAGACAGGTTTGGTTTCCAAAAACCCCTTAGAGAAAAATGCTGCCCGGGCCCTGATCATTTTTCGCTGGTCCCCTGTGGGGTCAAAAGAACTTTAAAAAGGTTTTTGATTCTTTTTATTGGCCGGGGGGGCCAAAGGAAGTTACGAAATACTGCCGCCTGTGCATCGCAAAAGACATTCCAAAAGGGGGTTTTCCTCCCATTGCACCTTTTGCCAAAATGCCCTATTTTGTTCCATTTTGGAAGGTAGCATTGATCTTGTTGGACCTTTACCACTGTCTCTTTCCGGGAATCGCGTATCTTGCTTTGGGGGATACAGCAACAAGGTATCCGAGCGATTCCCCTGAAGAAAATTTATACATATCGGGCGCTGAAAACCCTTTCTTGCAATTTTTTCCAGAGTGGGTTTTTTCCCAAAGAAAATTTTCTCGGGTTTTGGGAAAGCAATTTATTTGATCTCATGAGAAATTTACGATGTTGTCAAACTCTTCCTTTTTTTCCCCCCGCCATATCACCCCCCAAACGAAGGCATGGTTGAAAAATTTCAATGGAACGTTAAAGTCCAGTTGAGAAAGGTTTCAAGCAAAAACCCCAGGAATGGGGTCGTTTTTTTACCGGGTTTGCTTTTTGCAACAGGGAAATGCCGAAAAGAAACGCTGGGGTTCTCTCCTTGGCTTCTTTTTGGACCTCACCAAGGGGTCCTTTGGGTTATTATGACACAAGGACGGAAAAGGCGACATACCTGCGTTTAAAATGTTTACCAATACGTTTAGGAAATCCTAATGTTTAAGGATGCATGGACTTTTCAACGTCGCTGATAGAAAACAGAGTTACAAGGTCTTTGCAGACAGAAAGCAAAGGCACGTTCCTTATGTAGGGGATAAGTTCTTTTAATACCACTGATGAAAAAACAAGCTTCGTGTTTGTGGAAGGGGCCTTTTTAGGTTTGAAAAAAAATTTTTGAGTAAAAAATTTTAAAACAAAATGGCAAACACTGAAAGGTATTTTATGTGAACAGTTTTGAAGTTTGTTGAACGTCAAAGTTGCCCTCAAACCGTCAGTTGAGTGGATATGTCCTGTTCAGAAAACTGATGTAACGACGACATTTCTGATGAATTTGTACCCAATGTAACACAGGGAAGACAAAAGTTATGAAAACAGCAAAAGTAGGAATGTTAACATCTACCTGGAAAAGATGTTGTACCCCTTCCTATTCTGTCTGTTAAAGGTGAAACCTTGATGATTGTTTTGTCGAATGATTTTTCCAAATCAAAAAGAACAGCTCAAAGAATTTTGAAAGCTTTCAGGATGTGTTACAATACCCAGTACTAATGGGAATGAACCCCCAAATTTCATTTTTAATTCTGAAAAACCGTGCGGACCAGACCTACCCCCCCATTTGCAAAAAAGAGGTGGTTGAAAGGAAATCAATGTAATGCTGGATTTGTTTTCACTGCATGAATTTTCAGGACAAATTAAAGTCCTTTTTAAGGGGAAAACATTCCTGTTTTGCTTCTTTAAGGGTTACGGGGTGATCATTTTGACGGGCATTGTATGCTATTGACTGTTTAAAACAAGTGGATTTATGCTAATTTTTCTTGTTGAAGGACTATATGTTTTGCAAGCAAAACGACACTTGATGTTGATTAAAACATATTTATTCTTTGGTAAACAATGGAAAAAAAACATGTACTATTTATCAACTTCTGGGGAAGATGAATATATATGTATGTGTGATGGAAAAAAACCCTTTAAAAAAAGTATATCACATGTTTTTATTGTGCAATAACAAACCAAATTTTTTTCATTGTCATTGTCAAAAATGGGAAGCATGGACTTTTCAATGGACTTGAATTTTCATTGGGGAAAAAAAATTTGTTTAAACTATGGGCTTTTGTTTACATGTCTATTGAGAAACATTTTCACTTGGGAAATATTCTCTTTTCATGAGGTTTTTGAAAATATGTTTGGGCAAAGATCAAGGGAAAATATGTGCTTTACATCTTTAAAGATAACACAATTTGACTTTTAATTGGGATTACCCTAAATTTTTTTATCCATGTAATTTTTTGGGAAAAGTTCTTGTGGAATATGGTGATCAATTATTAATGTTTTTTTTTTTAAAAATTGAAAGTCGAAATTGCTGTTTATGGTGGATCGATGATTGTTCATACGTTGATTTTTAATTTGGTGAAAACATGTGTGATGTTACACATTTGAATTCATGGTGAAGATTTTTTAAGTCAGTTGATATCCTTTAAAAAATTTCTGGAGAAAAATTTTTTTATCCCAGGATGGGGGTGTATGTGAGTAGCCTACAAAAGGCATGTGACGCCCATCACTTTAGTTGTTGATATAATCATTTTCCCCCTCCCAAATTTAAAGGGGAATACATATGGGTTGATAAAGGGACGGGTCCCCAAAATAATTTTGATAGACTCGTTCAAGAAACGAAGTGGTCATTGGTGAAAGTGACCACTGATGAAGTTTAAAAAAAGGGGTGGTAAAAAGGGAAGGGGCTGGATTGTTTTTTTAAAATAGTAGCACTCACAGGAGAAGGGGGAAAGAGCAGTTTTTAACCCAGCAGATGGCCTAAAGACCCAACCCGTCAGGACGGGGGGTCCTCTTTTCTGACCGTCATTACCGGGGAGTGATAGATAGTGGGGGAAAGCTAAGGGGATAAATTAAAGAAAAGAGAAAAAAAATTCAAGTTTAAATTTGGGAAAAGGTTTTTACACAACCCCATTCGTGTTTCAGCCCTTTCACCCTTTCCCCTTGCCCTTCCCCTTCATCTTCGCCCCGTAGGGGTTTAAGATGGCATTGTGGGGAACACACTGGAGTTCAGCCCCCCAATCCAACTCCAGGGAGAATTGAATCCGTTTCGCAAGAGACAGAAGAGGCGGGAAAAGAAGCAGAATCGTATCCAGGCAGGAAATTTGAGGGGCAGATATTGTCCAAAAGAGACAGGGGTTGAGAAGCAGGGGGCTTTTCTTGAGGGAGGCCCGGTCCCCCATGATTACGGGGTTTTTGTACTCCCGTTCGGATTTTTTTTGGGTAACGGAAGTGAAGGCCTGCTTTATAGAAGCGGGAACTAGGTATTTTTCTCTCGGTGTGGGAAGATCATTTTGAAATTGATTGTCTCTCGGTGTGAGGAAGATACATGTGTGAAGTTTATTTGTCTCTCGGTTGAGGAGAGATCATGTGTGCAGATTTATTTGTCTCTCATGGGGAGAGAGATAATTTAAACCTTTTTTTACAAGGGGGTTTATGATTTGTAAATTTTTTTCCCCGAAGGAGGGGGAAAGAAAAACATTGGGGAGTGCCCTTTTTGGGTTTTTTGGAAAATTGCGGGGCGTAGGAGTAAATGCGTCATAATGGGGGAAAAAAGTGACGTGTGCAATAACCTTCTTTCTAACGGGGACATCTGTTGAAAAGGGGGATCTCTAAAGTGCATCACCTGAGAAAGAACCGGGTTTTGAAGTCAAAATGTCCGAAATCATAAAAGACTGCACGAAACTCCCCGGGAACTGCTTCAAAAAACCAATCAAACGTACAAAAAGAACATTTTCATCGGGCACAGAAACGCCTCAAAAACATTAAAAGTGGGAATGGGAAAAGGCTCATCACAGTCCTGGACACATCAACGTACAAACATTCAGAACAGACAAACAGTCCGAGGGGGTCCACAGAAAGACCAACTCCTGGAATTGCTAAAGAAAACCTTTCCGCCCAACCCAAACCTACTCTAACCCAGGCACTGAAGTCCCTTTGTGAAAGAACGACTGTGGGTCAACTTAGAAGTAAACACGACACATAGAAGACTAAACTCAAAAAGATTTTCAATGATTCATCCTTTTTTCTGAAAAAGACAAACGGAAATGTTCAGATCATCGGGGATCGACACAAAGGCTTTTGTCCCAAACCTCTTAGCTCTAGCCCCGTAATGGGGGCTAAAGGAAAAGGTTTCCCCAAACATCACAAAGCTCACCACTCACAGAAACCCCGGGCCATTACCCACAATAGATCTGCGACAGGAAAACCAAGACACAAAAATCAAATCACCCACAAAATAGGACAACTGACTGAAACGAAACCAGGGGAAACTCATCCACACGACCACCAAAAGAAACACACTTCACTGTGGGTCCTAACATCTGACTGTCAGAAACAAACCGTTTGCGAACCCACAATAGTAGCCCAGTATCACGTAGAACAAACTCAAAGTGCCTTTCACAGAACCAGCTCCAAATGCAATTTGCCTGTGAACTCCCAGCACTAACAAGCAAAAGGATCAAGAAAAACAACAAGCATTGGACTGTTTGCTGACTAGTTCCCGACAAAGGGAGTTACTAACCCAAAAGCTTCATCGGGGTGGCTAAGTTCAAATTCTACGGGGGGTTCTACCTGACTTCCAGGGACACCAAACAGCAACATGCCCCTGTCTTCTTACAAAAAAAAACACACAACATAGCACGACAAAAGCACTTCCGGGGAAACTTTTCTGCCATGGGTATGAGGGGGCGCCACGCCCACGAAAAACGGCTCCCGCCAAAGTTTTTTCCACGATCACAAGTAACCAAAACCTGATGACCACAAAACCTACCACCAAATTATTTCCCACGATCAACCGAGGAACCAAGTAGTGCCCCCCTTTTTTTTAAAAAGTAGAGTACTTTTTCCCTGCAACTGCCACATACGGAGTTCTATCAACTGCCCGGGGATACGGATTTCTATCAAATTGACCAGGAGTTTTGTCCCAAACAGAAGCAAAAAATTTTTTACATCAGTTTCCTAAAACACCTTAGTTGGATGAGCACTCTGTATGACCGCAGACTTGATCTTTTTCATAAAAATTTTTTTCACATCTTCCACAAAAAAAAAGTACCCAACCCTTTAGAGACCACTCCAAAAACTGCTCACGAAAGGTAAGACCCACCAGATTTTCAAAAAAAACAATTTTGCAAAGAGACCCAACGGCAAACAAACCCCAAGTTCAACTGCAAAGGTCTCAAAAGGTTCATCGGACGGGCTTACCCACAAAACGTTTACAAAAACCATCTGGATACTTTAAAAATTTTTTTTAGCAAGCTCTCTTTAAAAAGCCGAAAGACACAACTTTATTTTCAGCGAGACTGTATAGAGAGTTAAAGCAAACCCTAAAGTAGTGCAACTATTTTTCCCCAAACTCCAGACCACCCCAAGGAACAAAAGGGTTTCAAAACGAAACAATAACGTCTATATCATCATTTCTTTCTTTAAAGGGGGCAACTTGGGAAAGGGTTTGGGGCGGGGCGTTAAACCGGGGAAAAACCCAAACCTGACTCTCACTGTCCTTCCTAGACCGCACTCTGCTAAAGGGGTTTTTTTTTAACTGTATTCGTTTAGTTTCCTCTCCCTCTTGCATTTTTTTTGCCCCGCCTTTTCTGAAACTCTCTCTTTTATTTTCCCTCTTGTTCGCTCTTTTTAGTTTCCTCCGAAACTCTCCTTTTTTATCCCTTCTCCGTACTCTTTTCATTTTGTTCTTTCCTCTTTTCCATACTTACAATGCATTTCCCCCAAAAGGGCCAAACAGATCTTTCCCCCCAGACCACATCCCCTTCCCTCGTTGTAAATTTTAAAAAAATTTTGTCCCTCGTCCCAAGGACAAACGGGACTTTTTTTCCTTACCTTCTGTGCCATCATAAAAATATGAAATAATGTTTTTTCAAACCCACACACACCAAGGATCAAATACAAACAATTGCTATCACAAGAAAAAAAAAACTTTTAAACCTTCTATTGAAATATATATAAAATTCCCAAAGGTTTTTTTTTTTTTTCAAACAAACTTTAACGACAATCACTCTTAAAAAAACTAAGTATTATAAAACCCCAACCAACACAAAGTTTAGAGAAAAACAACGAAACGGGATTTTGGGGATATGGGGAGAAAAAAAACACAATGGGTAATAATCCAAAATTTTTCAGCAACAAGTAAAATCAACAATGACATGAAGTAATAACAATATAATCAATGTTTTTGTTTTTTTTTCACACCTAAAAATTCAAATAAAACAACAAATAATTTTTTTTTTCAAAACTGTTCGGGGCAGCCACCAAACACTCCCCTTTTCAAGGAAAAAACCCTAAGAAGCTGAAGAAGAACACAATCCCCAAGAAAAGATGGAAACAAAAATAATCAGAGGAGACTGAAGATAAAAAATTAAAGCCCACAAAGGAAGGAAGAACTGGGAACTAGCCCCTCGTACCCAAAACTATACAGAAGAGATCCCCTTTACGCGGGAGAGGGGAAAGAAAGTAGACAAAACAGTCATAAAACAAAAAAATAAAACACAACTCAATTTGTTCAAAGGAAAGTCTGAAAAACGTGACCTATCACTTCAAATTTGGGAAATTTAAAGGGTGTACAAAAAAAAATCCTACCCCCAAACTTTTTTTTAATTAAAAAGCAAAAGAATTTTAAACTAGGGGGGCCCCCCCAAATTTTACGGAGGGAGTGCGGTGCGTGTTTTTTTTTCTGACTCTCGCTCTCAAATTTGGGATGGTGAAATAATTATTCCCACACCACCCCACCAACTACAGGATAGCCGGCAACAAACGATTAAATTTCTTTTCTTTATAATTATGCCCCTGAACTCAAAACAAATTTCATTGAATTGGTACAAATTAATACATGTCACACATAGCATATAATCAAGAATATCATTTACATAATTATATCACTCAATATCTCGCCGGCGCCGCCACAAGTTCATAGATCAACTCACACTGGTTTCCCCAAACCCAAGCCCAGTCTACACACTAAAAGAAACAAAGAAAGATAACCAAGGCCCCCAGAAAGCACAGCCGTTCACAAACACAAGCGATAAGAAGAGGAAAAAAATCTCCACGAACAAGCACAATAAATCCGTAGAACTTTCAGAAAAGAACCGCAGATTTCATTCACAAGGCACAGTAATCCATAGTAGAAGGACCGCAGATTTACAAAGCACGGGGATCCGTAGAAGAAGAATCGCAGATTCATAAAGCAAAAATCCACAGAAGAAGAACGAAGATTTAAAACACTTTTCCCACAAAGAAAACCGCAGATTCAAAAACACAGCAAATCAATATTGAATCCCGGGGAAACACAATTTCACCAAATCCCATAGAACACAAAAACTTTGATTTGACTACCGTTGATCTAAAACAAATATTAACTTCCCCCGTGTATTGAACTACAGGTCCACATCAATAAATTTAGCCCACCGACACCTGCTGGTCAATTTGACAATAAATATTCTTACAGAGTTTTTTAAGTCCTCTCGCACATAGCATTCACAAAAAATTTATAACTAATACATTTCCTGCCCCATATTTCCCCCTGGGGCCGTCCAAAAGATAAACACTGAACATCGATGCAACGACTTAAAATCGCCTCCCCATTGTAAACTACGGAGAAAACAATTTAAAAAAATAAATTAGACTGGGGGCCCCAAACCGCGGGGCCCTTTTTTTGCTCCCTTCCTTGTCTCATATCATTCTTTTCGCATTAGTTACCTATGTCATTTTAAGTTTACGCAGTTTAGGACCCCCAGTAACAAAACCGGTAATAAACTGGCTATTTGGGAATCAACCCAGGAATAATCTGGCTATTTGGTGCATCAACACAGGAAATAATCTGGCAATCTGGCTATCAATCTAATCAGTGCTAAAAAGGGTTAATATGGCCAAAGTTTGGGAAGTACGTTGTCAATTCTTTTCTACGGAGGGGGGGGACAACCCAAAACACTGAAAACATCCGAGTAAAAAGCAAAAGTGTTTGAACCACTAATTTTGGCGCAGTACTTTTGAATTTGCAACACTAGATAAGACCTTTTCTTTCTGAAAACAGCACAAACGGGTCTTGGCAGTGGATATGGCACCGTTTTTAATGTCCCATCTCTTTTTCTCCTTTTTTTTCTGTCCCATTCCTACCACCTCATGCATTGCCCCCACGCCGCTCATTCCGAGGACCGCCCAAAACCAACCCCTTTTGTCCCACAACCCCTCCCGGCAAACCACGATACAGGGATGGGCAAGTCATTATGAGGCAACCACCGTAGAAACACGCACCACTGCCGGGCACTTCATGGGGCCATGGGGCCTGCTCGATGCAAAAAATACTACTTCCATAAAAAAAAGCGAAAACAAAACAAAACGAAAATTGGGGGGGAATTTTATTGGTCACAATTGTACAAATGGAAGCGAGAATTAACGGATTTGTTCATTACACGGTATGTGAAAAAATCATCAAATTGTCCCTTTTTTGAGGAAAATCCAGGCACTACAAACCACTTTAAGTCCTAATACCGTTGTGGCCACCATTTCGTTGAAAAATGCTTCACCGCGCTCATTAGTGGACCAGGTGGTCGATGCTCCCCCTTTGGGACACCACCACCATGGACGATGGCCTTGAAGTTGACCGCTTTGCTGGTCGTGGACCAGGGGTCCAAACCATCTGCCAATTCATCCCAAAATTGTTTTATTTGGGTTTAAATCGGATGAGGGGGGGCCAGGGGACACATTGACGTTTTATCGAAGAAATTCTGGTGGGCCCGGGTGAGGTCTTGCTTTTTCCTTGGAATTCCTTTGGGTTTGCGCAAAAAAGGGTCGACATGGGGGCTGAGCACCTGGTGAGTAGCGCTGTGCATTGACACCCGCCCCAACCAGGGCCCAATTTCTGAAAAATGACTGGGGCCTATGGGGTGGGTTAATGCCAATTGCACCCCAATCATAAAAAGTTCGGGGCCCCCCCAGGGGATCCCCTTACCACACAGGGGTCCCCGCATAGCGTTCACCAGGTCACGCCAAAATTTTTGACACACAGTCACCATTCAAACAAAAAAAGGGTCTCATCGAGAACAGTATGCGTCCCATGCGCCCGCCCATTTATTCGGCTTGCCCACTGCAGCCTGTCCTGGCCGGGGCTTGGGTCAACCGACCTCTGTGAGGGCCCTACATCCAGCCCGTTCTCCTGAAGATGCCGCCGCATAGTTTGAGGCTGATTCGTTGCTGGAGATTCCCCGGGCCCCCTCAGCAGTGTTAGCGGGTGTTTGGGGGGCCCCGTCCCCAATGGGTTCGAACAAGAGGCTCCCTCTTTTTTGGACCCAAAGGGCGGCCTGGGTGGGACGATCACAGTGGGACCAGGACTCGCAGCGGGCTGCGACTATAGATGGTTTAGATGTGGATGTTAAAGATGTTGGGGGACCTCCGGGACCACCACCAGCAAGAATGAAAAAAATCTTCGTTCACGACCCCCCTGTGAATTTTCCCGAAAAACCCCCTTTCCACACCAAATCAGCCCTGCCCCCAAAAATTTGGGGGGGAAGGAAATGGGTTGGGGTGTGTGAATATATTGGGAATGAAAAGTTGTGGTTAATATTAAAAGGGGTGAGGTTTATGTTCACCAATTGAAAAGGGGGTATGGGTCTTTCTACCTTTCCCCATTTACATGGCGATTACCATTAAGACTTTTTATCCTCTCCTCACTACACTAAAACCATCTGATTGGTCGGAAAATGAACTGTTTCACAAAACCCACAATGGGTCAGCTCCAAGAAAGCCAAACGAGCATTTTTCGATTTAGGGGAGCAAAAAAAATAATATTGAAACACAAAAAGTAAATTTTCAGGGAAAAATTTATATCTTGAAAAATTAAACTGGGGACCCGTTTTTAAACCTCCGCCAAAAAAGAGTTAATTTGGAAACGAAAAGGGAAAAAAGTAAAGACAGTAAGGAATAGACATTTTTTTTCTAACAACATAAAACCGATCGAAAGAAGGTTTTGTTTATGAACTGAAAAAAATTGGGTGAAATTACCCTGTTTTGCGAAGACCGTTCGAGATCAAAGCAAAACGAAAAACCTTCGGGAATCTTTGCTTTTAGGCCATTGGCTCGATCCACGGTAAAAAAAGAAACTCATTTAAAATATAGCAAAGCGCGTTGGGTTTAGTGAGTTTTGGAAAAAAACCTGTGAAAAAAATCAAAATAACCGACGACGACAGAGAGAGACAGAACAGCGCCGGTTATTGATCCACACTCATGGGGCCGTCTGCTTTCGCTAGCATCCTGACCGGGCCCCCCTAAGGCAAAAATACGCCATAACTATGTCAATCAGGCGCTCCTCCTGTTTGCCCAGAAAGGCCCTCAACGGGCAAAAAATAAAATAAGGGGGAAACCCCCTGCACACCCCCAACCCAACCCACCCCCACCCCACGCATGCACTCCCACTCCCCACGATGCACCCACTCCCCCCCTCCGCCCCTCCCCCACCCCACCCCCCCCCCACCATGCACGCACCCCGCCCGCTCAGTTTTCCCCCTTCAAAGCACGCTAATCTGGGTCAAAACCCCTGGGGAAATTGGCCTATTAATTAAACCGCCCCCCGCCCCCCAGCACATATATAAAACTTCCTAATTCTTACAAAAAACGAGAGAAATAAAATTTTTAAATTCTTTCTTTATAATAAAAAAATCTAATTTTTTCCCAAACCCCGCTCTTCAATTCAGCATTTAAAAAATCAGAACAAAAAACCCGGGTTTCCATTTTGATTAGTTATTTTTTACTCTAATAATTTATAGCCCATTTATTTTTCTTTAAATTCACTTTTTTTTTCCAACGAAAATTAATCGATAATCGAAAAACCCCCCCTAGTTGGGGAAAAACCTTTAAACTGTAGATGGATCCCGCAAAAAATTAACTCTTTTTTTAACTGTTGTAAATGAAATACATGTTGGTTACGAAAAATTAAAAGGTTTATTCCCCTTAAAATTGATAAACATCTTCTCTTGTACAAAAATTATAAGCTCTGTCGCTACTGTAACCCAGATTGAGCAAACCCCTTAGGGAAGTATACTCTTTCTTTTTTTTGGGGAAATGTATAGTAATTTGGGGTTTCCCTCTTTAATTTCAACAATTTTAATTTTTCGTAATATTTTTTTAAAGAACAAAAGTTGTAGTCCCCATGGGTATTTGCCTTTTAATTTTGATTGCCACCCTCGTTAAAATATTGACCCAGTTATTTGAGTTTTCTATGTTACCCCACAAAAATTTAAACCCAATTTTCTTTAAGGGGCAATCTTACAACTCCGCCCCAAATTGAAAATTTGGATAATTAAAAACACACGCCGTTTTGCTTTTTTAATAGTTACATTTTTTTAAAACTTTTTAAAAAAACTATTAAAAAAAGGGGCCCTTTTTAAAAAAACAAAAATGCCGTTTAAAATGTGGATTTTTTTAAAAACCCAAATCGTTAGACTTCAGCAACAAAACCTTGCGTAGATGAATAAAATGGTTTCCCAATTTAGACTTGAAAACCCCACTAACTAAATATTAAACCCACCAATAAAAATGATAGAGTGCCACAGCAGGGTCCCCCGCCCCTTGACTTTTTCCAGAATCATTAAAAATTTTCCCATTTACTGCGAAACTACTGGCTGTGGTTTTTTATTGCAAACCTTTAAAAACCCCCAAATGTTTAGTGAGGGCAGTATAAATTTTCATGTTTTTTTAAACCAGTACAGGGCAATATAACTGAACTACAATAGTCCCCCAAACGACAATGCATTTAATCCATTAAAACCCCAAAGGACAACAATATATGAAAAAATTTGAAACAAATTTTAAACATTAATCCTTAAAGCTTTAGAAAAAAGTTAGCCCGCAATCATGGATGGGTACATTGTTTTGTGGGTAAAAAAGGAATAAAATTATACTAGGGGGCCCCACACCTTTTTCAACAGACAAAAAGTTCGATTGATGTAAATAGAACAAAAACGCCCAAATGTTTGGGGCAACTTTTACTTAGATGAAAGAAAAGGGCCTAACAATCCCCGGAGTGCAAAGATTAATGACCCATAGGGAATATTTTTGTGTCTTTTGGGAGCACAAGACGAAAGTCTACATACTAATCAGCACGGGGTTTGAGCTAAAAAAAATTTTCTAGCTAATTTAGAAGATGCTTTTAAATTTGCTGTTGATTTCCCTCCCAAACATACAGAGGTTCAGACTTCTTGCAAGTAGGAAAAAAAAAAAAAAAAAAAAAAGGTTACTTGTTGTAGGTCAGGGATTATACATGCAACCCCAAACCTTAGAAAGTTTGGGGCATGATACAGAATTATAACAATAAATCCTCATACTGGGAGCCCAAAAATTTTAGGGCACAATCAAAGCAAACCAAGCCTGCCCATCCTTTTTAAAAAAGAAAGTACCAGCTCGAAGAACCAAAAGCGTCCACAGCCAAAAAGGGCCCCCCCACACCAGAAAAGCCCAGAAACAAGCCCGTTGATCTCCCTCCCCCTGACAGCAACTGGGAAAAAGACACCCCTTTTTATTTTTAATTTTTAGGATTCCCCATCTTTATTTCACAAAAAATTTAATAGCACTAGACCCAACGTCCAAGAGGGTCGCATAAAACCCAGAAAATTTTGCCATAGTAACAAAACCCAACTAACACACTCATTTAGCCGGCAGAGCACAAGCGTTTTGGGGCAAACTTCTTAAAATAATTGCTAGAGATCAATTGTTTTCTAACCAATTTTTACCAGGTGAGGCTCGGGGCACTACGGGCCCGTTGGAAACCCCTGTTAAAGATAAACGAGTGAGAGATACAAATCCAACGGCTTTAAATACAAAAATTGTATCCCTTTTCCCCTAACAAGTCCTTTTTTTTTCGTAGCGTAGTTTTTTCAACAGTTTTGTGTTTATAGTTCCCTTATTTGCTTGTTTGTGATGCTAGTGCGCTTGTTAGTAACACATTCAAAACCGGGCCGCCCTTTGGCCTTAAATCCTTTTTCTGCTGTTTTCTACCCTTTTCTTCTCGTCCAAAATTGTTATCATCTCATCAGCGGGGTTATTTTTTTTTTTTCTATCTCTTTTTACCCCCAAATTTTTGCTAAATGTTTTTATTCACCCTTATTGCCCTAAGCGCATTAACCCGGGATTTCCGAGGGGCAATGGGGAATCGTCAATTTTTTTTAATTGCGTCTCCTCTTTAAAAAAATGTTTCAATTTTGCTATTAGTTCTTCTGCTCTTCAAATTTTGATTCATCTTTTTTGTTTTTGATCATCGCTTTTGAGTTAAATCAAAGGGTATTTTTGTTTTCAATTGTTTGGCACCCCCGCTCTAATTTCTGTAAAGAAAACCTTTGGGTCTAATCCTAAAATTTTAAATTGTTTCCCTTAGCAATGGGGATTTTCGTCTTATTGGCTTAGTTTTAAAAACCGGGTTGGGTTTTTTGCTTGAAGTAGCTTTTACAGACCCCTGCACCGGGTTTTTTATACAAATGCCCCATCTTCCTCAAAATCGTTGGGATCAACACGCCTGGTAGCTCTCTCCTATGTTTTTATAAATGTTTGAATTTTTTCTCGCAATAGTTTTGACGTTGTCTGGGGGTAAAACCCACCCCCTTCAAGCCTTTTCTTGCAATAAGGGCCTATTCTTCATCTTCTTCTTCTTAATAGGACAATTGGGTCAAAATCTTCACCAATTTTTTTTTTTATATTTTTTTTTTGTTTTATAAAAATGAACCATAGGGTTTGACCTCGATCCATCGAAAAGAAGGGAACCCCCGGCGAAAAGGGGTAAAGGCAACGTAATTATGTAAAACCCCATAAACATTCAGCCTGGACAAACTTAAATTTTAAATTTCCCGATTTGGCGGACGTTTTTAACCAGGCCCGCTAAACTACATTAAAATAGTTTATTCATCGCAAACCAAAAGCACTGTTGTTGCCTTTTTGTAGGGCTATCTTTAAAACAATACAATCAAATGGGGGGCAGAGAAGTCTTTGTACAAGCGAGGCAACATTTTTGCCCTTTATTTTTTTTAGGGTCCTAAAAAAGAAAGAAAAGAGAAAGTTTATCGGGGAATACAAGACTCAAAAGCCTCAGCACAGGTTAAAGCGGTGATGCAAAGAACGATGTTAAAGATGGGCATTACAAAGATTTGGCAACAGATTCGATCCCCTAATTTTGATTTAAAGACGTATCCCCATATTCCAAGGGCACTAAAAAAAAACTTACTTATCTCTGACATTTACCCTAGGGTTCTGTCGTTCTGTTGAAACCCTAAAGCTAAATACGGGGTTATGACATCTCTTTGATTTGATTTTTTAAAACCTGGCTGGCCAAACAATTTAACCCATTAAAAAATTTAAAACGGTTTTTTTTAAGAAACGTTATACACGCCTTACAGAAAAAAAAAACAAGCAGACACCTCGGGAACAACATAAAATAGTCTTAAATTTTAAAAA
This sequence comes from Conus ventricosus, assembly GCA_018398815.1. Classification (NCBI taxonomy): domain Eukaryota; kingdom Metazoa; phylum Mollusca; class Gastropoda; order Neogastropoda; family Conidae; genus Conus; species Conus ventricosus. Next base: position 10,046,701 of record CM031626.1, read on the forward strand.
GGGAAATTTTTGTTCTTATTTTACTAAAGGAAAACAACCCTTTTAAGGGGAAACAGAACGTTTATAATCCAAAATTGAGAAGTTACTGCGCAATAAATGGTAGTCTGATCATTGTATTCGGTCGCGGACTTTACCTCACCAACACTTTGATAAATAAAAATTTGTTCCTGTGGTAGCAAGGATCCTGCATTTGACGGTATGTAAAAAATTTCGCCCTTATTTTTAAACTCGAAGACTACTTAAAAATAAATTTTGGGCTGGGGCGGGGATTTTAGATCCACATTGAAACAGATTTTTTGGGAAGGGGAAAAAAAGGGGTAGGGCAGGTGGTATAAAAATAAATATTCAAAAGAAAGCAACGGAAAGGGCCCCAAAAAAAATGCACATTTTTAGGTTTTGGTGTCATTAAACTTTGAAAAAAACAGGTAAAAGACGTAGCTTTTAAAAGCGAAAAAATTTTTAAATAAACAGGGGATAGCTTAAGTTTCTCCCAAAAAATCCGCCTTTTCTTACTGCGGGTTTACTGGGTGGGGGAAAAAACTGTCTCGTACTTGATTTGTTAAAAACAATAAAGGGTTTCATTACGAGTAATTGATTTTGCAAAACCCTTTAAAGCAAAAACAATTTACAAAAAAAGGAAAAGTTTTTTGGACGAGAGAAATTTCTATTGCCCTAGCGCAAACGAGCGTTTGTTTTAAAAATACTATAGACTATTTGGGGGAATAAAACACTGTTTTTTTAAAGGTTTCAGCGAACAAGACTTTTTAAAAAAAAGAAAGCTTTGTCAAAGTCCCTTTAGGGGCCCGTCATGCCTTATTTCTGTGTGGTCTTAACTAAAAAAATAAAATGCCGTCTAAAAAACTTTCGATCGCAGTTAAATCAGTTGTATTATTTTCCGGGAAAAAGATAGTTTAAGAATTTTTAAGTGAAATTTATATAATGGGGCAAAATACTAAAAAAAAAAAGAGCAGTTAAAAAAATCTAAGCTGCTAAGCATGCTTCGGACTGACCCCCCAGTTAATTTTGTTTTTTGTAGATTGTTTTTTTTAATTTTTAATATTAAAAAAAAAAATGCTGGGGGGCCAAACCAAAAGCGGAGCTAGCTCCAAATGCACGCGTGAGCTAAAAGACCTTTCGCCCAAAACGATTTTGATCTAATGGGATCCGGGAATTTTATGGATTTGATACACAATGGGGGGGGTTTAAAAACGAACAGAAATTGAAACAAAAAACGACACAAATCCTGCCCAGAAAGTAAAAATTAAAAGAGAAACGTTTTTGGGAAACTTTAATACAAACTTCATAAAAGAGAAAATGTTTGGGGGCGTTGCTTTAAAATTGTTGGGAAACTAAAGTTTGAACTAAAAGCCCCAATGTATACTATGAAAAAGAAAAACAATTTTAAAAACCTTAAATAAAGGGGCCCCCTTTCTTGTTACCTTGCCCCCAGGAACACAACAGAAAAAAAAGTTGAAATAAAAAACGGGGTTTAATATATGCAAAAGGAAAGAAGCCCTTTAGCGAAATGGGGAATGAGACTGGGGTTTAAAATTTCCCAAAACTAGAATCATACCTAGGCAAATGCGAGATTTTCGTTATTTTTACTCCGGGGGAGGCGATCCTGTTTCCCAAAATCGTTAATCGGGGTATACAAAAAAAGGGCTAAAACCCCTTTGGTCCCCCCTCTTGAGCTCGTTATTGCAATTACTAAAAAGGGAGATAAAAAACCCCCATGTATCTCTAACAAGGTTACTGGATGGTTGACAAAGCCAAACAACATACCGACTTATTTTCATTAAGTATTTGATTTTATTTGCGTTTTACTTTTGTGAAGTGTGCCAAAAATTAAAAAAAAGATATGTATAAGTTTTTTAAATAAAAAATCTTATTTTAAAATCAGTCAACAGTTTGGGTTTAAACAAAAAACTAAACTTCAAAAAGGAAATGAAAGCGATTTGGATAATGTAAGTTATAGAAAGAAATATGCAAAGCTTTAAATACTCTTTCTTATGTAATTACGGCCATCAGCTGTAGTACGTAAGTGCGGTTAGGTTGCTTTTTTTAGCTAGGGGGTGGGGGCCCCATTTTTTTTACATTAGGACCCTTGGGTTTTTGGGGGTTTGGGGCCCTGTCTAGGTTGAAAGTGCTTTTTTTAAAAAAATTAAAACTCCAAATTACAAAAGCACATGCCATTGTGGTTTTAGCATCAGAAAAACTTTGTTCTTAAGTTAAGAAAAGAAATCATTCGGGAAAAAACAAAAAGAAAGTTTTTTCAAAAGTTTATGGTTTTCGGCGAAGATTAAGGCGAAGAAAATAAAACAAAAGGAGGGAGAAAGTTTTTACTTCACGGCAGGTAGACATGATGCAATTAAACAGAACATTAAAAAACAAACACTGATCGCTAAACCCAAAAAAACCAAAAAAAAAAAAGTTTAAAAAAAAATAAACCTATTTTTTTTTTTAAACCCTACTTGTTTGGGGGGACAACTTGCGCCTTCCACAAAGGATCTTTTAGGGGCGGGTTTTTAGACAAGAGTCTTTTTAAAAAAAAACAGGGGGGTTTTTTCATAATTCCTAAACTTCATAAACACTACCCCATATAGGTCGTAGCCAAATTCTAACATACCTTTGCCTCTCCGGGAGATACAATATCTTATTTTTTAGACCAAACGGAAAGGGTTTTTGTTTCCCTTTGGAGTCCAGTAATGCAATTTTTTTTTTAATTTGATTGCGTTCACGGGGTTTCAACCCTTTGCTTTAAATTCTTCGTGTTCGGGGCGGAAAGATGATGGCAACCCCTAACCCATTTTTTTTGCGTTCTTGTCCAAAATTTCCTTGATATTGTGGGGTAAACGGGCGTTCAGCAGTTCTTTTTTAAATTTTCTACTGGGGCTGGATCGATGGTTGCCGGGGATCCCTCCCTTAACTGTGACAGATTTTTAAAAAAACAGGGGTTTACAGAACCTTTTAAAACTCTTTTCCATCTCAACCTAACATCCTGGGATACTTTTTTTTGGGCCTCGCATGTATATTGTTTTTAAACCCAGCCCCAGCATTGATTTTATCCGTTAAAGGTTCAGGGTTTTTTTCTTGAAGCCATGTCAAAAAACGAAGCAAATTAAAATTTTTTTTCTAAATTTTTATTGGGAAAATCAACAAGTCCATCTGGTGGGGGTTCATTTGGGGAAATGAGTTTAAAAAATCAAGGGCTTTTTCTTTTTGGGAGGCAATAATTTTTCCAAAATTTTGTTTTGAAACCGTCTTTTTGCATTGATTCAACACCAGCAGCTTTTTTCCCTTTTTTTAAAAGCAGTTTTCCTTTCCAAAACCCTTTAGGAAATAATATATTTTTTACATGTAGTTATAAGAAGGACTGTATTTTTTAAATTGGGTTTGTTTTTTGATTTTTTGTGCAAGAATATAGATTGCTCCCATAGCACCCCCAATAAAACCCAATTTTTCTATTTTCTGTTCTTTGATGGGTTATAAAAGTCAGAAGTTCTGGGAAACGGTTTGTTAGAAAACTTTTTTCCCGTCATAAGTAAATCCTTCATTCTTCATCATTTTTAAAGTGTGCTCTGCATGTCCCTGTTCCCTTAACTTTTTTTAATAAAGTCTAAGTGAGAATTCGCTTTTTTATAGCATTCTTGTTGGTAAAATTTTTTTTTTCCTTGTTTTGGCTTCTCTTTTTTCACAAACCGCAAATTTCTAAAAATATATTGCTTTTAGGGGAAAGGGCCCAAGGGATAACAAATCCCCCCCACATAAAATACTCCCCCATCTTTTTTAAACCAAAATTTTTTTATGTATTAATTTTTCTGGGGTAAATTTTTTAAAAAGAAAAATCTTTGATGCAAACCATCAGTAATTAAAACATAACCTTAACAAGCCTCAATTAAACTTCCTAATCCGCCCGGCTTCATTTTAAAAATGTTTTTTCTAAACGCTATGCCTTTTAAGCCCAATTCGCAAGTGGTAAATGATTATAATTTTTTTTCACTATTTTTTATTAAATAAAAAAAAAATTAAAATATATAAATACGAAAGGGTGTCTAGTGTTTTTAATCAGATAACTTTTGTTGTTAAAAAAAAAATAAAATTTTATAGTTTGGCGAATCTTCATCTTTCCTTTGGGTGGGTTTTATTTCCCAAAAAATTTTTAAGGGAATAACTATAACACCAAAGATGGGACTGTAAATTAACCAACGTTAAACTATGGTTTTAAAAAATTATATTATTTTTTATTGCTTTTTTAAAAAGGATTGTGAGAACTATTAAAGTGCGAGGGGCAAACAGATATCAGCAAAACTTCAAAAGAAGATTATACCTCTGGCTGCGTTGGAAAAACTAAACGTATTTTTGGGGTTTAATAAGTATTGAACAGATTCAACAACTGTACTTTTAGGTTTAGAAATATACGCTTGGGGACAAGCGCAGTACGGTCAAAAGGTTAGATCGGGGGGTCGACAATGATAGTCTTATCTAAGTTTGTAAGTAAATGGGCCAGTTATTCAAAGAAATTTAAAATATACTTATCGAAATCGGTTTTTAAAAAAGTTCCCCAGAAAATCTTGCATTGATAGTATTTCAAATTTGGAACTATGCTAGTCCATTCATTAGGGGTTAATTACTTTTAAACATTTAATTTTTTATCAAAAAATTTTAATCGAATAAAAAAAAGATGATCAGAGAAAAGGCCCGCAGGGCCCTCCCAGGGGCAAGTAATGCACCAAAAGGAATGTACCACAAATGAAGTGCCGCAAGTGGTAAAGTTACTAAAACTAAAAATCCGGACGTATTGACTGGGCGTAAATAGGAAAGGAACAGACTGCAAAAGCAAACCAATCAGTAAAACAAAAATTATTAATAGTAAAAAACATCACCCCCAACAAAACCCAATTAACAAAAACACAATCACAAACAAAAAAAGATGATATTATGTATTGGTGGTTGTTTTTGGTGGGGAGTTTTTTTTATCAAAGTCCAACGCCCTACTTTCCCGCAAAGTTACAAAACCCCACAAACCCGTAAAAGAAAAGAGTCACTTTGCAAAAAAAAACGCAACCCCCTGTGTAGACCCCTTTCATGGAATAATTTTTTAAGAACTAAATAAAACAAGTTAAAAATAATAAGTACTTTAATTTTGGTTATGAAAATACTTTTTAAATTAAGTGCAAGAAATTTCAAGTTAAGTGCAAAAAAAAATAAGTTTTGTTTTAAGTACTATTGGTTCTAAATAAGACTAGTTAGGTTTTTTAAAAAAGTTTAGTTTGGTTCTTTTGTTAATTCTTTTAGGTTCCCAATTAAGTCAGTCAAATTAATCTTTTAAGTTTTCCCCCTGTCCACGCATATGAAACTCCGGATTGCGTAAGTTTTTTGTTTTGTTAGAGACTAGTGATTTCTTTTTAACACAGTTTTTTTACTTATGAAGATAGAGGCCCGATTAACATTTTTGTGATGAAAACTTTGTTTTTAAAAGAAACTTGCTTGTAGTTTTGGAGATAATTTTTTTGACAACTTCTTACTTAACCTTTAAACCTTTATTACGAATTGGTGGAACGTATACATCTTTTCCGCACCCCAAAATATTCTTTAATAATGTCCCCTTTAAGGCATCCCTTCATCTTTCCAAACATTTCTGTTACAGTTGAATTAAAGGTGTCTTTGGGAAATCGCATTGTCGTAATCCATCAGTCCTTTAGCATTTTGTTTTTTAAACCTTATAGAATCTTCATTGGACGTCTAAAAAAAAAGTCAGTGTCTGTGTAAAGGGCTTTGCTTTGGGAAGTGGTTTAAAAAAGTCTACGAAATTCTAAAACCCAAAAACTTTGACAACTCTAATACGGAACCTATAAACATGGCTTGTCCAACTTAACCCTTTTTCTTCATATAAGCCAAAAAAGCGCGTTAAATCTTCTAAAATTTATAGTTAGGCTTAGAGGCAAAATTATTGTTGGTTTTCTTTTTTAACTAATTTTAATCTTTACGTTGTGTGGATTCTCCGGTTTTGCCAAAGAGCTGTTTCATCATTTAAAAAAGTCTTTTTTCTGAAACGTCATGGGGTTGGGTTCTAAGATCAGTATTCTCTTAAAAGTTGGTCTAAAAGGGCTCTTTATCACAGATAATTATTCTGTGAAAACCGTCATTTCATCCGTTCTTAATAAAACGTGGAGTCTGTAATCACCATACTTAGTTTTGTTCCAAAAAATTGGGGGCAAGTTTGAGGTTTTGAAGGATCTCTTTAATTTTTGCGGGTAGAGGAAAATTTTTGTGAGATCGTGTAATTTTTAGGGTATTCTAAACTACTTCCAAGATTAGCCCGCTGGTTATCGGGGATAAAATGTGAAAAAACCCAACCAGTGTTTAAAATCTTTAGTCCTTTTGCATTTTAAAATTTCTCTGGGAGCGGGTTTACTCGGGCCCATCCTACAGATTTTTTGGCGTTTAAATACATTAGAATTGGATGGTTTAGTGGGGTCAAATGTCTAAAAATTTTTTTGTTAGATTTGCAGTAAGGTGTGACCATGTAAACTCCCCTTAGGCCCCCAATTTCTGGGGGTGTGGGTAGATCAGAAATTAAGCAACTGGATGTTTTTAGACTTTTAAAAATGCTCCCAAAAGGCCGGGCCAGAGATGAAGTGATGATTTAAACTGTAATGTTTCATGCTTTAAAACTGTAATTTGAAAGACGTTGCTAATAAACCCGTCGGCCAATAAAATTATCATGATAATCCCCATTGTTTCCCTTTTAATTTGCAGGGTTTTTCGTACATAAAAGCTCATTTTCTTGCCTTAAACTTAGAAAAAAAAGCACCCTTTTGGGGGGGGTCTTCGTCAAAACTTTCCCCCGATCCCTGTATTCAAAAGGAAAACTCCTTTACGCACTAAAGATGGGTCAAAATTTGTTTAGTTTTTGGGAAAATTTGAGATCCTGTAACTACCAAACTCCCCATCAGATGTTGGGAGAGTCAAAAAGGGTTTAAAAATCAAGTAAAAAACATGTACTTTTTGAAAATGTGCAAACAGGTAACCCTCTTTTATTCGAATCATGTTGCAGATAAAATGAGAATCGTAACCCCGTAAGTTATGAAAGAAGAAGGAGTTTAGTCTTAGGGTCAACCTTTAAATTGAAGATTACAAATTTTTTTGCGCAGCCCCCCTAAAATTTTCCAAATTTTTGATGTGGCTTTACGTGTCACCTAAAAATTCCTTTTCATATCCAACAGAGCGTAATGAGTCATAGGTTCTTTTTTTCAATTATAAAAAGTCTGAAAGATTTAGTTGGGTTGGGTATATTTCGAACTTTTTTCATCTTCTAAAAACTATCGCGTTGGGGCTTTTTAAATCCTTGGCGTGTGTGTGCCCCCTCTGACCTAAACACAATAAACGAAAAAAATCGATGGGGTTAATAATGTGTTTTTGTTCTTTCTTTTTGGGCCCTAGTATGCGGTAAGGCATTCAAATCAGCAAAACCCCCTTGGGGTTTTGCATTTTGTGTAAATTTTTTAAAAATAAATTTAGACCCCTTAGGGGTGGGAGTTTATTTACTTACAAAACTTTTCAAAGAGTTCTATGACTGGGGGTGTTTATAGTTTGGGTTCTGGCAAAACCCTTTTACAAAGCCCCTTTTTTACTGTCCTTTGATGTAAAAAAAAATAATCTGCTTATTTTTGATTAATACATAAAACTCTTTGGACTATCTGCAAACATTCAAGTCACTGTTGTCGTGGCTCGCCTAAAGTGGATTTTTGGGGAAAAAAACCCAGAGGCATGATTTCTTCTACAACCATTTTTATAGTTACATGATTGGTTGTTTTTTTCTTCAAAATGAGATAACTGTTTAACTCCCTTTAAAAGGGTTTTGTTGTAAATTCAGCCCTTTTTTTATGTTTTAAAAGAAACTTTTTGCTGATTTTTAAAAGGATGCAAGTGCGTAAAACACCCACATAAAACCATTTGTCAAATTAGATGTTTAAGATTTCCCGTTTTTTTCCTTTTTGGGGGGGAAGGTGAAATTTCCGATAAGATGAACTTTGTTTTTCTTAATTGATTTCGAGGATGTCCTTTAAACCGCCAGAACCCTTAAATTTGCCTCCCCCTTGCAGGTTAAACTGTGAAAGTAGTCACCCCGTTTGAAAATTTAAATCGTGATAACTAATTACTTTTTTCTTTCCCTTTTTAAACCAATGGCATTTAGTACATCAGGTGTTAATAAACAATCGAACAGCCAACAAACCCCTTTTTCGGCGGTTCGCGTTTTAAGGACTTGGGGTTTTAGAGATAGCGTGTGTACCTTTCATGAAGTTTTGGGGGGAATAATACCTGTCTACTTCATAAACTATCGTTAATTGTTTTTCACGCTAAATATTTCTTCCTTGTATATATTTTTGTCCTTGGGTTTCTTTGGCGTCATTTTTAAAACCAAAATTTTTCGTAATTTAAAAAAAAAAATATAAAATAAAATAAGTAAAAAACGCTTTTTATTATTTCCCCCAAGCTTGCAACACTAAAACCGTTAATCACAAAACAACCCCTATATTTTGCTTTTTTTGAATCATACATCAAAGTTTTTCACTTTGATTTTCTTTGTTAAATAGTTATATTTTCTTTTATTTATTGTCTACCATTCTCAAACCCCAAATTTTAAAATCAAAGTTTAAAACTTTCATGTTTCGTCAAAAGTTTTTTACAATTCTTTAAATCAGATTCATGAGTTTCGACAGCCACTAAAAACTAAAAAAATAAAAAAAAAAAATTTTAAAACAGCTGTTATTCTAGTCTTTTTAATCGAAAAAGTTTGATTAAAAAAAAAAGCAACCCCTTTGGGGTAATAGAAACACTCAGATCAAAATCTTTATAGTATTTTTAACTAAAAAGGCAAACACCTTATTATGGTTGGGGCCCAAAAATCTGTTTTTAGTATTGCACACGCTTTTTTCGATTTTTATACGTAAAAAAATCAAATTAATTTTCAACCCAGTCCCTTTAAACCCTTTTCTATCAGCCCCCTCTCCAATCCCAAATTCTCAAATTAAAAGTAATTCGCTAACTACTTTGACCTTCATTTTTTAACCCAAAAAAAATCAAAATTTTTAAAAAAAATTTAAATTAATCATTTCTCTTGAAATTTAATGTTATTTAAGTCTTTCTAATTGTAAAAATGATTCTTAAAACGAATACTACTCCTCAGGGGGGTGAAACATTAATTTAAAATCTTAGGGCTTTTTGCAAAAAAATGGCAAACAATTTTCAACGGGTTGAGGGCCCAAAAATCGGTATTTTTGCTGATTTGTCACCTTTTGCATGTTTTCGATTAAAAAATCAGTAAATTTAATTTTTCAAACCTGTTCTTTAACTCTTCTTATTTCATCCCCTTTCCCCAAAACCTAAAGATTTAAAAAGTTTGTAGCATTCGGCTTCATTTTTTTTAAAAAAAAACACGCCAAATTAAAAAAAAAAAGGGAAACAATTTCTCTCGTTTTTTTGTAAAATTAGAAAAAGTTATTTATGTGTGGTGGGGTGGGGGGGGGGTTAATTAACACCAATCATCCCGGGCTTTTGACCTTACGCGTGCTTTTAAGGGCAAAACGGAGCGGCGTGCGTGCTGGTGCGTGCGGGGGTGGGTGGGTGGGGGGTAGGAGTGCTTTGGGGGGGAGTGGGGGTCCCGGGGGGAGTGGGGCGGCATGGGGGATTGGGGGGGGGTTGGGGTTTTGTGTGTGCAGGGGGTTACCCCCCTTTGATTTTTTTGCCCTGTTGGGCCTTTTTTGGGGCAAACAGGAGAAAAACCCCGATTGACATAGTTATGGGTATTTTTAGCCCCCAGGGGGCCAGGTACGTGACGGGACCGCAGCAGACGCCGCTCCCGATGCGGTAATAAAGGCGTGTTTCTGTCTCTCTCTGTGCGTCGGTTTATTGTTTTTTTACACGGCTTAGAATCAAAAAGCCAACTCCCTTTTTATTATTTTTTAAAAGAGGGCCCTTTTTTTATCAAAAGGGGGATCGACCCCAAGGCCCAAAAACAAAAATTCCCGGGGTTTTTTACGATTTTTTCCCTTTTTTCTCAAACCGTCTTCGCAAAAAGGGGTAATTTCGCCCTTTTTTTCGCTTCAAAACGAACCTTGCGATCGTTTTATCAAATTGCTTACAAAAAAATTACGAAAAAAGTTAGTTTACTTACGTCATTTCACTTTTTCCTTCTTTGTTCCAAAAAACTTTAAAATCCTTTTTTGGGCCCGGGTTTTGAAAAAGGTCGCCCCGTTTTATTTTTCAAGATAAAAATCATTTCTGATAATATTTTTTTTTCAATTATTTCTTTTTGTCACCCCAAAACAGAAATGCCCTTTGGGTTTCTTTAGACTAGTCCATTGTGGGGGCTTGTGAAACATTCAGTTTCCAGACACAAATACCATGTTTTAGTGTAGTGAGGAGCATAAAAAAATCTTAAAGGTCAAAGCCACTGTTATAAGGGAAGCCCCCTAAATACGCCCTACCTCCCTTTTAAATTGGGTGAATGCACACTGACCTCGCAATTTAAAATTTAAACCCCAACCCTTTTGGGCATTGGCCAACCCGATGACGTGTGACACAGCGCGAGGG
>CM031626.1:10062296-10091660 GCA_018398815.1 Conus ventricosus
AGACAGACAGACAGACAGAGAAGCGGTTGAGTTTTTTGGATGTTTTCATTCATTTTCCATATATCTTAACATTTCAAATGGCCCTCAGTCAAAAAAAATAATATGAGCACATCAATAGACAGTGCAAAGTTTCAGCTGTCACTGAGCAGAATGACGCATCGAACTCCACGCTAATCATTTGTAAATCGTAATGGGCATCAGTCATTGAAAGAGATATAGTTAAGTGCCAGCGAATTAGTTTATGTGCGAGCCATTTCATAAAGAAATCCGAGGGGTTCAATTTAGGGCAAGCATTCTTCAATTTATATAAATAAGCTTATTTCTAGCACTTTTATCCAAAAAGACGATTTGTGAGTATCTTATTTTTAATTTACATAAGTACATGTAATGCAAATCAAACTATGAAATAAAGAATACTGTTATCATAACTTTAAACTGTCAAAACTTATGAAGGCGAATGATTCAGAAAGTCTTATTGTTGGCAGTGACATGATGGAGGAAAACGAACAAAGACAGAAAAAACGTCTTTTTCTCACTGCATAAACAAAAAATGCACTTTCACTCTTGGACCGTTGGCAAAAAAGAAAGAGGGCGCCCCCGGGTATTTATTCTCGGTAACAAGGGACATAATTCAAAGATCACAAGCCTATCTTAACACCCCACTTGATCGCAAGAAATTATATCTCGCACACACAAACACAAGAATCCTAAATATAACAATATATAACCTCTACAAACTCAAAGGGACATTTTACCCTCAAAATTAAGAGCTTCAGTTTGTGTAACAGGAAATTTTGTAGCAGTGACAACATTTATTTTTTTGCCCTTTTACTGCATTAATAAGTTAGCCAAAAATCAGATTCTTGAATTTTTGCAATTGGAGTTTTGTAGCAGGTTTGGTCATGACATCTGCCAGCATTTCAGAAGTAGGACAATATTTCAGTTAAATTTTTTTTTGTTCAAAACTTTCTTGACAAAATGTAGCGGATGTCAATGTTTTTAGATCTTTGTCTACTGACAGGGTTTGTTTGCCAAAGCGATTGTCCCTTGATTGTCTTCCAGAATCAACACAGGCCCATAACTGTTCTTTCTGTCAATGTCCTCTAGTAACTGGCTCAAATATAAGCTTTCCTGAACAGTGGCTGCAAGAGCAATATTTTCTGCCTCACATGTGGACAAGGCCACGGTTGGTGTTTTCTTGTTTTCCCAAGAAATGAGAGGTCCAGTCTTGGACAGTGAAAACAATATCCAGTAGTGCTGCGTCTGTCTTCAGAGGACGACGCCCAGTCAGCATCACTATAGCCTATCAATGATAAGCCTTCATTATTTTTCCTGAAAATCAATCCATAGTCCATTGTACTTTCAGATATCTCAACACATGTTTCACAGCAACCCAATGAGAAGCTAGAGGTTTTGATAATTGCTGTGACAATTTAGTGACAATCCAACCTAGTCAGGCCTGGTACAAATCTGATGTAAATCAAAGTGCCCACAATTTCAGGGTTTATTTTCTGCCGTCAATTGGATCATCATCTTCACTTTTCCCCAAATTTTTTTTTGGTCACAAGGAGTGGATCTTGGTTTGAAAATCAATCATGTCAAATTTTTCCAGCATTTTTTCTATGTATCTTTTCTGGTTCTCTTTACATACCTACACCTTGTTCAAAATCCAAAACCCAGAAAGTAAGAGAGTTTTCCAAGATCTTTCATTTGGAATCGGTCTTAAAAAAATTTGCTTGTTTTCAGATAGCATATTTTTCACTTTTTGCACCCACAATCAGGTCATCAACCCACACAACAATGATATACCATTTTGTCTCCATCATGTTTGGTGTAGCACAATGGTCAGTAGGACTCTGTTCAAATTTGTTCTGCACCAAATGCCTGTGAAGCTTTGTTATTCCAGTTTCTACCAGATTTGTTTCAGGCATAAAAAGGGACTTGTTCAGCTTATAAACAAGCTTCTCTCCATTTTTGGATTGAGTTTGAAAACCCTTGGTTGTTCCATGTAGATTTCGCAATCAATTGGTGCATTTAGATATGCACTTTTCACATCCATTTGGTGTAAAATTCAAGTCATTTTTGTGCAGAAGTTGCATCACTGTACGAATAGAGGTCAAATTTGCAGTCGGTGCAAAAGGTCAGTGTAATCAATGCCTGCAACTTGACTGTACCCTTTTGCTACAAATCTAGCTTTGTGGAGATGTGACCCATCACCTCTTTCTTTTACAGGTATACCCAACGTCCCCCCACTGCTTTTCTACCCTCGGGTAGGGTGGTCAGTGTGAATGCCCTCATTCTTTTCCAAAGACTGAATTTCATCTTTCATTGCTTCTTTCCAAAGAATAGACTCAGGGGATTAATAGCCTCACTGTAAGATTTGGAAAAGCTGCAAATTTGTAACAGTAGTCAATATTCATCATGATTTGATCATCATCTATCATTCACCAAGGTTTGTTTCATAATCAGCCAAACGAACTGGGGGATTTCGTTCTCTGTTGGGATACCTTCGTTCTGCGGAAGGTACTTTTTCATCGGACATTACACTCTGACCCCCCTTGAGTAGGTGGAATTTCTGTCTTCTCATATGTGTACGGGGTTTTATTACTAACCTCAACTCATCAATTGCGCTTCAACATCAAATGATCCATGTCATGACAACTTTCTGTCTGTGTTTTCTGATCAGTCAATTTTCTTGTCAGTGTGTTTTCTTTGTCACAAATTGTTGATGTGGGTTTCTTTGTCAAAAATTTTAAACCCCTTCTGTACCGTCCCCCCCTTATTTGTCCTGTAAAGTACACCAGTATGCTGGGCTGTCCCTGTCATAACCCACAAAGATCCCCCTTTTGCATCTGTCATCAAGTTTCTTTTTGTCTTGAGTGTATGCAAAACACTCGCACCCAAATATCCTCATATTGGACAAGTTTGGAGTGTGTCAGTCAGGGCAGAGAAAGGGTGGTCCGATTGATGCGCTTGCAATAACACCTATTGCGTATGTAAAGCAGCTGCCATAACTGCGTACGGCCACAGCTCCTTCGGGAGCTCAGCCTGAATGAGCAAAAACGGCCCATTTCAAACAGGGTACGCCAATCCCTCTCAGCTGTGCCATTTTGATGTGGCGAGTAAGGCGCAGATTTTTCATGTTTTATTTTGTTCCTTCCTGAGAAGCGAGACGAATGCCTCAGAACAAAATTCTGTACCATTATCTGACCTCATTGCTTTTACTTTGCTAAAAGGAGCAGAATCCGCCAGAAACTTTTCGGGTTGCTACAACAACATCACTCTTTTCTTCAAGAAGTACACAAAAACAGCTCCTGAATAATCATCAGTGAAACTCAGGGCATTTTTGAAATCTTTCTTTTGAAGATGGGGTAATTGGCCCGCAAGGTCAGTATGAACTAACTGTAAAGGTACAGTTGAACGAGTCTGTCGTGGCCCCTTGTTTCTGTCATTTTTCATCTTGCACGCACGCACACATAAACATTCATCAGGTCTGGTCTGTCTTGTCTGTCCACTGTCATGCCCTTAACCACTTTTTCAAGTTTTAGTACATCATCAACATTGCAGTGACCCAAGATTTCGTCCCAACCTTTCAAATCGTTTGCATAATTCATGCGATCAGTTTCAACATTTTGATCAAAAGTTTGCAGATAATACAACCTGCCATGCTTCTCAAGTTGAATTTTGTGCCATCTTTGTAGGTAATTTCAGCTGAGTCTGGTTGGAACGAAACCTTACGCCCTTCTCAGTGGCTGCTTGGACGAAAAATTTTGGGGGTATGATGGTACATACAAAGCATTTTTGAGTGAACCTGTAACATATTTACATTCTGCTCATGATTGTTACATTCACATTCCCCCTTTTCAATGCGATATTGTTTTCCCTTTCCCCATTTGCAAGTTCAATGTAATGTTTCTAGGAATAAAAATTGTCATCAAATTGAACAAATTTGGACAATCGTTGAAAATGTGAGTAGTAGCCCCACAATCAACAAAGAGTTTGTCACCTTCACCTGAGAACTATCACTACGGAAAAGCAAAAGCAAAGAATGATCATCTTCAGCGTTCAGACACTTCATTGACTTTATCACGGTTTTTTACCCTTACGACGACATGAATTGTCTGTGTGATTGTTCATGTGACAATGACTACACCACAGCCTTCCCTTCCTTTCTTTTCATTACAGTTTTCGAAAAATGACCAGGAAGTTTGCACTTGAAACAGATCATGTCTGTCACGTGGGTGATGTCCACGTGGTAATTGTTAAAGGGGAAAACGCTATGCTCAATCCCAAAACTCAATCGCGCAAACCCACCACAAACATCAAATTCAAACACGGAAAATACGAGTACAAAAAAAACTGAAACTTTACTGTCACAAAAAAAACGATGTTCACAACATGTTTACATACATATATAAGGACGGGTATACATTTATAACTTCAAAGGGATGTAAATAAAGGGGAAGGGGACACAACACACACGCACACACCCCACACACACACGCACACACACACCACACAAAATAATCGAATTCTCTCCCCATAACATGCACGCCCCGGCCGGATTCTGGGTGGGGCCAGGAGGTAGGGTAGAGCCACAATGCAATCGAAGGGGCAAGCAAGCTTAAAAAAACAGGAATGCTTGCCAAAAACTGATCCCTCAAAAATTAAAATAGGGATGACCAGGATTGCCAAGATACAAATCAAGGGCAACAACCTTGGGATGAGACAGGATTACGGTTCGGAAGGAGACATTTTAGCACTAGATCATTAAATAAGCAAGGCCAAAACAAGGGGAGCGTCTTGGGCAATACCCTTGGAAGGGGGTAGTATAGGGGGAAAGTTCATCTGCTAAGGGGCTGTAACAAACATCCAACTTTAATTTCACTCTTTTTAACGCTAACAGACGAAGGACAGTCATCACAGAAGATGTAACAATGCATGGTTAAACTTGGCAACATGGATAAACTGGAACCCTGCACAAAAAAAAAAAACGCACCATACAGCGGCGAAACCTGGAAAGCAAGTATATGTGGAAATGCCAACACAACATTCATGTCAGGAAAACATAGCTATAATAGAATGATACAGCGCTCTGCTGACAAAACTGTTTTAAGCCTGTCCTTTATCTCTGCAATAAACGGGGTTTGCCAGACTTACGGCCCGACCCCCCCCAAAGCCTCAACCGTGTGACAGTCCTGTGCGGGTCCAGCAAAGAAGAGCGCGTCTGTCCGTCGGATGCAAACCACAACAGGATAGCGTCCTTTCTCTTCCAAGGAGATACAGTTACACACAAAGAGACCACGAAGGCCCGAAGGTGAAGGTGAAATACACTCCAGTCAGGCACATAGGTGTGGGGGCCGTCCAAACCTGTACACAACGGTAGGGCAGTGACACCAGCGACCCACGAAGCTGTAGTGGTGAGAGTGGGGTCGCCGGCGCAACACAAACTGAAGGGGTCAGGCTGAGGTCCTCTCCCCCAAGATGGTGCACGGCGGCAGGTGCGCCCTCGTTCCGACCCCGGGGCGAGGAGAGGGAAGGGCGAAGACTGGGAGGGAAAGGGGAGGGAATGGTGTGGGCGAGGGCAGAAATGGAGGTAGTTGAGTCAAGCCTGGCGCAGCGCAGCTGGGGTACGGTGGCGGCAACAGCAGAAACCGGAAGGGGGGGCAAAGACCCGCTACAGATGCAAGGTCAGCGGCAAGCAGCAGCGGCACACGGGTAGGTCAGCCACTGGTGAGGGGGAGGAGGAAACCAAAAAGAGGAAAAAGGGCAGAAAGTAGAAGTAGAACAAGAACAAGAAGTTTTAGAATAGAAGTCCTGGAAAACACACAAAAGAGGTTTCCCATATAAAGGGTTTGCAAAGAAAAAACCGTAAGCAGACATCCATTACAGAGAGTAACAAGGACAGGCACGGAACACACTGGCAGAGGCTCGCTATTTCAGTTCTCAATAGAATTAAATACATTCCCCCGTTCAGACACTTTGTTACAGACATTTTTCCCAATAAACGTTCACAACCGTTTATGTCAAACCCCCCCGGGGTTGGCTCTCTTGATTTAAAAAACCCAAAACGAATCATCTCCCTTGGGACCTCTTCCCATTAACAGAGGCCGGAAACATTAACAGCGCCAACAAACTTATGGGCGCTCTAAATATTTACAGGAATGAAAAACAAAAATGGTAAGAAAAAAAAAAAACCCAAGTCTGAACACACGCATTTACAAGTGACGCCCATTTTAAACACACAAAACACGTGGCAAGCATGACCCGGAATGTGGTACAGGCACGCGCAACACACAGAACACAACAACACTACATATTTGGAGGGGAAAATGAATAACACGCTCTACTGCTGTAAAATGAAAAATAAAATGGCCTAGAAGTAAATGAATAATTAAAAGTTGGTATTAAAACGAAAAGGAAATATGATAAACAAAAATAATACTCAAACACAACAAAATAAATATTGAAAGAATTAAAAGTAATAGCTGGGGGGAAAAAACCAATTCTTTAAATCGATTTGGAAATAAATAAATAAAAAAGAAAATAGATATGAACTAATACGCAATGTACTCACCAACTAGACTTGTGAAAGGGACCCCTTGAGGAGCCGGAATAGAAGCCCGGGCACGGCTCGTATCCCCGGTCAGGGCCAAAAAGTTTAGGAAAAAAAAACAGGCTTCTCCCTCTAGTGAATCAGGGATTCACGACTGCGATATGGATCACGGGAATACAACAAAAAGCTGGACAAGACGACAGCACTCCTACGGAGTACAATAGTTTGGTTCAACCCAAAGGGTAAAAACCTGATGCCAAAGAGCGGGAGATATGGATCCCAAAAAAAATAATACAACGCAGTTTCCTCAAAGGCGAAAACAATGGTGGCTCCCCGAGGGATATGGATCCCTCAAAAAAACACAGTTACAAGAACACTCTGCATGCATAAGGCTTGCACGACCGTTATTTTCCTCCCACTCTCCCAACCAATCTCGACTGCTTCTCTCGGTTTAAAAAAACTCATTCGCAGGTGAGAGGAGGCTCACTCAACCCACGTTAACCACACGTGCAACCCGAGTCACAGGGAAAAACACATGACAATGCAGGATGGAAGGTGGGTTGCAGAGAGTTTAAAGGGATAAATAAAACTCAGTTGGTTTTTTTTTAAGGGACACAAGACACTCTGCTTAAGGTACATTTTAACAAACTAACCCCCTTACACAAATTCTTCCCTCTGGACAAACGGCCCTTGAACATGACAGTTGGAAGAACATGCGGTGCGTAAACACACCCCCACCTAAAAAGCTCGGTACTAATGAGGTACCAGCTACCCAACCTGTCCCATGTTCAAAGGTTCATTGCAAATTTGAAAAAAAAACAACCACCACAAATCACGGTCCATGATACACGCAGTTCAGAAAATCTCCGGTCAGCACCGAAGAACAGGAAACAGCCTATGTCTCCATCCTACTAAGAAAATCCGCCTCTACATTGCCCTTGCCAGGGATGCGCTCAAAGTCAAACACGTGGCTCTGAAGTTCAATAGCCCATCCCATTAACCTTCGGCTCACGGCCTGATGCGATGAAGGTATTGCAGCGGGTGATGATCAGTTGGAGCACGAATTTCCGCCCGTAGAGGTAGGGATAGAATCGAGGGAAAGGCCCATACAACAGCTAAACACTCCTGCTCTATCGTATGATACCGCAACTCCGCCCCGTCAGTTTTTACTGACGTACCCAACGGGCTGAACCCCCTTCCCCTCGATCCTGGAGTAACGCAGCGCCTATCCCCGTTGTGAGGCGTCTGTCCGAGGACAAAAGGGAGTTCAGGGCACGGGAGCTGTAGCACTGGTTTGGAAAGTAAGTGCCTCCTTTAACTGTCTGAACGCTGTCTCACACCCCTGATCCCACCGGATCTGTTCTGGAAGCTTCCCTTGGTTCTGTCGGTGAGCGGAAGGGCCAATTCTGAGAATTGGGTATGAATTTGCGGTAATACCCCACGGGGCCCCAAAACGATCTCAATTGTTCTTGGGTTTTAGGGGGTGTTGCATCCTGGATCTTTCGTAGATTGTCGTCTTCAGGATACACCAACCCTTCTTGAAGTCTGTGTCCAAGGAACGAGATCGATGTTTCTCCCAGTTGGCATTTGGCAGGTCTGGCGGCAAGCTGAACCTCCCTCAGTCTCTGGAAAATGATCCGAATGACCTCTACATGCCTGTCCCATTCTTGGGTCGCGATGAGCAAATCATCCATGAAATTCTGGGCTCCTGGAGCTGAAGGGGAGACAAACATCATCCCCATGACGCGGCTGAACACTGCTCCAGCCGTCTTCAGCCCGAATGGCATGACGGTCCCTTGATACTGGCCTTCTGGTGTGGTAAACGCTGTCTTTTCCTTGGGCGGCGGCGCCATGGGAATTGCCAGTATCCTTTTGTGAGATCAGTTTGGAAAAATACTTTGCTTTGCTCAACTGTGCGAAGATGTAATCAACGTCAGGGATGGGTTCGGCATCGAATTCCAGTACCTTTTTGAGCTTTCTAAAGTCAACACAAAAAGCATTTTCCCCTCTTTCTTCTCACAAGCAACACAGGGGACGAGTATGAGGAGTAACACCGTTCGATGACACCCCTCTTCAACATGGAGTCGATTTCCTCCCTTACAAAAGAAGCCTGGGAATGTGGCGGGGGGACTGTCTACCCTAACTGGCTCCTCTGCGAGAGGCTGAGCGAGCAAGTTCCCAGGTTACACGCAAAGGAAGATCGACTAGGATGTCAGAGAACTCCCCACACAAGGATTCCCAAATTGGACTCTTTGCTCAGTAGACAAATTTAGCAGAGATTTTGACATCTTTCCAGGTTCTTCAGGACTCAGGGGCAAAGGGAAATCTGGGATCCACCACCCGGCGTTTCTCGATTGGTTCGATGACTAAATGGGGCAAATCCCGATTGGACCCTCTCCCCCCTTTGATACTTTCCCGCAAATTCGCCCTGATAGAGCTTGCTCTTCCCTTTGGGTCTGGATGATGTAGTCCCAATCGCTGGTCCGCTGTTTTGACCTATATGGTCCCTGCCCCGGCTAACTGGAGCTTGTTATGCATGGACGGGAGGAGAAGGAGCACCTCATCTCCTGGTTCGAACCACCGTTCACGACCTTCTTATCAAAGATCCCTTTATCCCTCTCCTGAGCTCGCTTGGATGAGATGAAGCCAGTTCGCAGGTCTCTGCAATCCCGTTCCTCAAGTCAAGCACATATGCGACTTCTGTCTGTTTTTCCTCCTCCGGTTTCTCTTGTGTCCACATGTTCTTCAATACGGACATTGGCCCCCTTACGTTCGTCCGTTTCAACAATTCAAAAGGAGAAAAAAGCATGGGGCTCCTGTGGCACTTCACGGTAGGGAAAGAGGACACCTGGGATGTATCTATCCCACTCCTTCGGTTTTCTCTTGGCAGAGTCGCTTCAACATTTGTTTCAGTGTGGCATTAAAACGTTCGACCAAGACCCTTTGCTTGCGTTTATAGGGAGTCGTGGTTTTAAACGATGTATGTTGAGTAAGCGGGAAAACCTCATGCATAACCTCAGCATAAATTGTGTCCCTGGGGCAGAAAGTACTTGGTCTGGAATTCCCGTCCGGGTCCCCATGCCCCAGAGTGCTTCGGGCGACAGTTGGAGCATCTATGGACTTCAGAGAAACTGCTTCGGGGTATTCGTGGCATAATCCAAACCCTGACGAGGATGTTTCCGATGTCCTCGAATGAGGCTGGGATGATGGGGCCCCCTAAGTCCACTCTACCTTAGAGAATGGCGTTCGTACGAGTGGCACCTTCCCTAGAGGAAAATCTTGTGTTGTAGCCTTTGGGTGTTGTTCGTTGGCACACGTCACAAGAGCGGCAATACTGACGCACATCTTTCTCCATGCCAGGCCAGTAGAATTCTTGCCTGATCCTCTCGAGTGTCTTCTTGACCCCTAAATGTCCAGCCATGGGTGAATCGTTTGTCCCAATGTAGGGCGTTGTCGCGGGAGGCGAGGCCACAACCAACTGTTCGAGCTTCTGGTTCTTCCCCCCAAAAGTTTGCTAAGAACGCCTTTCCCCTTGATGAACAGAGTCTGCCCAGTTCCCCGCCGAATCGGTTGGGCTTCCAAGTTCTTTCGCACCTGATTGAGGGTAGGGGTCACGTTGCTGTAGATCCCTCACCTTGTCGGGGTCACACTCGCCCCGCACTCCATCTTGAGTGGCTTCAATAGCGGTTTGAGTGGTCTTGCTTCTGTTGGGCACGAGTGGTTGCCATCCTTGCACAGGCTTGAAGAGGTAGGTCCCGTGGAGATGTCCCGAATTGTCCCTCCTCGAACTTCACCACGTACTATCAGCAAGGGATATGCTGGCTTGTCCACGCCGATCGCCCAAAAAACCCTGCCCTCAAAATATGGCGTTGACATACGGATCAGTGCAGTGGGCCGCTTGGACTTGAATCCTGCCTCAATACCCGACACCCCACACATGGGTCCTCGTTCCGCATCACAGGGATCAGACTCTGGTCAACAAAGATTGCTGATGCGCCAGAATCCCTAATGGCATCTACGACATCACCCTGAACCACGATGCGAATGTGGGGAACTCTGGTTGCCTGACAGGGGTGATGCTCCGTGTGCCACAGACTCCTGAATCCAGCCTCACAAATTGAGCGGCTGCTCCCCAGCTTGGGGCACACATTTCTCAAGTGCTCAGTAGATCCACACTGAAAACACCGTCTTTTTACTTTGGGAGGACCCCGTTCCTTGACCCCTGTAAGTTTCAATGACGGAACAGCAGGTTGTTTCTGGGGCGTCCGTTTAGATGGCTTGGGACTCTTGTTGGGTCTAGCGTCAGAATGAAAAAACCCCCTGGCGTCCGCCCAAAAGCTTCGGCATGGTTATTGCTTTGGAACGACGCAGGACGGGATTCTCCCCGTTTGATTCTTAAATTTTGCGGACGTACGTTGCTCAGCTGCTCCAGTAGGACAGCATCCTGTATGGGCAATCCTGAGGCATCCACCCAATAGTTCAACGTCTTCCTTAATCGTTCCCCAAACTGGAGGAAGGTTTCGTCTCGGCCCTTGTTCATAGTCCTAAAACCGACGACGGTTAGGACTCTGGCGTCATGTGGAGCCGTTTGCGAAGGGCAGCTTTGAGATCCTCATAGGAACTGGGGGAAGGAATGTTGACCAACGCCTCCTTAGCCAATTTCCCCGGAGACTCGACTTCAGGTATACTGCCTTTTGACCAATCAGTCATGCCAAAAAGGGTTACCAAATCCTCGAAGTGTTCCAGGAACAGTCTAGGTCTTCCCTGGTTGGAACAAAGGAATGCGGTTTTTGGGCGGCGGAAACCCATGCCCCTTACGTCCTGGGTTGCTCCTCTCTCGCTCCCAAGGTCATGCTCTTTTACTTCATGTCCTGATGCTACAGGGGACAGCGCTCTGTCCTGGCTTGCTCCAGGATCTGTCTGGTCTCAGCCCTACTTCCTTTCAGCCTCTTCTCTCTCCTGCGCCTGGCCTTCTCTCTCTCTTCTCTTTCCTCCTGCCTAATCCCAGCAGCCTCTTCCCGCTCTCGTTGTTCCTTTGCCTCTCTCTCTTCTCTTTCTGCTAAATTTTCAAATTTTCTCTCCCACTTCTCTTGGCCTCCCCCTCTCTCTCTAGCTCTCCTACGTGCTCTTCACGCCTCTCCTTAGCTTCTTCTCGGGCTTCTTCACGCCTTTCCGTTTCCTCTCTCTCAGCTCTCCTACGTGCCTCTTCACGCCTTCCTTAGCTTCCCTTTTCGGGCTTCTCTCTCTTCCCTCTCTGCTATTCTCAACTCTCTCTCCCACTTCTTGGCCTCCCGCTCCTCTCTCTCCATTCTCCTGAACCCTCCCTCTTATCCTCCCCCCTAAGTGATCCCTCTCTCTCTCACCCCCCTCACGTGGCCTCAACGGTGCTCTAATGTCAGGGAAAGGGTATCCACGATCGGGGGCGAAGGGGGGTTTTGTTGGTACGGTGGAGGTCCAAAGTATTGGGGGGTAGACCCTGGAGGATGTGGAAACAGTGGACGTTCACGGGACTGACTCAGTCGGGAGTAGTTAACCTGAATGAGGAAGGAGGTACACGACCGGCCGACAGCGTGGTTACCATCCCAGGCGGCGTCGACATCGTGGTTATAACAGTGGTTTGTCACACCCCCGGCAGGCGAAGGAAAAGAGTCTTTCCCCAGAAGCTTTTCCCAGACCGACTGCGGCAGCAGAGACAGATCGAGTCATACCCTATCAATATCCATGGTTTCGCAACCCGAAATTTATTCTCGGAAAGATTAAGTTCCGGAACAGTGTACTAACCCTTGCACTACACGTTCGACGAGCAGTACACACACAAGCTTTTTCACGCGCGAGTCAGTAGCTCGCCAGCCTAATGGACCCCAACACAATTCAGATCAAGTACGGTAGAACTAAATCACAAGCCCCAAGACAATGAAGTGAACCGAGCAACAACCCCAAATTGGGAGGCACTGTTGGTTTCACCGGCACTAAGTAAATCACCCACACGGTGCGGACGTGGCTAATGAATATATCAACACTGCCTGGAGCCCTAACTCATGGAACGGAAACATTTAACAATAATCAAAATACAGAAACTGGTAACAGTAACGATCCTCAACCTTGGACTACTGCACCAAGACCTGTTCACACAAAATAAACACTCGTGTATCACCCAAAAATCCTTCCCACAATGTGTCTGAGCACACACCCCTGTAACCCGCTCATAGCAAGGGAACAACCCCGAGCAATTGAAGAGCTTAATACGGTATATCCCTGTCCACACACAAGAATTTCTACATTTTAAAAATCACATTTGTGAATTCACTCCAACGCACCCTTTACACGATCATAAAGTGTACATACAAAGTTCCTAACAATACAATAAGCAAAAACAAACACGAACTGACCAACTTCCGAAAAAAAAACTATTTATGTCCTAGATTACCAAAGAGAGGAAGAAGACTGACACTGTCACCACGACGCGACAGATTCAACGGGAGGACGAGGCCAAATCTAACGACGGGGAAGTTTCCCCGGTCAGAGACTCTCGAATCTGTGGGGGGAATATAACCTAGCTAAACAACTTTCACAAAAAAACAATATAATGAAAAAACAGCAGTAGAGGGTTTTTAGTCCACCTCCAAATGTTACCCCCTACTACGCTAGGGGTAACCCTCCACCTCCACAGCCTATCCGTAAACACAATTCCAAGCACAAACACTACGCCAAAAACAACAAACACAACAGGCAGCGCAAAAAGGGCAAGAAAGGTCACCGCGATCCCCGGGCGAGCCCCATAATGTCACGTGGGTGATGTCACGTGGTAATTGTTCAAGGGAAACGCTTTTGCTCAATCCCAACTCAATCGCGCTAACCACACAAACACAAATTCAAACACGGAAAATACGAGTACAAAAAAAACTGAAACTTTACTGTCACAAAAAAAACAGATGTTCACAACATGTTTAATACATATATAAGGACGGTATACATTTATAACCTTCAAAAGGATGTAAAAAAAATGGAAGGGACACACACACACACGCACCCCACCCCCCCACACACACGCACACACACACACACACAAAATAACGAATCTCTCTCCACTAACATGCACGCCCGGCCGGATTTTGGGTGGGGCCAGGAGGTAGGGTAGAGCCCAATGCAATCGAAGGGGCAAGCAAGCTTAAAAAACAGGAATGCTTGCCAAAAACTGATCCCTCTAAAATTAAAATAGGGATGACCAGGATTGCCAAGATACAAATCAAGGGCAACAACCTGTGGGGTGAGACAGGATTACGGGTTTGGAAGGAGACATTTTAGCACTAGATCATTAAATAAGCAAGGCCAAAACCAAAGGGGAGCGTCTTGGGCAATACCTTGGAATGGGGTAGGTATATGGGGAAGTTCAACTGCTAAGGGCTGTAACAAAAATCCAACATTAATTTCACTCTTTTTTAAACGCTAACAGACGAAGGGACAGTTTTATCACAGAAAGATTGATAAACAATGCATGGTTAAAACTTGGCAAAAATGGATAAACTGGAACCCTGCACAAGAAAAAAAAACGCACCATACACGGCGACAACCCTGGAAAGCAAGTTATGTGGAAATGCCCAACACAACATTCATGTCAGGCAAACATAGCTATAATAGAATGATACAGCGCTCTGCTGACAAAACTGATTTAATCGTGTCCTTTATTCTGCAATAAAACGTGGATGCCAGACTTACGGACCGATCCCCCCAAAGCCTCAACCGTGTGACAGTCCTGTGCGGGTCCAGCGAAAAGAGAGCGCGTCTGTCCGTCGGATGCAAAACCCCAACAGGATAGCGTCCTTTCTCCTTCCAAAGGGGATACAGTTTTCACACAAAGAGACCACGAAGGTCCCAAGGTGAAAGGTGAAATACACTCCCGTCGGCACATAGGTGTGGCGGCCGTCCAACACCTGTACCAACAGGTTTGGGCAGTGACACCAGCGACCCACGAAGCTGTAGTGGTAGAGAGTGGGGTCGCCGGCGCAACACAAACTGAAGGGGTCAGGGTGAAGGTCCTCTCTCCCAAAGATGGTGCACGGCGGCAGGTGCGTCCTCGTTCCGACCCCGGGCGAGGAGAGGGAAGGGCTGAAGACTGGGGAGAGGAAAGGGGAGGGGTGGTGTGGGCGAGGGAGAAGATGGAGGTAGTTGAGTCAAGCCGTGGTCGCAGCAGCAGCTGCGGTACCGGTGCGGCAACAGCAGAAACGGAAAAGGGCGGCGAGACCCGCTACAGATGCAAGGTCAGCGGCAGCGCAGCGGCACACAGGTAGGTCAGCCACTGGTGGGGGGAGGAGGAAAACCAACAAGAGGAAGAAGCAGAAGTAGAAGTAGAAACAAGAACAAGAAGTGTAGAATAGAAGTCCTGGAAAACACACAAAAGATGGTTTTCCCCTATAAAATGGTGCAAAGCAAAAACCGTAAGCAGACATCCATTACAGAGAGTAACAAGGACAGGCACGGAACACACTGGCGAGCGCTCGCTAAATTTTAGTTCTCAAATAGAATTAATACATTTCCCCGTTCAGCACTTTGTCTACAGACATATTTTCCCAAAAAACGTTCACAACCGTTTATGTCAAACACCCCGGGGTTGGCTCTCTTGAGTTAAAAACAAAACGAATCATCTCCCTTGGGACAACTCTTTCCCATTAACAGAGGCCGGAAACATAACAGCGCCACACAAAAATTATGGGCGCTCTAAATATTTACAGGAATGACAACAAAAAATGGTAAGAAAAAAAAAAACCCAAGTCCTGAACACACGCATTTACAAGTGACGACACTTAACACACAAAAAAACGTGGCAAGACTTGACCCGGAATGTGGTACAGGCACGCGACAACACACAGAACACAACAACACTACATATTTGGAGGGGAAAATGAATAACACGCTCTATGCTGTAAAATGAAAAATAAATGGCCTAGAAGTAAATGAAAAAATTAAAAGTTGGTATAAACGAAAAGGTAATATGATAAACGAAAATAATACTCAAACACAACAAAATAAATATTGAAAGAATTAAAGTAATAGCTGGGAGGAAAACCAATTCTTTAAAATCGATTTTGGGAAAAAAATAAATAATAAAAGAAAATAGATATGAAAATAACTACGCAATGTACTCACCAACTAGACTTGTGAAAAAGGGGCTCCTTGAGGAGCCGGAAAAGTAAGCCCTGCCGGCTCGTATCCCCGGTCAGGGCCTAAAAGTTTAGGAAAAAAAAACAGGCTTCTGCCTCTAAGTGAATCAGGGATTCACGACTGCGATATGGATCACAGGAATACAACAAAAAGCTGGACAAGACGACAGCACTCCTACGGAGTACAATAGTTTGGTTCAACCCAAAGGTAAAAACCCGATTCCCAAAAGCCGGGAGATATGGATCTCCAAAAAAAATAATACAACGCAGTTTCCCTCAAAGGCGAAACAATGGTGGCTCCCCCAGGGATATGGATCCCCCACAAAACACAGTTACAAGAACACTCTGCATGCATAAGGCTTGCACGACACGTTATCTTTCCTCCCACTCTCCCCAACCAATCTCGACTGCTTCTCTCGGTTTAAAAAAAACTCATTCGCAGGTGAGAGGAGGCTCACTCAACCCACGTTTAACCACACGTGCAACCCGGGGTCCACACGGGAAAACACATGACAATGCAGGATGGAAGGTGGGTTGCAGAGAGTTTAAAGGATAAAATAAAACTCAGTTGGTTTTTTTTTAAGACACAAGACACTCTGCTTAAGGTTACATTTTAACAAAACTAACCCTTACACAAATTCTTCCCTCTGGACAAACGGACCTTGAACATGACAGTTGGAAGAAACTTTCGGTGCGTGACAATGTCTTTCCATCTCGATCCCGCCTGTAACTCGGGGCCCCCCTCGGAGGCAGACTTCAGTAGCGAATCATCATCCGCAGCAGATCTTGACCGCTCCGTGTCTTCAAAGCTTCGTAGAGACACTTTGAACTCTGTGAAAGTCCGTTTATGTTCACTTTGTGTAACAACAGCAATGAAAGATTGAAATGAATCAGGTAAACCTTTCAATACCATTGCAATAAGCAGACTATCGTTCACTGTTTCACCGACATTTTTCAAAGCAGCAGCAGCAGTTTCAGCACGAATAATATAGTCAGTTACAGTTTCGTCCGACCGTTTCACGAGCGAGGTAAGTTCAGTGTAGAGGGCTATCACACGTGGTGTGCCTTTTCCAGCATAGTGTTCACGTAAAATCTTCAAGGCTTTTCTTCCATCATCAACAGCGTCTCTCATAACAAGAGATAAACTTCTGTCATCAAGAAAATTGAATCAATTCCGCGAAGGCCTCTTCATTTTTGCTCTCATCGATTTCGTCATCGTCGTCTGCTAAGATGACATCTTTGAGTTTTTGCAGTTTCATATAACGAGAAATTTCATTTCCCCATTGTTCGTATTTACGTTCGTCTCCATCGAAAACGAGTCTCGAATACCTACTCGCACTGGGCCCATAACTGTTGGCAGTGACATGATGGAGGAAAAACGAACAAAGAAGAACAAACGTCTTTTTTCACTGCATAACAAAAATGCACTTTCACTCTTGGCCCGTTGGCAAAGAAGCAAGAGGGCGCCACCGGTATTTATTCTCGGTAACAAGGGACATATTCTAAGATCACAAGCCTATCTTAACATCTTACGTTCTCTCTGTCTGCATCTTTACGTAAATACCCGAAAGAGGCTCACGAAGCGAAATCTGCGGACGATTAAGGAGCAGATATCCGACACTACTGGTAAGCCACTTTTTCGTCGTCTGTTGAAGTGTCACAGGCTACATTTACAAACTTCTAAGGAAGATTAGCGCTTTTTGGACATTTTATGAATTTTTTTAATTCATCTGCAAAATATGCAAGTTATTGACGTGTTTATCCAAAGCTCAACTCGTTCCTTGTTGACTCGGGTTTCATTGTTGACTGACTACAGAGAATGGGATGTCACTGGCTATGGCTACTTTTCTGAGGCTGAGATTGATCAATGACAGCAACAACTTTATCTTCTTTAACATTGACCTACAGCTTCTTTCACATAGGCTAGTTTATTTACACACACATACGTGCGCGGTGCGCGCGCGCACACACACACACACACACACACACACACACACACACACACACACACAAACGTGCACGCGCAAACGCTCGCACGCATGCACACACTCGCGGACACACACAAAACGCGAGTAGTATACCAGGGTCGGATCGACCCTATGGGGATGGGATGGAATGTATGGATTGTATGACGTCCCCGGAAATGAGGTCACCGGAAAATGACGCGAGACGGGAGTGACATCACCCCGGAAGTGTCACGGGAAAAGTGACATCACAGGAAATGACATCAGGGGGGAAATGACCTCATCCCGGAAGGTGTCGTGACCTTAAAGCGGAAACGAAACGGCCTGACCTCGTTGACTACGGGGTTTTGTGTCGGAGCATGGTTCGGTAAGGGGCAGCCACTCCCCCGCGTCCCCCAAATTAGTCGAGCGAGAGAAAAAAAGGGCGGGTGACCAAAAGAAGAAGAAAGAAAACAAAAAAGAGGGTTGAAAGCAACCGGAGCGTGAAGGGTTACAGAGGACGTCACCCCGAGCACAGCTTTATATTTCCGTCCTGATTGAGCACTTAGTGAAAGGGCAAACAACGAGGCTTTACACATTTGTATTCAATTTTTTTGTTGCTGTAGTCTGGCAGAGGCATGTATCAAACTTGTTTTACTACTTAACTATGGAAAATTAACTTCCCAGAATGATGACGTCATTCTTGCACATATTGTGTTTGTTGTCATTGTTCTAATATTGCCTGACCATTTTGCGTACAAGCTTTCATGCGGCATCTATGTTATCTACAAGAAAATAAACCCAGTTCGAGTTTGGTATTAAAGAATTGTTGGGGAATTCGCCAATTCAGTCATCTCAATAGTGCAGATTATTACATTTTCATGACAATAACTAATTATCAAACCTACAGCCCCATTTGTAATGGCCGCTCAAACCCTTTCCGAACACTTTTCTGCCAACCGCTATGCACGGACATTCAGTTGGCCGAAAACAGCGCGGTTAGCTGGCTGGTGGGGAGCGGCCTGCAAAAACACCCCTTTCCTCACCCGCATTCACAGCTTGGTCTCTGCAGCTGTAAACTCCCTGCGACTCAAAACTAAGTAACTTGCTCTGAACAGCCGTGCGGGACAGTTCATTTCCCTGCTGAGGAATAGGTCTCGTTTGCGCGTTTGTTTTTGCCCTCAAGATGGATGTTCGCTGGACACACCCTAAAAGCAAGTCAGGCAGTTGGTGTGTTTGTGAATAGTTAAATTTAGTCATAGATCAGTCTAATATTATCTCCGATATATCTGTTGGCCATAAATCCTGTTTGGTCTTCGTTGATCAAACTTGGAAGAACCATGTTTTAGTCTGTTCCCAACACGTACGTACCCTATCTTATAAACAACATTTAAAAGAGTAATGGCTTCTGTTTTTAATGGCGTCTCAAAAATTTATACCTTTAGGAATACAAACTATGATTCTTTCCTTCTGTATGGTGGACAACTCGACAGTTTATAACCTTCATTAAGGAATTTGAACGACGAAATTTTCCCAAATGATGGTTTAAACAATTTGAAGAATCGACAGTAAATCCGTCTGAAACCATGGCTTTTATTGTTTTTCATTGTTTAAGTGCATAGCCAGCTTCATCTATAGAAAATTTCTCCTTCTAATTGTTAAGACATGAGGTAAATTAACCATTTGAGATATTTCGTAATCCTCAACTTCCTTTATCCGGTACGATTTTTTCATAAACTTTTTTCCCACGTCTCGTTGGATCCTTTCATCATTGAAATATTCTAAGCCATCATCTGATGTTAACTTTGTTATTTTTTTGTTTAAGAAAGTTTCTTTTTTCAAGCGAGCTAAAAAAATCATCTAATCTTAACTTTGTCTTATTTTGTTTAAGAAGTTTCTGTTATCAAGCGAACAAAAATACTGATTGACCTTTTCCCCTTCTGCTATCCAACGTGCTCGCGATCGAAAAAACCCCCCTGCATTTTAGCTTCCGTAAGTCTAACTAGTTCCTCTTTGTCCTGCTCTAATTCATGTCTTTCTTCATCAGTCAACTGTTCCTTCTTCGCTAACTTTTCAATATTCACTTCTAAACAATTCTGCTTTTCATTACTTCTGCGGGTTTTTTTCGTTGCAAATGCTATAGTTGTACTTTTATTTTTTATTAATAAAACATGTAAAAAAGATGATCTGTGTAGTAAACTAAATTTTTGATGCTCAATAAATGTTACTTGTTCCCTTGAACTGGGCAGTACAGCATGCTCTTCTTTACAATTTTAAATTTTCCCTCGTTAATTTCATCAATGTACGGTTTATCCTTAAACAAAGAACACTTAAATTTCCAGAAGGGTTTTATAGTTTAGTTTCTTTAGCAAAGGTTAAATTCAGAGTAAGATTGAATGGTTGTCCTGTACCTGCCTTAATATCTGCATCCGTGACAATAGTGGACACATATAATCTGAAACTAGAAAAAAAAATCAACTACTTTGCTGCAGAGGGGAGGATCTGTTCCATGCGTATCTTTTCAATTCAGGGTTCAACATTCTCCATATATCTGTAAGGTCTATATTAAGCATCATGTCTTCAACTTGCTGTTGGGGCTTTAACTTTGCTATAATGCTTATGATTTAAAAAAATCCATGAAAACATCTTGTGCGAGGTTCAGTCCACTCCATTACAAACATTTTCAACACCCTACATCCTTAATATTATCTTCTAACTCAACAAAAAACAAAATAAAAACAGAAAAAAAAATCAAGATTTTTCATAATTTGGTCTATACAGGTTAATGAACAATATCATCTTAGCCAAAATGGATAAAAACAGCAAAAAATGTAGTTTCCCCCTACATCTTTTGTAAACCCTTTTGTACACAAAACTCAAATCATTGTTAAAGAGAATGGTAACACCTCTTGAATTTGACAAAATGATACAAAATATGTTTTATAACCCCTTTTCTCCTCTGATAACTTTCAAGCTTGGGGTCAAAATGGGTACCTGTAAAAGATACATCAAAAACGCTTTTCTTAATAGCCAAACACATCCCTCTCCTTTTTCTTTTTTTTTTTTTTGACCACTAGGCCTCAGCAGTTCATTGAACAAACCTTACATATTTACTCATGTTATATCTTATAAGTGGGGCAGAAACACACATATAGGCAGAAACGCCCATAATCTTGCAATGAACACAATATCTACCGAAATACAATCCTTTAATGACAACAAAATCTCACCATCTCTCTCACAGAGGGAAAACGGCATCTCATTCAACAAGGATTTTCTCCAGTTCAACATAACAAAGACCAAATGTATTTCAAGAAAAATAAGCATGAGTTTAAGACAAACAAAGAATAGTTAAAACAAACAAACAAACAAGACTATAATAACAAAACATTGTTTAATTTGGGGGAGCGATGTGCTTATGTGGCGCCTTTGGGCGTTGCGATTTTAAATCCTGCTTGGATATATCTGATATTCCCCGGAAACATTTGTTTTGCCCGATGCGTTATCTGCGACGCGTCTCTAGAATTTTTAAATACGACCATGTAGTGGGCGTTCAAACTGGTCGTTCTTTGTTCCTTCCGTTTCGAAAAATTTCATTTTGGATAATGTACATTACGCTCGCGTTACGATGATGACTACCTTTGGGAAACAACTTCGTAACGCCATCGTCCGTTTCGCTCATTAAATCGTCAATGTCACCAAACGTCTACGGTCTCCCTTCCACGCGTCTATATCCCGGGAACCCTTCCCTAAAGGTCACCCCCCTTTAATCGTTATACGAAGTTGCCATTCTCCAAAACACCATATTATTTCTTCGGGTATCGGTACCATCATTTCGAACACTTTTTAAAAACGTTTTACAAAATGAGTTTTCCCTGAGCCAGTAGGACCGCTAGACGCAAGTAAAAAGGGGGTGTCCAGCGAACATCCATCTTGAGGGCAAAAAAACAAACGCGCAAACGAGACCTATTCCTCAGCACGGAATGAAAATGTCCTCGGGGTGACGTCCTCTGTAACCCTTCACGCTCCGGTTGCTTTCAACCCTCTTTTTTGTTTTCTTTCTTTTTCTTTTGGTTCACCGCCCTCTTTTCTCTCGCTCGAATAATTTGGGGGACCCCGGGGGGGTGGCTGCCCTTACCGAACCATGTCCGACACACCGCGTAGTCAACGAGGTCAGGGCCGTTTCGTTTCCGCTTTAAGGTCACGACCCTTTCGGCATGAGGTCATTTCCACTGATGTCATTTCCTGTGATGTCACTTCTGTGACACTTCCCGGGGTATTTTCACTTCCCCTCTCGCGTCATTTCCGGGTGACCTCATTTCGGTGACGTCAAAACATACCATACATTCCTCCCATCCCCATAGGGGTCGATCCGACCTGGTATACTACTCACGCGCGCAGGCATGTGCGCGCAAATACACACCACTCTCTCTCTCTCTCTCCCCTTCTCTCTCTCTCTCTCTCTCTCTCTCTCTTCTCTCTCTCTCTCTCTCTCTTCCCAGGGCTGGGTGGGAAAAAAAAATCATTTATATCACTTATTTCATCACTCTGGTTAAATAGGGAAATTTTGTTTCGTTTCGTTTCGTTTCGCTCTCTCTTCTCTCTCTCTTTCTCTCTCTCTCTCTCTCTCTCTCTCTCTCCTCTCTCTCTCCTTTTATTTTTGATTGTTTTACAAAAATGTTTTTATTTTATTACCAAAATGTTGTATTTTATTTCCAAATTTTCTAGCAACTATTTTTTTACTTTTCGATTATTTCCATAATAAACGAATGTAAATAAAATTTTATCAAGAAAAACTCGGAAACAAGTCGGACTATGCAGAGACGATGGCCTTGCTTGCACTGACCAACAACCCCAAAAACCATCGAAAACAAGAAGAAAGAACTAT
Organism: Conus ventricosus; assembly: GCA_018398815.1. Taxonomy (NCBI): domain Eukaryota; kingdom Metazoa; phylum Mollusca; class Gastropoda; order Neogastropoda; family Conidae; genus Conus; species Conus ventricosus. Next base: position 10,084,842 of record CM031626.1, read on the forward strand.
GCAAAATCTTCCAAAACCACAACTTAAAGATTACCATTGAAGCAAAAAAAGGTAGTGAACTACTTAGACATAACATTGGATCTCAACAATCACATAAAATAAACCATACAAGAAACCCAACGATACACCTCTTTATGTAACACCAAAAGTAACCCCCCCCATCTGTATTAAAGACCATCCCCCATGGCATAAACAAGGGGGCTATCAAATTGTCATGCAATGAGAGAGTGTTTCAACAATGCAGCAGAGATACCAGGAGGCACTACAAAAAAGTGGATACAATTACAAATTACAATACAACCCAGACAACAACACAACAAAAGCAAGAAAAATAGGAAAAGAAAAATCATATGGTATAACCCCCCATACGACGGGGGGAAACTCAAAACAAACATAGGGAAAGAATTCTTCAAAATTTTAACAACTTCATTTCCAAAAGAACACAAACTGTCCAAATATTTAACAAAAACACTGTCAAATATCGTACTCAGTATGCCCAACCTTAAAAACCTAATTGGCCCCATCCAACAAAATGAAAATCAACACAGCAAAGAAGGTGAAGAAAGGAAATCTTGCAATTGCACCAGAAAAGAGCAGTGCCCACTAGACAATAAAGGGTCTCCACAACAACATTGTTTTACCAGGCTACTGTGACATCAGAAAATGAAAAAGAAACATACATAGGGATCATGAAAACCACTTCAAACCAGATATGCAAACCACAAACAGTCATTTAAAAAAGAAAAATATAAAAACCAAACAGAATGAGCAAATATATCTGGAAACTTAAAGACGAAAAAACAAGCTACAATATATCCTGGAAAATCATAAAAAGAGGCATCACCATACAGCAATGTTTCAAAAGGTGCAACCTATGTCTAACTGAAAAATGGTTAATTACTACGCAAACCACACTTAGAAAACTTTAAACACCAAACAGAAATAGTAAACAACTGCGGGCCCATAAATGGAATCGTTGTTAGTGAACACATCCAAACAAAAACCTGAAAAGCCCAAAAAAAACACGTGCAGCCAACCCGCACGTGCAAAAAAACCGAAACGTGAGCCCACACGCTATATAACATCGGCGGTGGGAAACAAAAACCTTCCTGTGACAGCGCAACCCCGCTAGAAACAAATTTGTCGATTTCTTTTTTTGTACCTTTTTTAACAAATGTTGCTCCCCAAGGGGTTGAGCACTCAAAAAATCATTTTGGGTATTTTAATCACTTTGATCTATATATATTATATAAATATATATATTTATATTTTTAAAATATATATATATATATAAAATATATATATATTATATAAAATTTATCCTGATGACAGCGAACATGCTCGAAACAAATTTGTAGATAGTTTTAAGATTCCTTTTTTAAAACTTGTTTTTAACTATATATATATATATATATAGGGTGTGTGTATATTATATTATATATGTGAATAGTTAATATGTAAATACATACAAAAAGTAACTTACATGGATGTTTTATTCAATTACAAATGATTACTTGAAAATAATTTCTTTAGTTTTCCGATTAAGCCACAATAAATGAATACAGTAAACAAACAAATCAATAAATAAATGAAAATGGTAGGGCCTAAAATCTTTTCAGGTTCTTCGTGAAAGTGTGTCTATATGTGTATCACAAAAATTGTGGTGTGTTACAGTACATCTTATATACATTCTGGACAAAGAAAAAAAAAAAACATTAGCATCCCTGACAGAACAGTAAATAAAAAATGCATGGTATATTCGTCTTGGATAAAGTCAACAAACTAACCAACCAACACTGGCGTCCTTACAAAAGCACGAAAATACGCTTTGTACCCATTCAGCGTTCACGCATTTTTTTCCCTTTTTTCATTAAATGTATACTTGTAGACAATCAATGGAAAAAGATTTTTGCCTAAGGTTGTGGACAATATTTTTCTTTTGTGTGTGTGTGTGATTCCTAGACCGTGACAACCCAATGACGAAATTATTAACCTATTCCTTACCGGGCTAGATCTGAAGCGATAAGGGGAGTAAAATACCAGTGTACATCCTGAAGATACGGACGCAAAAGATATTTTGAGTTATGCTTTTTCATCCTTGGGGGAAAAAAAATCAAAAAAAGAAAATAGGCAGCCATAAACATGCGAATGCTTTGGACCAGCATGTAGTTGGCAGATATAAACACAGTTTTCTAACGTAGATGAAAACAACAACAGCAACAAAAACACAGCATTTAAACATACATGTCACAAAAACTAACAAATGCGCTCGTTCATACCTAAGTCTTGATAATTATATTCTAGTTACAAAGTGAGACGACTGCAGGCGGAAATCTAAACAAATCTTAAACAAATGTTAGCTAACCGCCGAGAGAAACGTAGACAAACGAGTCACAAGACGAAACACGCGCGTATAGACCTCTTAGGTTTTTAGGCGTAGGTCTTAGGCTCAGAGCCTCGTTTTCATTCAACGCCTACCCTTTCGCTGAAGAGATCAAAGCTAAGTAACAACTCGTTCATTTATTTTTCCTATTTGTTTTTGTCTTGCTGAAGAAAACCTAAAGGTCGCAAACGCGCCGTGTTTTGTCTTGTGGGCTCGTTTGTTCACATTTCTCTTGGCGGTTCGCTAACATGTATTTAAAAATTTTATTTTACCTTACAACAGCAACAACAACAACTACAACAAAACACTGGCGTCCTGAATAGAACGCTGTAAAGGAACAAAATGCTAAGAATAACGCTCTGCCTTTCACAGTATCTTTCAGCTAGTCTCCAACTGATGGTGAAGTTGGACTGTGGAGGGAATGACGTTGTTGTTGTCTGCGCTGTTGAGGGGGCGGCGGCGGCGGTGGTTGGTATTGATTTGCGTTGTGCTATATTGAAGGTGGGTGATGACAGACTGAACAGATTGATTTATTAATGTATAATGAACGTGCTCTCTCTCTCTCTCTCTCTCTCTCTCTTTTCTCTCTCTCTCTCTCTCTCTCTTTAATTGTGTGTTGTGTGTGTGTGTGTGTGTGTGTGTGTGTGTGTGTGTGTGTGTGTGTTGTGTGTGTGTATGTGTGTGTGTGTGTGTGTGTGTGTGACTGATGTGAGTGAGCGCGTGCGTGCGTGTGTGTATGTGAGTGTGTGCGAGTGTGTGTGTGTGTGTGTGTGTGTGTGTGTGTGTTAAATGAGACGAATTTTGATGATTGCTCCGATCCTTGTCTGGAAACGACAGGCGTCTAGGCTCAGGTTTTTCTTTCTGATTTCTATTTAGTTGTGTCTGCATCGGCCTGTAAATCCCTCAAGCTTGTGGAACAGTTCCAGTGTTTTGAATCTGGGATTTTCTGGCAGCGGGCGCGCATGCACACACACACACCACACAACACACACACACACACACACACACCCCACCACACAACCACAGACAACACACACACACACCACACCCCACACACACACACACACACACACACACACACACACACAATGCGCGCGAATAAAACACACCACACGTGCGCGCGCGCGCAGACAGACAGAGATAGAGCAAAATATAAGAGACAGGACAGATAAACAAAGCAAATATACACTGTATTTTGACCGTGGAATGACTGCAAGAGAGAGAGGGGAGAGAGAGAGAGAGAGAGAGAGGAGAGAGAGAGAGAGAAGAACAGACAGAAGACAGACAGACACAGAGAGAAAATTAAAACACTGTATTCTCACCCATGTTGATTTTTATGCTCGCGCTGTGGGCAAAATCCTTGTGCACGGAAGAAGATCTGTCTGACATGGATCAGCTTCAAAAACCTTGTCTGTGCCTGTGGAAGATGGGGTGAGTGTATTGGTTTAATAGACTGAGAGTGTCGTTAGCGTGTGCTTTGAAACGATATCACCAAATACCACTGTTGTTACCAAGGCTTGATCTATGTAGCAGGTTCACATTTTGTGTTAGTCATTGCCCTCATTTGTAAGTTACTGTGCCTTTTATGAGATACGGTGGGACCATGTACGAATGTTACCTCGCTCACGGAAATTAAACTGAAAACTGTTTGTGCTTGTACCTATAGTACAGGCTACAGGTTGTGGCTGTTCTCTACCTTTCAGAGCATTCACCAATATCAACCAGGCACAGAGACGCAGCCACCTGCGGACGTGGTCAAGAATTAGCGATTTTCCCGAATCTACAAGGGAGTTTAATAATCTGTGTTCGTCAGAAAAAGGCGATGTTCCGAAATCTGCAAGGGAGACAATCTGTATCGGCGTTCGCGCGTTCAGCAAAAGTGACCCCGGTATTTTATGCCACAAGAGTGGAAGGTGGGCCACGCTCAAAGCAATGTTGCCCTCAGTCAGTCTAAACAGTTTCAACCAGAGAGAGAACATGCCGGAACATGGCTGCTATGCAGACAGTCTGTATCCCTTTCGCTGTTTTGTCCTGGCGTGCGCTTCTAATGGTTGTCTTCTTTGTTTGCTTGGCCGTAAGGTGAGAAAAGGTAAAAATTCTGTTTGCGAGGGAAAGACGGTGTTATCTTCCCCTGATTTCTTGGTAAGAACAGGTCTGTTAAGAGGCGTAAGGATTAACTCGACTGCATGCTCAAATCTTCTTCCCATTTGAACCCATAGCATACTGATGCCTGGGTGGAAGACAGCTGGGGCAGAGAGAGAGAGGAGAGGGGAGGGGAAAAGAAAGGGGAGAGAGAGAGTGAAGGGGGAGAGGAGAGAGAGGAGAAAAAAGATGAAGATGAACCCCCCAAATCAAATTCTGATGATAACATTCGAATAACATCTACCAGCTTGGGCTAATGCGTAGGTCAGACATCTGTTAAGTGGTAGCCACGAGACCCTCTTCTTAAACTCTCTCATCTTTTCATTAATTCAGTTATCTATTAGCTTTAAATCATGCGCAGTGTGGTCTCAAAATTTAGCGGGTGTGGTGTGGCGTATATGGACTAGTCCGCACGCAGCGACACCTCCTTGACGAAACTGAAATTGCCACCTTATATGTCTGTAATGCTAACAACTGAATCACAGCGGCTGGTCAGATGAACGCGTTTTAACCAGCAGAAGGTAACCGGCGGTGCCAAGTTAGCCTACCCCAGACCTAGCAGTGTAGGCCTAGCACATTTTCCACTGTGATGCGTAAATGACGGAAACATAAAATGTCGTCAGAAAGTGACGCATAGTTAAAGTGCTTGTGATGACAAAAACCTCTCCACTTCCCCCAAATCCTCTACGTCCCACCCCAACCCCCTTCCCCCATCTCCTTTTTTTCCATAAAAATCTGGCTGCTTTTTGGTCGTTCTTCCTAGTGAGCAAGACTGAGTTGAGAAAGAAACGTAGTTCAAGGGATGCTGAAAGCATAAATACAAATAAAAAAGAAGCCTGCTCGTTGTCATGTTCTCTCTCTCTCTCTCTCTCTCTCTCTCTCTCTCTCTCTCTCTCTCTCTCTCTCTCTCACACATCACGAACGCACGCACACACACACACACACACACACACACACACACACACACACACACACACACACACACACACACACACATACACACACAGCTCACTGTCACGTTCACGTCCTTTGGTTAGATGTATCTGCCAACTACAGCAGTGTACAGCTGGCAAAACAAACAAACAAACAAACAAACAAACAAACAAACTTCACCCGCTAAAGAATGTGCCACTGCCAGGACAGTATTGAAATAGAAGACTCACGTATTTTACGACGGATCACTTCTGCAACTGTATAGAAAGTATTAACTCACTTGGCAGCTCAATCATCTCTCTTCTCCTCCACCATTTCCCCACTTGCCTTCCCTTCACGACTTTCCTCATCTGGATATGCTCCTTTTCCCACTCGTGTATATAGCAGAACAGTCCTGACCTTCAACCTAACTACTATACAACTGCCAGGGGCAGTACCCTGAGCACCTGCTCGACCTTCCAGCCATGAATCCCCACCCCCCACCCCAACCCTCAACACACACACACACACACACACACACACACACACACACACACCACACACACACACACACACACACACACACAGATACACACACACACACACACACACACACACACACACACACACACACACACACACACACACTTCACAACATACACTCCACACACACACACACACACACACACAAAACACACACACACACACACACACACACACACACACACACACATCACACACACACACACACACACTCACAACATACACAAAACACACACACACACACACACAAAAAAACACTCACACTAACACACACACACACACAACACACATCACACACACACACACACACACACTACCTCTTGCTTCTTGCCCCCCCCCCCCTCCCCAACAACCTTCCAAAGAAGAGTAACTACCCAGCAATTCAAAGGGAGAAACCTTCAGAATCTTGAGAAACTACCCAGAATTAAAAATATTAATCCCATATGATTCTCTTCAGTCTCTCTCTCTGTCTCTCCTCTCTCTACTCTCTCTCTTCTTCAAATAGAAACTATTCAATACATTTTTGACAAGGTATTTATCCCAGGAATGTTAAAGCTTTATATCCCAGTATATAAAAGGGACCGAAAACGTCAAATTACAGAGGAAACTCTCTCTGAGTATTATATCTAATGCTATACTATATACTAATGCACGACTGTATACCTGGGTTTGAAAGCAACAATGTAATTTCAGATGTCAAGCAGGATTCCGAAAAGTATTCGACAGTGGATAGATATTTACTTTATATCTCTGTCATAACTGTTTGAGTAAAAGAAACTATAGGTTTTTAAAAAGCTTTGATCGTCGACATGATACTTTGCAATAATTAAACAACTATG
>CM031626.1:10092660-10119545 GCA_018398815.1 Conus ventricosus
TCCACAAGCTATAAATCCCCACACCGCCAGCCGCCGCCCGCCTCAACAGCGCAGACAACAACAACGCCCTTTCCCCTCCACAGCCCAAACTTCAGCCATCAGTTGGAGACTAGCTGAAAGATACTGGAAAGCAGAGCGTTTTTCTTAGCATTTTTTTCCCCTTTACATGCGTTCTATTCAGGACGCCAGTTTTTGTTGTATTTGTTGTTGTGCTGTTGTAAGGTAAAATATAATTTTAAATACATGTTAGCGAACCGCCAAGAGAAAAATGGGAACAAACGAGTCACAAGACAAAACACGGCGCTTTTGCGAACCTTTTTAGGTTTTCTTCAGGCAAGACACAAACAAATAGGACAATGAAAATGAACGAGTTTGTTACTTAGCTTTGATCTCTTCAGCGCAAGGTAGGCGTTGAATGAAAACGAGGCTCTGAGCCTAAGACCTACGCCTAAGACCTAAGAGGTCTATACGCGTCGTGTTTCGTCTTGTGACTCGTTTGTCTACGTTTCTCTCGGCGGTTAGCAAACATTTGTTTAAGATTTTTTTAGATTTCCGCCTGCAGTCGTCTCACTTTGTAACTAGAATATAATTATCAAGACTTAGGTATGAACGAGCGCATTTTTTTAGTTTTTGTGACATGTATGTTTAAATGCTGTGTTTTGTTGCTGTTGTTGTTTTCATCTACGTTAGAACAACTGTGTTTATATCTGCCACTACATGCTGGTCCAAAGCATTCGCATGTTTATGGCTGCCTTTTTTCTTTTTTTGATGTTTTTTTTCCCCAGAGGATGAAGAAGCTACTCAAAATATGCTTTGCGTCCGTATCTTCAGGTGTACACTGGTATCTTACTCTCCTTATTCGCTTCAGATCTAGCCCGGTATGGATAGGTTAATAATTTCGTCATTGGGTTGTCAGGGGTCTATGGGAATCACACACACACACAAAGGAAAAATATTGTTCCACAACCTTAGGCAAAAATCTTTTCCATTGATTGTCTACAAGATATACATTTTAATGAAAAAATGGAAAATGCGTGAACGCTGAATGGGGGTACAAAGCGTATTTTTCTTTGCTTTTTGTAAGGACGCAGTGTTGGTTGGTTAGTTGTTGACTTTATCCAAGACGAATATACCATGCAATTTTTTATTTACTGTTCTGTCAGGGATGCTAATGTTTTGTTTTTTCTTTGTCCAGAATGTATATAAGATGTACTGTAGCTACACCACAATTTCGTGATAAAACATATAGACACACTTTCCGAAGAACCTGAAAAGATTTTAGCCCTACCATTTTCATTTATTTATTTATTTGTTGTTACGTATTCATTTATTGTGGCTTAATCGGACACTAAAGAAATTATTTGCAAGTAATCATTAGTAATTGAATAAAACATCCATGTAAGTTACTTTTTGTATGTATTTACATACTTATCTATTCACATATATATATATATATATACACACACATATATATATATATTTATATAGTTAAAACAAGTTAAAAGAGGAATCTTAAAACTATCTACAAATTTGTTTCGAGCATGTTGCGCTGTCATCAGGATGATCTATATATATATATATATATATATATATATATATATATATATATATATATTATATATTATATATATATATATATATATATAGATCAAAGTGATTAAAATACCCAAAATGATTTTTGAGTGCTCAACCCCTTGGGGAGCAACATTTGTTAAAATAAGGTACTAAAAAGAGAAATCGACAAATTTGTTTCTAGCGGCGTTGCGCTGTCATCAGGATGGTTTTTGTTTGCCCACCGCCGATGTTATATAGCGTGTGGGCTCACGTTTGCGGTTCTTTGCACGTGCGGGTTGGCTGCACGTGTTTTTTTGGGCTTTCAGGTTTTTGTTTTGGATGTGTTCACTAACAACGATTTCCATTTATGCCTGCAGTTGTTTACTATTTCTGTTTGGTGTTTAAAGTTGCTAAGTGTGGTTTGCGTAGTATTAACCATTTTTCAGTTAGACATAGGTTGCACCTTTTTGAAACATTGCTGTATGGTGATGCTCTTTTTATGATTTTCCAGGATATATTGTAGCTTGTTTTTGCGTCTTTAAGTTTCCAGATATATTTGCTCAATTCTGTTTGGTTTTTATATTTTTCTTTATTAAATGACTGTTTGTGGTTTGCATATCTGGTTTTGAAGTGGTTTTCAGTGATCCCTATGTATGTTTCTTTTTCATTTTCTGATGTCACAGTAGCCTGGTATACAATGTTGTTGTGGAGACATTTATTGTCTAGTGGGCACTGCTCTTTTCTGGTGCAATTGCAAGATTTCCTTTCTTCACCCTTCTTTGCTGTGTTGATTTTCATTTTGTTGGATGCGCCAATTAGGTTTTTAAGGTTGGGCATACATGAGTACGATAGTTTGACAGTGTTTTTGTTAAATATTTTGGACAGTTTGTGTTCTTTTGGAAATGAAGTTGTTAAAATTTTGAAGAATTCTTTCCCTATGTTTGTTTTGAGTTTCCCGTCGTATGGGGGGTTATACCATATGATTTTTCTTTTCCTATTTTTCTTGCTTTTGTTTGTGTTGTTGTCTGGGTTGTATTGTAATTTGTAATTGTATCCACTTGTTTGTAGTGCCTCCTGGTATTCTGCTGCTGCATTGTTGAACACTCTCTCATTGCATGACAAGTTTGATAGCCTCTTGTTTATGCCATGGGGTATGGTCTTTATACAGATGGTGGGTGGTTACTTTTGGTGTTTACATAAAGAGGTGTATCGTTGGGTTTCTTGTATGGTTTATATATGTGATTGTTGAGATCCAATGTTATGTCTAAGTAGTTCACTACCTTTTGTTTGCTTCAATGGTAATCTTTAAGTTGTGGTTTTGGAAGATTTTGCATAGTTCTTTCTTCTTGTTTTCGATGGTTCTTGGGTTGTTGGTCAGTGCAGCAAGGCCATCGTCTCTGCATAGTCCGACTTGTTTTCCGAGTTTTTTCTTGATAATATTTATTTACAATCGTTTATTATGGCATAATCGAAAAGTAAAAAAAATAGTTGCTAGTAATTGGTAATAAAATACAACATTTTGGTAATAAAATAAAACATTTTTGTAAAACAATCAAAAATGGAGAGAGAGAGAGAGAGAGAGAGAGAGAGAGAGAGAGAGAGAGAGAGAGAGAGATGAGAGAGAGAGAGAGAGCGAAACGAAACGAAACGAAACGAAATTCTATTTAACCAGAGTGATGAAATAAGTGATATAAATGATATTTTTTCCCACCCAGCCCTGGGAAGAGAGAGAGAGAGAGAGAGAGAGAGACGAGAGAGAGAGAGAGAGAGAGAGAGAGAGAGAGAGAGAGAGAGTGTGTGTGTATTTGCGCGCACATGCCTGCGCGCGTGAGTAGTATACCAGGGTCGGATCGACCCCTATGGGGATGGGGATGGAATGTATGGTATGTTTGACGTCACCGGAAATGAGGTCACCCGGAAAGACGCGAGACGGGAAGTGACATCATCCCGGAAGTGTCACAGGAAGTGACATCACAGGAAATGACATCAGTGGGAAATGACCTCATGCCGAAAGGTGTCGTGACCTTAAAGCGGAAACGAAACGCCCTGACCTCGTTGACTACGCGGTTGGTGTCGGAGCATGGTTCGGTAAGGGGCAAGGCCACTCCCCCGCGTCACCCAAATTAGTCGAGCGAGAGAAAAGAGGGCGGGTGAACCAAAGAAGAAGAAAGAAAACAAAAAAGAGGGTTGAAAGCAACCGGAGCGTGATGGGTTACAGAGGACGTCACCCGAGGACAGTTCATTCCGTGCTGAGGAATAGGTCTCGTTTGCGCGTTTGTTTTCTGCCTCAAGATGGATGTTCGCTGGACACACCCTTTTACTTGCGTCATAGCGGGTCCTACTGGCTCAGGGAAAACTCATTTTGTAAAACGTTTTTTAAAAAGTGTATCAGAAATGATGGTACCGATACCCGAAGAAATAATATGGTGTTTTGGAGAATGGCAAACTTCGTATAAACGAGTTGAGAGGGGTGACCTTTACGGAAGGGTTACCGGATATAGACGCGTGGAAGGGAGACCGTAGACGTTTGGTGATCATTGACGATTTAATGAGCGAAACGGACGATGGCGTTACGAAGTTGTTTACCAAAGGTAGTATCATCGTAACGCGAGCGTAATGTACATTATCCAAAATGTATTTTCGAAACGGAAGGAACAAAGAACGACCAGTTTGAACGCCCACTACATGGTCGTATTTAAAAATTCAGAGACGCGTCGCAGATAACGCATCTGGCAAAACAAATGTTTCCTGGGAATATCAGATATATCCAAGCAGGATTTAAAATCGCAACGTCCAAGGCGCCACATAAGCACATCGCTCCCCCCAAATTAAACAATGTTTTGTTATTATAGTCTTGTTTGTTTGTTTGTTTTAACTATTCTTTGTTTTGTCTTAACTCATGCTTATTTTTCTTGTATACATTTGGTCTTTGTTATGTTGAACTGGAGAAATCCTTTGTTGAATGAGATGCCGTTTTCCTCTGTGAGAGAGATGGTGAGATTTTGTTGTCATTAAAGGATTGTATTTCGGTTAGATATTGTGTTCATTGCAAGATTATGGGCGTTTCTGCCTATATATGTGTGTTTCTGCCTCCACTTATAAAGATATAAACATGAGTAAATATGTAAGGTTTTGTTCAATGAACTGCTGAGGCTAGTGGATCAAAAAAAAAAAAAAAGAAAAAGAGGAGGGATGTGTTTGGCTATTTAAGAAAAGCGTTTTTGATGTATCTTTTACAGGTACCCATTTTGACCCCAAGCTTGAAATGTGTATCAGAGGAGAACGGGGTTATAAAACATATTTTTGTATCATATATGTCAAATTCAAGAGGTGTTACCATTCTCTTTAACAATGATTTTGAGTTTTGTGTACAAAAGGTTTACAAAGATGTAGGTGGAAACTACATTTTTGCTGTTGTATCCATTTTGGCTAAGATGATATTGTTCATTAACCTGTATAGACCAAATTATGATAATCTTGATTTTTTTTTCTGTTTTTATTTTTGTTTTTTGTTGAGTTAGAAGATAATATTAAGGATGTAGGGTGTTGAAAATGTTGTAATTGGAGTGGACTGGAACCTCGCACAAGATGTTTTCAATGGATTATTTTAATCATAAGCATATAGCAATGTTAAAGCACAACAGCAAGTTGAAGACATGATGCTTAATATAGACCTTACAGATATATGGAGAATGTTGAACCCTGAATTGAAAAGATACGCATGGAACAGATCCTCCCCTCTGCAGCAAAGTAGTGTTGATTTTTTTCTAGTTTCAGATTATGTGTCCACTATTGTCACGGATGCAGATATTAAGGCAGGGTACAGGACAGACCATTCAATGCTTACTCTGAATTTAACCTTTGCTAAAGAAACTAAACTATAACCCTTCTGGAAATTTTAAGTGTTCTTTGTTGAAGGATAAACAGTACATTGATGAAATTAACGAGGAAATTAAAGTTGTAATAGAAGAGCATGCTGTACTGCCCAGTTCAAGGGAACAAGTATCATTTATTGAGCATTCAAAAATTTAGTTTTTCTACTACAGATCATCTTTTTTACATGTTTTATTAATAAAAATAAGAAGTACAACTATAGCATTTGCAACTGAAAAAAACCCGCAAGAAGTAATGAAAAGCAGAATTGTTTAGAAGTGAATATTGAAAAGTTAGCGAAGAAGGAACAGTTGACTGATGAAGAAAGAAATGATTTAGAGCAGGACAAAGAGGAACTAGTTAGACTTACGGAAGCTAAAATGCAGGGGGTTTGTTTCGATCGCGAGCACGTTGGATAGCAGAAGGGGAAAGGTCAATCAGTATTTTTTGTTCGCTTGATAACAGAAACTTCTTAAACAAAATATGACAAAGTTAAGATTAGATGATGTTTTAGCTCGCTTGAAAAAAGAAACTTTCTTAAACAAAAATATAACAAAGTTAACATCAGATGATGGCTTAGAAATATTTCAATGATGAAAGGAGTCCAACGAGACGTGAAGAAAGTTTATGAAAAAAATCGTACCGGAATAAAGGAAGTTGAGGATTACGAAATATCTCAAATGGTTAATTTACCTCATGTCTTAAACAATTAGAAGGAGAAATTTCTATAGATGAAGCTGGCTATGCACTTAAAAAGATGAAAAACAATAAAAGCCATGGATCAGACGGATTTACTGTCGAGTTCTTCAAATTGTTTCAACCATCACTTGGAATATTCGTCGTTCGATCCTTAAATGAAGGTTATAAACTGTGCGAGTTGTCCACCATACAGAAGGAAAGAATCATAGTTTGTATTCCTAAAGGTGATAAATCTTGAGACGCCATTAAAAACAGAAGGCCAGTTACTCTTTTAAATGTTGTTTATAAGATAGGGTACGTACGTGTTGTGAACAGACTAAAACATGGTTCTTCCAAGTTTGATCAACGAAGACCAAACAGGATTTATGGCCAACAGATATATCGGAGATAATATTAGACTGATCTATGACTGAATTAACTATTCACAAACACACCAACTGCCTGACTTGCTTTTAGGGTGTGTCCAGCGAAACATCCATCTTGAGGGCAGAAAACAAACGCGCAAACGAGACTATTCCTCAGCACGGAATGAACTGTCCTCGCACGGCTGTTCAGAGCAAGTTACTTAGTTTTGAGTCGCAGGGGAGTTTACAGCTGCAGAGACCAAGCTGTGAATGCAGGTGAGGGAAAAGGTGTGTTTTCTGCAGGCCGCTCCCCCAGCCAGCTAACCGCGCTGTATTCGGCCAACTGAATGTCATCTGTGCATAGCTGGTCTGGCAGCAATGTGTTCGGCAAGGTTGAGCGGCCATACAAATGGGGCTGTAGGTTTGATAATTAGTTATTGTCATGAAAAATGTAATATAATCTGCACTATTGAGATGACTGAATTGGCGAATTCCCAACAATTCTTTTAATACCAAACTCGACTGGGTTTATTTTCTTGTAGATAACATAGATGCGCATGAAAGCTTGTACGCAAGTGGTCAGGCAATATTAGAACAATGACAACAAACACAATATTGTGCAAGAATGACGTCATCACTTTCTGGGAAGTTAATTTTCCATAGTTAAGTAGTACACAAGTTTGATACATGCCTCTGCTCAGACTACAGCAACAAAATATTGGATTACAAATGTGTAAAGCCTCGTTTGTTTGCCCTTTCACTAAGTGTCTCAATCAGGACGGAAATATAAAGCTGTGCTCGGGGTGACGTCCTCTGTAACCCTTCACGCTCCGGTTGCTTTCAACCCTCTTTTTTGTTTTCTTTCTTCTTCTTTTGGTCACCCGCCCTTTTTTCTCTCGCTCGACTAATTTGGGTGACGCGGGGGAGTGGCTGCCCCTTACCGAACCATGCTCCGACACAACCGCGTAGTCAACGAGGTCAGGGCCGTTTCGTTTCCGCTTTAAGGTCACGACACCTTCCGGCATGAGGTCATTTCCCACTGATGTCATTTCCTGTGATGTCACTTCCTGTGACACTTCCGGGATGATGTCACTTCCCGTCTCGCGTCATTTCCGGTGACCCTTTTCCGGTGACGTCATTACAATCCATACATTCCATCCCCATCCCATGGGGGTCGATCCGACCCGGGTAACTACTCCGTTTGTGTGTGTCCGAGTTGGTGCATGCGTGCGGCGTTTTGCGCGTGCACTTTGTGTGTGTGTGTGGTGTGTTGTGTGTGGTGGTGTGTGTGTGTGTGCGCGCGCGCACGCGCGCACGTATGTGTGTGTAAATAAACTACCTATGTGAAAGAAGCTGTAGGTCAATGTTAAAGAAGATAAAGTTGTTGCTGTCATTGATCAATCTCACCTCAGAAAGTAGCCTTAGCCAGTGACATCCCTTCTCTGTAGTCAGTCAAAATAAAACCCGAGTCAACAAGGAACGAGTTGAGCTTTGGATAAACACGTCAATAACTTGCATATTTTGCAGATAAATTAAAAAAAATTCATAAAATTCCAAAAAGCGCTATTCTTCCTTAGAATTTGTAAATGTAGCCTGTGAACTTCAACAGACGACGAACAGTTGGCTTACCAGTAGTGTCGGATATCTGCTCCTTAATCGTCCGCAGATTTCGCTTGGGAGCCTCTTTCGGTATTTACGTAAAGATGCAGACAAGAGAGAAAGATGTTAAGATAGGCTTGTGATCTTAAATTATGCCCTTGTTACCGAGAATAAATACCGGTGGGGGGCCCTCTTGCTTCTTTGCCAACGGTCCAAGAGTGAAATGCATTTTTTTTTATGCAGTGAAAAAAAGACGTTTGTTCTGTCTTTGTTCGTTTTCCTCCATCATGTCACTGCCAACAGTTATGGGCCCAGTGCGAGTAGGTATTCGAGACTCGTTTTCGATGGAGACGAACGTAAATACGAACAATGGAACTGAAATTTCTGGGTTATAGAAACTGCAAAAACTCAAAGATGTCATCTTAGCAGACGACGATGACGAAATCGATGAGAGCAAAAATGGGGGAGCCTTCGCGGAATTGATTCAATTTCTTGATGACAGAAGTTTATCTCTTGTTATGAGAGACGCTGTTGATGATGGAAGAAAAGCCTGAAGATTTTACTGAACACTATGCTGGAAAAGGCACACCACGGTGATAGCCCTCTACACGGGAACTTACCTCGCTCGTAAACGGTCGGACGAAACTGTAACTGACTTTTATTATTCGTGCTGAAACTGCTGCTGCTGCTTTGAAAAATGTCGGTGAAACAGTGAACGATAGTCTGCTTTGAAATGGTATGAAAGGTTTACCTGATCATTTCAATCTTTCATTGCTGTTGTTACACAAAGTGAACATAAACGGACTTTCACAGAGTTCAAAGTGTCTCTACGAAGCTTTGAAGACACGGAGCGGTCAAGATCTGCTGCGGATTGATTCGCTACTGAAGTCTGCCTCCAGAGCTGGGCCGAGTTACGGGGGGACGAGATGGGAAAAACATTGTTCACGCACCGCATGTTTTTTTCCCAACTGTCATGTTCAAGGTCCGTTTTGTCCAGAGGGAAAATTGTGTAAGGGGTTAGTTTTGTTAAAATGAACCTTAAGCAGAGTGTTTTGTTCTTAAAAAAAAACCAACTGAGTTTTATTTTATCCTTTAAACTCTCTGCAACCCCCTTCCATCCTGCATTGTCTTTGTGTTTTCCGTGTGGACTCGGGTTGCACGTGTGGTTAAACGTGGGTTGAGTGAGCCTTCCTCTCACCGCGAATGAGTTTTTTTTAAACCGAGAGAAGCATTTCGAGATTGGGTTGGGAAGAGTGGGAGGAAAGATAACGTGTCGTGCAACCCTTTAAAGCATGCAGAGTGTTCTTGTAACTGTGTTTTGTGAGGGATCCATATCCCCGGGGAGCCACCATTGTTTCGCCTTTGAGGGAAACGCGTTGTATTATTTTTTTTTGGAGATCCTATCCCCGGCTCTTGGCATCAGGTTTTTACCTTTGGTTGAACCAAACTATTGTACTCCGTAGGATTGGCTGTCGTCTTGTCCAGCTTTTGTTGTATTCCTGTGATCCATATCGCAGTCGTGAATCCCTGATTCACTTAGAGGCAGAAGCCTGTTTTTTTTTTCCTAAACTTTTAGGCCCTGACCGGGGATACGACCCGTGCAGGGCTTACTATCCGGCTCCTCAAGGAGTCCCTTTCACAAGTCTAGTTGGTGAGTACATTGCGTAGTTAGTTCATACTATTTTCTTTTATTATTTATTTATTTCCAAATCGTTTTTAAAGAATTGGTTTTCCTCCCAGCTATTACTTTAATTCTTTCAATATTTATTTTGTTGTGTTTGAGTATTATTTTCGTTTATCATATTACCTTTTCGTTTATACCAACTTTTAATTTTTCCCATTTACTTCTAGCCTTTTTTATTTTTCATTTTACAGCAGTAGAGCGTGTTATTCTTTTTTCCCCCTCCAAATATGTAGTGTTGTTGTGTTCTGTGTGTTGTCGCGTGCCTGTACCACATTCCGGGTCATGTCTTGCCACGTGTTTTTTGTGTGGTTAAGTGTCGTCACTTGTAAATGCGTGTGTTCAGGACTGGGTTTTTTTTTTTCTTACCTTTTTTTGTTGTCATTCCTGTAAATATTTAGAGCGCCCATAAGTTGTGGGGGCGCTTTTAAAATGTTTTCCGGCCTCTGTTAATGGGAAAGATTTGTCCCAAGGGAGATGATTCGTTTTGTTTTTAACTCAAGAAAGCCCCCCCCGGGGGGTGTTTGACAAAAACGTTGTGAACGTTTATTGAAATATGTCTGTAACAAAGGGGTCTGAACGGGGAAAATGTATTTAATCTATTTGAGAACTGAAATTAGCGAGCGCTCTGCCATTTGTGTTCCGTGCCTGCCCCTTGTTACTCTCTGAAATGGATGTCTCTTACGGGTTTTTGCTTTGCACCATTTTATATGGGAAACCATCTTTTGTGTGTTTTCCAGGACTTCATTCTACACTTCTTGTTCTTGTTCTTCTCTACTTCTGCTTCTTTCCTCTTGTTGGTTTTTTCCTCCTCCCCCTCACCAGTGGCTGACCTACCGGTGTGCCGCTGCTGCTGCCGCTGACCTGCATCTGTAGCGGGTCTCGCCGCCCTTCCGGTTTCTGCTTTTTGCCGCCACCGGTACCCGCAGCTGCTGCTGCGACCAGGCTTGACTCAACTACCTCCATCTTCTGCCTCGCCCACACCATCCCTCCCTTTCCTCTCCCAGTCTTCAGCCCTTCCCTCTCCTCCCCCGGGGTCGGAACGGGGACGCACCTGCCCCCGTGCACCATCTTTGGGAGAGGGGACCTTCAGCCTGACCCCTTCAGTTTGTGTTGCGCCGGCGACCCCCACCTCTACCACTACAGCTTCGTGGGTCGCTGGTGTCACTTGCCCTACCTGTTGTGTACAGGTTTTGGGACGGCCGCCACACCTATGTGCCTGACTGAGTGTATTTCACCTTCACCTTCGGACCTTCGTGGTCTCTTTGTGTGTAACTGTATCTCCTTGGAAGGAGAAAGGACGCTTCCTGTTGTGGTTTGCATCCGACGGACAGACGCCTCTCCTTTCGCGGGACCCGCACAGGACTGTCACCCCCGGTTGAGGCTTTGGGGGGATCGGTCCGTAAGTCTGGCATCCACGTTTTATTGCAGAGATAAAGGACAGGCGTTAAATCAGTTTTGTCACCCAGACCCGCTGTATCATTCTATTATAGCTATGTTTGCCTGACATGAATTGTTTGTTGGGCTTTCCACATATACTTGCTTTCCAGGTTGTCGCCGCTGTATGGTGCGTTTTTTTTTCTTTGCAGGGTTCCAGTTTATCCATGTTGCCAAGTTTAACCATGCATTTTTATAAATCTTTCTGTGAGAACTGTCCCTTCGTCTGTTGCTTTTAAAAAAGAGAAAAATTTAAATGTTGGATGTTTGTTACAGCCCTTAGCATTGAACTTCCCCAGTATACTACCCCTTCCAAGGGTATTGCCCAAGACGCTCCCCTTTGTTTTGGCCTTGCTTATTTAATGATCTAGTGCAAAAATGTCTCCTTCCGAACCGTAATCCTGTCTCATCCCACAGGTTGTTGCCCTTAAATTTGTATCTTGGCAATCCTGGTCATCCCTATTTTAATTTTAG
This sequence comes from Conus ventricosus, assembly GCA_018398815.1. NCBI lineage: Eukaryota > Metazoa > Mollusca > Gastropoda > Neogastropoda > Conidae > Conus > Conus ventricosus. The sequence continues at coordinate 10,104,322 of CM031626.1, forward strand.
AGGGATCAGTTTTTGGCAAGCATTCCGTTTTTTTAAGCTTGTTTCCCCCTTCGTTTGCTTTGTGGCTCTACCCTACCTCCTGGCCCCCACCCGAATCCGGCCGGGCGTGCCATGTTAGTGGAGAGAGATTCGATTATTTGTGTGTGTGTGTGTGTGCGTGTGTTGGGGGGGTGTGTGCGTGTGTGTGTGTGTCCCTTCCATTATTTACATCCCTTTTGAAGTTATAAATGTATCCCCGTCCTTATTATGTATGTTAAACATGTTGTGAACATCTGTTTTTTTTGTGACAGTAAAGTTTCAGTTTTTTTGTACTCGTATTTCCGTGTTTGAATTTGTTTTGGGGTTAGCGCGATTGAGGGGGATTGAGCATAGCGTTTCCCTTGAACAATTACCACGTGACATCACCCACGTGACAATTATGGGGGCTCGGGGGATCGCTGTGACCTTTCTTGACCTTTGCGCTGCCCTGTTGTTTTGTTGTTTTTGGCGTAGTGTTTGTGCTTGGAATTGTGTTTACGGGATAGGCTGTGGGGGGTTGGAGGGTTAACCCTAGCGTAGTAGGGGGTAACATTTGGAGGTGGACTAGAACCCTCTACTGCTGTTTATTCATTAATTGTTCTTTGTGTGAAATTGTTTAGCTAGGTTATTCCCTCACAGATCGAGAGTCTTTTGACCGGGGAAATTTCCCCGCCCGTTAATTTGGCCTCGTCCAAACCGTTAAAATCTGTCGCGTCGTGGTGACAGGTGTCAGTCTTCTTCCTCTCTTTGGTAATCTAGGACATAAATAGTTTTTTTTTTCGGAAGTTGGTCAGTTCGTGTTTGTCTTGCTTAGTTGTATTGTTAGGAACTTTGTAGTGTACACTTTATGATCGTGTAAAGGTGCGTTAGGAGTGAATTCACAAATGTGATTTTGAATTAAGAAATATCTTTTGTGGACAGGATATACCGTATTAAGCTCTTCAATTGCTCGGCGGTTGTTACTGCTATGAGGGGGTTTTACAGTGTGTGTGCTCAGACACATTGGGGGAAGGACTTGGTGATACACGAGTGTTTATTTTGTGTGAACAGTCTTGGTGCAGTAGCCCAAGGGTTGAGGACGTTTCTGGTTCCAGTTTCTGTATTTTGATTATTTTTGGGATGTTTCCGTTCCATGAGTTAGGGCTCCAGCTAGTGTTGATATTCATTAGCCGACGTCCGCACCGGTGTGGGTGAATTTACTTATGCCGGTGAAACCAACAGTGCCTACCAATTGGGGTTTTGTTGCTCGAGTTCACTTCATTGTCTTGGGCTTGTGATTTAGTTTTTACCGTACATGATCTGAAATTTGTGTTGGGGTCCATTAGGCTGGCGAGCTACTGTGACCGCGCGTGAACAAGCTTTGTGTGTGTACTGCCGTCGAACGTGTAGTTGCAAGGGTTAGTACACTGTTCCGGAACTTATCTTTCCGAGAATCAATCGGGTTGCGAAACCATGGATATTGATGGGGTAGTGACTCGATCTGTCTCTGCTGCCGCAGTCGGTCTGGGAAAAGCTTCTGTGGAAGCTCTTTTCCTTCGCCTGCCGGGAGGGTGACGACCACTGTTAAACCACGATGTCGACGCCGCCTGGGATGGTAACCACGCTGCCCGCCGGTCGTGTACCTCCTTCCTCATTCGGGTTTAAAATACTCCGACTGGTCAGGTCCGTGAACGTCCACTGTTTCCACATCCTCCAGGGTCTACCCCCCAAACTTTTGGACCTCCACCGTACCAACGAACCCCCCTTCGCCCGCCGATCGTGGATATCCTTCCTGACATTAGAGCACCGTTGAGGCCACGTGAGGAGGGTAGAGAGAGAGGGATCATCTTGGGTGGGAGGATAGAGGGGGAGGGTTCAGGAAAATTGGAGGAGAGGAGCAGGAGGCCAAGAAGTGGGAGAGAGAGTTGAAATAGCAGAGAGGGAAGAGAGAGAAGCCGAGAAGAAGCTAAGGAGAGGCTGAAGAGGCACGTAGGAGAGCTGAGAGAGAGGAAACGGAAAGGCGTGAAGAAGCCCGAGAAGAAGTAAGGAAGGCTTGAAGAGGCACGTAGGAGAGCTGAGAGAGAGGCGGGGGGCCCAAAGGGAGAAGTGGGAGAGGAATTGAGAATAGCGAAAGAGAAGGAGAGGGGCAAGGAACAACGAGAGCGTGAAGAGGCTGCTAGGATTAGGCAGGAGGAAAGAGAAGAGAGAGAGAAGGCCAGGCAGCAGGAGAGAGAAGAGGCTGAAAGAAGTAGGGCTGAGACCAACAGATCCTGGAGCAAGCCAGGACAGAGCAGCTGTCCTCTGTAGCATCAGGACATGAAGTACAAGAGCATGCCCTTTGGGAGCGAGAGGGGAGCAACCCAGGACGTAAGGGGCTTTGGGGTTTCAGCCGCCCAAGATCCGCATTCCTTTGTTCCAACCAGGGAAGACCTAACGTGTTCCGGGAACACTTCGAGGATTTGGTAGACCCTTTTGGCTTTGACTGATGGTCAAAAGGCCCAGTATACCTGAAGTCGATCTCCAGGGTTTTTGGCTAAGGAGGCTTTTGGTCAACATTCCTTCCCCCATTCCTATGAGGACTCAAAGCTCCCCCTTCGCAAACGGCTCCACATGACGCCAGAGTCCTACCGTCGTGGGTTTTTAGGACTATGAACAAGGGCCGAGACGAAACCTCCTCCAGTTTGGGGAACGATTAAGGAAGACGTTGAACTATTGGTGGATTGCCTCAGATTGCCCTACAGGATGCTGTCCTACTGGAGCAGCGAGCAACGTAGCGTCCGCAGATTTAAGAATCAACTGGGAGAATCCCGTCCTGCGTCGTTCCAAGAGGCAATAACCATTGCCGAAGCATTTGCGGACGCCGGCGTTTTTTTTCATTCTGACGCTAGACCCAACAAGAGTCCCAAGCCATCTGACGGACCGCCCCAGAAACAACCTGCTGTTCCGTCATTAAAACTTACAGCGGTCAAGGAACAGGTCCTCCCAAAGTAATAAGACGGTGTTTTCAGTGTGGATCTACTGACACTTGAGAAATGTGTGCCCCAAGCGAGGCAGCCGCTCAATTTGTGAGGCTGGATCAGGAGTCTGTGGCACACGGGCATCACCCCGTCAGGCGAACCGAGTTCCCCACATTCGCAATCCGTGGTTCAGGGTGATGTCGTAATGCCATTAGGGGGTTCTGGCGCATCAGCAATCTTTGTTGACCAGGTCTGATCCCTGCTGGGTGCTGAACGAGGACCCATTGTGAGGTGTCGGTATTGAGGGAGGATTCAAGTCCAAGCGGCCCACTGCACCCGGATCCGTATGTCAACGCCATACTTTGAGGCACGGTTTTGGGCGATCGGCGTGGACAAGCCAGCATATCCCTTGCTGATAGGTAACGTGGTGAAGTTCGAGGATGGGACAATTTGGGACATCTCCACTGACCTCCTCTTCAAACCTGTGCAAGGATGGCAACCACCTCGTGCCCAACAGAAGCAAGAGCAAATCAAACCGCTATTGAAGCCACTCAAGATGGAGTGCGTGGCGAGTGTGACCCCCGACAAGGTGAGGGGTCTACAGCAACGTGAATCCTACCCTCAATCAGGTGCGAAAGAACTTGGAAGCCCCACCGATTTGGCGGGAACTGGGCAACTCTGTTCATCAGAGGAAAGGCGTTCTTAAGCGAACTTTTGAGGGGAAGAACCAGAAGCTCGAACAGTTGGGTTTTGCCCGCACTCTCCGCGACAACGTCCTACGTGGGACACGATTTCACCCCATGGCTGGACATTTAGGGGTCAAAAGACACTCGAGAGGATCAGGCAAGAATTTACTGGCCTGGCATGGAGAAAGATTGCGTCAGTAATGCCCTCTTGGACGGTGCCCAAAGAACAACACCCAAAGGCTACAACACAAAGTTCCTCTAGGGAAGGTGCCACTCGACGAAAACCCCTTCTCTAAGGTAGGAGTGACTTAGTGGGGCCCATCATCCCAGCCTCAGTTCGAGGACATCGGGACATCCTCGTCTGGTGGATTATGCCCGAGATACCCCGAAGCAGTTTCTCTGAAGTCCATAGATGCTCCAACTGCGCCGAAGCACTCTGGGGGATGTGGACCCGGACGGAATTCCAGACCAAGTACTTTCTGACCAAGGGACACAATTTATGTCTGAGGGTTTTGCATGAGTTTTCCGCTTACTCAACATACATCGTTTAACCACGACTCCCTATCATGCGCAAGCAAACGGTCTGGTCGAACGTTTTTAATGCCACACGAAACAATGTTGAAGCGACTCTGCCAAGAGCAACCGAAGGAGTGGGATAGATACCATCCCAGGTGTCCTCTTTGCCTACCGTGAAGTGCCACAGGAGACCATGCGTTTTTCTCCTTTTGAATTGTTTTACGGACGAACGGGAAGGGGGCCAATGTCCGATTTAAGAACATGTGGACACAAGAGAAACCGGAGGAGGAAAAACAGACAGAAGGGCGCATATGTGCTTACTTAGGGAAAAGGATTGCAGAGACCTGCGAACTGGCTTCATCCATCTCAAGCGAGCCTCAGAGAGGGATAAACGATCTTTGATAAGAAGGCTCGTGAACGGTGGTTCGAACCAGGAGATAGGTGCTCCTTCTCCTCCCGTCCAAAGCATAACAAGCTCCAGTTAGCCTGGCAGGGACCATATAAGGTCGAACAGCGGACCAGCGATTGGGACTACATCATCAGCATCAAAGGGAAAGCAAGCTCTATCCCCGCGAATTGCTGAAAAAGTATCAAAGGCGGGAGAGGTCCAATCTGGATTTGCCCCAGTAGTCATCGAACCAATCGAGGAAAAGCCAGTGGTGGGTCACCAGATTCCTCTGTTGCCCCTGAGTCCTGAAGAACCTGGAAAGAGTCAAAATCTCTGCTGATTTGTCTACTGGCAAAGAGTCCATTGGAATCCTTGTGTGGGGAGTTCTCTGACATCCTAGTCGATCTTCCTTTGCGGTGTAACCTGGGAACTTGCTCGCTAACCTCTCGCAGAGGGAGCCAGTTAGGGTAAGACAGTACCCCCTGCCCATTTCCCCGGCTTCGGTTGTAAGGGAGGAAATCGACTCCATGTTGAAGATGGTGGGCATCGAACGGTGTTTCTCCTCATACTCGTCCCCTGTGTTGCTTTTGAGGAAGAAAGATGGGAAAATGCGTTTTTTGTGTTGACTTTAAAAGCTCAACAAGGTACTGGAATTCGATGCCGAACCCATCCCTGACGTTGATTACATCTTCGCACAGTTGGAAACAAAGCAAAGTATTTTTCCAAACTGGATCTCACAAAAGGGTACTGGCAATTCCCATGGCGCCTGCCGACAAGGAAAAGACAGCGTTTACCACTCCAGAAGGCCGTATCAATGGACCGTCATGCCATCGGGCTGAAGACGGCTGAGCAGTGTTCAGCCGCGTCATGAGGATGATGTTGTTTTCCCCTTCAGTCCAGGAAGGGCCCCGAATTTCATGGGTGATTTGCTCCCTCGGGGACCCAAGAAGGGGGCAAAGGGATTTGAGTCATTCGGATCATTTTCCAGAGACTGAGGGAGGTTCAGCTTGCCGCCAGACCGCCAAATGCCAACTGGGAGAAACATCGATCTCGTTCCTTGGACACAGACTTCAAGAAGGGTTGGTGTATCCTGAAGACGACAATCTACGAAAGATCCAGGGTGCAACACCCCTAAAACCAAGAAGCAATTGAGATCGTTTTTTGGGCCTCGTGGGGGTTTTCCGCAAATTCATACCCAACTTCTCAGAATTGGGCCCTTCCCCTCACCGACAGAACCAAGGGGAAGCTTCCAACAGTCCGGTGGGATCAGGATGGGGGGAGACAGCGTTCAGACAGTTAAAGGAGGCACTTTCTTCCAAACCAGTGCTACAGCTCCCGTGCCCTGAACTCCCTTTGTCCTGCGGACAGACGCCTCCCGCAACGGGGATAGGCGCTGCGTTACTCCAGGGTCGAGGGAAGGGGCTTCAGCCCGTTTGGGGACGTCAGTAAGAAACTGACGGGGGCGGAGTTGCGGTATCATACGTAGAGCAGGGGTGTTTAGGGGTTGTATGGGCCATCCGTCGATTCTATCCCTACCTCTACGGGCGGAAATTCTGCTCCAGACTGATCTCACACCGCTGCAATACCTTCATCGCATCAGGCCAGTGAGCCGAAGGTTAATGGATGGGCTATTGAACTTCAGAGCCCGTGTTTGACTTTGAGCGCATCCCTGGCAAGGACAAAAGTAGAGGCGGATTTTCTTAGTAGGATGGAGACATAGGGTGTTTCCTGTTCTTCGGTGCTGACCGGAGATTCTCTGAACTGCGTGTATCAGGGGCCGTGATTTGTGGTGTGTTTTTTTTTTCTACTTTGCAATGAACCTTTGAACATGGGACAGGTTGGGTAAACTGGTTACCTCATTAGTACCCCAGCTTTTTAGGGGGGGGGTGTGTCACGCACCGCATGTTTTCTTCCAACTGTCATGTTCAAGGTCCGTTTTGTCCAGAGGAAGAATTGTGTAAGGGTTAGTTTTGTTTAAAATGTAACCCTTTAAACAAAGGGCTTGGTCTTAAAAAAAACCAACTGAGTTTTATTTTATCCTTTAAACTCTCTGCAACCCACCTTCCATCCTGCTTGTCATGTGTTTTCCGTGTGGACCTCGGGTTGCACGTGTGGTTAAACGTGTTGAGTGAGCCTCCTCCACCTGCGAATGAGTTTTTTTTAAACCGAGAGAAGCAGTCGAGATTGGGTTTTGGGGGAGTGGGAGGAAAGATAACGTGTCGTGCAAGCCTTATGCATGCAAGTGTTCTTTTAACTGTGTTTTGTGAGGATCCATAAACCCTCGGGGAGCCACCAATTGTTTCGCCTTTGAGGAAACTGCGTTGTATTATTTTTTTTTTTGGAGATCCATATCTCCCGGCTCTTGGCATCAGGGTTTTTACCTTGGTTGAACCAAACTATTGTACCCGTAGGAGTGCTGTCGTCTTGTCCAGCTTTTTGTTGTATTCCTGTGATCCTATCGCAGTCGTGAATCCCGATTCCTTAGAGGCAGAAGCCTGTTTTTTTTTCCTAAACTTTTAGGCCCTGTACCCGGGGATACGAGCCGTGCAGGGGTTACTATTCCGGCTCCTCAAGGAGTCCCTTTCACAAAGTCTAGTTGGTGATACATTGCGTAGTTAGTTCATATCTATTTTCTTTTATTATTTATTTATTTCCAAATCGATTTTAAAGAATTGGTTTTCCTCCCCTATTACTTTAATTCTTTTAATATTTATTTTGTTGTGTTTGAGTATTATTTCGTTTATCATATTACCTTTTCGTTTATACCAACTTTTAATTATTCATTTACTTCTAGGCCATTTTATTTTTTTATTTTACAGCAGTAGAGCGTGTTTTTATTTCCCCTCCAAATAAAGTAGTGTTGTTGTGTTCGTGTGTTGTCGCGGGGCCTGTACCACTTCCGGGGCATGTCTTGCCACGTGTTTTGTGTTTTAAGTGTCGTCACTTGTAAATGCGTGTGGGTTTAGGACTTGGGTTTTTTTTTTTCTTACCATTTTGTTTTCCCTTCCTGTAAATATTTTAGAGCGCCCATAGTTTGTGTGGCGCGTTAATGTTTCCGCCTCTGTTAATGGGAAAAGAGTTTTTCCCAAGGGAGATGATTTTTGTTTTTAACTCAAGAGAGCCAACCCCGGGGGTGTTTGACATAAACGGTTGTGAACGTTTATTGGAAATATGTCTGTAGACAAAGTGTCTGAACGGGGAAATGTATTTAATTCTATTGAGAACTGAAATTAGCGAGCCTCTGCCAGTGTGTTTTCCCTGCCTGTCCTTGGGTTTCTCTCTGTATGGATGTCGCTTACGGGGTTTTTTCTTTGCACCATTTTATATGGGAAACCATCTTTGTGTGTTTTCCAGGGCTTCTATCTACACTTCTTGTTCTTGTTCTACTTCTACTTCTGCTTCTTCCTCTGTTGGTTTTCCTCCCCCCCTCACCAGGGGCTGGACCTACCTGTGTGCCGCTGCTGCTGCCGCTGACCTTGCATCTGTAGCGGGTCTCGCCGCCCTTCCGTTTCTGCGTTGCCGCCACCGGTAACGCAGCTGCTGCTGCGACCAAAAAGGGTTGATCAACTAAACCCCCATCTTCTGCCTCGCCCACACCATCCCTTTCCCCCTTTTCCCCTCCCAGTCTTCAGCCCTTCCCTCTCCTCGCCCCCGGGGGCGGAACGAGGACGCACCTGCCGCCGTGCACCATCTTTGGGAGAGGACCTTCAGCCTGACCCCTTCAGTTTGTGTTGCGCCGGCGACCCACCTCCTACCACTACAGCTTCGTGGGGCGCTGGTGTCACTGCCTACCCGTTGTGTACAGGTGTTGGACGGCCGCCACACCTAAAGTGCCTGACTGGAGTGTATTCACCTTCACCTTCGGACCTTCGTGGTCCTTGTGTGTAACTGTATCTCCTTGGAAGGAGAAAGGCGCTATCCTGTTGTGGTTTGCATCCGACGGACAGACGCGCTCTCTCTTCGCTGGACCCGCCCCAGGACTGCACACGGTTTTAGGCTTTGGGGGATCGGTCCGTAAGTCTGGCATCCACTTTTATTGCAGAGATAAAGGACAGGCGTTAAATCAGTTTTGTCAGCAGAGCGCTGTATCATTCTATTATAGCTATGTTTGCCTGACAGAAATGTTGTGTTGGGCATTTCCACATATACTTTCTTTCCAGGGTTGTCGCCGCTGTATGGGCGTTTTTTTTTTTCTTGTGCAGGGTTCCAGTTTTTCCATGTTGCCAAGTTAACCATGCATTGTTTACAATCTTTCTGTGATGAACTGTCCTTCGTCTGTTAGCGTTTAAAAAAGAGTGAAATTAATGTGGATGTTTGTTACAGCCCTTAGCAGTTGAACTTCCCCAGTATACTACCCCATTCCAAGGGTATTGCCCAAGACGCTCCCCCTTTTTTTTGGCCTTGCTTTTTAATGATCTAGTGCTAAAATGTCTCCTTCCGAACCGTAATCCGTCTCATCCCACAGGGTTTTTGCCCTTGATTTGTATCTTGGCAATCCTGGTCATCCCTATTTAATTTTTAGAGGGATCAGTTTGGCAAGCATTCTGTTTTTTTAAGCTTGCTTGCCCCTTCGATTGCATTGTGGCTCTACCCTACCTCCTGGCCCCACCCAGAATCCGGCCGGGCGTGCATGTTAGTGGAGAGAGATTCATTATTTTGTGTGTGTGTGTGTGTGCGTGTGTGTGTGGGGGTGTGTGCGTGTGTGTGTGTGTCCCTTCCTTTATTTACATCCCTTTTGAAGTTATAAATGTATACCCGTCCTTAATATGATGTAAACATGTTGTGAACATCTGTTTTTTTTTGTGACAGTAAAGTTTCAGTTTTTTTTTGTACTCGTATTTCCGTGTTTGAATTTTTGTTGTGTGGTTAGCGCGATTGATTGGGAATTGAGCATAGCGTTTCCCTTGAACAATTACCCCGTGACATCACCCACGTGACAGACATGATCTGTTTCAAGTGCAAACTTCCTGGGCATTTTGCGAAAAACTGTAATGAAAAGAAAGGGAAGGGAAGGCTGTGGTGTAGTCATTGTCACATGAACAATCACACAGACAATTCATGTCGTCGTAAGGGTAAAAACCGTGATAAAGTCAATGAAGTGTCTGAACTGTCTGAAGATGATCATTCTTTTGCTTTGCTTGCCGTAGTGATAGTTCTCAGGTGAAGAGTGACAAACTCTTAGTTGATTGTGGTGCTACTACTCACATTTTCAACGATGTGTCCAAATTTGTTCAATTTGATGACAATTTTATCCTGAGAAACATTACATTGAACTTGCAAATGGGGAAAGGCAAAACAATATCGCATTGAAAAGGGGAATGTGAATGTAACAATACATGAGCAAGAATGGTAAATATGTTACAGGTTCACTCAAAAAATGCTTTGTATGTACCATCATACCCCAGAACATATTTTCAGTCCAAGCAGCCACTGAGAAGGGCGTTAAGGTTTCGTTCCAACCAGACTCAGCTGAAATTACCTACAAAGATGGCACAAATTCAACATTGAGAAGCATGGCAGGTTGTATTATCTGCAAACTTTTGATCAAAATGTTGAAACTGATCGCATGAATTATGCAAACGATTTGAAAGGTTGCACGAAATCTTGGGTCACTGCAATGTTGATGATGTACTAAAACTTGAAAAAAGTGGTTAAGGGCATGACAGTGACAGACAAGACAGACAGACCTGATGAATGTGATGTGTGCGTGCGTGGCAAGATGAAAAATGACAGAAACAAGGGGCCACGACAGACTCGTTCAACTGTACCTTTACAGTTAGTTCATACTGACCTTGCAGGGCCAATTACCCATCTTCAAAAGATGATTTCAAATATGCCATGAGTTTCACTGATGATTATTCAGGAGCTGTTTTTGTGTACTTCTTGAAGAAAAAGAGTGATGTTGTTGTAGCAACCGAAAAGTTTCTGGCGGATTCTGCTCCTTTTAGCAAAGTAAAAGCAATGAGGTCAGATAATGGTACAGAATTTTGTTCTGAGGCATTCGTCTCGCTTCTCAGGAAGAACAAAATAAAACATGAAAAATCTGCGCCTTACTCGCCACATCAAAATGGCACAGCTGAGAGGTATTGGCGTACCCTGTTTGAAATGGGCCGTTGTTTGCTCATTCAGGCTGAGCTCCCGAAGGAGCTGTGGCCGTACGCAGTTATGGCAGCTGCTTACATACGCAATAGGTGTTATTGCAAGCGCATCAATCGGACACCTTACTCTGCCCTGACTGGACACACTCCAAACTTGTCCAATATGAGGATATTTGGGGTGCGAGTGTTTTGCATACACTCAAGACAAAAAGAAACTTGATGACAGATGCAAAAGGGGTATCTTTGGGGGTTATGACAGGGACAGCCCAGCATACTTGGTGTACTTTACAGAGACAAATAAGGTGGGACGGTACAGAAGGGTTTGAATTTATGACAAGAAACCCACATCAACATTTGTGACAAAGAAAAACACACTGACAAGAAACTTGACTGATCAGAAAACACAGACAGAAGTTGTCATGACATGGATCATTTGATGTTGAAGCGCAATGATGATGTTTGAGGTTAGTAATAAACCCAGTACACATGATGAGAAGACAGAAATTCCACCACTCAAGGGAGGTCAGAGTGTATGTCCGATGAAAAAGTACCTTCCGCAGAACGAAGGTATCCCAACAGAGAACGAAATCCCCCAGTTCGTTTGGCTGATTATGAAACAAACCTTGGTGATGATGATGATGATGATCAAATCATGATGAATATTGACTACTGTTACAAATTTGCAGCTTTCCACAATCTTACAGTGAGGCTATTAAATCCCCTGAGTCTATTCTGTGGAAAGAAGCAATGAAAGATAATTCAGTCTTTGGAAGAGAATGAGACATTCACACTGACCACCCTACCCGGGGGTAGAAAAGCAGTGGGGGGACGTTGGGTATACACTGTAAAAGAAAGAGGTGATGGGTCACATCTCCACAAAGCTAGATTTGTAGCAAAAGGGTACAGTCAAGTTGCAGGCATTGATTACACTGACACTTTTGCACCGACTGCAAATTTGACCTCTATTCGTACAGTGATGCAACTTGCTGCACAATATGACTTGATTCTACACCAAATGGATGTGAAAAGTGCATATCTAAATGCACCAATTGATTGCGAAATCTACATGGAACAACCAGAGGGTTTTCAAACTCAATCCAAAAATGGAGAGAAGCTTGTTTATAAGCTGAACAAGTCTTTATATGGCCGAAACAATCTGGTAGAAACTGGAATAACATGCTTCACAGGCATTTGGTGCAGAACAAATTTGAACAGAGTCCTACTGACCATTGTGTCTACACCAAACATGATGGAGACAAAATGGTTATCATTGTTGTGTGGGTTGATGACCTGATTGTGGGTGCAAACAGTGAAAAATATGCTATCTGAAAACAAGCAAATTTTCAAAGACCGATTCCAAATGAAAGATCTTGAAAACTCTCTTACTTTCTGGGTATGGATTTTGAACAAGGTGTAGGGTATGTAAAGATGAACCAGAAAAGATACATAGAAAAAATGCTGGAAAAATTTGACATGATTGATTGCAAACCAAGATCCACTCCTTGTGAACAAAAAAAATTGGGAACAGTGAAGATGATGATCCAATGACGGCAGAAAATACCGTGAAATTGTGGGCACTTTGATTTACATCATGATTTGTACCAGGCCTGACATAAGGTTGGATTGTCACTAAATTGTCACAGCATTTATCAAAACCTCTAGCTTCTCATTGGGTTGCTGTGAAACATGTGTTGAGATATCTGAAAGGTACAATGGACTATGGATTGATTTTCAGGAAAAATAATGAAGGCTTATCATTGATAGGCTATAGTGATGCTGACTGGGCGTCGTCCTCTGAAGACAGACGCAGCACTACTGGATATTGTTTTTCACTGTCCAAGACTGGACCTCTCATTTCTTGGAAATCAAGAAAACAGCCAACCGTGGCCTTGTCCACATGTGAGGCAGAAAATATGCTCTTGCAGCCACTGTTCAGGAAAGCTTATATTTGAGCCAGTTACTAGAGGACATTGACAGAAAGAACAGTTATGGTCCTGTGTTGATTCTGGAAGACAATCAAGGCACAATCGCTTTGGCAAACAATCCTGTCAGTAGACAAAGATCTAAACACATTGACATCCGCTATCATTTCGTCAGAGATGTTTTGAACAAAAAGAAAATTGAACTGAAATATTGTCCTACTTCTGAAATGCTGGCAGATGTCATGACCAAACCTGCTACAAAACTCCAATTGCAAAAATTCAAGAATCTGATTTTTGGCTAACTTATTAATGTCAGTAAAAGGGCATAAAATAAATGTTGTCACTGCTACAACATTTCCTGTTACACAAACTGAAGCTCTTAATTTTGAGGGTTAAATGTCAGTTGAGTTTGTAGAGGTTATATATTGTTATATTTAGGATTCTTGTGTTTGTGTGTGCGAGATATAATTTCTTGCGATCAAGTGGGGGTGTTAAGATAGGCTTGTGATCTTAGAATTATGTCCCTTGTTACCGAGAATAAATACCGGTGGCGCCCTCTTGCTTCTTTGCCAACGGTCCAAGAGTGAAAGTGCATTTTTGTTATGCAGTGAGAAAAAGAACGTTTGTTCTGTCTTTGTTCGTTTTCCTCCATCATGTCACTGCCAACATAAGACTTTCTGAATCATTCGCCTTCATAAGTTTTGACAGTTAACGTTATGATAGACAGTATTCTTTATTTCATAGTTTGATTTGCATTACATGTACTTATGTAAATTAAAAATAAGATACTCACAAATCGTCTTTTGGATAGAAAGTGCTAGAGTAAGCTTATTTATATAAATTGAAGAATGCTTGCATAAATGAACCACTCGGATTTCTTTATGAAATGGCTCGCACATAAACTAATTCGCTGGCACTTAACTATATCTCTTTCAATGACTGATGCTATTACGATTTACAAATGATTAGCGTGGAGTTCGATGCGTAAATTCTGCTCAGTGACAGCTGAAACTTTGCACTGTCTATTGAGTGCTCATATTATTTATTTTGTTGACTGAGGCCATTTTGAAATGTTAAGATTATATGGAAAATGGAATGAAAACATCAAAACACTCAACCGCTTCTCTGTCTGTCTGTCTGTCTGATATCTCCAAATAATTGCTTTTACCTTTGACACTTGATGTACAGTGACTTTTCTGTCTTTTTAATTGAATGCAGATTCTAAACACACACGCATGCACGCACGCGCACGCGCGCGCGCGCCACACGCACACACACACACACACATCGATTAAATCCTTTTACATAGCATGTTTGTTGTTTTTGTCTGTGTTCGTCCCCCCCCCCCCCCCCCCCCCCCCCCTCCGCCTGTGATGGCACGCTCAACTTCCGCAAATTTACATAACAGTGGTGCAAGCTTTGAATACTCGAATAACCCCCCCCCCCCCCCCCCAAAAAAAAAAAAAAAAAAATCATAGATCTAAAACTGAAATTTCCTTCATGTTCATTAACATTTTAGAGAATTCGAACAAAATGCGACTTACGCTAACACTGCCGTTTAAGGACAATTTTGTTGTTGTCGTTGTTTTGTTGTTGAATAATTTGCCATTGCTTTTGTTGTTGTTGTTGAATAATTTGCCATGGCTTTTGTTGTTGCTGTTGTTGTTGATGACGTTTTTAAAGAAATCAGTAGGCCTAATAACAACTTGTATTCTAGATCTAATTGTCCAGTGTGTTTTATTCCCTGACATACTTAATAATATTATCCGACAGGTCAACTGGTCACACATAATTTTAGCTTTCAAACAGGCCATCGAAAGGAATGGCCCCTCTTTTTGGTGTTTCGCCAGCAGGATTTGTTTCCCCAGCTTGCCGTAAGACTGGTTCCTGAGACTCCTAAAGTGTGCCATCGTTTTGTCCTGAACAGCTGAACACAGAAGAAGTTCGACGACGAACCTATTCTGTCTTATCACAGAGTTGTTTGCAATCATAAATAATTAGATCCCGACAAGCAGAACAGTAAGTATGGAAGGAAAGCAGCTTCCGTCAGCTGAGAAATACAAAAAAATAACATTAATAATAATAATCAAAATGTCTTACCATACATCGCATTCACAGAGCTGACAAGATTTGTTTTTGTTTTTTGGAACCGTTCTTCTTTGCTTTGTTTTGTTTCATTTCCCAAACATTATGACTAAGGCCTAGCCTGTTGTGACGTGTTCTCTTTTAAACTCGAATACACGATGGCATGTGCGCTAGGACATCACGTCCTTTTACGAATTCCGCTAGCGAACCAAAACATTGCAGAACGTTGCAAACGATGTCGTAAACGTCAAGAAAAAAGTACGTCCCCGCTAGCAAACAGGCAATCTCTGTCCAAGATCAATAATATTCAGTAGGCCTATTTGTGGGAAACATACACGCTAGCAGTAGATCCATTTAGCCAATAATCTAAAACAAACAAACAAAACAAACAAAAGCTGTAGAGAAGCAAGGAGATCAGCTACCCAAAAAAATCTCAAGGTATACAAAGCCCTCGTCCTCTCTATTGAACTGACCTGACGGCAGGTGAAGAATAGGATCCAGGCCTGCTACTTGCCCCATGGCGAACACGGGCCGCGATCCCCAAAAAAACCCCCAAACCCCACCTAAAAGGGGGG
>CM031626.1:10119645-10124645 GCA_018398815.1 Conus ventricosus
CGTTACCTCACAGTATGTTAGATCCTGCAGGTGTGGGTGATCTGTATCACTTCAACCAAAACGTTTCAGTTGGCAGATCACATTTTGTAATGTGTTGTGTTGTGGCAAGACGTGTGTCTGCTAAATGCTGGCTGCATGTAGTCCACGTTTGCTTGCTCTGCTCTGCTCTGCTCTGCTCTGCTCTGCTGTGCTGTGCTCTGCTTTGCTCTGCCCTGCTCTGCTTTGCTCTGCTCTGCCTGTGGTGCTGTATGTAGTTGTTGCCTGGCACAGGTACTGACATCAGCGGGGCATCCTTGCGGTGTTAGTCCCCTGGCTCGGCATAACCTCTTTTACTTCAAGACCAATCGTGCGTGGTTTCCAACCACATCCTCCCAGAGGTGACCAACGGTAACTGGGCAGCGCGAGCCCCCAGGCTAAACACGACGGATCTAAAGGAGTCAACCTCGATAAATAAATAAATATCTGGCAAACCAAGCTTCAACGGCAGAACAGGCGGATGAGGAAGCAACTTGTCAACGGCTGTGAAGGCGGAAGAGAGCGACACCCTGCTGCAGTTCAAAGTAGTGGGGAGGATGAATATGAGTTAGGGCTTGCCTACCATTGCATGCAAAGACTGGACGCCGGCGGACTCTGTGGGAGAAACCTTTATGGTTCAACGGAGAGGAAAACGGTTACAGCAATGCACAGTGGAGTGCACAGAGCTAGATGAGGCACGTAGAACATCTAGGTCATCCACTGCATCCGTCTCCATCTTCCACCGTGTTGACTTTGTCTTGCTATTGGATGCAGGTGGTCCCGGACGAGAGAGTGAGGTCAACGAAGCGCAACTCTTCCTCACTTTAATCAAAACCATCGCGCATGTTATCAGTCATCAGTCATCCTTTATCAAATGCTGGCGGACTATATTTTGTGATGTGCTGTGTTGTGGTAGAGACGTGTGTTTGCTAAACACCAGCAGCCATGTGTTAGCCACGAACACAAACGTCGTGACGAAGGCTCCGATGCAAGTGGAAATCAGCCTACGTAAGCATGAGGCTATTTGGGTACATCAATCCAGGTAATAATCTGGCTAATTGGGTGCATCAACCAGGTAATAATCTGGCTAATTGGGTACATCAATCCAGGTAATAATCTGGCTAATTGGGTGCATCAACCCAGGAAATAATCTGGCTAATCTGGCTATCAATATCTAATACAGTGCATAATAACAGGCTTTAATCGTGGCCAAAGTTGGTATAGTGAGCGTTGTCAAGTTCTGTCTCTAAGTTGGTATAGTGAGCGTTGTCAAGTTCCTGTCCCATCTCCTGAGCCACCTCAGTGGCATTGCACCCACGCCGCTCATTCCGAGCTCCCGTCCACAGCCACAGCCCAGTTAGTCCCACAGCAACCCCGTCATCAGCAATCCACAGGATACAGGCACGGTCAAGTCGTTATGAGGCAACCCACCGTAGAAGACACTGCACCGCTGCCGAGTCACTTAAGTGGTGTTCAGTGGCGCCTGCTCTGATGCAAAATATACTGACTTCCATAAAAAAAACGTGAAAACAAAACAAGCTGAAGGTTGGGGGTGAATTTTATTGGTCACAATTGTACAGAGTGGAAGCGAGAATTCAACGTGATTTGATTCATTACACTGGTAATGTGTGAAAATGTCATCAGCAATATGTCTTTTGTGTGGAAAATCCAAGGTCACGTGACAAACCAGCTTGAAGTCCTAATACCGTTTGTGGCCACCATTTGCGTTGACAACTGCTTGACACCTGCGGCTCATTGAGTGGACCAGGTGGTTGATGCGTCCCCTTGGCACACCAGCCCACACATGGACGATGGCCTGGTGAAGTTGAGCCGCTGTTGCTGGTCGTGGACGCAGGAGGTCCAACCATCTGCCAAGTTCATCCCAAAAATGTTCTATTGGGTTTAAATCGGGACTGAGGGCTGGCCAGGGCAGCACATTGACGTTGTTATGCTGAAGAAATTGCTGGGTGGCCCTGGCGGTGTGTGGTCTTGCATTGTCCTGTTGGAATGTCCAGTTTGGGTGTTGCGCAAAAAAAGGATCGACATGGGGTCTGAGCACCTGGTTGATGTAGCGCTGTGCATTGACACCCTGTCCGCAACCAGGACCAATGTTCTGAAAGATGACTGGTCCTCTGGCGTGGTTAATGCCAATTGCACCCCATATCATAACGTTCGGGCCTCCCCAGGGTTCCGCTCTACCACACAGGAGTCAGCATAGCGTTCACCAGGTCGACGCCATATTCTGACACGACCGTCAGCCATGTCAATACAAAAACGGCTCTCATCTGAGAACAGTATGCGTCCCCACTGCTGCCTGCGCTAGTTGATTCGGGCTTGTGCCCACTGCAGCCTGTCCTGCCGGTGTCTTGGTGTCAGTACCGGACCTCTGTGAGGACGCCTACATGCCAGCCCGTTCTCCTGAAGATGCCGCCGCATAGTGTTGAGGCTGATTCGTTGCTGGAGATTCCCAGGCACCTGTCGAGCAGTGTTAGCGGCTGTTTGCCGCCTGTCCCGCAGATGGGTTCGAACAAGATGGCGATCCTCTCTTTGTGTGGTGACCCAAGGACGGCCTGGCTGGGGACGATCATCAGTGGTACCAGTGACTCGCATGCGGTGCTGCAGACGATAGATGGTTGAGATGTGGACGTTAAAGATGTTGGCGACCTGCCTGGCATCAACACCAGCCTCCAGATGGCCTAGGGCACGATTGCGTTCCTCTGCTCGTAGTCTTGGCATCTCTGTAGCGCTCAGACGGCAAGTCGTTACCTGAACCTTGTAGCGCGGCTTTATAAAGGCTGCATGCCTGCGTACTTGTCGCTGGTTAACTTTGCTCTGCATGGTGTGCACGTGCCTCACATGCAGCAACCAGTTTGCCATTTTTGTTGACCTTCCAATGCCGGGAATGATGTGTTGCTCACACAATGTTTTCACTGCACGTGAGTCTTGGACCCAAACAACTTGCCACAATGGTTAAATATTGTATATTCACCCTTTTTCCCCCGAGAAAGAGCCTTTCAAATTTTCGCGTTTTTTTATGGAAGTCAGTATACGTAGGACACAACTACTTAGCCTCCTCCTGACGACAATAATTGCTTAGTCGCGGAGCCGGCATGAGTGAGCTTTCCCTCCCGAGGGCGCCACTACATCCGTACAACGACAGCCCCCATGAATTTGCTGATATCGGTGACCTCGACGGAATCAAAGCAAGGCCATGGACGCAGAGAGGACATCGAAACTGAGGTCACCATGTAACACCCTCTCTTTCCATTTGGAAAGTTACTCTTTAAATTTTGAGTGAAGGGGACAACGCATAACGCAGAACGAGTAATCACTTATCTTCTGAAATTGCGCGCAAGATGGACGTCGATATTGCCTGAAGAAGACCATAGAGGTCGAAACGCGTCGTGTTTCGTCTTGTAATTTGTTTGTCCCTTTTGTCTGATTCATCATCATTTCTCTTCTTTTTAGTTTAAACTTCATTTTCTGTCCATGTCAGTTTAATTGGCTCTATCTTGAGAAGGCCTGTAGAGAAGAAAAATGTCATCAATGTATATGTCTTCCAGAATGTTTAACCATATCGATGGCTTCAGGCAGCGACCCAGGCAGCAAGTAGCTCCTGCTGACGTTGGAACTACAAAACACAGAAAATTGTATGTCATTCGTCCTCCACTCTTCTGGTTACCTTGGCTATGAACCCTCCAACACTGTCGACATTCCATCAAGAGAACTCAGATGCACTATTGCTGTCGCAAAAACAAACAAAAATAAATAAATAAATAAAAAAGTTGCAGTCGTCTTTGCGGTTTCCGAACGGCGGGTCCCTTTTAACACAGTGACATCTGCTCGAGTGAATAGCATGAATTGCACTGAATTGCCGTACAAATCTAGGTCTTAAGTACTTGTAGGTTTGAAAAACGACGTAAATGAAAGAATCTCTCTGTGTGTGTGTGTGTGTGTGTGTGTGTGTGTGTGCGTGCGTGCGTGCGTGCGTGCGTGCGTGCGTGCGTGCGTGTGTGTGTGTGTGTGTGTGTGTGTGTGTGTGTGTGTGTGTGTGTGTGTGTGTGTGCACGCGCACGCGCATGCGTGCTTGTGTGTGTGTGTGTGTGTGTGTGTGTGTGTGTAAGAGAGAGAGAGGAGAGAGAGAGAGGAGAGAGAGAGAGAATGAGAGAGAGAGAGAGAGGAATTGTACATATTGCCCAACTGCTAACACCACTTAGCTAAGATAATTGCAAACTTAAGATCAAACATATGAAACACCAAGTTTTGTCTTAATGTTGCATGTGTCTGTGGAAGACCTATTCCGGTTCTGCAGCGTATTGACTTGATCGATCTTGGAGTTACTTCCCTTTCCATGCGCATTTACATACGGATTTGAAATGGGGAAAAAAGGGAAAAAAACGGTTTGTAGCAACCAGTCTTGTGTTTATTGAATCTTTATTTTCTATTTGTTTTATGTGTTCGTGTTCTTCAGCAAGAACCAAACGATGAAATTCTCTAGGTTCATCGTCTTTTTCAGCTTGTCGAGAATTAACAGAACTATATTGGGAGAGAAAAAAAAAAGAAAAAAAATCAAAATGAAAGTTATGGTTTCTATGATCCACGAATTACTGATACTACAAGTGTTCTTGGTCAGTGTGAAGTATCCCGGCTGCTATGAGGATCAAAATCTTGAATGTTATGGTCTGTATTGTTTGTATTATTCGTCTGATATCTACGATGAAGAGACGTTACATAATACACTGAAACTGAAACACACACACATGCGTGCACGCTCACGCACGCACGCACACACAAACACGCACGCCTGCACGCAGGCGCGCACACACACAACACACACACACAACACACACACACACACACACACACACACACACACACACACACACACTTCCTAGCAGCCGTTATTCTCCATAAATGCTATGCACAAGTGCACACATCTTGAAGCGGAGTTAAATTCCTCATGTAACCTGATATTCTTCCTCAGC
>CM031626.1:10129645-10144645 GCA_018398815.1 Conus ventricosus
GCCTTTCACAGTATCTTTAAGCTAGTCTCCAACTGATGGCTGAAGTTGGACTGTGGAGGGAATGACGTTGTTGTTGTCTGCGCTGTTGAGGCGGGCGGCGGCGGCGGTGGTGGTATTGATAGCGTTGTGCGATATTGAAGGTGGGTGATGACTGAACAGATTGATTGATTAATGTATAATGAACGTGCTCTCTCTCTCTCTCTCTCTGTCTCTCTCTCTCTCTCTCTCTCTCTCTCTCTCTCTCTCTCTCTCTCTCTCTCTCTCTCTTAATGTGTGTGTGTGTGTGTGTGTGTGTGTGTGTGTGTGTGTGTGTGTGACTGAGTGAGTGAGCGCGTGCGTGCGTGTGTGTATGTGTGTGCGAGTGTGTGTGTGTGTGTGTGTGTGTGTGTGTGTGTGTGTGTGTGTGTGTGTGTGTGTGTGTGACTGAGTGAGTGAGCGCGTGCGTGCGTGTGTGTATGTGACTGTGTGCGAGTGTGTGTATGTGTGTGTGTGTGTGTGTGTGTGTGTGTGTGTGTGTGTGAAATGAGACGGATTTTGATGATTGTTCCGATCCTTGTCTGGAAACGACAGGCGTCTAGGCTCAGGTTTTTCTTTCTGATTTCTATTTAGTTGTGTTCTGCATCGGCCTGTAAATCCCTCAAGCTTGTGGAACAGTTCCAGTGTTTTGAATCTGGGATTTTCTGGCAGCGGGCGCGCATGCACACACACACACACACACACACACACACACACACACACACACACACACACACACACACAACACACACACACACACACACACACACACACACACACACACACACACACACACACACATGCGCGCGAATAAACACACACACACGCGTGCGCGCGCGCGCAGACAGACAGAGATAGAGCAAAATATATAGAGACAGACAGATAAACAAAGCAAAATATACACTGTATTTTGACCCGTGGAATGACTGCAAGAGAGAGAGAGAGAGAGAGAGAGAGAGAGAGAGAGAGAGAGAGAGAAGACAGACAGACAGACAGACAGACAGACACAGAGAGAAAATTAAAACACTGTATTCTCACCCAATGTGTGATTTTTATGCTCAGCGCTGTGGGCAAAATCCTTGTGCACGGAAGAAGATCTGTCTGACTATGGACTCAGCTTCAAAAACCTTGTCTGTGCCTGTGGAAGATGCGGTGAGTGTATTGGTTTAATAGACTGAGAGTGTCGTTAGCGTGTCGCTTTGAAACGATATCACCAAATACCACTGTTGTACCAAGGCTTGATCTATGTAGCAGGTTCACATTTTGTGTCTAGTCATTGCCCTCATTTGTAAGTTACTGTGCCTTTTATGAGATACGGTGGGACCTCAATGTAACGGAATGTTACCTCGCATCACGGAAATTAAAACTGAAACTGATGTGCTTGTACCTATAGTACAGGCTACAGGATGTGGCTGTTCTCTACACTTTCAGAGCATTCACCAATATCAACCAGGCACAGAGACGCAGCCACCTGCGGACGTGGTCAAGAAATTAGCGATTTTCCGAAATCTACAAGGGAGATAATAATCTGTGTTCGTCAGGAAATAGGCGATGTTCCGAAATCTGCAAGGGAGACAATCTGTATCGGCGTTCGCGCGTTCAGCAAAAGTGAGCCCGGTATTTTCATGCCACAAGAGTGGAAGGTACGAGGTGGGCACGCTCAAAGCAATGTTGCCCCTCAGTCAGTCTAACGGTTCAACCAGAGAGAGAACATGCCGGAACATGGCTGCATGCAGACAGTTGGTATCCCTTTCGCTGTCTGTCCTGGCGTGCGCTTCTAATGGTTGTCTCTCTTTGTTTGCTTGGCCCGTAAGGTGAGAAAAGGTAATAATTCTGTTTGCGAGGGAAAGACGTGTTATCTTCCCCTGATTTCTTGGTAAGAACAGGTCTGTTAAGAGGCGTAGAAGGATTAACTCGACTGCATGCTCCAGTCTTCTTCCCATTTGAACCCATAGCATACTGATGCCTGGGTGGAAGACAGCTGGGGCAGAGAGAGAGAGAGAGAGAGAGAGAGAGAGAGGAGAGAGAGAGAGAGAGAGAGAGTGAGAGAAGAGAGAGAAGGGAAGAAGAAGAAGAGAAGAAGAAGAAAAAGAAGATGAAGATGAACCCCAGAAATCAAATTCTGATGATAACATTCGAACTAAAATCTACCAGCTTGGGCTAATGCGTAGGTCAGACATCTGTTAAGTGGTAGCCACGAGACCCTCTTCTTAAACTCTCTCATCTTTGTCATTAATTCAGTTATCTATTAGCTTTAAATCATGCGCAGTGTGCTCTCAAAATTTAGCGGGTGTGGTGTGGCGTATATGGACTAGTCCGCACGCAGCGACACCTCCTTGACGAAGCTGAAACTGAAATTGCCACCTTATATGTCTGTAATGCTAACAACTGAATCACAGCCGGCTGGTCAGATGAACGCGTTTTAACCAGCAGAAGGTAACCCGGCGGTGCCAAGTTAGCCTACCGCAGACCTAGCAGTGTAGGCCTAGCACATTACCACTGTGATGCGTAAATGACGGAAACATAAAATGTCGTCAGAAAGTGACGCATAGTTTAAAGTGCTCGTGATGACAAAAACCTCTCCACTTCTCCAAATCCTCTACGTCCCACCCCAACCCCTTCCCCCATCTCCTTTTTCCCATAAAAATCTGGCAGCTTTTTGGTCGTTCTTCCTACTGAGCAAGACTGAGTTGAGAAAGAAAACGTAGTTCAAGGGATACTGAAAGCATAAATACAAATAAAAAAGAACCCTGCTCGTTGTCATGTTCTTCTCTCTCTCTCTCTCTCTCTCTCTCTCTCTCTCTCTCTCTCTCACTCTCTCACTCACTCACAAACCCCAAACACACACACACACACACACACACACACACACACACACACACACACACACACACACCACACACACACAGCTCACTGTCACGTTCACGTCCTTTGGTTAGATGTATCTGCCAACTACAGCAGTGTACAGCTGGCAAAACAAAACAAACAAACAAACAAACAAACAAACAAACTTCACCCGCTAAAGATGTGCCACTGCCAGGACAGTATTGAAATAGAAGACTCACGTATTTTACGACGGATCACTTCTGCAACTGTGTGGGAAAGTATTAACTCACTTGGCAGCTCAATCATCTCTCTTCTCCTCCATCCATTTCCCCACTTGCCTTCCCTTCACGACTTTCCTCATCTGGATATGCTCCTTTTCCCACTCGTGTATATAGCAGAACAGTCCTGACCTTCAACCTAATACTATACAACTGCCAGGGCAGTACCCTGAGCACCTGCTCGACCTTCCAGCATGAATCCCACCCCCACCCCACCCTCAACACACACAACACACACACCACACACACCACCACACACACACACACACACCACACACCCACACACACCAACACACACACACACACACACACACACACACACACACACACACACCCCCACCACTACACACACACACACACACACACAACAACACACACACACACACACACACACACACACACACACACACACACACACACACACACACACTTCACAACATACACAAACACACACACACACACACACACACACACCACACACACACACACACACACACCACACACACACCCCCCCACCCCCCCCCCCCCCCCCCCCCCAACAACCTTCCAAAGAAGAGTTACTACCAGCCAGATTCAAAGGGGAGAAACCTTCAGAATCTTGAGGAAACTACCCAGAATTAAAAATATATAATCCCATATGATTCCTCTCTCTCTCTCTCTCTCTCTCCTCTCTCTCTCTCTCTCTTTCTCTCTCTCTCTCCCTCTCTCTCTCTCTCTCAAAAGAGAAACTATTCAATACAATTTTTGACAAAGGTATTTATCCCAGGGAATGGTCTAAAGCTCTTATAATCCCAGTATATAAAAAGGTGACCCTGAAAACGTCGAAAATTACAGAGGAATCTCTCTTCTGAGTATTATATCTAAATGCTATACTGCTATACTAAATGCACGACTGTATACCTGGTTAGAAAGCAACAATGTAATTTCAGAATGTCAAGCAGGATTCCAGAAAAAGTATTCGACAGTGGATCAGATATTTACTTTATATGCCTCTGTTCAGAACTGTTTGAGTAAAAGAGGTAGGAAGCTATACGTCGCTTTTGTAGACTTTAAAAAGGCTTTTGATTCTGTTCGACATGATAAACTTTTGCAATATATTAAACAACAGGGCGTGAAGGGTAAATGTCTGGCCTCACTTAGAGCTATGTATTATTCTTTGCTACCCTGTATTCAAGCAAATCAAGAACTATCCGAAGTGTTTGAAACTCCTGTTGGGTTAGACAAGGATGTGTTCTAAGTCCTACGTTATTTTCAATTTTCATAAACCAGTTAGCAGATCAAATAAATGAAAAAGGTATACATTGAGTTAGGTTACTTCCGGATATCATTGAATTATTTATATTACTGTTTGCTGATGATGTCTCATTGCTATCTACTACACCATGTGGCCTACAAAATCAGTTGAATGCATTAAAGACCTGTTGTAATAACATGAAACTATCTGTCAATATCAACAAAACCAAAGTTATAGTATTTAGAAAAGGAGGATATTTAGAGAAGCATGAGAAATGGTTTTACGATGGTAACAGACTGGAAGTTGTGAATAATTATTGCTATCTAGGGTTTAATTTTACCACCATGATCAGTGCAAAACAGGGTACCCTTCATTAAACAACTAAGGCTAAAAAGGCAATAGTTCAACTCAGCATGATCTTTACAAAATACAGGGAAATGACGGAAAGTACTTTTTTCAAGGTTTTTGACATCAAGATTTAACCAGTCTTGATGTATGCTGCCGAAATATGGGGATTACACAGATTAGAACATTTAGAAAAAGTACACATGCTGGCATGCAAAAGATTTCTGGGTGTTCCAGGAATTACGCCAAACAAAATGGTTTACGGAGATTTGGGTCGATATCCTTTATACATTAATTCCTACGTCACTTGTTTACGATACTGGTTTAGACTTTTACAGATGAAAGCTGAAAGGTTACCTCAGAAAGCATATTTGATGCTGTTGGAATTAGACAGATCTGGAAAACAGTGCTGGGTCTCAAGGGTAAGAGAAATCTTGTGTTCAACAGGTTTTAATTTTGTTTGGTTACAACAAGGTGTTGGAGACGTTAAAATGTTCCTAAATGTGTTTAAACAAAGGCTTGTTGATATGTTCATTCAAGAATGGACTGGCACCATACGTGACCGTGAGAGATACGAGTGTCGTAGTAATTTTAAGTCTGTTTTTGAAAAGGAAAGATATCTTTTGGATACGAATACGTACTGTTTCCGCGTTGGCATTACACGGACCAGGTTTAATTTGCTTCCACTGAATAACAACTTGCATCGCTATAGTAAAACAGAAAAGGACAAAGCGTGCCCATTTTGCTATGATCAGGTAGAGAATGAGCAACATTTTTTTTTTATTTCAGTGCTCCCTCTATCAAGACCTAAGGAGTAAATTTCTCAAAGAATTCGCCAGTTGTCCCCTTCACTTGCTTCTTAAGATATCCAGTGCTTCGCACAGACATAGCCTATCAAGGTACATTTTTCATGCCATATACAGAAGGATCAAGTCAATTCTTTAGTGGATAAATTACTGCGGACAATTACCACTACCTTCGTTTTCCTTGAAATGACTGACTTCATTTGTATTGTAATTTCGTGTACTCTAAACGTATCCGAATAATGTATCATCTTTTTACACGCAGTTTTGGGGAATTATTATTGCAATGCTTTTTTGTTCTGTTTGCAACACATATATGCTAACTCCTCCCGGTTCCTACCCCCCCCCCCCCTTCCCTTTGTACCTTGTATTGTGGCCCAAGGCCGATGTACATTAAAGCTTTCTGAGTTTCTCTCAAAAAAAGAAAGAAAAGAATGAAAAAAGAAAAGAAAAAGAAAGAAAGCAAGAAAGAAAGTCGACGAAAAAAAGAAAGATTTTATAAGCAAAACTCGGTGACAGAAGCAGTCACCATCCTCTAACGATTCCGACAAGTCGTATCCCACACACAAGAAATTATTTCTAAAAATTAATTTAAAAAAAAAAAGACAGAAAAGAAAGGTGGGACCTGCAGTCCTCATCCAAAGTTCTGAGTTCACCATCCTTGCACAGATTCACCATCCTTGCACAAGTTCAGCATCCTTGCACAGAGTTCGCATCCTTGCACAGAGTTCCGCATCCTTGCGCAGAGTTCACCATCCTTGCCAAGAGTTCACCATCCTTGCACAGAGTTCACCATCCTTGCCAGAGTTCACCATCCTTGCACAGAGTTTTGCACTGCACTTTGCAGAGAGTACACATCCAGTGAATAAGAATGGTTCCACACCACTGGGAGAAAAAGAAAAACGCACAAAGGGAATTGAAGCGAACATGCGAACAGCGGACTTTCACCTGGCACGGGAGAGACCCTGATCAAGAGGGAAGATGGGGGCCGGAATAGCTCAGTGGTAGAGCGCCAGACTCGTAAACTTGGTGATCCTGGGGTTACGGGTCGAATCTTCGCCGGACCGTTTTCGGTACAGGGTGGTTTTTTCCCCCTGGAGTTAACATTGGTTCTGACTCCATTTCCCAAATAGTCCTTTGAACGAGACTATAAACCGACCTTCCGTGTGTGAACGCACGCACGACTCTTGCACACACGTAAAATCCCATCACCAAGTGTCGGAAGAGAAGGCCAGTTTGGCTGTTGGATGGATTACACGTTACACATAGCATGCAGCTTCCCCCAAGTTGGAGTATGGCTGTCTTAATGGTGGGATAAAAAACGGCCATACACACAAAACTCTACTTCCTTTGTTGGGTAGATGGACGAACAGTACTCATAAACGGAATTTACTTTGCAGAGCAAGTGTAAGTTATAGTTTGTCTGCAGTAAAACCGTAGAGCGAACATGAAACACAAATGAAAAGCTATTTTAAGAAAAGCTGCAGCAGCACAATAATTAAACGAATATTGAAAGACATACGTTCACACTAATTACCAAAGAAATCCGTCCTTGCCTGTCTATACAGGAATTATCAGTAGGAGTATCAGCCTGCGTACGCAGAAAAAGAAAAAGAGGAGAGGATGACACAGATTGTCTTGCAAACGGTATCGAAGTCAAATCTTTCGTTCGTGTCCGATCTCCTCCAGCTGCAAACACAAGTAAATCACACAGTTTACCGTCACAGTGAATATATATGGAACATCACCAGTCAGAAATGAGTATGGCACTTTCCACACATAATGTCACCCACTGATATTCTGCACAAGGTGATTGATTGTCTGTACCGGAAGGGTGGCACAGAACATAACTGGGGGTGAATTCTGCACCGAGGTGACATTGTGTACCGCAACATTCTGTTCACAATGTCTCCATGCAACAATGTGTACAAGGCTGACATTTTGTAGCAAGAAAGACCTAAAAACATGTTCACTAATATGCTTTTGGGTTGAAAGATCTCACCTTAATATCATGATGATGATCAGATCGTCGGTCTCCCAAGTCGTAATCTGTGCTCTGGCAGTCGTTTCTGATTATTCTTTCAGGATGTTTGGTTTGAACTCTTCCAAATACCTTAATTTTCCGCTCGCTTCATTTGATTTGTCTGTCTGTCCACAAAATTACGCAACACCTACTGAACTGAGTTTGACAAATTTGGTGTTGCGTAGGAACGGGGCCCGTTAAATGTTGGTGTGGATCTGTATTCAAAACGGATCCAACATCCCGTGCGATACTTGTCAATCAGTGCTTTCCCGCATGCTCTTCCCCTTTTTCTCCTTCATCCTTTTCACTAACCAATCATTGGCTGCTTGTTTGGTAGAACTGTTATTACTTTGTCCTTATTTTTGTCATTGATTTCTTTGGTACCGAGTATGAACTTTAGTCTTTCAGTATGTTTTTAATTATTGTGCTGCCGTATTTCCTTCAAACAGCTTTTCACTTGTGTTTCATGTTTCTCTTTTCTTTTCCTTTTTCATCGAAAATTCCTGCTCTACACTTTTACCGCAGACAAACTAGAACTTACACTTGACCTGCCAAGTCAATTCCGTTTATGAGTACAGTTCGTCCACTGTCAGGTGTAGACTTTGGCACCTGTTTGGTGTGATATTGAATGCCATGTTTGTGCTCAGACTGATATACAAGTTGGCCAAATGGCATACACTATACCAACAGGCTGGTTGGCGTTTACACACCCATACCAGTTGACGTATCGGAGAATATCGATTAGGTAATTGCCGTAGAAAGACCCGAAATGCCGTTTTGACACACACTGGTGTACTGATGCTACTCTTTGTTCAACCTGTCTTGTCTCCTTTGTTTGTTCCATGCAGGTAGCTGTACCGCGGATTGTAACACAGGTGAGGATTGTTGCCAAGATGCATGACCAGTAGTTGTTGGTTCTCTCTTTGCCTGTCTGTGTTACTTTGTTTTCTTTGCCAGAAGGTCGTTCACTTGGGGTTGTGAATTTCTGCGCTAAAGACTTGCGCCCCTTGGACTGTCGCCCGCGCGCGCGGTGACAGTTTTTCACAGAAGTAAAATGTATATTTGTTATATTCAGTAATTATACCTGACAATAGCCTCTTAAAAACAGTTTAATTAATGTAGCTCATCACAACACACACACACACACACACACAAACACACATGCACACACGCGCATGTGCACAAACACTAGCGCGCGCGCACACACACACACACACACACACACACACACACACACACACACACACACACACACACAACCACCACGAACACACGCACGCACACACGAACACACGCACGCACACACACACGCACACACATACACACACACGCGCGTGCGCGCGCGAAAGCGCACGCACACACACACACACACACACACACACACACACACACACACACACACACACACACACACACATACACACACACACACACACACACACACATACACACACACACACGCACACACACACACACACACCATGGTCTTCATTTATTCATTTTAATTGACAAGCAAAGACGAACGGAGATTAATGTGATTGAACTTCAGTATTAACGGCAGATTTTAGGTTCGCATTTCTGGAGTCAGTTCGTCAGAGAGAGAGAGAGAGAGAGAGAGAGAGGGAGAGAGAGAGAGAGAGAGAGAGAGAGAGAGACACTGACACTGACACTGACACTGACACAATTTTATTGCCATTAGCGAAAGGCCCTGTTGGCAAGGGGGGTATCATGTCATATCTAGCCACAGCGACTAAAACGGAAACAAATGCAAGACTTCCCTCATGATGTTACAACTTTCTATACATATAACTTACAAAAAGGATCAATAAAACAAGCACCCATCCATCCATACGACTCCCCCCTCCCTGCACACACACCACACACACCACACACACAACACACACACAAAACACACACACACACAAAACACGCGCGCGCGCGTGCGCGCACGTGCACGTGCATGCACGCACACACAGTATACCATTCACATTGACTATCAGGACACATTAAGTGATTACTACTGAGCCAAGGCAACATTAGGCAAGCGGTTATCGTTCTCATTCGTTATTTTCTTTTTACGAAAAGTGCTAGCTTCAGCGACATACTTCGCAAATTCTATCATAATGTTTTCCGTTTCCACTTGATAAAATCGCTACTAAATCTCTTCTTTGACCAACTGATTCACTGAAAATTTTACAACCACTGCGGATATTTGCATATGCGGGACAATCAAACACAAAATGCACTTCGTTCTCAACACTGCCTCTTTGTCTACACATTTGGCAAGATTTATTATTCGATTTCTCGAACCATGTTTGGTTTGCACTAAGACCGAGCGTTCTGGTTCGAAATTTTGCTAGGTATATTTATGCCATTTATGCGTTACAATTGTAAGATACTTCTCTGCTTCGAGATTACTTTTAAATGAGAGAAACCAGTCGTATTTATCATTTCCATCCATGCCAGCATGCCAGTTTTGTTTATACGTACAAATTAAGCGGTCCCTGAATTCAGAAATAAATCTTGCTTCGTTACCGACTCCTTGTGACAACCAAACTATGCCAAAACCATTCTCTGTCAATATTTTCTTCATACAGGATGACCCAGTTAAATTTTCCATTTTCATGTTGCAGCATGAGCATTTCGTACGCCTGAGCACAGAGTCTGGTTACTGGTAGGTTTACTAATTTCAGCCAATATTTAACACATCTAAACCCAAGTTATAATAAACAGAGGGTATCGCCCACTTTCGCCATAAACCATTTTATTTGATGCGTGCAAGGGTACGTGGATGATACGCTTTAATCGCGTAGGTATGAAACTTTTTCCATTTGGCTATTATCCAACATACCCCAGACTTCTGATGCATATGTCAAAATAGGCTGTATCTGAGAATCGAATAATTTCCAAAATAAATTTACATCATTGCAGTTCAATTTTTTCATAGTCCTCAGAATATCCATGACGCCTTTCTTTCCCTTTCTGCACATCTCAAGCCAGCACTGCTCAAGCTTAAATTTTGTTGTGAAGAACATCCCAAGGTATTTATAGCTACTTGTCACTCTAATTTCTACTCCACCATAAAACCATCTTTCATATTTTGATAAGTAACCACCATTTCTAAAAACCATTACATTAGTTTTGTTTAAGTTCACTGTTAATTTTAACCTATCTGATTCCCTTTTCAATGTGTCTAATTGATTCTGCAAACCAATAGGGGTATCTGCTAGGAGGATAACATCATCACGAAAAGCATTAGAAATAAGTCAGCAGCACCAGGTAACATTTGTATTCCATGTTTCCCTCTCCCCGATATCTCTATCGCTAATTCATTTATAAACAATGTAAACAGCAGTGGGCTAAGCAGACACCCTTGTTTCACTCCCCGTGGGCACTGAAATAATCGGTGTAAGTACCTTTCTCTCGAACACATGCCAGAACAGACTCATACATTCCATGAACAGCTGCATACAACTTCCCATTTACACACCATTTTTCCTCAGAATATACCACAGAACATTTCTGTTGACTGAATCGAAAGCTTTCTGGAAATCAATAAATGCAACATACAATTTGGATTTTGTTAATAAGTATTTTTTGTACTAAAGCATACAGTGTAAATATATGATCTATTGTACTATATTGAGATCGAAATCCAGCCTGCTCTTCCATTATTTTCTCTTCCCTCTCTGTCCATGCCTTTAATCTTTTGTTGAGTATATGTGTATATATTTTACTAATAACACTCGTCATGCAACACCCCGATAGTTATCAGGATTGTTACTATCACCTTTCTTGTGAAGAGGAACTATTATGGATTTAGACCAGATTCTGGAAAGATTCCCTTATCAAACACAGAGTTAAAAAGACTAACCAAAGAAATCAACTACAACAGAGTTAGCACATTTAAACATTTCTCCCACTACTTTGTCTGGTCCAGCACTTTTTTCCACATTTGATGTGTTTTATACTGTTCAAGACCTCATTTCTTGTTATCTGGTCATTAAACAGTGGTTCATCAGCACTTTGTTCGTCACTATCTATATCTACACTCAAATCATCACAATCGTTATCAAATCCATTGAATACACTGTAGAAATGTTCATACCATTGCTGCGAGGTTATTTCATTGTAAATAACTTGTTTTCTACTGATCGATCGAATGGTAGACCAGAACAATTTAGGGTCGTTAACAGATGCTTTCAATTTATTAATTCGTTTTTCATCAAATTCTTCTTTTTTTCTCTTTTTTCAGTAAATTATAGTCTCTCCTTTCCCTGACATAAGTTGCTTTATGTTCTTTTTTCAGTGTTACAGATTTGACTCTTTGATATCGTTTCAGACACCTCATCACAACTTTTTTCCTATTCTCGCACTCACCATCAAACCAATCGCTCTTTCTTTCTTGTTCTTCCTCTTGGTCCTTACCATACACGCTGCTGCACTATACAAAGCTTTCACAAAATATTCTAAACCAGTGTTGATATCCACATCAAGATACTCTGTTGCTTCGTCACAGCACTGTTTGAACTCATCTGAATCTAATTCCTCCTTGTAAGTCTCGGCGTGTTCTTCAGACCAAATAAAGCGCTCTTCTGTATGAAATACTGGATGTTCTTCTTTTACATTAATATTACCTATTTTCCATTTTAATTCTACAGGTAAATGCCAGGAAAATAAACAATCGCCAACCTTCATTCTGCAGTTTCTCCAGTAAATTTTTAGTGACAATGAAATAATCAATTAAGCTACTGCCATTAGGTGACACAAATGTAAACTCTCCTTTCGAATCATCATGGTATGTACCATTCAAAATTTCTAAGTCAAACATCAAACACAAATCTAACAAAGATTTACCAAACTTATTTACACACGAGTCTTTAGAGCAGCGCTTTAACACATCATTTTCATTGTCCCTTTTATGATCATCTTCAGTACAACCATCTTCATCATATGAATCATCACCATCATAGACATCAATATTATAATCACCCTCACCAGCAACATCACAATCATCATCATCATCGCTATCATCTCCAGGTGTGAAATTTGACATAGTCTCCAGTTTGGGTTTTGACGTCCTGTCCGTGCATTGAAATCACCACATAGTAGGATATTTGCATCGTTATTTTCTGTGATTTCTAACATGTTATCTTCAAGAATCACGATTCCATCTTTAACTGCATAATCATTATACATCGGCCCTCCCTCTGGTACAACATAACATGCAATTAGTAGAACATCTTTAGTTGTATTAAACAATGTTTTGCTAACATTTAAGACTATCATGTTATCACAGTTTACACTGACCTGAGTAACAAACATTTCATATATTTTCTTCACCATTAGTAACACACCACCAGAATGACGACCCTGATATGAGAATTTCTTTGCTGGAGCATGAAATTTCACAAAATCAATAAACACACCAGAGAAATCGAAATTTTCATTAACAAATGTCTCAGTGAGGCACACAAAATCAAAACCATTTATATAATTGATGAACGAAACATCATTAAGTTTAGTGTATAAATTTTCTATGTTATAATTAAGAAATGTCAGTTCTTTTTCCTGATAGTCTAGCCTGTCCTATCTTGAACACGTTTTGATCTCAAAGATCTCTCATGAACATTTTTAGCCAGATACGAATTCATACCAGTTTGTCTTCTCGACCCAGTCCCTCGTCCTGCACCGTGCGTGGCCACCCCTTCCCCCTGTCCATACCGTGATCCACTGTTGTTTGACACACTGGTGGGGGTTTTCCTGTCTGTCACACCACGCACACACTGGGATGCGGCCCCCGCCACATGATGACGCGAACTGGTTGGAGAATCCTGGCTCTGGTCAGGCAACACGTCACAAGGTCGTGCTCTGCCACTCAACACATGTGTTGATGTTGGTGTTCGCACACTCGGTGATCCCGTTCCACTGTGTGCCGGTGTCCCGGCTGATTGCTGAGAGTTCCCTTGCCGTCACGCTGACCAGCAGGTCGGTCTGCACCATCACCACCCCTTAGCACGTGCTGACCTCCTTTCTCCCCTTCCACTGCTGCCGCTCCTCCTGCCGCTCCTGACTGGCTGTTGTGTCGTCTGTCGTCGTTGTGACGCGAGGGGGAATTCCCCGTGCCACTGTCGCCTGCCACTTGGAAGTCGGAAGACTTTCCATCTGTACCTGCCGTTCTTGGTGTAGTGACGTTTCCGTGTCGCCACTGCTGCTACTTCGGCATACGACCGTAAATCGGGTCTTCTCGGTCCCACAGTCAGTTTTCCCCGGACAAAATAGGCCGCCATGCCATCTTGTTTTGCTTTGGCTGCTGTTGCTGCCTGTCTTCTGGTCAGATCGTTGGCAGTTCTGACACCTCTTCTTTCCAGTTCGTGTCGAAGCTGGCGATCACGAATTATCTTCATTTTGTCTTGCCAGCGTAGAAAACACACTATCATTGTCCTTGGCTCGCCCGGCTTTGCTTGACCCACCCTGTGTGCTCGTAGAATATCATCTTCCCTCCATAAAGTAGAGCTGTCAGCGTTGTTTAAGGTGTCAACTACACTTCTTGCACAACTGTCGTAATCTTCTTTATCTTTTGAAGGGATACCAAAGAAGCGTAGATTATTTCGCCTTGAAAACCCCTCTAGTCTATCTATTTCTTCAGACATCTTCACCACCTGTTGTTCCAGATCGTCCACGGCTACCGTTAAATTCTCAGTCTCTCTCTTCCCTTCCGCCGTTGCGTCGAATAGTTGATCAAGGTCAGTGCGCATGTTTTCTACAATGACTGTAAGTTTGTGCTGTTCCGTTTCGACTGCAGTGCACCTGTCATTGATTTCTTTGCACTTCTCAGACACTCTTCCTAGTTCTGTTTTAATATCCGTCAGTTCGTTGCGTATGAAGGTGTTTTGTTCTCTCTGTTCTTTCTGCTGTTCTGTCTGATTTTCTCTGTCCAGTTTCCACTCTTCTCTTTGTAGAGCGAGGGCTGACATGATTTCCGCAGCAAAATCGGCATTTATTACGCTATCTTTTGTCAGAGATGGTTTAGTCTTGCTCTTGTCTGTCCTTTCTTCACCCGTTTTCTGTGGATCAGGGCCAGGATTCTGCTCGATGTCTCCACTTAATAGCAGTTTCCGCATCATGAGCACAACGTTGGCGACACAGCACATCACAATCAGTTCGGGTACACGTAAGTCACTATGGCCTGGACTGACAATGTCACTCAGTTCAAACTGTTCGAGCACGCCTGCCATCGTTCCTGTTGGTATATCTTGGAAGAGATTTATTCTTTTACTTTGATGGAAAAACACTGTCTCTACGGAAGACCAAACTGTCCGAATAGTTGTCAACGCTGCGCACAGGTAGAGCACTGTAGACACAACACGCCATACCGAAGCCGTTTCATACAACTCGTTTCTTTCCGCTTCCGAAAATTCACAATGTCGCTCACACAGTTCACGCTTCATGCATTTCAAACAGAATGTGCCAATT
>CM031626.1:10147145-10149645 GCA_018398815.1 Conus ventricosus
TAAAACCATGCTTCCTGACTGAACTATAAAACTATGCTTCCTGACTGAACTATAAAACTCTGCTTCCTGACTGAACTATAAAACTCTGCTTCCTGACTGAACTATAAAACTCTGCTTCCTGACTGAACTATAAAACTCTGCTTCCTGACTGAACTATAAAACTCTGCTTCCTGACTGAACTATAAAACTCTGCTTCCTGACTGAACTATAAAACTCTGCTTCCTGACTGAACTATAAAACTCTGCTTCCTGACTGAGTTTATCGCTTGTTTGTTTATTCCTTTATCAATATATGGATTTGTCAGATTCCCAACATCCGGACTTCCGTTTTACATAGATGCACACACACACACACACACACACACACACACACACACACACATATATATATATATATATATATATATATATATATATATATATATATATATATTCGCACATGCACGCACGCATGCGCGCGCGCACACACACACACACACACACACACACACACACACATATATATATATATTCGCACATGCACGCACGCATGCGCGCGCGCACACACACACACACACACACACACACACACACACACACACACACACACACACACACACACATGTTCACCAGTTCATAGATTTTTTTCGATGTTAAAAAAGCTTATGACCAAGTATGGCATAACAAACTTTTACAAAAACTTAAAAATTGGAATATATTAGGTAACGTGTACAAGTACATAGCGAATTTTTTTATCAGAACGATTCATACAAGTAAGAGTTGGAAACACGTATTCAAAACCCAGAAAACTTCACATGGGTCTTCCTCAAGGCTCTGTTATTTCACCTATTTTGTTTAATATATTAATAGCAGATTTACCAAATAATCTATCTAAAGACACAGTTTTGGCTCAGTATGCAGACGACATCTGTATGTGGATGAAGGTAACAATAAAACGTAACACCCCAGCTAGAGTATTAAAGTACACCAAAAAAGTATATCAACGTGAACTAGATAAAATCAATATGTTTATGACAGAGAATGGCTTGAATCTATCATTGGAAAAAACAAATATAGTACTATTTAATTCTGGGTGCAACCCAGAAAAACTCCCTACTTTCACAATCAATGGAAATGTCATTAATTATACACAAACTGTAAAATTTCTAGGAGTTTATCTTTCGTCAAAACTCTCATGGACTCAACATATAGATTACATACTAAACAAGGCAAGGAAAGCTTTCAATTTTCTCAAAATTATAAGTAAACAACACTGGGGCCAAGATACTAGAGCGCTTGTATCCCTTGCAAATTCTCTTGTGCGTTCACGGTTAACTTATGCTCAGGAAATATTTTTTAGTGCTCCAAAGCATTTGTTAAACAAACTACAAAGTATAGATTGTAAAGCTTATAAATTAGCCCTTGGGGTACCATCTCATGCTTTAAATTTAGGGACTTATAAGGAAGCAGGTGTTCTACCAGTTGATAACCACAGAAAAGTTTGTGCGTCAAAATATGTATTAAAATCATCTGCATATGATACCTTTAGTAAAAAAGAAGTACATCTGGACTCGCAACATGATTTTGTTAAAAGAGCAAAATATATACATTCTCTACAACCAATAAATACATATGTCTCGGATATGATTAACTCTACAGATTTAAAAGATAAAGAGGTTGCCATGAAGCCTTCTTTCTCGCCATTTCCACCATGGGAACAAGTTAAAACCAAATTTTGATATAGACCATATAGATATGAACAAAGATCAATCACCGAATATATTAAAAAATTTGATTAATTTACACATGGAGAGTCATTATAATGATCATATTAAAATATATACAGACGGATCTGTCCTCGAAAATGGCAAGACAGGGGCAGCATTTGTAATTCCTTCACTAAACATAGTGAAACAGTATCATATCGGTGATCATTACTCCATTTTTACTGCTGAATTGGTAGCAATATTAAAGGCGGTACAGCATATCATAGATCTTCCAACAAACTGGCCCAAACGTAAAGTGTTATTATGTGTCGATTCGAAATCTGCACTACAAGCTATCAAATGTCAAAATATTAAAACGCGTCTCGAAATGATACTAGAAATAAAAGATGCAATACATCAGTTATCAACTAAAAACATCAGTATCACTTTTTATTGGGTACCTTCACATTATGGGATATATTATAATGAAGTGGTTGACCGAGCAGCTAAAAGAGCAGCGCGTAATGTTGAAGGAACAATACAGCTGAATATAAAGTTAGATTTACATGAATGCTATAAACATATTGAAAAAATATCTAAAGATGAATTTAATCATATTCTGATGACATCAAACAGTCAATATTCACAAAATTGTATAAAAGGATTAAATGAACCTATCGCAGATTCAAAGTTACTCTTGACATATCTTAGTAATACAAAATCCAGACATATTATAACTTTGATGTTTAAACTTCGTCTAAATGCTTTTAGAACAAAATTTTCTAAAGATGTAAATTGTATATGTGGAAACCAGAT
>CM031626.1:10154645-10157145 GCA_018398815.1 Conus ventricosus
TCTCTCTCTGTTCGATCCTCGATGCACAATAAGCGAGAGGCTTTGTTGGGAGATGGTGGATTATTTTGGAAGTGCCATACGGTTCATAAGCGCAATATACAGCAAGGATTTTTTCGTACGCACAGGTAGTCTATACTGTATTGTCCTTGCATATGGAAGTTCTATTCTCATTGAAACAGGGGTATCAAAAGAATCACAAGAAACACACCGCTAGGATGTCAAAGTCATGACAAATTGAGTTAGTGTTTCTGGCCTACAAGGCATCAGACGGAGACACTTTTACCGGTTGGTACAGACTGAAAAGTTAGATATACATCACAACTGTTTATGGGGGGGGGGGGGGGGGGGACGCTTAGAGTATAACAAAAGACAACATGAAAGATATTCCTCAGTTTCATTTATGAGCATTCCAATAACAGATTATACTGTAGATGATCTGAATAGGTTGACATACGATTGAGTTTACACTATAGTAGAGGAATACTGTAGATGACCCTAGCAGGTGACAAAAGAGTTTACACCTGTAACAGAGGTATACTGTAGATGATCCGAATTGGTGACAAAGGATTGAGTTTACACCTGTAACAGATGTACACTGAAGATGATCCGAATGGTGATAAAGGATTGAGTTTACATCTGAAACAGATATATACTGTAAATGATCTGAAAAGGTTTGACATTGGATTGAGCTTACACCTGTAACAGAGGAATCCTGTAGATGATCCGAATAGGTGACAAAGGATTGTGTTTACACCTGTAACAGAGATATATTGTAGATGATCCGAATAGGCAACAAGGGATTGAGTTTACATCTGTAGCAGATCTATACTGTAGACGATCTGAATAGGTGACAAAGGGGGGGGGGGGGGGGGGGGGGGGCGCCCTCATACTTTCACATGGAGAAAGTGCGAAAGGGGAAGGACCACACTTTCTCTCAATCCCGCTCTTTCTTCTTAAGTGAGAGAAAGTGAGCCCCCACACTTTCTCCTAAGGTGAGAGAAAGTGTGGGGATGAGAGAAACTGTGGCCCAACATCAACTTATTGAGAGCAAGGTAAGCTGACGACAAATTGGCCAAGGGGCGACAGATTGGACAGTGAAGTGCGACCCGATCTGTCGCCCTCAAAAACTTAGAATGGGCGACAGATTGGACCTGGTGTTGAGGCCCAATCTGTCGCCGGGCGACAAATTGGACAGGGGCGACAGACTGGTCGTTAACAACCGTATTCCAAGATGTTTTGATCGGTGTGGTTTTCAAGAAAATCAATGGTTTTAAACCGGTTCGGTTGACATTGAGATACAATTTGCGTTTTAACATTCATCTAGAACCATAAATCTAACAAGTATTTTGAACTTGACTTTTTGTATGTACATGCTTTTGTTCTTCTTCTTATTATTATCATTATGATGAATACTTATATAGCGCCTATCCTCGGCTAGAGACCAAGCTCTAAGCGCTTTTCAATCCACACTCGTGTACACAACGGGCTGCCTACCTGGATTGTGCCGACTGAAGAGCTGCCAGCTGGCGCTTCATTCAGTCGTTACCCGTGTCATCCAGTCAATATCGTTCACTCCATTTCCCTACTTCCTTCATTCTTTCCATTTCTCACGCAGGGTGCATGCTATGTGTAACGTATCATCCATACCAACGGCCAAACTAGCCTACTCTTCCGAAAGCAGGTGATGGGATTTTACGTGTGTGCAAGATGTGATGCGTGCGTTCACACACGGAACCTCGGTTTATTGTCTCATTCGAAGGACTGTATGTGAAATGGAGTCAGAACCAATACCGCAACCCCAGGATCACCAAGAATACGAGTCCAGCGCTCTACCACTGAGCTATTCTGCCCCCCCCCCCCCCCCCCACCTATTTCACCTCCTCTCTGGCCTGGTACTGCTTGTCTGTGGCTGGCTGGCCTATACACAACATGACTTTGGTAGAGGGATGACAGAAGGTCCTGTCTTAGCGCTGGTGAAATACATATCACAGAAAATATCTAACAGATATTTTCCAATCGGGTTTTACTGCCTACCGTGATTCTTTCGATCTGTCAACGCATGGTACATGTTAAAAGTGCACGCTGCCCAGTTCAGATTTATTAGTGGGCTTACACTACTATGCTGACAAATTTATATGCATTATGTAAATGACAGGTCAGGAAACATCTTTCCATATTTTTCAGATTTTGTACGCAGACTATCATTGGTTTTTCTTCCTCTTTCTCCTCCTCCTCCTCCTCCTCCTCCTCCTCCTGCTCCTCCTCCCCTTCCTCTTCTTCTTTTTCTTTTTCTTCTTCTTCTTCGTATTCTTCTCCCTATCTTAGGTGAAGTGGGAAAACGTGAAGTTCCTTTTTGTTTATTTTTTCTATTTTACTTTTCTTCCAGTTCCATTTTAACTCACGTCAATTGATTTGTCTGATAGGTCTGGTAAATATTATTAGCTGAGGTGTTATTTTAAAGATAACCAGACACAGGATTAATTCTGTGATTTTTGTCGAG
>CM031626.1:10164645-10204645 GCA_018398815.1 Conus ventricosus
TGAATTTTATACGGGCAGAGACAAATAATGGAAAGCCCCTTTTAGCTCAGAATACAGACTGCAAGTGTTTACGACCCACGTCGACTCTTTAGGCCTACTCACTCACCCCCCCCCCCTCCTCTCATCTCCTGTCTCCAGTTTCCCACACCCACCTTCCATCGCCCAAATAGATACATAGCTCTGGGCACATTGCACGTGCCTTTTGACTATTTCACAGCACATTGCACGTGCCTTTTGACTATTTCACAGTACATTGCACGTGCCTTTTGACTATTTCACAGTACATTGCACGTGCCTTTTGACTATTTCACAGCACATTGCACGTGCCTTTTGACCATTTCACAGTACATTGCACGTGCCTTTTGACTATTTCACAGTACATTGCACGTGCCTTTTGACTATTTCACAGTGCGGATGTTACGTGATCCACTGGGTTTTCATTACCGCGCAAACAACACCCGCTTGCTTGTTGTTCATTGGATTGGCAGATTATAGAAGGGTTACATCATAGCAAAGAAAAAGTTACCTGCGAAGGTGCGGGTAGGAGCCAGACGAGTACTGTCCTCAACTGCCGAACAAATCAGCTGGGAGCGATCCTGCACCACCCTTGGAAGCCTGCGCTGTGTTCACACAGGGTGCAGGCACGCACAGGGCATTCCATTAACACGTGAAGGGACATAACTGCTCCCTGGCAGATGTCATTGTGTAATGGCCACTGCACGTGACACGATAGAACCGCCACGGAAGCGTTCCCATGGATGTACCAGCCCATATTTCGTGACTGCAGAGCCCACCGGCCACAAACAAAACAAAACAAACAAACAAAACAAAACAAAAAAACGCCACTGCTAAGAAACTTCCGTGTGCATCCCGTAGCCTCGCTCGTTCCTTCGGGTGTATCTTTTTCTTTCTTTCATCATAGGAAAAAGACTTGCTTCTCTCCCTTGCCCCTTTAAATTAGCCCCGTGCAACGCATTGCATTTCGTGCTGTTGTGATACAGCACATGCTTCACGTGCTTTAGGGTTTGTGTTCCATTTCAGGTGTCAGGACTGGGGACAGGTGTGAAAATGACTCGGACTGTGGGATTGGAGCCCAATGCGACGACAGTGTGTGCAGTAAGTGGTGTTTCTGAACTGTTCGTTACCGGAACAGCCGCGTTGGGCTAATGCGTAGGTCAGACATCAGCTTGGTCGTAGCCATAAGACCCTCTTCTAAAAGTCTCTCATCTTAGTCATTAATTCATTTATCCATCAGCTTTTGAATCATGTGCAGTGTGGTCTCAAATTGTAGCGGATGTGGTGTAGCGTACATGGACTAGTCCGCACGCAGTGACACCTCCTTGATGAAACTGAAAATGAAACCGTGCATGGCCATCCCAAGTATTTATGTATCTAGATATGTACTGAACTTTGTTCCAGCTGAAACGGCATGTCCTCTACCTACTCGATAAATAAGCCAGAAAACCAACGATATTTCAGACTTTGGAGAAACAAGCACCTCTAATGTTGAGGAGGGGGGTGGGGGGGGGGGGGGGGGCAGGGTGTAGTGAGGGGGCCGGGAAGGAATTTAGGTACCATTTGCAACAAGGAGGCAGCACTGCATGTGAACTTGCCCACGTGGCCACACGCCCAAATCAGGAGGAGCATGCACTACATCAGTGTAAAGTCCATGTAAGCGTTTTTGAGGCATAGCATCTATCTGAGCTATAGATTAGGATTAGATTGATTACATGAACATCCCTCTCCTCTCCAACAATCATGTCTCTTTTTTTTCCACCGATGGTGACATTCACCATGTAGCATGACAGGACATTGTTATGTTTGTTCTCCGCTCCACTGATGATGATGATGATGATGATGATGATGATGATGATGATGTTCACCATGTAGCATGACAGGACATTGTTATGTTTGTTCTCCACTCCACTGATGATGATGATGATGATGATGATGATGATGATGATGTTCACCATGTAGCATGACAGGACATTGTTATGTTTGTTCTCCACGCCACCGATGATGATGATGATGATGATGATGATGATGATGATGATGATCAATATGTAGCATGACAGGACATTGTTATGTTTGTT
Source organism: Conus ventricosus (assembly GCA_018398815.1). Lineage (NCBI taxonomy): Eukaryota > Metazoa > Mollusca > Gastropoda > Neogastropoda > Conidae > Conus > Conus ventricosus. Next base: position 10,166,739 of record CM031626.1, read on the forward strand.
CTCCACTCCACCGATGATGATAACATTCACCATGTAGCATGACAGGGCATTGTTATGTTTGTTCTCCACAGAAGTCACACTGTCCGGCAATGATGCGTGCCATGATAACAACTCCGCCTGTGGGACTGGAACAATATGTCTGCAGACCGGCTCAGGAAAACGATGTAGTAAGTTCGTTGGTATTGTTTGCTTTTCTTTTCCTTTTGTTGTTGATCTTCCTGTATCGTATCATTATTGCAAGACAGCATGGTGGATGTATTGTGTCGCTGACGGTTGCGTACTGAAGCATTGTGATTATACTATTTCTGATGACATCAGATACTGTATAAATAGCTGATATTAAATTATAGTAGATACAAAAGATGAAGAAGACAGTGGGAAAGAACAGGAGGATGCAGACCGCACTGTAGAAAAAAAGTAAAGAAAGTGTGAAACAAACTTCAGATATCTTAAACTGAGATTCTAATAATAATATTTGTCGAAAGTTTGTATTTCTGGCTTCAAATACGTTAATATTGTATGCTTCCATTTATGGATTGAAGTCTCCTTGCTACCAACATTAATTTCACAGCGCATAAAGGACTGCAGTACGTAAGTGGGTTTCTTTGTTAATCTTGAGGTTGCCAGAAATCGTGTTATGGCACATTACTACTGAGAATGACAGAGGTTTTAGGAGACAAAACGGTTTGTAAGCTTCAGAGTTTTTTTTATTTTTATTTTTATTTTATTTTATTTTTTTATGGGTCCTCCATTTATTTCCACTTCAGTTTTTCTCTCTCTTTTTTCTGACCTTTTTTTTACTTTCGTTTTTGACATGTCTCTGTCTCTGGCTGTGCCTGCCTCCCTCCCCCCCCCCCCCCCCCTCGCCTCTCTCTCTCTCTCTCTCTCTCTCTCTCTCTCTCTCCTCTCTCTCTCTCTCTCTCTCTCTCTCTGTGCACACCATCTCTGGATTCCATTCCACCCTCTCACCCCGCCTCAAGTCTCTCTACCATCCACCTTTTCCTTTCTGACGTTGTCTCTGGAGTAATGATACTCATATACCTAACTATCCATTCCCCTGTCATCACCTGTTTTCTCCCCTCCCTTCGTCCCCCCCCCCTCCCCACCACCCCCCACTCCTTACCCACCACTCCACTCGCCTTCCCTCTTGCACATGTGAGCAGATCCCGCGCGCGCAACACACAACACACACACACACACACACACACACACACACACACACACACACACACACACACACACACACACACACACACACACACGCACACACACACACACACTGAAGACAGTGCTTAGATAACCACATGCATACACTTACACAGTCACAGACATTTATGCATCTCTCTCCTCTCTCTCTCTCTCTCTCTCTCTCTCTCCTCTCTCTCTCTCTCTCTCTCTCTCTCTCTCTCTCTCTCTGTGTGTGTTTAACATCACATATGTGAACAGACGTAAAACTGAAGTACAACACACACACACACACACACACACACACACACACACACACACACACACACACAACACACACACACACACACACACACACACACACACACACACACACACACACACACGCACGCACGCACGCACGCACGCACGCACGCAAAACACACACACACACACACACACACACACACACACACACACACACACACACACACACACACACACATGCGCGCGCACGCGCCTGTGCACTTTAATCATAATCAAATGCTAATATGTGTGTTCTTCTTACCTTATTATTTCAGTATACGAGGTGACACAAAATTGTACCAGTGATGATGATTGTACTTCTGGATGGCTGTGCGATCAATCGTTGTGCAGTAAGTCAGTTTGCAGCATCTCATTTTGTAGTTCGCATTTGAAACTTAGGTTTGTAAAGACAGTACATAGTTTTTGTTTATTAGTAAGTTTGCAGCATCTTATTTGTAGTTCACATTTGAAACTTGAGTTGTGGGACTTCACTTGGGTTTTATTTGTTAGTAAATTTGCAGCATCTTTTTTTTTGTACTTCAAATTTGAAATTCATTTTTTGTAAAAATTCTACTTAGTTTTTGTTTGTTTGTTTTAGCTTTGATTTATACAGTCAACACAAAAAAATCATACATTAATTCCAAATGGTTTAGATTGACCCAGCAGTACGATCAGTTTTCAACGTCGATTCTAGAGCCTACACAATGTTAAGGAATAAGTCGAGCAGTGCATTTCTGGAGAAAATATTGACCATAGAGGACGATCCCGATGTTCATTTCAACGTGCGTATTAGTACAGCGCCCACTGGAGGGAACGCAGACGAAGCCACCCGAGAGGAACTGAATCTGAAGCTGCAGAGGTTAGACCAGTCCTGGTCTGCAAACTGCGAAGGGATGCAGAGGGTTCTAGAAGAAGGGACTGACTGACCCAAGGCATCAGTTTTCTGAGCTCTGTCACCCGGGAGGCGAACCAGGTTGACATCCCAGAGGGGACTGACTGACCCAAGGCATCAGTTTTCTGAGCTCTGTCACCCGGGGGGCGAACCAGGTTGACATCCCAGAGGGGACTGACTGACCCAAGGCATCAGTTTTCTGAGCTCTGTCACCCGGGAGGCGAACCAGGTTGACATCCCAGAGAGACGGTGTGTGCAAGGGAAGGAAAATCTGAAAGACTGTTGTCTGACTTTTGGGGGTTCGCCATGAAGCCCAAAGAAGCGACGACGTCCTCCAGAACTGAAAGATTTCTTGACGGCGCCAGACCGTCGGAATGTTTTTTTAAAAAGAAACTCGTCGAGGTAGCTTGAAGTGGAAGAAAATGTTTACTCTGATCACGCCCGCTACAGAATTCAGGACTCTCGTTAAAAAACCCATAGGTATAGATTGATGACAGACCTACACTCGTGGTTTTTCTTTGGACCAAGAAAAGGAAGACGAAGAACTCCGAGAAGCACAGAATACGAACCTGGATGACGGCGACTTTCTTGATGACAGAACCCGCTTCTTTTCCCTAAGACTGAGACTTAACGTGATCTGAAGGAATCCTCGACCAGTTGAGGTGACATTAGAGGAGAATGAGAGGAGGAGAAAGCTTGAGGCCCTCCTGCACCACTAAGAGGACCAACTTGTCCGTGGTAAAGTCTGAGGTAGGACCTTGCTTTATTCTGATGTGGCTCAGTGCACCATGCCACGATGTTTTGCTCTACAGATGAGTTTTTATCCGGATGGTCTGTTCTAACATTCCTGCAACGTAGATTCTTGTTTGCGTTCTCCTTGAACTTGGTACCAAACTGACAAGAACATGAAAATGTTGAATTATTTGCAAATTTTTTCATTGTCAGTCTGTTGATTTTTTTCTGTTTGCTGAGTGTTTGTTTGCTTTTTAACTCATTCCTTTATTTCTGTATATACGAGAAACTCGTCCATGAAAGCTTTCTAACTTTCTGTGAAATTTCAAGCATTTACATAGTTGCTGTTTTTGTTGTTGCTTTAGTAAATCTACAGGTCATTGCATAAGTTTTCAGGCCGTCCTTTTCGTATCTTAATTTGACAGTACCAGATTGTATTGGGAAAAAAAAAGACAAAATGCTGGAGAGAGAGGGAGAGAGAGAGAGGAGAGAGAGAGAGAGAGAGAGAGAGAGAGAGAGAGGGGGGGGAGAGACAGAGAGAGAGAGAGAGAAAGACAGACAGACAGACAAACAGAGAGAGAGAGGGGGGGGGGGGGGTTGACCGAGCCCATTCTTCATTTTAAGCAGAAACATAGATTTAATCAAAATTATCAAATTACAACAACTATCATCAAAATGAGAAAAGAAACTTTGAAAATTCCTACTTTAAAATATTGTGTCAAACAAAAAGCGAAGAAATAACTAATTATTTGTGTTTTGGAAACATTCTTGTGTCAACGATCTCAGGCAATAAATTCTAAATAATATTAGTTTCAGTGTGAGACTTCGGGTCTTCTGTTTCCTGAAAATTTTGTGATACCATTTTGAAACCGCCAAAACGTTCGATTTCATCTCAATATTAGATATTTAAAACAACGTACTAGCCTACGGAAATCTTGCTACAAGACTGCATTTGCTTTGCCTTGCTAGGATAGAAATCAGTATGATCAGTAATTCACCGAAGGAAATTCCAAAATATATATTCTGCATTTGTATATTTGTATTCTAACACTGAATTACCTTTGTATGTTAATTTTTGTTGTGGTTGATTGTGTTCTGTTGTTTTGTGTGTGTTCGTGTTGTGTTTCTGGAATCTAATCAAAATTGAACTCTGTTTGTTCAGTATGGGTTACTCTTGTGCTAGCTGTTCTCCGCTCGGTTTAACGAAATCAGAATTTGCTTAGATGTTCTTATTGTCACCAGTTTTATTCTACATCGTGAAGCACCATGTATCCATCCAAATTCTTAAACACAAAACTTGGGGATAAAATGGAACGGGCGTTTACAAAGTACTGTGCATTTACAGAAATGGCTATCCAATACACTGTTACAAAGATGCGCTCCTTTTCGATTTCACGACTGTAGAACACAAACTAAAAAAATTATTATAAAAAAGGGGGGGGGGGGGGGGGGGGGATTTGACGTCAGCCAAACGGTGTTTAACTCGAACTGAAATGAAAATGACATCGGCAACCAACTACTCCCATCACCAAACCTCCTCCACCTCTCCCTCTTTGGGGAAAATACATGCTGATGTAACGTGTCATCCATACCAAAGGCCAAATGGCCTTCTCTTCCGAAAGTTTGTGATGGGATTTTACGTGTGTGCAAGATGTTATGCGTGCGTTCACACAAGGAACCTCGGTTTTATAGTCTCATTCGAAGGGCTGTATGGGAATTGGGAGTCAGAACCAATGTTAACTCCGAGGGAAAAACACCGGCGCTCTGTCACTGAGCTATTCCGGCCCCCAGCCGTTTGGGTCGAACCCGATAGTTCAATTCTGCAGTCTCATTCCAGGCAGACTGAAACTGCACTCAGACAGAGTGTGTAACCTTGTTACGGTGTTCCAATGAATTAATCTTCAACGCCCATCTCATTTCAGAAATTGCGCAGCCAGAAGAGTGCATCAGCCTGTACGACTGTGCCTCGGGCAACGTCTGTCAGGAGGATGTCTGCAGTGAGTAGTTCCACAATGGTACTGGAAGTCAAATGAAGAGGGGCCCATAGTTCAGCGGTTTGAGCGTTTACCTGTGGACCTGAAGGTGGCGAGTTCGAACCACAAGGGGGGGTGGGACTTTTTTCGGTTTGAGAGCCAGCAGTAAATGAGGTACCAGATTCAGTTCAGGGACGGTTAAAGGCGGCGGAAGGAGAGGGATAGGCTCCGCCTCCCATCATGCAGTACCCTGGATACGGTGGATCTCTGACGGTTCGCTGCCCGTACGGCCAACAAGCTCTGAGAAGTTTTACGCTGACTTAACTTTTAAGCTAAATGAAGAGACGGGACGAGGTTTTGTCAGTTGATTGCCTCGGTGTCGATCAGAGTTCAATTGTTGGCAACACAGCACAGAAGACTAGCATGCCACATCAGCGCTGTTGGTACTTACTTCGTAATAGTTATTTGCAAAGTGAGACGACTGCAGGTGGAAATATAGACATCCTAAAAGAAAGTGTTTGTAATAACTCCGCCAAAAATCGTGGACAAACGAAGCACAAGACAAAACACGACGCGTTTCGACCTCCTAGGTCTTCTTCAGGCAAGATAAGTAACACTCGGGACAACTGAGATGAAGAATGAGCAATCACTGATCTTTGTCAAATTCGGCGGAAGGTGGGCGTTGAATCACTTGTCTGTGTTGCCTGAAGAAGACTGAAGAGGTCGAAACGCGTCGTGTTTTGTCTTATGATTCGTTTGTCCACGTTTTTTTTTTGTTTTTTTTTTTGGCGGAGTTATTATAAACTCTTTATAAGATCAACTTTGTGATGGTTTTCTCGCTGATACCTAACACTCGTCTTGCTGGACGCTAATCAGACTCGTGATGTTGTCAGTCACAGCGAGGACCAATTTGCTACTACACCAGAGTTTCAGAAAGTCTCTTCGTAATTGTTTTCTCACCGACTCATTGATATGTGTCTTGCTTTACATAGTCTGTTGTCATGCTTTCAGTTGAAGACTTAGAGTTTTTGTGGTTCATTCATTTAATGTTTCGTAGTTTTGAACTGATAAACGTTCCGTGTGAATTTCATAAATAGCTGTTTTAGCTACATTTGCATGTGTTCCGTTGTTCCGTTCTTTTTTGCCCTTTTATCAGAGGACACAACCATTTAGTGATGATTTATGTGAGTGTAGCAGTAAATAAACCAATAGTTTTTTTGTTTTGTTTTTTCAACTGAAGTCCAGTCAGCCTCACTGAAAAGGCGCTCAAAAGGCGTTTGAAGCAGATTCACAACGTGTTGCAAACGGAGTCAGATTTTAATGCAACATAAAATGGTAAACAAAGATCAAACGTTTCATGAAAAGGGGAGACAACAGTGGTGAAAATATTCTTTCGATGTGTAATGTATTATCAACAGCAGAGGTACAAACACAGTTAAGATTCAAACAGATTTTGAGAGGAAAAAAAAATGATATACTTGTCATGTATTCTTAAGCTCTATATTTTGTTTTTCAGCTTTAGGCATGACGCAAAATGATGGATTGAGGTGTTCTCTCTTGCACTAGAAAAGGAAAAACAGAACAAAAGAAAGACAGAAAGAAAAGTTAGAAAAAAATAAGTCAAAGAAAAAATAAAATCACTTATGTGAGTTCATCAGCACGTACAACCCAAAATCACGTGCCGTGTTTCTAACTGTCAACAGCAAAGCCGAAAATCACGGCTGACCGACCTTTTATACTTGGCCGGACTGGCACGCTGACGTGTGACATGAAGATACTGACCACATCGTCTCCCGTACCGCTGACCTGGGCCAGAGGGCACACCCCAGTGACCGCCGACGATGGCCACACCAACACCAACAGAGACCACTACACGAGCAGGTACACCTGGACCGTCACTGCGTCTGACCACAAAGCCAAGGTCAGGTGCACGGGTCACACCAGGGACGGAAGAGCGTTCGCCGATTACGTCATGAAGGTCACCAGTGAGTAGTCATGCTGGGTGTCGGGGTGTGGGTGACGAACATGTGGGTGTGGGTGACTAACATGTGGGTGTGAGTGACTAACTTTGTGGGTGGTGAGTGACTAACATGTGGGTGTGGGTGACTAACATGTGGGTGTGGGTGACTAACATGTGGGGTGTGGGTGACTAACATGTGGGTGTGAGTGACTAACATGTGGGTGTGAGTGACTAACATGTGGGTGTGGGTGACTAACATGTAGGTATGAGGGACAAACATGTGGGTGTGGGTGACTAACATGTGGGTGTGAGTGACTAACATGTGGGTGTGGGTGACTAACATGTGGGTGTGAGTGACTAACATGTGGGTGTGGGTGACTAACATGTGGGTGTGGGTGACTAACATGTGGGTGTGGGTGACGAACATGTGGGTGTGGGTGACGAACATGTGGGGTGTGGGTGACTAACATGTGGGTGTGGGTGACAAACATGTGGGTGTGGGTGACTAACATGTGGGTGTGGGTGACTAACATGTGTGTGTGTGTGACTAACATGTGGGTGTGAGTGACTAACATGTGGGTGTGGGTGGACTAACATGTGGGTGTGAGTGACTAACATGTGGGTGTGGGTGACTAACATGTGAGTGTGGGTGACTAACATGTGGGTGTGGGTGACTAACTGTGGGTGTGAGTGACTAACATGTGGGTGTGGGTGACGAACATGTGGGTGTGGGTGACTAACATGTGGGTGTGAGTGACTAACATGTGGGTGTGAGTGACTAACATGTGGTGTGGGTGACGAACATGGGGGTTTGTGGGTGACTAACATGTGGGTGTGGGTGACTAACATGTGGGTGTGGGTGACTAACATGTGGGTGTGGGTGACTAACATGTGGGTGTGAGTGACGAACATGTGGGTGTGATGAACAAACATGTGGACGTGAGGGACAAACATATGGACGTGAGGACAAACATGTGGGTATGAGGAACAAACATGTGGGTGTGATGAACAAACATGTGGACGTGATGAACAAACATGTGGACGTGAGGGACAAACATGTGGGTGTGAATAACAAACATGTAAGTGTGAGTGACAAACATGAGCGGGAGTAACAAACATATGATGTGCGCGTAACAAACATGTGAGTGTGAGTAAGAAACATGTAAGTGTGAGTGACAAACATGTAAGTGTGAGTGACAAACATGTAAGTGTGAGTGACAAACATGTAAGTGTGAGTGACAAACTATGAGACCGAGTGACAAACATGTGGGTGTGAGTGGCAAACACGTGGGTGTGAGTGACAAACATGTGGGTGTGGGTAACAAACATGTGGGTGTGAGGGACAAACATGCGGGTGTGAGTGACAAACATGTGGGTGTGAGTGACAAACATGTGAGTGCGAGGAACAAACATGTGAATGTGAGGAACAAACATGTGGGTGTGAATGCCAAACATGTGCGTGTGAGTTACAAACATATGAGTGGCAAACAAGTGGGTGTGAGTGACAAACATGTGGGTGTGAGGAACAAACATGTGGGTGTGGGTAACAAACGTGTGGGTGTGAGTAACAAACAAATGGTACTAGTAACAAACATGTGGGTTTGAGTAACAAAACATGTGAATGTGAGGAACAACCATATTGGTGCGGTGACAAACATGTGGGTGCGAGTCCCCATATTACACGTGCCATGTCTCTGTCATAGAGGTCCCATATTACACGTGCCGTGTCTCTGTCACAGAGGTCCCCATATTACACGTGTCATCTCTCTTGTCACAGAATCCCCCATATTACACGTGCCATGTCTCTGTCACAGAAGTCCCCATATTACACGTGCCTTTGTCTCTGTCACAGAGGTCCCATTATTACACGTGCCATGTCTCTGTCACAAAAGTCACTACATTACACGTGCCATGTCTCTGTCACAGAGGTCCCATTTTACACGTGCCGTGTCTCTGTCACAGAAGTCAACACATTACACGTGCCATGTCCCTGTCACAGAAGTCCCTATTACACGTGCCATGTCTCTTGTCACAGGGGTCCCCATATTACACGTGCCATGTCTCTGTCATAGAGGTCCCCATATTACACGTGCCTTGTCTCTGTCACAGAGGTTCCCACATTACACGTGCCATGTCTCTGTCACAAAGTCCCCATATTACACGTGCCATGTCTCTGTCACAAAAGTCCCCATATTACACGTGCCATGTCTCTGTCACAGAAGTCCCCATATTACACGTGCCGTGTCTCTGTCACAAAAGTCCCATATTACACGTGCCATGTCTCTGTCACAAAAGTCCCCATATTACACGTGCCATGTCTCTGTCACAGAGGTCCCCATATTACACGTGCCATGTCTCTGTCACAGAGGTCCCATATTACACGTGCCATGTCTCTGTCACAGAGGTCCCCATATTACACGTGCCATGTCTCTGTCACAGAGGTCCCCATATTACACGTGCCATGTCTCTGTCACAGAGGTCCCATTATTACACGTGCTATGTCTCTGTCACAGAAGTCCCCATATTACACGTGCCATGTCTCTGTCACGAGGTCCCATTATTACACGTGCCATGTCTCTGTCACAGAGGTCCCATATTACATGTGCCATGTCTCTGTCACAGAGGTCCCATTATTACACGTGCCATGTCTCTGTCACAGAGGTCCCATTATTACACGTGCCATGTCTCTGTCACAGACGGTCCCATTATTACACGTGCCATGTCTCTGTCACAGAAGTCCCCACATTACACGTGCCATGTCTCTGTCACAGAAGTCCCCACATTACACGTGCCATGTCTCTGTCACAGAGGTCCCATTATTACACGTGCCATGTCTCTGTCACAGAATTGCCCATATTACACGTGCCATGTCTCTGTCACAGAAGTCCCCACATTACACGTGCCATGTCTCTTGTCACAGAGGTCCAGAAACGCCAGTTTTGAGTCCAGCCACAGCCTTGAGTACCCATTACTTCACCTGGACCTGTGTGGTAGATGGCGCCACCCCTCCAGCTCCCGAGATCACCTGGAGTTTCAACCACACCACCGTGCTCGCCATGACGACTGAGGTCACCATGGAGATGTATGCAGACAGTCAAGGAATTGTTGTGTAAGTCACAAAAGCAGCACACAGGTCTTTTCTTAACCACAAAGTATGCAAATGGTAGTTTTGAACTGAGGAAGCATCACACGTTGTGGGATAAATTATGTGAATGATTCTTTGATATTAAATCTAGGAAGAAAAAAAACCCAGGGATATGTGGTACACGATGACTTTGTACTACCTGTTATTCAAAATTGATGCTTTTTCATTTTCTGTCAAATTTCTTTTCTTGCTGTAAATTTTGTTTCCATTGTTGTTACTGTTGTTCTCTTGTTAAGTGTGTACAGTTTACAGTTAAATTTTCCGAAACTGAAACGTTGCTTCTTCGCGCTCTGGTATGATTAAAAAAAACAACAACCCAGTTATCTCCACATACCTATTTCTGAAGGTACATTTCTGTAAATAGGTCTTTTGCACGCCAAAGCCGTGAATCGCATGATTCTCTCTCTCTCTGTCTCCGTCCGTCTGTCTGTCTGTCTCTGTCTGTCTGTATCTCTTCTCCTCTCTCTCTCTCTCTCTCTCTCTCTCTCTCTCTCTCTCTCTCTCTCTCTCTCTGTCATACACAGACACACACGCGCGCGCGCGCGCGCGCGCACACGCACGCACGCACGCACGCACGCACGCACGCACGCACGCACGCACAAACACATTAACATCCCTAAAGATGTGTGAAGCGTGGTGGGGGGGGGGGGGGGGGGGGGGGAGTGAATGTGCGAGGGGAGCAAGGATGGGAGAAGTACAGTAGGGAAGATGGGGAGGGCATTAAGAAGCAGAGTAGATAATAAACAGCCTGTTTCCCCCACCCCCACTCCCCACTTTCTCCCAAACCTTCTCACAGCCAGGTCCATAACGATGCAGGATGATCAATGAAAACGCTGTCTGTTTGTCTGTCTGTCTGTCTGTCTGTCTGTCTGTCTGTCTGTCTGTCTCTCTCTCTCTCTCTCTCTCTCTCTCTCTCTCTCTCTCTCTCTCTCTCTCTCTCTCTCTCTCTCATTAAACACTTCCAAGGCGTGATCAACATCCAGGTCCAATTCTTGAGCAGCATTTTCTAATTTAATTATGTTATCTTTACTGTTAAAATTTGTTCTAAAGTCGGATTCTTTCGCTTTATCCCACAAAACTTTATTCACAATTTTCGTCTTACTACTGTCAGTTGTATTGCTAATAACCCTTTTATCAGATTCCAACAAAATTGACAAGGTAACTGGTAAGTGGTCCGAATCCACCCTATCTTTCACCGTTAAATATCTCCATTCAAATTGATAAAGCAGCTCAAAAGATGCAACAAAATAATCCACCAGGCTGGACCCAAAATCGGATAAGAAACTACAACTGTCATCAAAACCATGTTCTTCAAGTCCGTTCAAAATACAACAGTCAAAAATATTGCAAAAGTCAAGTAGCTGTTCACCGAACTGGTTCACTTCAACATCCTGTGAATTCCTTTTGACGAATTTCCTTATCTCCTCCAAATAATCACCATCATCAGACAAACTGAAATCGAGATTTTTGTTGGCTGTGCGAGAATTTAAATCGCCAAAAATCAATGCATGAAAGTCGTCATAGGATTCGTGGAGATCAAGCATACATTTTTTCTAATAACTCGATACCATATCCGTTAGGTTCTGATTTCCAAAAGGGGGAATCGTAAGGTGGAATATAGGCTGCAATAAGGAAAACATCCTTATCTGTTCTTAAAAATTCTTTTGATATTTTCAAAGTTAGAACATTATTGATATCAATGTCTATTCTTTGTACAAAATCAGAAAAACATTTTTTAACCAAGACCACAACACCCCCAGAACATCTTCCATGTCTTGATAATTTCTTAGCTTTTGATGAGTAAATATGAAAATCTTGAAAAATACTCTTGTCAATTTCACTGTCCATAAATGTTTCTGTCAGACAAACAAAATCATACTTTTGAATAAAGTCGACAAACTCGTTATCAGTTAATTTTGATTGCAGTCCACAGACATTATAATTAAGAATACTGACTGGAATAAGGGGTTTTTTATGTATATTTTGTAGAAACTGACGTGGGGAATGGTCAATGTCAGGAATCCTGCACCCACAATCACTTGTGATTTGTGCCCGGCCTCTATCCTATTTCTCACCAGTGTTTGCTGCTGCTTCTCCTCGAGGTGAAGGCTGTCTCGGCAAACTCCCGTCCCTGCTGCAGACACTGTTCGTTCGCACACTGCGGAAGGCATCCACAATGTTCGTCTGACTCATGGCGCGTTGCCGGCATGTCCGAGAGCGTAAGGCACGCCCCTCCTCATCCTGCTCGGTAGTCCTGGTTCCTGACACCAGTCTAGTTCTGGGGCGTGACTGTCGAGACACAGGGTTTGGGTCAGAGTCTGTACTGTCCTCTTCCCCTAGACCTGTGTGCACTAGTTGAGAGCAGACTGGGTTATTAGCATCATTTTCGTGCTGTTCCACAGATTGCTTGTCTTCAAATTTGTCCAGCATACGTTGATGTTGTCGCTGTTCTAACTGCCCCTGCTGTTCTGGCTTTTCCTGTTGCTGACCTGATCCTTGCTGCTGATGCGACTCTTGCTGCTTTTTTTGCTGCCGTTCTTCTTCCTTTTGCAGTTGCGGCTCCTTTTCTTGCAGCTGATCTTGCTGATGTTGCTCATCTTGAATCTGTTTTGATTGTTGTTGTTTTCCTTGCAACTGTTCTTGGTGTTGCTGTTTTTGTCGTTTTTCTTGCAGCTGTTCGTTCTCTTGCTGCTGATTCTTTTGCTTTTTCTGTTCCTGTTCTTGCTGTTGACCGTTTCTTTGCTGAATCTGTTGTTCTTCTTGCCCCTGTTGCTGTCTCTCTAGGAGCTCTTCATGCTGCTGTTGCTGGATCTGTTCTTGATGTTGCCGTTGCTGGTCTAGCTGTTTTTGCTGTTTTTCCCATAGGCATCGTTTGTTGTGTTGTTGATCCTCTTCTCGCTGTCTTTCTTTATGTATTTCCCTGATTTCCTTGTTTGAAGTGTGCCGCACATTGTATGGTTAAAAAATGCTATGTCTCGCCCAAGAAGAAAAGAACGCATGGTATGACCAAGAATGTCAAGATGCTAAAGTTAAAAGTGAAAAAATGTTAAGAATTTTTAAAAGAAGCAAGAGGAATCAGAAAAAGACGCTTGAAAAGGACAGACTTGAGTACACTAAAAGTAGAAAGGAATATAAAAAACTGCTTAGAAAGAAAAAGCAGGAATTTCGCAGAAACACAGCTGAATCCTTGGCAGCTAATGCGCACAAGTCAGCTGAGTTTTGGAAAGAATTAAAGACGTTAGGTGGTGTGAGTGCACGAAAGGATTTGAGTAATAAAATTGAATTGGATGACTGGTTTAATCATTTTCAAGGAGTTTTTAATGAGGGTAGTAACGATTTAGAAGGAAACGGAAGTAATGTTACTAACGATCTGGGCAATGCAAGTGATGATAGTTTAAACAAAGAAATCACAGAGAAGAAGTAAAAGAGGCAATAAGGAAATTAAATAATGGGAAAGCAGGGGGCTTAGACGGTGTTGTTTCGGAGATGTTGAAAGCAGGAGGAGAGGTGGTCGTTAAGTTCCTAACAAAGCTTTTCAATAAAGTGTTTGACTCTGGGATCTACCCTCGGAATGGCGTAAAGCTATAGTTGTTCCAATTTTCAAAAAAGGTGATGCCGACCAGCCAGACAACTATAGAGGGATATCATTGATTAATGTTTCTTGTAAATGCTATACATCCATTCTGAACGCAAGATTAATTTCTTGGCTAGAAGATACTGATATAATAGTTGAAAACCAGGCTGGGTTTCGAAAAGATTATTCAACAGCAGACCAGATATTTAATCTCTATGCTATTGTTCAGAAATACTTAAATAAGAAAAGACAGAAAATTTATGTTGCTTTTATTGATTTTAAAAGGCATTTGACTCTGTTAACCATGCAAAACTACTGAAGGTAGTTTATAATGAGGGTATAAGAGGGAAATTTTTTGGTGCCTTGAAAAGCATGTATGATTCTTTAATCTCTTGTGTGCGCGTGAACAGTGAATTTTCAGATTTCTTTACATGTCCATCAGGTGTACGACAAGGCTGTGTCATGAGTCCCACATTGTTTTCTCTATTTATTAATCAACTGGCAAATCACATTAATAACACTGGTGTCCATGGTGTTCAAACTATTACCTACTCTGATTGAATTGTTCATTTTGCTATTCGCAGATGATGTAGCTTTGTTATCAACGTCATCGGGAGGATTACAAGCCCAATTAGATTGCTTAAAAACCTGTTGTGATAAATTGAAATTATCTGTTAACAAAGATAAGACTAAGATCATGGTATTTAGGAAAGGCGGGTATTTAGGATCAAGAGAAAGGTGGTTTTTTGAGGGTAAAGAACTAGAACTAGAATAAACCGATTGTGTGTCTCCGGCACGAGTAATATGAGAAAGGTAAATGACGGGGGCAACAACCCCTAATTGCTAGTGTTGATAGTAAGAACTTGTAAAGGGCGGAGATAATAGCCGGGGGCTTGCCGCACGCACGCAACCAAGCTTCCTCTACCTGTGCTATCTTGTCACTTTTCATTTGGAGGTGGTGCTGTGCTGGTCTGCGTGGTTTTCAGTGAGAAAAGTTTTTTACCTGTAAAAGCTTTTGCTTGTGCTGGTTGATTTTTATTTCAATCAAAACAGGATACATGTCACAAGATAGTATCTTAGAGAGAGAGCTTCTTGATTCACAAACCGTTCATCAAGAATTGTTAGATTGTTCAAAAGAAAGAAAGTGGAGCGCACACCCAAAAATGGGGCGAGTGGTTGGAGAGTAATGTGGGGATATCTCCTTCATATTCCGCAAACTGAGGGATATTGCTCGCTTGCTGGGCCCCTATGTTAAAAGGTTTTCAACAGTTGGTCTTTCTTTCTTGGAGGTCTACTCCATGAGGAAGGATTTAAAAACAATGTTCTCAAGCAGGGAGAATATTAGAAAATATTGGTTAACTCCCATACAAGAACCAATGCAGGTCGAAACACAATGTTCTCAATAACCTCATTCATGAACATTCAGCTGTAAGGGAAGAAACCAATAAAGCGCCAACACCTCTGTTAGAGAAAAGGGGGGCCAGTCAGCCAAGCAGTGAGAGGGAACTTGGCACTCTGTCAAGCCAGCGCTCTAGTAGGTGCGGGCAAAGGTCATCTGCCAGCCGATCGATGAAGGGATTATTTTAGGAGTTCTACGTCAGAAGGAACTGGTACTCTGCCAAGCCAGTCCTCCAGTAGGAGCACCAATCTTTATTTAGCAATATGTAGAAAGGTAGATCAGAATCTTGATGAACAGGGGAGTGAAAAACTTAAAAGCTGAGTCAAAAGTCAACTTGCAATCTTTTGTTACAACTTATAGAAACCTGCACACCTCCTTTGTACTTTGGCTGTCTTTCCAGGCGGCCACAGAGTGTACTTTATTCAACTGTCTTGCTTATTAAATCAAGCTTTTGATAAATGCACTTGGTGGCCGCTTTGAATAATCTTCAGTTGACAGAGAGACCGACAGCCGTCTTGAATTTACGGCGCTCAAGCGCGAACCATAAAATCCTTTCACATTTCCCCATGCAAGCACCTCCCTATTTCTTAAATGTTTGTGTGTGTGTGCGTGCGTGTGTGCGTGCGATTGTGCTTGTATATATGCTGTTATTGTTGTTGTTGTTTGTTGTTTTATGATAATAAATATATTATATTCTGAACATCCGTTTCTTATAAATAATCAAAGGTGCGCGCACACACAAACACGCATGCACACCCCCTGCCCCACCTCCCACCCCACGCATGCACACACTCAAGTCACTTCTAAGTTCTTAACTCAAGTCACCCCAAGTCACTTTTAAGTTCTTACTCAAGTTGTCCCAAGTTATCCTCAAGTCATCCACAAGATGTTACTCAAGTCACTTCTAAGTTCTTACTCAAGTCATCCTCCAAGTCACTTCTAAGTTCTTACTTAAGTCATCCCCCAAGTCACCTCAAGTTCTTACTCAAGTCACCTCAAGATTGTAATTAAGTCATCCTCTAAGTACAATAAGAACTTATAATTATCAGAAAAAAACAATACAATCTATGTTTTTGTCTTAATAGTAGATGTCTAATATAGTACACACACGCCTCAAAAAACGCGTCATTGTTGAGGATGTCTTGCTCAGCGTCCTTGGCGCGAGATTGGTTAGCATAGATCTTAATGAAGTTCTTACATCGTAAGCAACCACATTGATTACAATTCTGGTCTATGGAAATGTCTTTTATAGACTCCATGTCTTTATTTATTGACTCCATCATTTTAAACAAATAATAATCCGCCATGATCTATTTTTATCAAAAAAACAAAAAATTTGAAAATTAAGTTTTTAAAATATTATTGCATTTGAAATGGATCAAAATGATCTTTTGTTGTTGGCGGTTTTGGCATGCTTTTGTGTTCGGCTTCTGTATTTAGTGGCGGAGATTGTTTGGACTTCTTTGGTTTTTGCTGTCGCTGTTTATATATTTTATAACCGTAATAACCACCCCCAGCAGCAGCAAGGGCGCCAAAAATGACAACAGTTTTAAGTTCAATATTCCATGAAGGCTTTGGTGCTGTAGGCCTTGAATCAACTTGTTCTTGTTCTGGTGTTTTTATAGCTGGCATTGAAACAACTGTTGGCGTTGGCGGCGTTATGTTTTCATTATGAGTTATATTCTGTAACATTGATTTTTTTTGTTTGTTCACTCCGCTAATCTTTTTCCTGCTGCAACACGACCAGGATGAGGAGGCTTTTTACTGGTCACTTTCTCCACCTGATTCAGTGTTTTCTGATTCTGCTGATTTTCTGGCTCGGTCATTTTGAAGGGTAACAAAATCTATATGATTAAAAGTAATTAATCCCGCGATCACTGGCGACAATAATGTTCCTAATCTGTAATACAGATCACACCCTAGAGACTCTAATGACTTTGTTAAAACTGGATCCTGCGTTAAATCATACATAAAATCTTGTTCAGAATCGATGGGAGCAAATCTACTAACTAGTTTAGTGTACAAACTAAGAACCGTTTGTCCTACACTTTTTACCATTCTTGATCCTAGTTGCGCTTCATACCTGTTATGATACTTTTCAATGTCTTGTGGCGACATCTGTTGAATCTGTTCTATGCTGAATTCATTTCCGAGGAACTGTTTTGTTTTCCCACATGCTGCTAAAGAATACAGCCTTTCTTTTTTTGACATATCAACTGTTCATTTGTAAGTTCAGGAAGGTTTAGGCTGCCCGGGTAGCTGTAGTAGATCATCACCATTCATGTTTTTTATTAATTATAATTATTTTATTTTAAAAATGAGCACCGAAAAAACTGTTACCAACCTTGTATACATTTGCTGTTATTGGAGGACTAAGTGTAGGATACACAATGCTTGGTAAAAGCCTTTTAAAAATAAAACCGGCTGATCTTGGCAAACTAGACTTTGAAGACTCAGCAAAGCTGATTGCTATCATTGCAGCTTCGTTTGCTACGAAAGATTTTCTAGTTAAGCAAGGAATAATTCCTGACAGTATCAATATGTAAAATTAAAAAAATACATTCATAAAAATGGCTTCATTCAAAATGATGTTAGGCGGCGCTGTGGTTAATGCGCTTGCTTTTAGCGGAAGTAATTACGCATTTAGTAAACTGCGGATGACGGCGAGAGAAAAAGACATAACAAAGCTATGGAGCAACTAGCAGCTGCACAAGACGCCTATGAAAAACAGAGAATTGAGCAGTTAGATTTTATTAATAACAAACTGAAAAAACAGGGACATGCGGCTTACACATTTAAAGACGTTGATCAGGCAATAAAAGAATATTATCTTGTAACAGGCAAACCCAATCGAGACATTGCCCCCACCAAAATTCAGTGACTTTTATCAGCCATCAAAAAAACAAAAGATGCAAGAAATCGTGTTTATTGTCTTTGGCATGACCGTCGTGTATTTTGTTGCGCATAATATTGGCTGAATAAAAATGAACAAAATCTATTATTCGCCAAAAGGATATTGGAAGGGAATCACAGCAATAAAAAAGCTAAGCCAAGCAGCGGGAGTCAGTGAACAAACAGCGAAGGAATGGTTATCTAAACAAGCGATTTGGCAAATTTATTTACCGGCGCCTAAACGAATACAGAGACCACACTTTGTGAACACAATACCGAACGACACCCATCAAATGGATCTTCTATATTTGCCCCATGATACGATCAGACGAAAAAGATTTAAGTACGCGCTCACAGTCATTGACATAGCTTCAAGATACAAAGATGCGGAACCATTAACACAAAAGTGTGCTTCTGCTGTTGCTGTTGCCATACAACTAATATACCAACGAGGCCGCTAACTTATCCTCGCATGATTCAAGTCGATGATGGAAAAGAATTTAAAGGCCAAGTGAATCAATTATTGTTAAAGCATAGAGTTACCATTAAAAGAGGCATTCCGGGAGTTCACAGATCACAGGCTTTAGTTGAAAACTTTAACAAACAGTTATCTGAAAGACTTTTTCCTACCAGTATCATAGAGAGCTGATTGACAATTCTCGCAACACAGAATGGGTTAGAAGACTGCCCTCAGTTTTGCGCGCAATGAATAATGAAGAATTTAAAGGGCTAAAACCAGTACAAGCAATCAAAAAACAAACAATAAATGTTGCTGAAGACTCCAGTTCATCTGGCAAACTATTACCGTTTGGTTTAAAAGTAAGGTACCTTTATTTACCGGGAGAAGCAGAAGGGGACACTCGCATCAGGGCAACAGATCCAGTTTGTAGTGTTGATCATATGAAATAAAAAGAATTGTAAAAATGAATCCGCCCGTGTTTTTATTTACGAGAAACTGACACAACAAAACAACCAGCTCCTC
Source organism: Conus ventricosus (assembly GCA_018398815.1). NCBI lineage: Eukaryota > Metazoa > Mollusca > Gastropoda > Neogastropoda > Conidae > Conus > Conus ventricosus. The sequence continues at coordinate 10,185,758 of CM031626.1, forward strand.
AAAGATCTTTTGTAAAGGAAGAACTGCAGATAATCCCCCCAGACACAGTTCCGCTTTAACTGATTTACGTAAAGATATTTTGGTTTAAAATGGAAGTCCAAAAGAAAGAAAATGGAACGGAAGCAAGAATGATAAATAAAGAGACCTTAGAATTAATACGAGAAACATATGATACGAATTGTGCTATTACAGCAACACTTGTGAGGGTTCAGCAACACATGCTAAACCATCCAGATCACCTACAGCCCAAATCCCAAATTTTGACTATCAAATATGGGATAAAGAATATCTTGAAATAATAAAAAAAATTCGAGCACATCAAGCAAACATGAGAAACAATTTGTCTGAATTGGAGGATGATATGATTGATTTTATAGATAAAGTTGATGAAAAATATGAACCCGAACATAAACCTGAAGAAGATATATGTTTCGGCTGTTTTCCAGTGCCCAATTGCATATGAAAACACTGGATTAACAAATACTCGTTTTGTGTTTGTTCTATCTAATGACTTCTTTGTTACAACAGTTGTGTTGATCTCATGTAGATTAGATCGTAGTTTTACGTTGTCATGATGAAAGGTATGTTTATTGAACAATGCTTCTTTGTAGTTGTCATGTGATATGTTTGACTGCACAACACTGCGAGATATTCCCTTTGCTTTCTTAATGGTTTTCTCCTGGCTCGAAATACTGTACATTTTCGACCTTAAACCAATAAACTCCTTAATCACCCCTCCAGATAATTCATCCTTCATCTTTCCTAAAACCTTCTTATTAACAGATGAATGTAAAGGCGAATCTTTAGGGTAATCAGATGTATCATACCATCCCGCATGCCCTTTAGCTACTTCTAATTCCATGTCTTTATAGATGTCTTCAGTAGGGATATCTATAACAAAACTGTCTGTATCTGTGTAAAGTACTCTGGACTCAGGATACGAGGGTTTAAGTAGTCATAAAGAAATTCTAACATCAAAAGCTTTGATAATTCTAAAACAGTAAAACCAATAAATACAGGTTTGTCCAATTTGACTTCTTTTTTTTCATCATTATGCCAAAAAGCTGATCATGAAATCTTCTAAAATCCTGATAATTAGGTTTTGAAGTCAGCTTAATTGCTTCGTTCTCTCTGGTGACCAATCTAACATCTTTGCGCTTGTGCGGATTTTCCTAGTCTTTCCGAAACAGCTGTTGTTCATCAGCTTGAAAAAGTCTTTTTCTGAAGCATCTGCGGATTTAGTTCTAAGATCAGTGTTCTTCATGATGTATGGTTTCATGAACTGTTCTTGATCAAAAGCAATTACACGATGAACAGCTGTTAGCTTCAAACCATGTCTTAAATAAAATTGTAGAAGTCTGTAATGACAGACATAATTTTTTTTGCCTCGAAGATTAGGCACAAGTTTAGGCGGCTCTGTTTTTGCCATCTTTAGACTTTCTGCTGCTATGGGTAGTCATTATGTAGGTCATGGAGTTCAGGAGGATATTCTAAGTCAACTTCTAGAATAAAGCCCCGATGTCGATTGGGCGTCAAACTGCTCAACCACTTTAATGCCTTTTGAATATTATTCGTACCGCTGTCTGTGTACATTTTAAAGTTACGTAATGGAAGTGATTGCGCCATTGCCCATCCATAAAAGATTGTTTGCATCTAAATACATGAGATAGTTAGACCTTTTACTCGGATCATAGTTGTCCAAGTATTTGTTGTTTGCTTTACAGTAATGATGCGACGCCATACTAATTCTCCCCCGCGCAATCCGTTTTCAATCATCTGAATCATTGGTAAATCTGACAATAAATCAATCTGTACTCCAGTAAACTTTAAGAAAGCGTCCCAGCTCATCCAGGCGCAGAAATATAATGCGGGGGATCCAGGCTGTAATGTTTCATGCAGGTCTTTCTGTAATTTTCAAAGACGTCCGCCAACAAACATACATCGGCCATCAAGTATGCATCATGATAGTCTCCCATTGTTTTAACACTCTAACTTCTGCCACGCATCTTGAGCATGCTGGTAATCAGAATCACTAATGCCCTTTCCTCTGAGACTAGAAAAGAACGCGTCTTTAGGCGGAAGTGTATCTTCATCAAACCTTTCCCAACTGTTCATGTACTCATAAGGGTAAACGCCCTTTCTAACAAGAGTTGGGTCAAAATATTCTTCTGTTATTGGGCAGGACTTTAAGGACATAGCCAGTGACTCTAATGATCCATCAGGTGTTGCATAGAGTCATAAAAAGACATGTTATTTAAGGTGAAACACATGTACTATTCTGATGACTGTGCAATGCATGTTATCCTGAAGGCGTCGTCTACTGCTTGCATTATAAGATGAGAGTCGTAACCTCGCAAGTTATGAAAGAAGATGGGCAGCTTCCATGTCTTAGGATCAAACTTTAGTTGAAGATTGCATTTACTGTGCGCTGCTCCTCTAAACTTTCCGCTAATGTGATCATGGTCTCTTACTGTTGGATTTGGCTTCCTCGCTGTTAGAGATTAGTTTACCACAAATCCAACAATGTGTGGCTGAGTCATACTGTTGTTGATCTTCAGGAGTCATTATGATTTCAGATAAGTTTAGATTATTAGAACAGGCGTTACGCAATTGCTGCATGCGCTTTAAGAATGTTTCTGCAGCATCTGGTCCTCTATATAATTTGGTTTCGAATGGGCACCATCCGACCTGACAATAACAAAAGCAAATGAACAAATCTGATGATTACTTACAAAGGCTGTTTTAGGAAGTCTCTGTGGGGTTGGTCCTCATAAGGAACAATAAGCGACTCGAAGTCTGCGTAAACTACGTATGGACTTGTTTGCAGCCGTTTCCAGTTATTAAAACTAACTTTTGATCCAGGTGGGGCGTAATTAGTTCTGTATTACAGTCAACTGGACCGATACAATGTTTCTTATGTTCGCTCGCTACTTTAACAGATGGAATTCTTGTTAAACATTTTCTACAGAATTCTTGTTTGTTAGTGTTTTTTTGCAGTATGCGCCAATAATCTACTCATTGTTCGTATCAATGTGTAATGAGGTAGCCCTGCTGGTGAAAACATTAGGAGTAAGTCAACATGGCTTTTGTCTGGTTCGCCAATCGATGGACTGTTTTTGGACACTCTGATGGGTTGCAGATTTGTTTCCTCATCCCATGTGTAGATATTAAAAAGTTATTTGGGTTTTTTTTGTTCTTCAAACTGATCAATTTTGTCCATGCTAACAGGAAAGGATATTCCACTAAAGTTAAGATCATTGCTGTAAGGTTCATAGTTAGTCACTCTCTCTGCGTGTTTGCGGACGTAATGGAGCCTTGCAAGAACGCACCATATAAAACATTTGTTGTCTGAATTCTTTATGTTTAGAACTGCTCTTTTCGCTACCAATGCTGGGGGGCAGCGGAATGTAAGCCTTGCCTACAATCGGCTCATACTTAGCCTGTTTTAATCTGATCTCTAAGACTTCGCCCTCTGACCAACCAGAGCCTCTCATTTTGGCTTCTTCAGCGGCCACATCTAACTGTGTAAAGCAGTTGGTCTGGCCCAACCACTGTTAAGTCATTATGAGAAAGAGGAACTGTATTATGCGCTTTTTGGCTCAAACGCCTCTCTCAACCCGACTTGCCTTCTCGGCGGGCGACTCCAAAAGCGGCATAAAACAGTTTCTCTACTAGCAGTGAACTTTGAATACCAAAAAAAATAACGACCCAACAAACATACATACTGTGTAGGGTTATCTGTTTTCAAATACTAATTTACTAAACTTTTTAGATTTAGGTTTTTGCTTAATCCTATGTTTTTCTTGATCGTTTTCAATAACATCATTTTCACGCAAACATTCATCAAATGGAGTCTCTGTCTTTCATGTGAATAAAACTACAACTCTTTTAACTGTTCTCATAAAGTCGTTTAAAACCGAGTTATATTTTGACATAAACTCCCACACCCTTATACCCGCAGTCTTCCACTGAAAGCCAGTTTTGACAAAGTGTTTCTCTTTTAACTATGTCTTTTTTTTTTTTCTCAGCCGAACAGTCATATATAATAAATAGTGGTCCTGCGTTCCCTCAAACATTCTATAAAAGTGTCTAAACAATCACTCAGTTTATTGCTTGGATCAACTAAAAATATGTCATCATCTGTCCATAAAACCTTCTATCATGATATCTTTGTTCCATTTAAGTGTTGGACAGAAAATCACATATGATCAAAATTATAACGATAAACTGTTTGTAACAGGTTGAGGATAAATTATTGTTTTCTCCACACCAGTTTTTTTGTCCGCAAATCAATGAACCAATGAGGAGTGTTGTCATAAAGTTAAACTGCTTCCATATTTTATAACAGGATTTAATCTAACAGTTATTATTTTTTATCATATCGCTCTGTCAAAAACTGTTCATTATAATAAAATCCTATGAGGCCTCAATGTGGTAAGATTAATCCAATTCAGTTCTGTAAGATTGTGTCTATTTAGTCAACATTGATTTGGTTACTTGTTGTTAAGATACTTAAATAACCTCACCATTGTGAAGACGAACGATGGTAACGTTAAGAACCGTTTAAACGTCTAGTTTTTTGCCAGCTAATATTAATTCCTTTTATAAGGTCGTCACAAACGCCCACAACCCCATCCCGTCTCCACATCTTTAAAGACAGAAAATTCAAATATCATTGTGAACGTGTCTCCTCATTTTCTGCTTGGAAAGAACTGTAATTTTGTTAGAAGCTTCTTAAACCGTTTCTCTCGTGATTATGTACTGTTTTTCCCATACGGCTTATTTCATTTCTTTCCGGCTATTGTCGTCACCGGCAAAGACTGACATGTAAAGGGCCATAGTTGAATGCTTTTCTCTAGAAACTATTATGACGGCAAACAAAAGTAAAGGGCTTATGAAATTCAGATTTTATTTCCCATTCTAAATAAGGTTCTAAGAGCCATTTGATGCAGGTTTTTCGAACTATTTTAAATTCATACTGGCCAACTTAATTTGCTTCTAGATTGCGAAGATGTTCTAGTTTAGGAAACCTTTTGTTTGTCGTCACCTCTTTGCTATTATAATCACCATCTTGTAGTGTACTCCAAACCATACAAAGTGCCTATCACACCCTTCTGTATCAAAGTCCGCAACGTCCTGCAAGGTCTTTTATTCTAAAGTTATACACCCACAGGCGCTAAATTAACTCCCCGATTCTTCTGGCCCACGCGACATTCTTTTTTAGTACATTTTATATTTATTTCCAAAACAATGTGCCATGTTTAACACATTTTACAACCTTCCCCCTTTGTCTTTGATTTTATATTAAAAGATCCAACCCTCCCACAAACTAATCTTTTAAACTGTAAATGTAGGGAATTGTATAATTTCATAAACGCAATATCATCTTTCCCTGACGGAAGAGCTCTTAAAACAGTTGAGGGCCCTTCATCATATAATTTTCATTACAGTGCACAGCTCTCCAAAAGAACATAGAGTAATGAATGTAATGCAAGATCGAGCGGGGGACTTTTCCCTCCTCATGAAGTAGTTTTGTCTGGCGCAACTCGAAAACTATGAGTGGGTTGATTGCCAGCCGCAAAGCCTAACCATTTTAGCTAATCCTCAACAAAATAGTAACTATTTCTTCTTATCAGGCTTGAATGTTAACATAGTTTGCAGATTCCGCATTGTTTAAGTTTTTGAGAGTAATGTCAAAGTTACTCATAGATTTTTGTCTTCTTTTTAGTGAGCCAAAACCGTAATAACCATCAGTATTATGTTAAACTGGCTAATTTTTGGTCCCAGAGTGTCAACTTTTTGAATCTTAGTTCTTGCTTCATTGATTCACTTATATAAACCATACAACTTAGTAAAAAATTTCATGAAGTAGCACACCATTCTGGTTCCCGCAATTGTTATCATAGCATGTTCTAAAAAAGAAGGACCGGTCTTGAGTTGTATTGTTACAGAACATTTATAAAACGAAATAAAATGAGTGCATTTCACATATACAGATGCAAATATTCTGTTGGGCCGCACTACAATTCTTAAAAAATATAACACCTGACTACCCTTGAACATTTCTGTGACCCAGGAACGGAACGGACTTTCATAAAAAGGTGAGTACTCCATTAAGCGATATCTTAACCCCCGCCTATTCAAAAAGACTACATCGCAAAAGTGTGGTTCAGTCATCCGAAGCAGTTTTTTATCAGAACCAGTTAAACTTGCCCGTGTTTTGTGCAAATCAACTGGGTGTGGAGTGTCCGTATGCTGATCATTTAAATCATCGCGTGATCCTTTGGTGAGGTCAGTGTTTATATTTCATTTCTATTACACCTTCAGACGTATTTTGACTGAACTGCAAGCGCCATTGCCAAATGAAACAAACCGTTTATTCCATTCAGCAACAGAATAGACATGGAAGGCTTTTGAAAAGGATCCTGTAACGAATTCAATATAAATGTAAAGACAGACTTAGACAAAAGTTTGGATCTTAATCATGCATAGGCACCACCCGTATTTTTGGGGCGTGCACAGAAGTATAAATATGCCTGGAATCCTCCTTACACATCTTTCTCTCTTCAGGCATGGGACACTGTTTCACAACTCGGGTCCATTAGACAAAGAGCAATAAAACAAGCATGGACCACATTTATCTTAGACACTTCTAAGGGCCTACCAAAGCAGAATAGAACGAATAAACGACTCTGTCGTACTAATGTTTGGTGTTTGCTAGTTCGCAAGCACAAACGAGGATCGAGCATAACTGATGCCTTCTACTGTTTTTGACGCACAAAAAACAATACTTAGCAAATTTAGATGAACGCCATTAATTCTACAGTTGATTTGCCTTCGAGTATAAAAAAGGTACCAAAATGTTTTACAATACGCAAGATCAAAAGTAGACTTTGCTGTTGGCACTGGATTTATACATCTAATGCTACCTTCCTGACCTCAGACATCCAGGGAAGGGAACACTAATGAACTACCATACTCGAAATTTCATGTTGCAAAGGAAATGAACAGAAGGTTGGACAAAACTACATAAATTCTAATCCTGATCCAGTATATTGCAAGCAGTAACAAACACCCAAGAATAAGTCTCCCTCCCCGAGGCCCAAAGCCCGAAAGGCCGTTGAAGAAGTCAAAAAAAATAATGACGCATGAATCTGAAAAGACAGCACTAGTTCTATAACTGCCTAGGATTACTTGCTTTAATTTACTAAAATTAACCCGACGATTAAGAAAACCAAATGACCATATGTGCTCAGGCCAGATAAGCCCAACTACTTTGCCTGCAGTAGACAAAGCCAGCTAACAACACACCCACCTCCTCAATACTGGTTAAACATCCACGGCTTTACTGGCTAATTTTATTAATACACCCGCAAGATGAGCAAGCTGTTTTTTTTAACCCATGAATTTATCAGCGCGTGGAGGCGAAGGCGGTGAGGCATCTGACCCAGCATCCACCGCCCCTGAAATAGCCATTCCACACAGTGTACTTATTGCAAATCCTAAGGCAGTTATAACACTTTGCTAGAAGTGACACCTGCTCCCTAAAACAGTGTTCTTATTCTTTCTGCTATCGTTGAGTGCTTCATCTAAAATTCTTTGGATATTTCTCTTATACGCTGCACTTGAGTTCGCCATTGTTCTCGGTTAGTAGACAAAACTTCTAGACTTGCTGATCTCTTCTTCTCAAGATCTTTAGTCTTTGGGTTATTCTTTCTTTAATATTCAGGCCTAAGTTTGGCGTCCATACAGCCCTCAAGAGTTTTTCTTTTTCTCTTTTTATATGCTCATCTAGTTCACCTATTTTTGCTAAATTGTTTGTTAATTCGCCTCTGAGGGTTTCTTAAAGCACGATCAGGGCCTCTAATTCTCGCGTGGGTATTGGGGGGTCGCGTTAAGTTTTTAATGCTGTTTCTTCTGAAAGACTGGTTTCTGCTACACTATGCATTTATATTTCATCTGTGGTTGATTTTAAATCTTGACAGTTCCATGTTATTGTACTTTGGGTATCTGTGTAGTTCATTTGCAGTGTGTTTTGAAGTTTAGCAACTGCCCTCCCCCCTTAATTTTTTGTTTAACAATGCCAAGGCGATTTCGATCGCTCACACTGAGCCTTTGTCTAATTGAATCATGCCTACAAACTTTGATGGGTCTCGTTTAGTTGTAAGCTGAACAAGTTGTCCCTTGGTCGGTTTTTCACATACACATGATGTTACTTTTAGTTCACAATCATCAGGGTAATTATTTTCGGAAGTTCTTGTCCTAAACTTTGGTATAGATGATCCTGACCATACCTTCTGTTAATTTATACGACTTTGTTGGTAATGTACTTACTCCCGATTTATCAGCTAATTCATCATGCATGAGAGCCCCGAGCGATGCTCTGCTCCGCAAGGGGAATCACTCATGTCCGACTCCAGGATAAAATCATAATCTTCAACTTCAATCCTGCCATGTTTTTTAAAATAATTAACTTTTTATTTTGTTTTATACAAAATGTCACAGTACTTGTTTCAATTCATAACCCTCTTAGAAGACTGAAAGAGCCCTTTGGCGGAAGGGAAATAAGCGGAATAATTACTGTTTCCAAATAATCATCTACTATTGATGCGGATCAAATTCTTACTGTCAAATTTCCAAGACCTAGGAGCGGATGAGTGATTGTGCCAGGCTATGCACTCTTACTTTCAAATAGAACTCGCTTCCAACAACAGACCCAAACCGGACGTGTACAGAATATGGGGCGGCATCGTAAGAAATTTCTATAAAACTTGAAGGGGCAAAAATATTTTTTCTTTACATACTGCAACATATTTTTAGCCTATTTCTGATCTATGGCTAACCGCGATGAAGGGCTGATCTTGCGTTTCAAGGAATCGAAAATGAAGAAGCACTAACAACATAGAATAGGCGCCGCCACCGCTAAAAGAACTACAAAAGTTTAATGTAGCCGTAAGATTAAGCGTATGGAAATCGCTTTTTCATACCCACGCAATTAGAGTTGTTAAAAGCTCGCTGCCCCATAGACTATCAAGGACATAAAAAGACAGATTGTCCAATTAACTACCCTATAAATGACCACAAATGTTATTTATATCTACAGACAACCGAAGCAAAGTACAGCATTTCTGACTTCTCGTTCGAGTTTGGACGTTGTTAGCAACCCTGACTTAAGCGAGGATGCATCCAGAACAATATCAGTCAAAATTAGCAATATCTTACGAAAGAGAGCATCATCATTCAAAATATCCTAAAAAGCAAGGCAGACACTATATGGCATTTTAGGTTTATAGTGCCACAGCAAGATCGCTTAAAGGTATTTTAATGCTGATGTGAAGAGTGAAGAACCAAACGACAGACAAACTAAAATTTGGTTACTCCCCTAAAATAACCAAAGTCAATGTACAATAGAGGTTAGTCCTAACCCAATCTACGCTAGCGGCTTAAACCATAACAGCATATTGTGAAAAAGAAAACTGTTGGAGAGCGGGAGTGGTAGAAATCCGACAGTTGACTTGTTCTAAAGATCTACTCTATCACAGTGTTATACCCTTGATCCTATTTAATAACGCAAAACGGTTATTATGGATTGACCTAAGGTCAACGGGAGGAACTCAATTCATGGAAGCGGGAGAACTGTTAGAGACATAATAACCGATCAAATTGATAAAGAAGAAGAATCGATAAAACCACTTAACGTTTATTTGTTTTTAATAAAAGATTCCAGCTAATATTCAAGAAAACAGATTAGAAAATACACAATTTACTAAATTATTTTTTATACATTTATTCAAAAAGCCTGACTGTTCAGCATAATCCGAGAGATACCGCTACAGCGCCAGAGTCGCCGAGAGAAGAGATAGTAGAAACCCCCGGCAACAAAACCATTAGATTAACAACCATATACACAAATGCGCACAACAACTAGAGCATGACCTTTCAAAAACAGCAAAACAAACTGAAGTTATTCTGCTGACTTTAATGCAGTACCTATGTTAAATACTGGGCATCGACTTTGAGTGCACTACGCAGGGACAAGTGTAGGTCTCTTAGCAACAGGTTTTGGAGCAAACGCCGTTAGCTAATATACCTCTAGCGGGGCCGTCTTTAGTCTCTTGGCGTTTGTTCATAGCCGAAGGATTGCCGCTAGCAAAAAATTAAAAACTAAACTCCAAAAGCACACAGAGAATAAGGTTCAACAATAACAGCTAAACTTATTCCTTTCAAGCTAATTATAAATAAAGCCACTAGCTGACTCAAACCCTCACGGATTGAAGAATTTTAGTCCGATTACAGGGCCCGAATTTGTACGACTACAAAAGACAAAAGTTTGATCTTCCCGGGGGGGGGGGGGGGGGGGCCCCGCCCCCGGCGCCCCCCCCCCCCCCCCCCTCCCCCCAAAAAAAAGCGAGGGAAGTTTTTTTCTCAACCAGCCAGACGCCGAGCAGATAAAAAGGAATGCTAAAAAAAGTAAACGAAACATTAAACTCTTTCTAAAAACAGCTCACATCAACAACGCCAAAAGGTGTTTATAACTTTTATGTTATGAGTCCAAGCACAAAAAGACCCGTCGATATTGATTCTGATTAAGTATTTTTTTTTTTTAATTTAAATAAATATTTTGAGTTAGAAAAGAAACTCAACATGTATAAGCTTATATGAAGGTCCATACGAATTATTGAAGCAATGCAAGAAGATTTAATCAAGAAGCACTGAATGATATTGATTTAGAAGTCTAATCCAGCAAACGTACAGGCAAGTGTTGCTCATGCTATATCTCAATTTATCCAGGTAAAAACTAACAATAGACCCGCCAAGTTAAAGTAATGTTAGCTATTTAATCGACTATATAACAATAAAAGAGAAAACCGTAGAAGGTCTGGGTCTCAACTAAACAACAGGTTCATCTTTTTCGTAATGACTTAAACACCCGGTTGGCAGACCAACTGCTTACACAGATTTGATGTGGCAGCATAAGAAAGCAAAAATGAAGAGGCTCTGGTTGGTCAGAGGGCGAAGTCTACGAGAGTATCAGATTTAAACAGTCTAAGTATGGCGCGTCCGACGTGTTGGGCAAGTCTTACATTCCACGGGCTCCAGCAATAGTCGCGCCAAAAAAAGCAGTTCTAAACATAAAGAATTAATCAGACAACAAATGTTATTATGAGGTGTGTTCACGCAAGGCTGCATTACGGTCCGCAAAAACGCAGATAGAGTTTCCAACTATCACCCTAACATCAATGATCTTAACTTCAAGGGAATATCCTTCCTGTTAGCGCGGATCCATTGATCAGTTTGAAGAACAAAACAAACCAAAAAACTGTTAATGTCTACACTATTGGGATGAGGAAACCAATCTAACAGCCCATCAGAGTGTCCAAGAATCAGCCCAACGATTGCGAACCAGACCAAAATCATGTTGACTTACTGCTGATGTTTACACCAGCGGGTAACGCATTACACATTGATACGAACAATGAGTAGATAATTGCGGCATACTTTCAAAGTCATTACCATAAACAAGAATTCTGCAGAAAATGTTTAACAAGCATTCCATCTGCTCAAGCGCACAGCGAACATAAGAAACAATGTAATCGGGCCCAGTTGACTGTAATACAGAACTAATTACACCCCCACCCCGACCAAAAGTTAGATGTTAGAACTGAAAAAAACTGCAAAAGTCTCCATACGTTGTTTACGCAGACTTCGAGTCGCTTAAAGTTCCTTATGACGCCCACGGGCCGACAAAACTTCGAAAAAACAGTCTTAATGAGTATCATCAGATTTGTTTCAATAGCCTTCGTTAATTGTCAGGTCGATGGCGCCTCATCACCGCCAGAATTATATCGAGGACCAAATGCTGCTTAGAAGATATTTACAGCGCAGCAGCCAGGCTCCAATGACTGTTCTAATAATCTGAATTTAACTGAAATCCATAATGTACGCCTGAATACCAAGAACAGAAATGACTCAGCCACACAATGTTGGATTTGTGGTTTAGACACAGGAGGACCACAATCCGACAGTAAGAGACCATATCACATTAGCGTAAATTTTCAAGGAGCAGCTCACAACAACTGCAATCTTCAACTAAAGTTTGAACCAAAGACTACAAGGAAGCTGCCTGTAATCTATTCACCAACTTGCGAGGTTACGACACTCACCTTATAATGAAAGCAGTAACCAACTCCTTTAGGGTGTCATGCATCGCAAGTCATCAAAAAGATACATGTGTTTCACTAATAAAAAAACATGACTTTTTATGACTCTATGCAGCACAAGATGGGTTTCAATAGGGCGCAGGCATTATGTCTTTTAAAGTCTAGCCCAATAACGGAAGAAAGAATTTGTGACAGTAGCCAACTCTCGTTAGAAATGGCGTTTATCCTTATGATACCATGAACAGTTTTGGGAAAAGGTTTGGCGAAAGATACACAACCTCCTAAAGGCGCGTTTCTTTTCTAGTCTTAGAGGAAAGGACACAGAGATTCAGATTACCATCCAAGCTCAAGAGATGCGTGGCCGAAGATTAGAGTGTAAAACGATGGGAGGACAATCATGACTCCTACTTAATGGCCGATGTAAGTTGTTTGCGGACGTCTTTGAAAATTATAGAAAGACCTGTAATAAACATTACAGCCTTGGATCCCTGCGCCTTACATTATCTGCGCCCGGGAGAGTTGGGATGCTTTCTTAAAGTTTACTGGAGTACAGATTGATTGTATTATTGTCAGATTTTACCAATGATTCAGATGATTGAAAACGGATTGCGTGGGGGAAAAGTATGGCGATCGCATCATTACAGTAAAGCAAACAACAATACTTGGACGACTATTATCCGAGTAAAAGGTCTAACTATCTACATTATATAGATGCAAACAATCTGTATGGTTGGGCTATGGCGTCCACTCGCTGTCCATAAACGCAACTTTTAACATGTACACTGGTGGTATTAAAAACAAACAAAATTTGTAGAACATCTGCAAACTCTTACAGCAAATCGTAAAAGAGGTCTTAATCAAGAAGTTGACTTAGAATATCAAATGAACTCCATGACCTCATAATGAACATCATAAGCAGCAAGCAGAAAGTCTAAAGATGGCAAAAACAGAACCGCCTAAACTTGTGCCTAATCTTCGAGCAAAAAAAAAATTATGTCTGTCATTACAGACTCTACAATTTTATTTTAAGACAGGTATTGAAGTTGACCAGCTGTTCATCGTAAATTGCTTCCGATCAAAACAGTTCAAGAAACCAAACATCAAGAAGAACACTGAGTCTCAAGAACTAAATCCACAGATGCTTCAGAAAAAGACTTTCTCAGCTGAAGAAACATCAGCTGATTTTGGAAAGACTATGAGAATCCCGCACAAGCGTCAATATGTCAGATTGGTCACCAAGAGAACGAAGCAATTAACTGACTTCAAAACCTAATATCAGGACTTTAGAAGATTTCATGATCAGCATTTTGGCTTAATGAAGAAAAAAAAGAAAGTCAAATTGGACACACCTGTATAGAAATGGGTTTAAACAGTTTAGAATAAATCAAAGCTTTTAATGTTAGAATTTCTTTATGACTACTTTAAACCCTTGTATCCATAGTCCAGAGTGCTTTACACAGATACAATAGTTTGTATATAGATATCCCTACGAAGACGTCTATAAAGACAATGGAAACCGAAGTGGCAAAGGAACATGCGGGAATGGTACACACATCCGATTACCCAAAAGATTCGCCTTTACATTCCACCCGATAACGAAAAAGGTTTTAGGAAAGATGAAGGATGAATTATCTGGAAAGGTGATCAAGGAGTTTGTGGGTTGTTAAGGTCAAAAAGTACAGTCTTTCGAGCCAGAGAAACCATTAAAAAGCAAAAGGAATAGCTCGCAGTGTTGTGGCATTCAAACATATCACATGACGACTACAAAGAGCAATTGTTTTGACAATAAGACTTTTCTCATGACACGTAAAACTGCGATCTAATCTACATGAGATCAACACAACTGTTTGTCAACAAAGAAGACGTAAGATAGAACAAACACAAAACGGTGTTTGTAATCCATAGTATCAAATTGCAATAGTGCACTGGAGGAGCCGCATCAACAGGGGTTTATATTTTTCATCAACTTTTATTATAAGATCAATCATAGCTTCATCCCAAATTCATTAAAATCTTTTCTCATGTTTGCTTGATGCGTTCGAATTTTTTTTATTATTTCAAGATATTCATTTTCCCAATATTGGGGGTTTGAGTTGTAGGTGATCTGATGATATAGCATTGCATTGAATTAATCCTTCGAGAAATGTTCCCCTAATTAGCATTACACGCATCAAATGATTCCCTATCATTTTCAAGGTCTTCTACCTTTACATTCATGTTTCGTTCTGCACTTCGTCTGAGCTTCCATTTTTAACTCAAAATATTTTTTAACGTAAATTAATAAAGCGGAACTGTGTCCTGGTGGATTTATCTGCAGTTCTTCCTTCACAAAGAATTCATATGAAGTAGCTGGTTGTTTTGTTGTGTCCGTTTCTCGTAAATAATAAAAACACGGGCGGAGTCATCTTTACAATTCTTTTTATTTTCATATGGATCACACTCCAAACTTGAACGGTTGCCCTGATGCGAGAGTCCCCTTCTGCTTCCCCCGGTAAATAAAGGTACCTTCCTTTTAAAAACCAAAATGGTAATAGTTGCTGGTTGCCGGAGTCCTTCAGCAACATTTATTGTTTTTTCTTTGATTGCTTGTACTGGTTTAAAGCCCTTTAAATATCTACATTTATTCATTGCGCGTAAACTGAGGGCAGTCTTCTAACCCATCTCTGTGTTGCGAGAATTTGTCAATAAGCTCTCAATGATACTGGTAAGAAAAAAGTCTTTCGGCTAACTGTTTGTTAAAGTTTTCAACTAAAGCCTGTGATCTGTGAACTCCTGGAATGCCTCTTTTAATGGTAACTCTATGTTTTAACAATAATTGATTCACTTGGCCTTTAAATTCTTTCCATCATCGACTTGAATCATGTGAGGATAAGTTAAGGGGCCCCGTTGGTATATCAGTTGTATGGCAACAGCAACAGCAGAAGCACTCTTTTGTGTTAACGGTTCCGCATCTTTGTATCTTGAAGCTATGTCAATGACTGTGAGTGCGTACTTAAATCTTTTTCGTCTAATCGTATCATGGGGTAAATATAGAAGGTCCATTTGATGGGTGTCGTTCGGTATTGTATTAACAAAGTGTGGTCTCTGTATTCGTCTAGGTGCAGGTAAATAAATTTGCCAAATCGCTTGTTTAGATAACCATTCCTTTGCTGTTTGTTCACTGACTCCCGCTGCTTGGCTTAGCTTTTTATTGCCGTGATTCCCTTCCAATATCCTTTTGGCGAATAATAGATTTTGTTCATTTTTATTCAGCCAATATTATGTGCAATAAAATACACAATGGTCATACCAAAGACAATAAACACGATTTCTTGCATCTTTTGTTTTTCTGATGGTTGATAAAAGTCACTGAATTTTGGTGGGGGCAATGTTTCGATTGGTTTGCCTGTTACAAGATAATATTCTTTTATTGCCTGGTCAACATCTTTAAATGTGTAAGCTGCATGTCCCTGTTTTTTCAGTTTGTTATTAATAAAATCTAACTGCTCAATTCTCTGCTTTTCATAGGCGTCTTGTGCTGCGGCTAGTTGCTCCATAGCTTTGTTATGTCTTTATTCTCTCGCCGTCGTCCCGTAGTTTACTAAACGCGTAATTACTTCCGCTAAAAGCAAGCGCATTCACCACAGCGCCACCTATCATCATTACGAGTGAAGCCATTTTTTATAAATGTATTTTTTATTTACATATTTATACTGTCTGGAATTATTCCTTGCTTAACTAGAAAATCTTTCGTAGCAAACGAAGCTGCAATAATAGCAATCAGCTTTGCTGAATCCTCAAAGTCTAGTTTGCCAAGATCTGCCGGTTTTATTTTTAACAGGCTTTTACCAAGCATTGTGTATCCTATACTTAGGCCCCAATAACAGCAGAATGGTATACAAGGTTGGCAACAGTTTTTTCAGCGCTCATTTTAAAAAATAAAATAATTATAATTAATAAAAACATGAACAGCGACGATCTATTAAACCTTCCTGAACTTATGATTACAAATGACCAGGTTGATGAGCAAGCTATTATGCCAAAAAAAGAAAGACTGTATTCTTTGGCAGCATGTGGAAAAACAAAACAGTTCCTCGGAAATGAATTCAGCATAGAACAGATACAACAGATGTCGCCGCAAGACATTATAAAGTATCATAACAGGTATGAAGCGCAACTTGGGATCAAGAATGGTAAAAAGTGTAGGACAAACGGTTCTTAGTTTGTACACTAAACTAGTCAGCAGATTTGCTCCCATTGATTCTGAACAAGATCTTACGTATGATTTAACGCAAGATCCAGTTTTAACAAAGTCATTAGAGTCTCTAAGCTGTGATTTATATTACAGATTTGGAACATTGTTATCGCCGTTAATCATGGGATTAATTACTTTTAATCATATAGATTTTATTTCCTTCAAAATGAACGAGTCGAAAAATCAGCAGAATCAGGAAACACTGAATCAGAAAACATTGAATCAAGTCGAGAAAGTGACCAGTAAAACACCTCATCCTGGACGCATTGCAGCAGGAAAAAAATTAGCAGAGTGGAACAAACAAAAAAAATTACAGTTACAATCACAGAATATAACTCATATGAAAACATAACACCGCCAACGCCAACAGTTGATCCAATGCCATTCCAAACAAGAGCAAGTTATTCAAAGGCACCAAAGTCTTCATGGAATATTAACTTAAAACTGTTGCCATTTTTGGCGCCATTGCTGCTGCTGGGGGCGGTTATTACGGTTATAAAATATATAACCAATGGCAACAAAAACAAAAGCAATCAAAAAAATCTGAACCACTAAATACAGAAAAGACAACAGCACGCCAAAACCGCCAATAACAAAACATCATTTTGATCCATTTATAATGCAATAATATTTTAAGAACTTAAATTTAAATTTTTGATAAAACATGGCGGATTATTATTTGTTTAAAATGATGAAGTCAATAAATAAAGACATGGAGTCTATAAAAGACATTTCCATAGACCAGAATTGTAATCAATGCGGTTGCTTAGGATGTAAGAACTTCATTAAGATCTATGCTGACCGATTTCGCGCAGAGGACGCTGAGCAAGACATCCTCAACGATGACGCGTTTTTTGAGGCGTGTGTGTACTATATTAGACATCTACTATTTAAGATAAAAACATAGATTGTATTTTTTTTTTATAAGATAACTTGAATAAGAAATTAGTTGTACTTAGAGGATGACTTAGTTATGAAAACTTAGGTTGCTTTTATAAGACTGGGAGACTTGGGGAAAAATTTTTGTAAGAAATTAGGGAAATGTTTTAGGATGACTTGAGTAAGGGAAATTGGGGGGTGCTTGGGGATGACTTGAGGATGACTTGAGGGTGGGCTTTTTAGGATGACTTGAGGACAACTTGGGATAACTTTGAAGGATTAAGTTTAAAAATTGTGGATTTACTTGAGTGTGCCCTTTTGGGGGGGGGGGTGGGGGGGCGTGGTGCGTGGGGTGGGGTTAGGGGCCAAAAAACACACAAACACAAAAAAACAAAACAAAAAAAACACAAAAAAACAAAAAACAAAAACACAATTGCAGGGCCAAAGGGGGGGGGGGGGGGGAGGGACGTGCTTTTTCGTGGGGTGGGGGTGGGGGTGTGCATGCGTTTGGGGTTTGGACCAAAAAAACACAAAACCCCAAAAAACAAAAAAAAAGGGGAAACTAAGGGGCCCCTTCTTGCTTTGTGAAAAAACAGGTTGTTTTCCCGGGGCAACCCCCCCAAACAACAGGTCAAGTGAAAACCCCTATGATCACTTGGCCTAGTTTGCCCCTAAGCTTTCAGGGGCTTTCCGCGTTTGCAGGTTTTGGGGAAAAGACTGAGCAGTTCCCTTTTAAACCCCCTTTTAAAAATTTGTATTCAGAACTGCACTATGGGTTTTTTAAACCCCCGCTTTCAAATCCAACGTGCAGAGTGGAGACCCCTAGGTTTTCTGGGAAAGCTTCTTTTTGAAAAACTCTGGGGAAATGCTGCGCTTCCGCATGCCTTTAAAAAAGAACAGCCTGCAGTGTGTGTGTGGATTGAAAAGGATAACCCTGCACAGTATGTATGTTTGTGGGGTTTTACTAGGAGAGAACTGCAATATGTCTGTTTCTGGCTCGGCAGCTCGAAACCGGCCAAGTATGTATGTTTTGTAGGGTTTACTAGGAGAAGAACTGTAATATGTCTGTTTCTGGCTCGGCAGCTCGAAACCGGCCAAGGCCGGGTGAGAGCGGGTGAGCCAGAAGAGACATATTACAGTTCTCTGTAGTAGTAACAGTAGCAGCAGCAGGAGTGGTGAGGATATTGCACGACAACGAATTTGACCGCAGGATCAGTCAAATTCATAGCCTGGTCAAATTCAATGCCAATACTGCCAAAAAATCGTGTAGTAGTAGTGGTTGTCTTAAACTGTGGAGTTTTGCCGTTACCATTAGCAACTACACGTTATGACGTCATTCTTGGCTAAGGTCGTATACCAGAAACCTAAGCTGGTATACCAGCAACCGATTTGACTGGAGCAACAAATTTGACCGCGACAGCCCCTGCTGTTTCACTCCTACAGATCGGAACGAAAACACCGAAGCGTATCCTGAATATGCGACGTGTCAACATCATCTCGAATCGGCTTGATGTGTTCCTCCTGTGTTGTGTACTATGTTCATCCAATTCGGTGTTAGGTACGGCCAGTTCATTCGCGACACAAGTGGTACTGAGACCAGCTCGAACCTGTTCA